>CM070556.1:49640307-50302807 GCA_036346405.1 Phyllostachys edulis
AGAACTGCCAAGGCTCAAAAGGTGAGAGTGAGCACGAGCTGGTAGGATAGTAGGGTGCGGGTTAGGGTTTGGGGTGCTACTTATAGTGAGTGGCGTTGAGGGTGCAACACGATCCTAGGGTCTGCATTATTTTGGGCCGTGCCATCAATTTTTGATGGCCTACTCCAAGAGATGTTTATGACAAAGCAATGGCGCCACAATGCCAAACACCTGCTTATGACAATTTGAGGTTTGGGAGTTAGTGACGATTTTGACATTTTTCGTCACTACAAGTAGGGTCCCAACCCCAGGATGCTCTTTATGACACTCCTGCTGCCAAAAAACGTTATAGAATATGGGCAGATAATGACGATTTACCTAGTTGTCATAGAAATTTTGTCATAGTTTAGCGATTTCTTGTAGTGCAAATGACAAGATTAAAAAAACCATACAAAATATTTTAAAATCAATAGGAGCAAAATAATCAAGAGGAGGGTGCTCAGACTTTTTTATACCACTTATTCAACCTCAGGTTACATTCATGAATACGTTGAATCGTCAAAAATCTATCGAAAAGAACAATATTGCAATTAACACAAAATAAACCAAAATTCAAAATACTCAAAAATGCATGAAAATTATACACTGGGTATATCATGATTTTATATGAATTTAGGTGAAAGATTCATTCCATTTGGATTTAGTATGTGAAAGTTATAGCAGCTTTTTAATCTCATATTTTCAAAAATGTATCTCGTCACTATTCATCCGAATTTAACTATTTGGTCAAAATTTGTAGAATAGTAGGGAGGCAAAGGTTTACATAGGTAAATAGAGAATAATTTTATAGGTCCAAAATATCTTGGTTCAACTCATTTGGAGTTTTTATGAATTAGTTATGAATTTTCAAAGTTAATAGCATTTTCTAGATAAAAAATAACTTAGTTTTAGATCACTTCCACAAACTATATTTTTCTAGGACAGTAACAAAGCTGAAACCTATTTTAAAATAACGTTCCACTAAAATGAAAATCATCAAAATTGGTTTCACTGCTTTTGGAGTTAAAATGAATTAGTTAAACATTTTGAAGTTAATTTCATTTTCAGTACAAATAAATGTATTTTGAATTTTCATAAGTATTAAAATCTTTTTCACCGAAGAGAACCTAGCCATAGTCTATGACAGGTGGGGTCCAGAGCATAGTGTCATGTCTATTTAAATTCAAATTTAATTTCTAACTAACAAGTGGACCCTACTTGTCATGGACCCGCTCTATGAACTTGGTTCACTTGCCTATGTGCACAAATACTCACTTAAGGGGCCAGCCCACATGTCATCCACTCACAAAGAAAATCTGGTTTCATTAGTTGCCTCAAAATCCACCTACTATTCCACATGTCATTATCTATAGTAACTCATCAACACGCGCTTAAACTCGATTTCGACAAAGATTCATCATTAAATGCTAATCATCATGCTTAACCCACGACACCGCCATAGTGCCGGTCAAGTTCGGCTAAAGTGAGCACTGGTTGTTTGAGCTCACCTGCTCCAAACCACGTGGCAAGATCTAATGGCATGAATGAGTTCCATTTAAGCTATGATCTAAAGGTTGGGGTTTCTGCCATGAGGTGGGTTAGATCGCCATGAGCCGAGTTGGGCTACGAGACTAATATGACAAACTTGCATGTCATGACTCGACAAGCATTTGGTAAAACAACGGACGCCGAGCTACTAGGAAGTTAGTGGAAGCTACCTGAGGAAGAGAAATGTCGGAAAGCTCTAGCAAGGTGTCGCCCACAAGAATGGCGCTGGCAAGCAACAAGTAGGGTCAATGTAGAGGAGACAATCAGGCAAAACAACCCAACAAGAAAAGGTTGGGAAGGCTTTAGGTAGTGATGTATAGGTGTCAATGCATGGAATTGAAAAATGGCTCACCAGATGATAATGTGGTGATGAATAGTGTTGTCGGTCCAAATGGGGCAAACTCAAAATCTAAAAAGCTCCCGTGAAGCAAGCAAGTTTAAGTTGAGGGAAAACTTAGTTAGACCCTAAGACACATTGTCAGATGTGAAGAAATGGAGAGGATCTCACCGAGATGAAAATGGCAACAAGGGTTAGTCACTAGGGCGTGTTTCTAGAGCCAAAATGACATGTCCTTGTCCCGAGATCTACACACAAAAGGCAAAGGCTCAAGCATCAACAAAAATGGAAATGCCATGCAAAGGAGAGGATGGGGACACCATAGCTTCTAGCTTACCCTGAAAATGCAAGAAGGAGCTCTTCCTCCTCACCACCAAGAGGAGGAATGAGGAGAAAGAGAGGCTGGGGGTTTTAGCTCTAAAAATGATGGAAATGGGGTTTTAGCTCTAAAATGATGGAAACGGGGCGCCATAGCCGGTGATGCTCGAGGATAGGGTCGGGAAAGGCGTGGCTCACGGCATTAACGGAGGTGGCTGAGCTCCTTCAAAGGCAGTGGCGCACATGCTCTGTGTGAGCCCGCATGAGGAGGAAATGGGACTAACCTGGCCAGCCAAGCGCTGCCGAGACACAAGGTGCGAAGCTGTTAGAACAGGTTACGCCGGTGTGGTTTAGTTGGACCACCGATTGAAAAATGGACGTTCTAGATTGCACGGGTTTTGATAGTCCTAACGGCCAAATCAACATGGGCCATTCGATCAAGATTTAACGGTTCCGACAAGTAAGGATGTTCTGACCAGTCCGATCGATAGGTGGTTTGGATCGCCATCGATCATAAAGGTGAGTTGGTGCAGGAAATCAAGTGGCACGGGCTTGGCTCTCAGTAACGCTCGTTACTCGCATGCAAGAGATCGCTGGATTCGATCTGGACGGGTCCGGCGGAGAGCATGCTGGACCGGGTCTAAACGGTGTCGCTTCACTTCTTCAATCAAGATCGAACGGTCCGCATAGGGGTGGAAGTTCGGACCAACCGGGGCAGTGCGATTAGTTGATTTGGGTCGCACTCAGCTTGGCTCTGGTCGAAACAAAGGCAAGGCTCAAGTTGGAGCACAATGAGAGCTTGAAGTTTAAAATTAGCTTTGACCAACTAGCAAAAAGTTTGACTGGGCTCTAAAAATAGAAATAAAATTATAAAAATTATAAAAAATTTTAGAGGGTTTCTGGGATATCCTAGTATCAAATAAAATCTTAAACATCACTGTTCAAGATTTATTTGTTTAGTTTAAATTCAAACTTGGAATAGGTTATTGAAAAGAGTTTGAATTTTCTAGGGGTTGAATTGAGTCCCAAAAATTGTTAAAAATTATATTAATTCATGATAAATATTATAGTATTTGAATAAATTATTTTCAAATGATGTTCATAGGTTTTTGTTCCTGTTTTCTTTTGGAACTTAACTTTAAGTTGTATGTTTAAGATTTTGATTAAGATTTTCCAAGTGCAATAAATGATGCAAATGATTCAAAAACAACATACATGTTAATAAGATGCATACTAATTATCATTCATTAACTTGGGGATGTTACAACATGTCGCCTTGGAAAATTGTGAAATTCCTACCAAGGTAGAGAGCATGACTTCTCTTTGTGTTGCTCGAGGCTTGTCCAGACGCAAGATGGGCAATGGTGCTAGCTTTCCATAATCCATCTCAAGGAGATCGATGAGATGGACCCAGAGCCGAGGAGAGAACCACACACCATTTGTTTCCAATCTCCTTAGTGGATTTGTTTGCAGCAGAGGTGACATACTTGCATGAGGCAAGATTTGCCGAGGGTCACCAAGAAAATCTCACGCCATCTGAGTAGTTTGATGTGGAGATCAAGGATGATTGAACGCAGCATCTTGATGCCGGCAAGAGTAATAGCTTGTGCATGGAGAGCAGCAGCCAGGCAATGGTGGTCGCAGAGTAATGGAGGTGTCGCCGCCTATGGAGATGGTCAACGGGTGGGCGGGCAATGGAAAGCAAAGCGCTCTAGGGTTGGCGCCTAATACCATGAAGGTGTGAATAATTGGGAGTAATCCAGACAAGTTTGCATTGATCTCTTGGAGAATATTTAAAGTACATGTACAAGAATAATGCAAACATGGAAGGTAAAGATTACATGCCAAACTAACTTGGATATAAATATGTAATCTTGAGAGATAGAGTCCGTATACTGCAATTGTGAGTTGAAGAAATAAAATACAAAAAGAGGAGCTATGCTCCACCAAATCGCGCTTTTCTCTGTAGTTTTTATCTAGCAAGAAGTTCGTAGGTGTTGTTGCCACTAGCTATCAACTACGTGAGTATGTAGCTTTCCTGCAGAAAGTGCTTCACGTGAAAAAACAAAGAAAGAGCCTAGCCACATCGAAAGTACAACAGTCCCATTGAGGAATAGTTACGATCCAGCAGAAAGCATCTCTAGTCTTGAGAATCAGTGATTTCTTTTCAAGCAAGAAGTGAACAATGCAAGAATAAAGGAAAATTCCAACAGTTGGTATCAAAGCCTATTGATCTTGATGCTATCTCAAGATCATGGGTGACAAACATGAAGACCCGGATGGGCTGTTTTTCCTATATCCCGTCCTAACAACTAACAATTACTCGCCAGGGCAATGAAGATGAAGGCAAATATGCCGCCAAGGAGTCTCTGGGTGCCGATCCAAGGCTAAGGACAAGGAGGTGGACGACAAGGTAGACCAGACGGCTTTGGCCATCATCTACAGGTCAGGCTGCACTCCATGATGCGCAAATTACATCGGCAAGGAGACGGACGTGAGGCATGGGTGACGCTCAAAAGATGCACGAGGAGTTGATCGTGGAAGGAGGTGTGGCTCAGAATTTGCACACCGAGCTCGAGAATCTCCAAATGGGAGAAACTCACGCCAGAGACGAAGTTCGTCGGCAAGTCGCTTTCACTGCATAATCAGATTGTCTCTCTCGCAACAAGATGGAAGAATCTGTATAAAGTGAAGAAATACCAATGCATGCTACCGTAAAATTTCAGACCTATCGCACCACGCCTCATGTACTCCCTGATCCGGAGGAAAAGAAGATCGAGGAGATCACCGGGCCTCAAGGTGCATGAGGAGCTACTAAAGGGGTATCAATCTCGAACGAGCAAAGGTATCACCCATAACGAGAAGGCGTTATTAAGAAGGAGATACAAGAAACGATGATGCATGCGGTTTATAGGGGATCATCAAGAGGACGCACCATGGCTCATCAAGAAGTTATGAAGCGTGAGCGCTGGCACCAAGCGAGGTGACCACTAGGGCGAGGCAACAGAGGTGGCTGCGAAGACAAGGTCAGGTAAGGCGATAGTGACAGATCCGTGATAAGTCACATAACAAATATTTTAAATGTGATAAATACGGCTCACTACGCTGCCGGAGTGCCACAACCACATAAAGTGTTTCAACCGCGATAAGTATAAGGCACTATGCTTCGGATTGTCAAAACAAGAAGAAGAACGAGGAGATAAACCTCATCCAAATCAGAAAATGAAGACAACCATCCTACCCCGCTTTCTCCTTAGGTGTCAATGAGGTGCCAGTCATGGTGATGTTGAACGAGGAGAACGTAGTTCCTAAACTACACACGGAGGGAGAAATCATGATCATACTGATGAGTGTTACTTGGACAATAGAGCAAGCAATCACATGACGGGAGATCGCTCCATGTTCCATGAGCTCGACGAGAAGATTTGGGGAAAAATCAAGTTTGGCGACGGCTCCACGGTACAGATAAAATGCAAAGGTACAATGTTGTTGTGATGCAAGAACGGTGATCAGAAGATGTCGCCCGATATTTACTTTATACCAAGTTTGTGCATCGACATACTCCCCTGCAACATGAACGGGGTTGCGGTGGTGGAGCCGCAGGATGATCTTATGTGGTTCATGATAAAAACAAAGATCTACCGATGAAGGTGAAAAGATCCCCTGAGCCGGGTTGTACAAAAATTTCTCGAAAACTTGTAAGTTTGGTTTGTGAAGGACAACTGGAGGAGCCAGAGGAACTAGAGTATTAAACCAGACATGGTGGGACCCAGAGTAGTACACACATGAGGAGGCGGAGCCTTGGGAGGTCTAAACGGCGCATTGTGGCAACTGGGGGGCGTAAGTAGTCCCACGCCAAGACATGAAGGGCACGGTACACAAAGTTGACGCAGAGGAAGAGGTGGTGTAGCCTCACCGAGATGTACACAGAAAGTGGGACAGACTTGGTCCAAGAGAGGGAGCGAGAGGCCTGTAATGGCGAAGCTCAAAGGTCGTGGGAGCAGTGCTCCAACCAAGCGTGTGCAAGGAAGGACGAAGTTCAAGATAAAAGGGTGCGGCAAGCTAGTTTGTGCAAGGCTTAGGATGGAGCAAGTGCAGTGGTAGGGCAAGATCGCCCAGAAGGAACGGTAACGAAAAAGTGTAAAAGAGGAAGACTTGGAAGTTCAGATGAGAAAAAAGATCAACGTGATTAAAGTGAAGAAACAAGATTAGGGGGTGAATGTAGGAAATAATCTTGTCTTAGTTGTTAGTTTCCGCTTTCAGAGTTGGCGCCCGAGTCCGAGTAGGATGGCAATTGTGCCCGACACCCGCGCTAATACCCTAATGGAGGCGGTGTATGGGCGCTTGCTTTGCCCACTGCATAAAAACGGAACAATTTCTACCCATCGTAAACGGACGCGCATGGGTAAGCTCCACCTCGCATTCGCCACCCGACATCCGCCATGTACACCGATGTGGGACCTCCTCGAATAAAAAATAAAACCCTAAGTCCAGAACCCCACTCAAATTTCTCACGCCCACACTCCCACTCTCCAGCCGCCACCGCTTCCTCCTCCCACCAGATCTCTTCCTCGCCTTCCTCCTCCCACCAGATCTTCTCCCAGCTCCTGGCCACCATCCTCCTCCCTTGGCGGCCTCCTCGATCCTCCCGATCCACCGCCTCATCACTCCCTCCCTGCCACAGACCTCCCAGAGTCCCAGAGGCCCTGGCCCCGCCGCCTCCTCCCTGGCCCACCACGCCTCCCGACGCCTCCCTGCCACAGACCAAGACCTCCTCCCACACAGGTTCTCCAGTCCGCCAGACTCCTGCCTGGCCAAGGCCGCCAAGGCCTCCCGGCCACCACGCCCCTGCCAGAAAAGGTCGGCCTGGCCTCTCCATCAGACGAGCCGCCTGAGTCCTGGGCCTCCTCACACGCAAAACCAGGTGAAAACTTGACACACTCTTGCTTGAACCTGAATTGGTTTTAACTACTAAAGCAATGGTCATTGGTCAAGACTGAAATGTGCAAAGGAGTATCCTCAGAGAAGACTACGCTTTTTGCTGTGTCCATGTTCTTGTCGACCCAAATAAGACCCATGTCTTCAAGGCTCTCCGTAAGCTTCAATGAGTCTAATTGGGGGTAAATTGTGTCACCTTCTTTGTAGTAGTTCCGCTGCTCATATTGTTCAGAATCAAGAGTAAGCTGAGGCTCGCTTTTTAGTCGCAAAATTGCAAATAAATCGATCAAGATTCAACATTTGAGTGCGCATCGGGTTGTCTTCACGTGTCCACCAAAGGGCTATGTTGAAGACGAGGATGTCTTTTTTTGTGTTAGCTACATATTTGTGTTAGTCAGTTGTGTTACATATTTGTGTTAGTACTTATACTACAACTACATACTTGGATTAGATCCCGTCCCTCGCCTATCATTCATGCTCCCAATAATATGTGTCACCAGCAGATTTAATGTCATGTAAATTTAATGTCAAGTAAATTTTTTTATTAGTGTTCTTAGTCTCATATTTGTGTTCATTCAACTATCGATGGTGACCTGTGAAGTAGTAGCCAACATGGGCAATCTCTCAAGGCTCAATACTCCGTGATCGCTAAGTAGGATCTCAAACCGAACCTCAAGTTGAGGAAGACACTGTGGCATAAAGAGGAAAATCACTTCACCCAAGATGCAGATGTAAGAGGAAGACTCTCGTGGCACAAAGAGGAAACTCACTTCACCCGCTTGGAACGAATTTACAAGATCAAAGTGAAGGGTGCTTGAAGGCAAAGTGCATTTGGAAAGTAAGTACCTTTCGCAGTAAATGAAGAATGGTACTAAACATCCGTGATGAGCATCTAAAGGTTTGCATCTATCTGAAGAGGCAAGGGAAGGTACAAACCAGTTTGAGGTATGGATCTTCCTAACATGGGCAAGTAACTATAGAGAACTATGTCTTTGATCAAGAAGTTGCTAGGAAAGCTCTCTATTCCATGATTATTCTCAAGATGAGTACCCACCGCCCATTGTTGATCACCATGGCTTTCAGAATTTGTTAGTGCATCGCAACCTTTATTTAAAATGGTCACCGAAATACTATTAGAAAGGATATCTTGGATCATTATGATTCGAGAGAAAGAGAGCTCTCGCCATTTGGATAAAAGCAATATGCAGTTGTCATGCAGTAACCCAATTTTGGACAAATGATAATCAAAAGAGAGGCTACATGGCAGTAACTGGACATTTTGTTGATGACTCTTGGAAGCTTAGAAGCTGCATTTTGAGGTGATTGCTATGTTGAAATACTAATCTTCTTGCTATGTTGAAGTATTAATCTTCTTGCTATGTTGAAATACTAATCTTCTTGCTATGTTGAACTATGTAGGTTTATATATGTGCCATGCCCACATACATCGAGGTTATTTGTGAAGCGCTATATAAAAGCCTCGCAGAATTGAATCTTGATTGCAAGCTATCTACTTTGACTTGGACAACCGTCAACAAATGATAAATTGTTGAAGCAATAGAGACAAATGTTGGTCCATCTAATCTTTTGTTGGGTGGAAAGATGCTACATATGCGATGTTGTGCATATATTCTTAACTTAATTGTGAAAGATGGATTGAGTGTCATGGAGCATGGCATTAAGAGAGTACGTGATAGTGTTTCCTATTGGACAGCTACACCAAAGAGATACGAAAAATTTGTGAAAGCGGCTCGGTTTGTTAAGGTTGAAATAACTAAAAAGATTGGTCTTGATTGCAAAACTAGATGGAATTCAACCCACGTTATGCTTAGTAACGCTATTCCCTATAAGAAAGTCTTTGAGAGGTTGAAGCAACTTGATATGCGCTTATTTGTGCACCAACAAATGTTGATTGGAATTTTGCCTCAATTGTTTGTGAAAAATTGCCGCCTTCTATGAACTCACCAAATATTTTCTTCGAACTAAATATGTAACATGCTAACATATTCTTCCCAAAGATATGTGAGGTCAAAATGCATATGAATAAATGGCTAGGATGTGGAGATCCAATAATTGAGGCTATGTCTCATGGAGATGATAAAAAGTTTGACAAGTAACTGGTCCGATATTCATGGTTTGATGGCTATTGCTATTATTCTTGATCCACGTGGAAAAATGACAATGTTACATGCATGCTATATTGCCCTCTTTGGTGAAGAAAACTCAAGAGAATGTTACAAAGAGTTATAATTGCTTGTGTGAGTTGATGAATGAGTACCAAGTGCATAGTGGAGAAGAGGGTATGGCTACATCATCTAGTACTAGTGTTGCAACCGGTGCTAATGAGGTGCTTTCAATATTTAAAACACTAGTCAGTCAGAAGAAAAGTACCTGTAGTAAAGACCAAAAGTGAGCTAGATTGCTATTTGGAAGAAGAAACTCTTCCTTGCACAAATGAGGAATTTGATATACCGGGTTGGTGGAAGGTGGTCGACACGCTATCCTACATTGTGATGATTGCACGTGATATCTTGGCTATTCCAATAACAACAAGAGCTTCAATCACCTTTTAGCACTAGTGGTAGAGTGCTAAGTGAACACCGCAGCTGCCCTCACTCCAACTATATTGGAGGCATTGATGTGCTCACAAAGTCGGGCTTCTAATGACCTTAAAGGTATGCAACTAGTGATGTAAATATTTCAAATTTTCTATGTGATTGGAAGTTAGTAATGTAATGCAATGTTTACTTTTCGTGAAGAAGGAGTTGAGGGTTTATGGACATGCCTTGAACACATTGAAGAGGAGCTTAAAGATTTTTGTTCAATCTCGATCGTCGACTCGATTAGCAAACCCGTTTATGGACATGTTTTTGATCTATTTGTTGAATTGTTGTAATTGAACCATTTTCATATGTTCTACTCTTGTTGCAAAACATAATTTGTTTATGTAAGGAACTATGTCTTTGTATTTCTATTTTATTTGTTGAACTTGATTAGTTGTTTTGTTTAACTTGATGTGTGATTTGCTATAAAATTTCTTAGTTGTTGAATGTGTGATGCACTATTGATGTGAATTGAAATGAACTTGATGTGTGCATTGTTTATGTGTGATGAGTATGCCCGTGATCTATAGGTACCATGTGCGATGGGTACCCACTGCCAGAGTGTAATCGTCATGGGTAATGGGCATGCCTCGCGGGTGACTGTACGCATGCATTCGGCATGGGCGAGGTTCTTCGCCTGTCCGTCCTTCATGGGCATCACTACAGAGGCGGTTTTTGTCGAAAGTGCTCGCAGCACTCTAAGCAGGTAGTTTTGCACTCAAGAAAGCCTTTGTTGAAGGTGAACACTCGCAAAGAGCCTCCGTCAATCTCCTTCCAGAAGGTCATGGTTTGAAGTGTTAATTTCTGCACTCAAGAAAGGCTTTTTTGAAAGTGTCGCGGCACTCCTGAAAGATTTGACGCCGCCTACCCTAATTTTTTAATTTTTTAATTTTGCCGAAAGAATGGTCATCAGACTCAAGAAAGCTGCGTTTTTTTTTTTTTATTTTTTTTTTTTGTCGAAAGTGCAATGGTCATTGCACTCGCAAAGCCATCTCTAAAATTCGAACCGAAAAACCCAAAAAATAGCAAATTTTTTAAATCGGGAGGCCCCACCCTACTTAGACCAGTTCTACTGCACGTCCGTTAAGTCGCGCATTTTTCAAGACAAAATTGCGGCGCCACGGCGTCATGGATTCAACCCACGACCTCTCTCTAAGCGAACCCTCACCAATGCACCACAATCGCCACTTGTGTCTATATTCCCTTTGCTCCCAAAATATTATACAAAACCGAGTGTAAATTGCTTGTTTGAGGCCCTAAACGAATTCAAATTAAAAGTTGTCAACTACAAAGTTTCATAACTTTTCGAGATCTACAATTTTCATTTAGGAGTTTCTCCATCCGAGGTCGTTTACAAAATTTGAATTTCAAATTTAAGAAATTCAAACGTAGTTTTGCATGAAAAGATGATTTCAAATCAAAAGTTATTAACTAAAAAGTTTCATAACTTTTCGAGATCTACAATTTTATTTTGGTTGTTTTTCCATCCGAGGTCGTTTGAAAAATTCGAATTTTAAATTTTTCAAATTCAAACGCAGCTTTCCTTAACAAAACGAATTCAAATGAAAAGTTGCCAACTACAAAATTCTATAACTTCAAGATCTACAAAGTTTATTTTGGTTGTTTGATCATTTGTTCATCCGAAATGGTGGTTCTAACATTGTTCACAAATTTTGCCAATTCTCGCACTCTAGATCCTTCTTGCCGAAAGTGCCAAAAAGCACTCTAAGAAGACTTTTGCCGAAAGTGCCAAAAAACACTCTAAGAAGATTTTTTCCGCCGAGTGCCAAAAAAAACACTCTAAAATTTTTTTGTTTTTTGCCCCATTATTTTTTGCCTAATTATAATATTAAAACTCCATGTTCAAATTCTGGGACAATTTTGACTTTTTTTTATATTTCGTTAGTTTTTTTTTTGAATTTTATGAATATTTCAAATTGAACTGCAGTATGGAATTTTTTGGTCATTCAAAAATGATATTCATGATATTTTGTATGTTGAGTGTTTTCCAGAACTATTTCGAGCATCTTGACGTAATATGACGAGGTACCAAGTGAAAAGTGTATTTAAATTATATAAATCCGAACGAAGTCCTAAAATGACTAAACTTGCTCTGGGTGTCGTGTTATCGATAGAGTCTATGGTAAAAATTGAGAAGGTTTCTTAAGTTATACGCTTCTGATGCCTAAAACCCGCATATCTTCACATGACTCTATATGCGATA
Source organism: Phyllostachys edulis (assembly GCA_036346405.1). Taxonomy (NCBI): domain Eukaryota; kingdom Viridiplantae; phylum Streptophyta; class Magnoliopsida; order Poales; family Poaceae; genus Phyllostachys; species Phyllostachys edulis. The sequence goes on from CM070556.1 coordinate 49,652,294, forward strand.
ATATATGAGATGTCGGGTTTTAGGCATCCGACGCCGCAACTTGCTCAAACCTTCTCAATTTTTTATCATAGACTCTACATGCGATAACACGACGCCTATAAGTTTTTGGCTATTTTCGACTTCGCTCGGATTTTATATAATTTAAATACACTTTTCTCGCAGTACTTTCGTCATGTTACGCCAACAAGATGTTTCGAAATTTCATGTGAGTTCCCGGATACTACTTCAACATACACCAAATATCATGAATATCATTTTTGAACGACCAAATTCGATTATTTCATGCACTCGCAGCTCAAATTTGAAATATTCCATAAAATTCAACTAAACAAAAAAAACTAACTAAATATAGCAAAAAAGTCAAAATTGTCCCAAATTTGAACATGGAGTTTTAAATAATGTGAAGGCCTCACAAAAAAATGGGTCAAAAAAACCAAAAAAAATTTTGCCAATTCCCCAGACTCTCAGAATACTTCTTCACGAGCGCCAAAAAAAAGCACTCTAAGAAAGATTTCTTTGCCGAAAAAGCCAAAAAAAAAGCACTCTAAGAAAGATTTTTGCCGAAAGTGCCAAAAACACTTAAAATTTTTTTTTGGTTTTTTGTCTGAATTTTTTTCAAATTTTTTGTCTTTTTTTAAACTTTGAAGAAGAGATGTTTGAAACCTGCACATCTTCACATGACTCTATATGCTATAACATGTGAGATGTCTGGTTTTAGGCATCCGACGCCGCAACTTGCTCTAAACCTTCTCAATTTTTTTTTATCATAGACTCTACATGTATAACACGACGCCTCGACAAGTTTTGGCCATTTTCTGACTTCGCTCGATTTTATATAATTTAAATACACTTTTTCGCAGTACCTCGGCCATGTTACGCCAACAAGATGCTCGAATTTCATGTGAGTTCTCGGATACTACTCAACATACACCAAATATCATGAATATCATTTTTGAACGACCAAATTCGATTATTTCATGCACTGCAGCTCAAATTTGAAATATTCCATAAAATTCAACTAAACAAAAAAACTAACTAAATATAGCAAAAAAGTCAAAATTGTCCCAAATTTGAATATGGAGTTTTAAATAATGTGGAAGGCCTCACAAAAAAATGGGTCAAAAACCAAAAAATTTTTTTGCCAATTCCCTCAGACTCTAGAATCTTCTTTGCCGAAAGCTAAAAAGCACTCTAAGAAAGACTTTGTCGAAAAGTAAAAAGCACTCTAAGAAGACTTTGCCGAAAAGCTAAAATACTTCTAAGAATTTTTTTTTTGTTTTTTTTTTTGCTTTTTTTTTTCTCATGTTCAATTTTGCATTTTGAATTTTGACTTTTTTCACTGTAGATGTTTGAATCGATGTTTGAAACCTGCACATCTTCACATGACTCTATATGCTATAACATGAGATGTCCGGTTTTAGGCATCCGACGCCGAACTTGCTCAAACCTTCTCAATTTTTACCATAGACTCTACATGTATAACACGACGCCTCGGACAAGTTTCTGGCTATTTTTGACTTCGCTCGATTTTATATAATTTAAATACACTTTTTCGCAGTACCTCGCCATGTTACGCCAACAAGATGCTCGAATTTCATGTGAGTTCCCGGATACGGCCTCAACATACACCAAATATCATGAATATCATTTTTGAACGACCAAATTCGATTATTTCATGCACCGCAGCTCAAATTTGAAATATTCCATAAAATTCAACTAAACAAAAAACTAACGTAAATATAGCAAAAAGTCAAAATTGTCCCAAATTTGAACATGGAGTTTTAAATAATGGGAAGGCCTCACAAAAAAATGGGTCAAAAACCAAAAAAAAATTTTGCTAATTCTGACTCTCTAGAACTTCTTGCCGAAAAGTTAAAAGCACTCGGCAAAGACTTTTGCCGAAAAGTTAAAAGCACTCGCAAAGACTTTTGCCGAAAGTGCCAAAAAACACTCGGCAAAAATTGACGGCATGAGCTTTGCACCATAAGGGCCATTTTTTGCCGAGTGCCACTTTTGTTGAGGTTGCACCCAAGAAAGAGGGCTTTTGCCGAAGTGTCGCCTTTGCCGAGTGCCGCACTCGAGGCACTCGGCAAAGCCACTCTTGTCGAGTGCTAGACTTTGCCGAGCGCTGCGGCCCAAGACTCTAAGAAAGAGTGGCTTCACGAGCGCCCGATTTTTGCACTCTAAGAAAGTCAAGCAGACTCTAAGCAAATCAAGGCGTTCTCCCGTAGTGCATGCCTGGGGGAAAATTGGGTCGCGGGCATGGGTATGAGCGAGCACTACCCGCACTGCCACGCCCAATTGCCATCCCTAAGTCCGAGTATGATTCACGTGTATGGGTATAAAAAGGAGGCCTAGCGGCTAGCGCAATACACAATCGGAAGAAGAAATATGAGTTACATGTAATAGAAAAGAAGTAAGAAGCCAGAGAGGAAGAAAAGCTATGTGAGTTGAAGAAATAAAAATACAAAAAGAGGCTGTGCTCCCAACCAAATCGCGTTGTCTTGGTAGTTTTTATCTAGCAAGAAGTTCAAAGCGGGTGTTGCTGCTACTAGCTATCAATTAGAGGGCGAGCTTTTCAGGAAGGTGCTTCACGTGAAAAACAACAAAGAGCCGAAGGCCACATCGAGGACAGCGGTCCCATTGAGGAAGAAGCTGGGCGCATCCAGCAAAGCACATCTCTGGTCTTCAGAAGCCGAGCGATTTCCTTTCGAAGCAAGAAGCAGAACAATGCAAGAATAAAGGAAAATTCCAACAGCAATCACTATTACCGGTCATGCTATTGTCGTGCCGGGTCGGGATAGTAACGGAGACGAATCGTTATGCTAACACTCAGAATGCGTTAAAAACAAAATAGAACGCCAACCTAAAAGAAAGGGAAAAGCTCAACTTTGAGAAAGTTTAAATCATCCTGGATTTACAGTAAATCCGAATTTACCAAGTGAAAAAAAAACTGGACAAAAGTTAATATCCCTGCTCTTGTCAGTTTGATCATAAACATGTGGGGGCCGAGAGATAACTGGTTGCTTTTCTGAACGTGGCCATAGCACCATTGCAGTCCATGGTAGTACCCGTACGTATAGGATGATCTTAAAGCTAGTGTTTGCACCGTTCCTAGCTTGTTCATGCATGAAGGCGCCACACCGAAATTTCTAGGAATTTCATCACAAGTGGGTTGAACTGTAGACAATATGCACCAGATCACGCAAATGTATGCATTCACATGATCTCTCACGCAAATGTGCTTAGCTGATATAAAAATGTGTCGTGCATAACACCGGCAGAAAACAAAGACTTTTTGTTGGTGAATTGCAACATCTCTCTTTTGCCGGATGAGCAAGACTGCACTACCATAATCGCTGATCGATCTTTTGACGGATAGAGAAAAGGAAGTGATCGATGCCTATCCAAAGCATGCATTTTTGATGATTAGGAGTGTAAGAATGGCATCATCTACCATGTCCATATCTGCACGGAGGACGTCGCTCTCATCTGTATATGTGGACTTTAATTTGTTTTTTTTTTCAAACACGCAAAAGCCTAGCTTTTATGAAGCTAATTAGACCGGTTATGCAAGATGACAGAAACAAAAGAAGTTGGGGATACCAACTAACCATACAAAACAATTCCAGCAGATCGAGCCAAAGGAGTGGCAAAACCAACTTAAAGACCGGCAGCTAAAGCACTAATGAACAGCTCGAACTAGAAAGCAAAATAGCCATCTATACAATCACTACTTTTAGTACAAAAACTTTAATTTGTTAATCTCCAAAATGCAGAGATTTCGTGATCATTAGATGATAAGCTGACTCGGATCCCACCAAATTGACTGCTGCAGGTTAGAAAATATGCTCGATCGTCTTGTGTTTTCAATCTTCACACGAGGTCACGAGGATAGCTGATTTCTCAAAAGTGGATCAAAGATGCTTAGCGGACAAGTTTTGCCGATGCAAGAACCCTAACTGGAACTTTGTTTTAGAACCGTAATTTAGGGAATGTTTGGTTGCTTCCAAAATGTTGCCACATTTTTTTACCAAGTGTTGTAAGCTACAGTTTTGTGGTGGTCAAAATGAGCGCCACACTTGTGGCAAAAATTGGCTAGCAAATGAGTCTATAATAAATAGGGTAAGGGGTTAAAAAAGTGTGATATACCAAAACTGTGCCTCGGAAACAAAATCTTGCTTTGAAAAGTCAAACTTGGCTAACATAGTTGTAACAAAGTTAGGCACAAACCAAACATAGCCCTTTTAATCAATGTAAAATGTAAGCTAAAAATCAAGCTTACTATTTCTTTTGGAACATGGTACTATGCTTGTGCAATACACCAAATCAAAGTGTACTATAGTAGGGTTTTTCCTGCTAGGAAGAGTGTATAGGAGTTGTATGTCGAAATACTTCAATAAAATGCATTCCTACAGGTGCTTGTAGCCACGAAGATTCATGCACCCTGCATCGCCCCCCCGGCCGGCGGCCCTCCTTTTCTCGGCTCTGACTCTCTCTCTCTCTCTCTCTGCTCCAGCGGGAGGAAGAGACGGCTTCGTTGTGGCGATGCAGCAGGGGCGGCAGCGGCGGCAAATCACATTTGAGCCGGGAGAGGGGAACAAGTGAGGAGAGGAGGAAGAGAGAGATGCACAAATCTCGAGGCAAATGGATGGACAGGATAATACTTAGAGCTCCAAGTACTTGTAGAAAAAAAAAACAATCTTTAAAATATCACAGTTGTAGTTGGCATATATAGTTGAAATGATTGGATTCTTGCAGCTAATTCTGAGCTAATCACATGAAGTTTTCTGGTCTTAACAGTTTCAGATTGCTTCAAAAGGTTTGCTTCAACAATGGCATCCAATGCCCAAAATTCAGGCACTGTAAAATAAAACCAAATTCTACACAAGATTGCCTAGCTCCAATCCAGATTAAAAAGGCGCAGATACCATATTCCAAGACCTTTCCGATTAAAAAAGTATATCCAATCATCCAGCTGCTGCTTAGTGCATGGCCATGTTGGTGTTGTTGCGATACTAGTTTAATGTCGTGACTAAAGCTCCCATTTGCAAACGATCATTTTGTTTAGAGAGAGAGAGGGAGAAACCTTTGGAACCGATCATGGTCCAGTTGAAATGTGCGTCGCAGCTTGCTAAAGATTCATCATTCATGTATGCTGACATGTTTAATTATAGTCTGCAGAGGCATAAATCGTAGGTTCTTTGCATATAAAAATGTTGAGGGCAAGCTAGCTAGTGCACGAGGTACCCACAATTTTGTAGGGCATGCAGAGATATGGTAGCTAGGTTCACAAAGCGAACATCTCTTAAGGCTTAAGCCAGGCAAGATGGGAGAGCATAGAGCTGACAGCTCGAGATCGACTTGAATAGACTCGAGAACGTTAAAATAGGAATTTCTGAGAACGTTAGAATTGGAATTTCTTTGTATTTCCTTATATACCTTTTATACTTTCTTATATATGTATAGCATATTTCTTTGTAGTATCTCCTTATACTCCATATATATATATTGCTTATTGGGCCTCATGAATATATACATAATATTCATAACATGGTATCAGAGCTAGAACACTAACCTAGCTCCTTCCACTGTCATCCCACCACCGTTGCCGCTGTCGTCGAAGGCCGTCGCCGCTCGGATCGGGCTGCTGCCGCACCAAGGCCGCCATCACCCGACGCCACCTCTGCATGAAGCCGGCCAGAGCTCCTCGCTGCAGAAGGAGTGGTACTCGAGGGTGTTGCCACCGTCCTTCTTGACGTCGACCACGAGCACCGACGGCGCCACGCTAAAGATTTCTACAGCCACGGTGAACCGGGCCTTGGGGCCGTGGTGCTCTACACCCTCGAGGTGCATGCCCCAAGCGCCACTCTTGGCACGCCGATCCGGCTCGCCCGAGACCGCGGCCCGACGCCACCGTCGTATGATGCCAGCTAGAGCTCCTCGCTGCAGAAGGAGCGGTACTCGAGGGTGTGTCATTGTCCCGACACCATCAGCCGCCTGCCGGCAGCCCACCTTCGTCGCTCGCCGAGATCCACACAATAGATACGATTCATTTTAGAAACTGTATTGGTTTCTTACAGAAACAGGTTTCAGCTTTCCAAAAAGAAGAAAGAAAAAACGCTGATCTAATCGCCAGATCGCCCAAATAAGGTTTATTAGACTTCGCTGTCTTGGTCGTCCACGCCGCCCAAACGCCACTCTACCGATGGCTTGCTCCATCACCGTGATCCCATTCTCGAGAACAAAGCTCCATGGGATGACTATAGGTTGTGGTCCTCACTTATGGAGATCATGCTCGATGGTCTCCGTCTCTGGGGACATGTCACTGGTGTTTGACCTTGTCCGCCGTCACCGGTTTAACCTCCTCCCAGACAGCCTACGTCTGCACCTCCTGCAGAAGATGAGGCCGCCAAGAAGGAGGCAGAGGCCGCTGTCACTGCTGTTGACGCTACTGATGAGGCCTTTTAGTATGTTATACACACCTTTGAGCGTTGGTGTGCTAATGAGGCCTGTGTTCGAGCCATCCTAGTGGTCAGCGTTGACGACTCCATCCAGCCAGACATTGTTGGTCTGCGTTTCACTCGTCAAGATTCCATCCAGCCAGACATTATTGGTATGTATTTCACTCATCAGATCTTAGAATACTTGCGTTAGCGATACCAGTAGAGTAGCAATGCTCAGTTCTTTTCGCTTCAGCGTGAGTTGGAGACACTTTGCTAGGAGGACTCCTCTATCGATGACTTCTTCCGAGCCCTGGCCAGTCTCTAGCACTAGCTGGATGGGCTGGCTTCTCCGCTCTTCCAGGAGTGTCATATGGTGCAGAAGGCAGATCGTGATCGTCTTCGTCTTTATGACTTTGTCTGCCATCTTCGCCCAGAGTTTGAGCCTGTCAGGGCCAAGGTAGTCAGAGTCGAGATCCCGAGTCGGATCGATTTGCCTCCGGTAGGATCGAATCGTAGTATCAAATCGTAGAATCGGCGATTCTACGGATTTGTAAAAATACACATATTTAACATCTATACTATAAGTTTGTATGATTGTTATATGGTTTACCACTTGCATGTTCCTTAAAAGTAGCTAGACATACTCCAGAATAAAAAGAGCTTATCATTATCAAGCTCAAGATTGCTCATGCCATAATATAGATATTTGTACTAGCATTACCATAATCGATACAATATTTTGCATGCTCCTTGTTTATTTATAGTATCATTCTCGAAATTAATATCAACAAATTTTGCTCTAAAACAAAATATCAGAAAGCCCTGCCTCTAAAAAAAATTGCCCTAAGTCTCTACGAGTAGGATCGACGGTGAGATTTGGATCGATAGGGTCGTCGTGGGTTCAGAGAACCGTGAAGACTCTAAGAGTAGGATCGTGATCCTACCGACCTTGAGTAGGATCGGATCGCAAGAAGACTTGGATCGACAAAGCCGTCGTGGGTTCAGAGAGTCGAAGACTTTAAGACTTGGATCGCGATCCTAACTACCTTGGTCAGGGCTCAACTGCTGAGCCACTCACCACGACCGATAGTAACCGAGGCTCTTTCAACGCTTCGTGCTGAGGAGCGTCGCCACGAGTTAGCAGTATAGTTTGTTCTGGCTGTGCTTGTTACCCCTTCTTCTTCGACTACACCGATGGCTTCTGCTTCAACTATAGTCTCTCCTTAGGTGTCTGTTTTTGCTCCTATTTTTGCACCAACTAGATTTCAGTGCAATTATTGCAAGAACTTCAGGCACGACTACCAGAGTTGTGCGGTGCGAAGAAAGTGGAACAAGGCGTGTGGAGGTGGACGATCCAAGGGTGGCAAGAAGGCCCTTCCTCGACGGGAGGATCAGGACCTTCTCAGCGAGGTGACTCTATTCCGCAGCTCTATCAGGCTCTACTTCAGCAGCTATCTCACAGCTCAACAGGTTCTGCCAGTCTAGCTCAGACATCTCCTCCAAGTACTTCTTGAGTTTTGGATTCTAATGCCTCTTTCCACATAACACCAGACTTCACATCTCTCACTTCAGTAGGATCTCCTACTTTTCCTATCTCTATTCAGACAGCTCACGGCACTGCTTTGTCTATCAACTTTCAAGACACTATTTTGTCCACTGACTTTTCTATTCCAACTGTTTTCTATGTTCCCCAGCTTACCATGCAACTCACCGATCTCAGTTGTAGGGTTGGTTTTGACTCTCACACCTGTTTTGTCCAAGACCGATAGACAAGGATGGTACTTGGGACTTGCTGGTGCCATAGGGATTGTCAAGGTCTCTACATCCTTGACCGCCTCCACCTTCCGTCCACTTCAGTTACTCCTATCACCTCTACGTCTACCTCCACCGCCACAACTGCCACGACTTCTGGAATTTTTGCGTAGTGGCATCATTGTCTAGGTCACTTGTGTGGGTCTTGCCTTTCTTCATTAGTTCGTTAGGGTGTTCTTGGATATGTTACTGTTGACATGACAATGTTTTGTCAAGGTTGTAAGCTAGGCAGGCGACTACAACTTCTTTATCATTCTAGTGAGACATTGTCTTTTCATCCTTTTGACTTAGTTCATTCATGTATATGGGGACCTGTGCCTATTATCTCTAAAGGCGAGTATAGTGATCTATTGTAGCTTTGCAACAATAGTTTGTACTCAGATTAATTCTTTCATCCGTATTTTTCGCTGTGATTGTGCTGGCAAGTACTGTTCTAGCGCTTTTAGACAGTTTCTTTCTAAGTAGGGCACTCTTTACTAGTCTTCTTGTCCTGGTGCCCATGCTCATAATGGGGTTGCTGAGCGCAAACATCATTATCTAATTGAGATTGCCCACACTAATTTACTTGCTTCTCACGTTCCACAACATTTATGGGCTGAGGCTGTTTCTATGGCTGCATTTCTTATCAATATGCAACCTTCCACTACTCTTAAGGGTGTTAATCCTATAGAGCATCTGTACTCTCGAGCCTCTAGTACACTCACCTTCGTGTTTTTGGCTGCACCTATTTTATTCTGTTGTAGCCTCGTGAGCGCACCAAACTATCGGCTCAATCAGTTGAGTGTGTGTCTCCAGTGGTTCCTTCTGTATCTTCACCTCCAAAGGTCTTGATCCTACAACACCGCCTCTTGTTCCTACAACACCATCGCCTCATTTCTCCCAGATCCACTAATCTAGGTGTCCTCGTGCTTCACAGTCTCCTCTCCTAGTATCTTGCCGACACCTACATCCGATCCTCCCGATGATTCTCCCATTACGCCCTTCATGACCGGACATCCCTTCGACTTCCTGATCGTCTTGGATTTGCTCCGATAGCTCATGCTCTCTCTGTCACTAAGCCTAGCTCTTATCATGAGGCTACTCCTCATTCTGAGTGAAAGCTCGCTATGGCAAAGGAGCTTGATGCTCTTTGACGTATGGAGACTTGGGATATTGTACCGACATCTGTGCATGCTCATCCTATCACGTGCAAGTGGGTGTACAAGATTAAGACCTGGTCTGATGGTACTATCGAGCGCTACAAGGCTCGTCTTGTGGCTCGCAGCTTTCAGCAGGAGTATGGTTGTGACTACGATGAAACTTTTGCCCTCAAGGTCTATATGACCACTGTCCGCACTCTTGTTGCAGTTGCTTCTGTTCGTCGGTGATCTATCTCTCAACTGGATGTTAAGAATGCCTTTCTTAATGGTGTTTTGAATGAGGGGGTCTACATGCGCACCACCACTTGGGTATTCTATTCCCGATGGGCACGCTCACATTTTCATCGACTTTTTATGGCCTCAAACAGCTCCTTGTGCCCGGGTTTATGATTTTACCTCGCTGATTACTACCGCCGCTTTCACTATTAGTTCCTACTATCCCGCACTTTTGTTCATGTATCATCTCGGGGTAGGACACTACTTCTTCAGATGTTGATGATATGCTCATCACTAGTGATAATTTCCCATTCATAACATATGTGAAGAAGCATCTTAATGAGCGATTTTTGATGACCGATCTTAGTTCTTACGCATTTGTAATGACCTTCTCGAAATACACATGGAACCGACGATTTTTTTAGTCAGGGTATTATCAAGACGGAGGAGCGTAGTGCCGCCGATACATTCCGAGAGGAGGTCTGCCAAGACCTCCCAAGAGATCTTCAAGACCTCCTAGAGGTCTTGGCCTCTGTGCACTGAGCCAGCCCTAGGAACCCAAGCTAGCTCGCACACACAAACAATGGTGTGATCAAATCCATACCACAAGCTACAAGAAACAAATAGATAAAATGCATATATTATTAAAGGCCAATCGGCCAAGCTTCTTACAAGAGTTTACCACTAGGGCTTACAAAAAGAGAGCACTTGCAGCAAACACAAAAACCACACAAGCAGGTCTAACCGATCAGCCCACAGGCTATCGAGTGGAGAATGTTCCCCGAGCACGCATAGCCTCCAAAGACCTCTTCTTCTTGGAGCTTTGAGCTCCCTGGAACTTCCTAATCTGCTGATTAAAATAGAGGGCACAAGCCATGAGTACTTTTGACTGTACTCAGCAAGCCGTGGGGAAGTGTATGCAAATATTATTCATGCAGGGCTTGCTAAAAGAGAGATGTATGGTTAGTTGCAAAAAACAATGTTTAACAGTAAATACATAGGTAGATTGTAAGGCTCAAGTTAGAACAATAATACATAAATACATTTGTTTTGGAAAGAAGGGGAGTGAGCACCAACTCACTTCCAAAGCCACTTGGGGGAGATCTGGACGCACCCACGGCCAGGACCTCTTCCAAGACCATTCTGGAGCACCCACTCCAGAGCTCCCAGGGACCACTTCATGGGAGGTCTGGTCGCACCCACGACCAAGGCCTCAACCACGACCACTCTGGAGTACCCACTCCAGAGCTACCACGCCCAGCCCCTGGACCTCGTCACGAGCCAACCATGACCCCTCTAAAGCCGGCCAAGGTCTCTTCGAAGCAAAGCCACGGCCTCTCGCAGAAGCGCCTAGGGACACAATTTATAAAAGTCTACCCTTTTGCACTACTTCTCCGGGAGATGTCCATAACCAAGAACTTGGCTATTCGAATAGATTTTACGCTCTGCAGAGGTGTACAACTTTACCCACAATCCACGATCTCTCTAGCGGGACGGGTTCCTGAGAAGACCCTTGCTCACTTCCAAAGGTGAGTAATCTAGAGAGCGTGGCAAGGCCTTTACAAAGGTTTGAACTAGCTCGAAGCTACCCGCTATGGTTTCACAAATCCCCCCCTACCGGGTTATCGGGTGCCCCTCTGCGCCAAAGACCTCAACACGCCTCCACCACAATGTAAACAAGCCACCATTGCTAATTATTCGCCTAGGACATCCCCATAAAATGACCTTGTGGTTGCACGGATTACCTGGATCCACAGACACAAAGTTAGGTCCTTAATCCACTCAGGCAAGGCAACCTCATCCCGTTGTGCACATGGCACCCCCTTTACTGCATGATCACTTGCCCGAGTGTGAAAACATTTTGGGTTCACCACATCGACCACCCACCCCGCATCAGAATTTTAACAAGGTGGCCTCGCACCACAATCAACACAGCTATGGCATCAGCACCACAGCTGCTTAATAGTGGTACCAACCACAATTCCATAGTTCCATTAGTCAAGATTATTAAATGATGAGGCATGATTCACCAGACCCACGGTTCTACAGCAAGGCTAAGCATAAACATACGATCCCATGTTGGCATATCAAACAATACCAACTAAAAATACCCATTCTATGGTGTCCAAAGGGTTCATGTCAACATGTCAAGTACCAAATTCCAAGGGGGCATAATGTCAAGTAGGAGAATAGCTACTGCCCAAACTAGTTCTATAAAAAATAGCCTTGCAAGTTTAACAAATCAAAATACTTTTGTAAAAAGGGATCAAGATGATCAAGGGATTCCACGACTTGCCTCTGTTGATGAGCAAAGCTTCGATAGAGGTAGCTTGATCCACGAGCTGTACAGCCAAATCGAGATCTACACGTTCGCAAAAGAAACCAAATAAGCAAAGGGACTCTAAGAAATCTAAAGAACTTACTTAAAGCAAAAAGAGAGGAGGTCCACTGAAAGGAGGAGGTCCGGGAGGGAGGTCCCAAGAGAGGGAGGTCTAGACCTAAGGAGGTCCAAACCAGAGGAGCTTGGAGAGCTCACCAGAACCGAAAGAGTTGGGAGAAGAGGTTGAGTGAAGAACAGAGAGGAAATGGATGCTCCTGGTGCTCTATTTATAGAGGACAGAAAATAGGAGCACCACAAAAAGGGGAGCAACCAGGTTAATGTCTTGGTACAAAAGGTACACTACTAGCAAGTACATAAAGGACTAAAACAGTCAAACGAGATGACAAAAAGTAAAAATAAGTACAAAGGAAAGGACAGTATTTTAATGTGACTTCAACCCACATCAAAAGCGCTTAAGAACCTGAGGCAGAGGAATCGAGAAAACAAGCAGGACAGTCAAAGGAACTGTTTGAGAACAGGAGGGGGTCCTATGAGAGTTAGAGGAGGTCCCGAAGGGGGAGGAGGTCCTGAGAACAAAGAAAAGGTCTCGAGGAGATCCTGAAGACAAGGAAGTCTAGAGGAAGTCCTAAAGACTACAAGGGGGTCTTGAGGATAGGAGGTCCTAAAGACTGGAAGGAGGTCTTGACCACAAAGGCCTAAACACAAGGAGAAGGTCTAGACCACAAGGGTCTAAACACAAAATGGGGTCTGATCCTACGAGGAGGTCCAAACACAGGGGAGGTCTAGGCCAGAGAGGTCTCAACGCAAAAGGGGACCCTCAAAGGAGATCTAGGCCTCAGGGAAGGCCTAAACCACAAGGAGATCTAAACCTCACGGAAGGTCTAAATCACAAGGAGAACTAAACCTCAATGGAGGTCTAAATCACAAAGAGAGAAAGTCTAAAGGAGGTTCCTGACCAAAGGGAAAAACCGTGACCTAGAGGATGGTCCTGGACCACAAGGGTGGTCCTGGCAAAAGACTAAGGGGAGGTCCGGAGGACAAAAGGGGACCTGCGGGCAAGGGGGTCTAGAGGCCAAGGTTAACCAAGGGGGTGGTCTTTGCAAAAAGACTAACACGGATGAAGAGGGGGGTCTTTGCAAAAAGACCGAAAGGATGGTCTGTGTAGAGTGACCCAGAGGGAGGTCTGTGCAAAAAGGGTTAACAAAGGAGATCACATCCAAAACGGGAGGTCGTGGCCTAAAAGGGGAGGTCTTGACCATAGGAGATGATCTGGACCAGGAGGGTGATCTTTGCAAAAAGACCAGCAAAGATCAAGGAGGGAGGTTTTTGCAAAAAGACCGCGAGGGAGCCTAACGAGGAGGTCTTTGCAAAAAGACCACGGTGGGTCCTGACGGTCAGATCTAAACAAGGGGAGGTCTGAGCAGTTAAGATCTCCAAAGGGGAGGTCCTAACAGTCAGATCTAAACAAGGGGAGATCTGAGCAGTTAAGATCTCCAAAGGGGAGGTCCTAACGGTCAAATCTAAAACAATGGGAGGTCTTAGCGGTTAAGATCTCCAAAGGGGAGGTCCTAACGATCAAGATCTGAGCAAGGTGAGGTCCTGACAGCTAAGATCTGCAAGGTGATGTCCTAACGGTCAAGATCTGAACAAGGGGAGGTCCTGACGGCTAAGATCTCCAAAGGGAGGTCCTAACGGTCAAGATCTAAGCAAGGGGAGGTCCTAACGGCTAAGATCTCCAAAGGGAGGTCCTAATGGTCAAGATCTGAGCAAGGGGAGGTCCTGATGGCTAAGATCTCCAAGGAGAGGTCCTAACGGTCAAGATCTGAGCAAGGGGAGGTCCTGATGGCTAAGATCTCCAAGGAGAGGTCCTAACGGTCAAGATCTGATCAAGAAGAGGTCCTGATGGCTAAGATGTCCAAAGGGAGGTCCTAACGGTCAATATCTGAGCAAGGGGAGGTCCTAACGGCTAAGATCTCCAAAGGGAGGTCCTAACGGTCAAGATCTGAGCAAGGGGAGGTCCTGACGGCTAAGATCTCCAAGGGGAGGTCCTAATAGTCAAAATCTGAGCAAGGGGAGTCAAAATCTGAGCAAGGGGAGGTCCTGACGACTAAGATCTCCAAAGGGAGGTCCTAACGGTCAAGATCTGAGCAAGGGGTGGTCCTGACGGCTAAGATCTCCAAGGAGAGGTCCTAACGGTCAACATATGAGCAAGGGGAGGTCCTGACGACTAAGATCTCCAAAGGGAGGTCCTAACGGTCAAGATCTGAGTAAGGGGAGGCCCTGACGGTTAAGATCTCCAAGGGGAGGTCCTAACGGTCAAGATCTGAGCAAGGGGAGCTCCTAACGGCTAAGATCTCCAAAGGGAAGTCCTAATGGTCAAGATCTGAGCAAGTAAACAAAGGGGGAGGTCCAAAGGGACACAGGGAGGTCTATTTGGACCCGAGAAGGTTGAAATGGATAGGGGGAGGTCCTGGCTAAACGTCGGGAGGTCCGATTGGACTTGGGAAGTTCAAAAGGAGCTCCTTATGGACACAAAGAGGTCCATGTGGGGCACAGAGAGGTCCAAAGGCACTCTGGGACGCTCAAATGGACTCAAGGAGTTCAAATGAACGTTGAGAGATCCACGCGGAGGTCCATACAGAGAAAGAGGTCTAGATCAAAGGAGATCTAGATAAAGATGAAAGTTTAGACCAAAGGGGAGGTCTAAACACAAAGAGATTCAAACCAACAAAGAGGGGGTCTGGACTAAAGGAAGTCCAAACAAAAGATACGGGGAAGGTCCAGAGAGCAAAGGAGGTTTGAACCTACAAAGAGGTCCAACTGAAGGAAGGTCCGGACATCAGGAGACATCCAACAAAAAGAGGAATCTGGACATAGGGGAATGTCCAGCAAGAGGAAAGTTTCTGCCAAGGAGGAGGGAGAGAGACCTTGAGGAGGAGAAGCTAGCCTAGAGGACAAACAAGGCAAACAGAGAAAAGGGGCTAAAAGCCAAAGAACAGCAATAACTCCATATCAACTAAAAGGATTAATTGAAGTTTGATTAGTTCAAGTTAAACCTCCAAATTCCAAAATCTTCAAGTTAAGCTTTGAGCAATCAACAAAACCAAATGGTTATTTTTATTTTGAAAAGCTTTTCAAAACTCTGGACAAACGGGACGTTACAAACCTACTCCCCTTAAAGGGAATCTCGACCCCGAGATTCGGGCTGACTAGAGAATAGGTTAGGGAGCTTGGTTTCACTCACCCTTCCAAAGACTTTCTCTCTTGTGAGCGAGACAAAAACCACAGTTGACACTACACTGACCCGAGACTTACCAGGAGTCGGGCCAAACGAACGCTCACAAGATCAAACCGTTCAACACAAATCGAACGGCACAAAAGCGATAGAGGTCTGGATCAAACGGGAGGTCCGAACGGACACGAGGAGGTTCGGACGGACACGAGGGGATTTTAAATGAGGTTCAAATGGACAGGACGAGGTCCAAGAGAACACGAGGAGGTGCAAAGGAACGGAAAGAGACCCAATTGGACAGTGAAGAGGTTCAATTGATCACAAGGGGATCCGATTCAACGCAAGGAGGTCTAATTGAATAGCAAGATGTCCAAATGAACACGAAGAGGTTCAGATGGACAGAGAAGGATTTCAAAGGGACCTAAAGAGTTTCAAACCAACAGAGTCCAAACCAAAGATACAAAGAAGGGTCCAAAGGATAAAGAAGGAACTGGGCCAAGGGGAAAACACGAAGCAAACAGGGAAAAGAAGGAGCTCCAGGGAACTCAAAAGAAACCGACTTGCAAGGACCACCTGGAGGACTAACAACTTGGCTTGAAGCTTGAGGAGGAGCTTGCTTTCATGGGTGACGTCGAGGGCAGTTCTTGGCGAAGTGACCCCAATGACGGCAGTTGAAACACTGGATATCCTTGGCAAACTTAACACTGTTGGGCTGCTGGCTGCCGGTGCTGTTGTCCAAGGTACGAACTTCCTGAGATGTAGTTGGGTGAGGTGATGCCACAGAGGTCCTGAGGGTGACCAGAGGTCCTGGGTGCTGACATTGCACAGAAGTTCTGGCTTGTTGAGGAGGTCCTTGATGAGCACTGGGCTGTGACACACTTACCCCACAGGTCTGAGGAGGTTTTGTTGGTGAAGCCTTCTTCAGCGAGCACTGGCTGGCGATATGCCCCTTTTCCTAACAGCTGAAACAGGTGACACCTGCGGTACGAGAGGGGTTCTTTTGTGGCGGCCTTCCCGAGGATGAGCTGGGGAGCAACAAACTTACAGGCTGGTCCCCGATTGCTCCTTGAGGTACTGGCAATCCCATGCTTCTGTACGCACACAACTGAGACAAGATCCTTCTGTTGTTCTTACCACTTGCGGCGGGCGTTACTGTTGCAATCTGAGTGGCTTCTGGAATGCTGTCCGAGGTGATTGCTTGGTGTTCTTGTTGGCAACCCTTGACAAAATGGCCCGGCTCCCGGTATCCAAAATACTGAACTTCCGCCCCTGATGTCCTGTTCTGCATAGATTGGCCACCAAAATTGTCACGAGGCACTGATATCGATGGGCAAGGTGCTGATCTTGGAGGCTTGAGGGCGGTAGTTGCGGGGACTTTGCTGGGCTGCGGCTGAATCACACGGGCCCTGGAGCTTCCTACACCCTTTTGTCCTTGGTTCAACATCTTCCTCTTGAGCCTGAGGTCCTACTGACAGCTGGTAGCTTCTAAGTGTAGTGCCTCAGGGTGAACTTCTTTGGGGCTTGGTTCCTCTGATCTGGCTTCCAATGCTGAAATTGCTGGAGGTGGCGGTGGCAGGGCAGCAAACTAAGGGTTTTGGTTCACCATTGCTATAAGAGCAGCAATAGACTAATTCTGCTGGTTCACCAGGTTGACTAAGGCTGCAGTAGCTTGGTTCTCTTGAGCCATCATTTGATCCATGCTCTGCATCACTGTGCTCATTAACTGGGTCTGAGCTTCCAGAAACTGACTCAGGCCTTGATCTGCTACTGATGCCGGTGGAGGTGGGGCAGGGAGGCTGACACTGGCATTGGGGTCCTCTGATCCACTGAGACTTGCTGAGGTGCTGGTCTGGTCCATCTTGAAACAAACCTGCTAGGTTGAATAGATAAGGGGAAGAAAGCACAATAGGTGAGAGGGAAAAGCACTTAGACGAGGAAGAGCAAGGGGGAAAGATGGAACGACCTAGTCGGGGAAAGGTAGGTTAGACCCAAAGAGCAAGTGGCCTAAGGGCCAAAAGAAGCAAAAAGGTGCAATAGGACCTCTTACTGGAGTTCTTATCGCACGAACTAACGGTACAGAACTGAAGGGGGACCACTACACCGGAAGAGTCTAGCAACTAAAGCTATAGGGTTAGACTGACGAAACGATATTCGATCTTCAAGAAGTCCAGTGAGATGTCCTTAGAGAGCAAAAACAATGTTGCCTCTTTCCTTCCATCCAGCTCTTTCCTCAGGAGTTACTTGCCACAACCAAGGGCTGGGTGCTAGCCAAGAGCCAGGAATTGGCCTTCCTATCTTGGTTAGGTCCAAAACCTATGATTAAAATGGTCCACCCGTTCACTTATCTTAAAGTCATCCAATTAGAAAACCAGTCAATCCATTAATCTCCCAAAACATTGGTAAGTCAACATGATTCTCAATTCTTTCTTGGTCATAAGCTTAAGTAATTCCACAAATTGTTCACTTAAATTGCATACTCCTTCTCTGTCCACATCAATTGGATTTCCAACCCAAACATCACTTTTCAATCTAATAAACCTAAAATCATTTCCAAGATCACTTAAATCCAAATTTTGAAAAGAAAGTTCTCCCAAAAGTCTTCTTTTAATCCCCAATCTTCAATTTGATCCATCACATTATTTGTCACCAACTATCCAGCAGTTGTTTTAATCAATTCTACCATCAAGTAAACCTCAAACATATAATCCATATTCTGATCAAGATATATATAAATAGACCGGCTAAGATTCTTTTCAAATTCTAATTATTGATTCACTCATATCCAACTAAATCCAGTAAAAACCCACATACTCAGATCTAGGCTCCCAACCAAACTTTGCCATTTATTCTGGATTCAAGTGTAATCTTATACCTTTCAATAATCAAATCAAGAGTTCACAATCCTATATCCTCCAGGATCCATTAGGACTTTGCTCCAAGATCACCTTCTAGGGCATAATCTGCTTAACCCACCAATCTGCTCTTAGTTAAACCATTCGCAATCAGAGCATAACCACCAATATACCCTAGAATCCACTAGAGCTTTTCATAGCAACGAATCCTAAAATCTTTAATCCTCAAGATCGGATTCAAAAAGGCTTCTTCCAAGCTACCTGACATGGCATCCATTATACTGGTTATCCATGCAAGCATAGCTCTTGAGAACCCGGTGTGCTGCAGGCTACACCAACTACACCATCTTCTCGGGGCTTCCAACACTAGAATATAAGGGCTCGGTCTTATAGAAATTGTTGAGATGATGAGGTCAATTTAAGTTCAAAATAGAGTTCCAGAAGGAGTAAGATTCAAGAATCTAAGAAGGAGATAAGATAGGAATAGATTAAGAGAAGAAAAGAATGAGGCAGGATGAGATCAGAGTAGAACAAGAGGAGAGGAGAACCACTAATCAGGTTTCCAAGTTGGTTTGATTAAGAAAATAATTTTTGAAACTGACTAAAATGACCATGCTAACTAAGGTTACGTCCTGCAGTCGATATGGAGCTCTGATACCACCTCTGTAATGACCTTCTCGGAATATACATGGAACCGACAGATTTTTTTTTGAGCTACGGTACTACCGCACGGAGGAGCGGTCGTACCGCTCGGTACATTCTGAGAGGAGGTCTGCCAGGACCTCCTAGGAGATCTTCAAGACCTGCCGGAGGTCTTGGCCACTGTGCACTGAGCCAGCCCAGGAACCCAAGCTAGCTCGCACAGACAAACAATAGTGTGATCAAATCCATACCACAAGCTACAAGAAACAAATAGATAAAATGCATATATTACTAAAGGCCAATCGGCCAAGCTTCTTACAAGAGTTTACCACCGGGGCTTACAAAAAGAGAGCACTTGCAGCAAACACAAAAACCACACGAGCAGGTCTAACCGATCAGCCCACAGGCTAACGAGTGGAGAGCGTTCCCCTAGCACGCATAGCCTCCAAAGACCTCTTCTTCTTGGAGCTTTGAGCTCCCTGGAACTTCCTGATCTGCTGATTAAAACAGAGGGGACAAGCCATGTGTACTTTTGAATGTACTCAACAAGCCGTGGGGAAGTGTATGCAAATATTATTCATGCAGGGCTTGCCAAAAGAGAGATGTAGGGTTAGTTGCAAAAAGCAATGTTTGACAGTAAATACATAGGTAGATTGCAAGGCTCAAGTTAGAACAATAATACATAAATACATTTGTTTTGGAAAGAAGGGGAGTGAGCACCAACTCACTTCCAAAGCTACTTGGGGGAGGTCTGGATGCACCCACGGCCAGGACCTCTTCCAAGACCATTCTGGAGCACCCACTCTAGAGCTCCCAAGGACCACTTCGTGGGAGGTCTGGTCGCACCCACCACCATGGCCTCAACCACGACCACTATAGAGTACCCACTCCAGAGCTGCCATGCCCAGCCCTTGGACCTCGTCACGAGCCAACCATGACCCTTCTAAAGCCGACCAATGTCTCTTCGAGGCAAAGCCACGGCCTCTCGCAGAAGCGCCCAGGGACACAATTTATAAAAGTCTACCCTTTCGCACCACTTCTCCGGGAGATGTCCATAACCAAGGACTTGGCTATTCAAATATATTTTACGCTCTACAGAGGTGTACAACTTTACCCACAATCCACGATCTCTCTAGCGGGACGGGTTCCCGAGAAGACCCTTGCTCACTTCCGAAGGTGAGTAATCTAGAGAGCGTGGCAAGGCCTTTATAAAGCTTTCAACTAGCTTGAGGCTGCCCGCTATGGTTTCACAAATCCCCCCTGCCGGGTTATCGGGTGCCCCCTCTTGCGCCAGCGCCTCAGCACGCTCCACCACAATAGAAACAAGCCAGCTCATTGCTAATTATTCGGCCCAGGCCATCCCCATAAAATGACCTTGTGGTTGCACGGATTACCCGGATCCACAGACACAAAGTTAGGTCCTTAATCCACTCAGGCAAGGCAACCTCATCCCGTTGTGCTCATGGCACCCCCTTTACTGCACGATCACTTGCCCGAGTGTGAAAACATTTTGGGTTCGGCCAACATTGGACCACCATCCACAGCATCAGAATTTTAACAAGGTGGCCTCGCACCACAATCAACACAGCTATGGCATCAGCACCACAGCTGCTTAATAGTGGCACCAACCACAGTTCCATAGTTCCATTAGTCAAGATTATTAATTGATGAGACGTGATTCACCAGACCCACGGTTCTACAGCAAGGCTAAGCATAAACATACGATCCCATGTTGGCATATCAAACAATACCAACTAAAAATCCCCATTCTAAGGTGTCCAAAGGGTTCATGTCAACATGTCAAGTACCAAATTCCAAGGGGGCATAATGTCAAGTAGGAGAATAGCTACTCCCAAACTAGTTCTATAAAAAATAGCCTTGCAAGTTTAACAAATGAAAATACTTTTGTAAAATGGGATCAAGATGATCAAGGGATTCCACGACTTGCCTCTGTTGATGAGCAAAGCTTCGGTAGAGGTAGCTTGATCCACGATCTCTACAGCAAAACCGAGATCTACACATTCGCAAAAGAAACCAAATAAGCAAAGAGACTCCAAGAAATATAAAGAACTTACTTAAAGCAAAACGAGAGGAGGTCCACTGAAAGGAGGAGGTCCGGGCGGGAGGTCCCAAGAGAGGGAGGTCTAGACTTAAGGAGGTCCGAACCAGAGGAGCTTGGAGAGCTCACTAGAACCGGAAGAGTTGGGAGAAGTGGTTGAGTGAAGAACAGAGAGGAAATGGATACTCCTGGTGCTCTATTTATAGAGGATAGAAAATAGGAGCACCACAAAAAGGGGAGCGACCAGGTTAAGGTATTGGTACAAAAGGTACACTGCTAGCAAGTACAACAAAGGACTAAAACAGTCAAAAGAGATGACAAAAAGTAAAAAATAAGTACAAAGGAAAGGACAACATTTTAATGTGACTTCAATCCACATGAAAAGCGCTTAAGAACCTGAGGTGGAGGAATCAAGAAAACAAGCAGGACAGTCAAAGGAACTGTTTGAGGACAAGAGGGGGTCCTATGAGAGTCAGAGGAGGTCCCGAAGGCGGAGGAGGTCCTGAGAACAAAGGAAAGGTCTTGAGGAGATCCTGAAGACAAGGAAGTCTAGAGGAGGTCCTAAAGGCTACAAGTGGGTCTTGAGGATAGGAGGTCCTAAAGACTGGAAGGAGGTCTTGACCACAAAGGCCTAAACACAAAGAGAAGGTCTAGACCACAAGGGTCTGAACACAAAATGGGGTCTCATCCTACGAGGAGGTCCAAACACAGGGGAGGTCTAGGCCAGAGAGGTCTCAACGCAAAAGGGGACCCACAAAGGAGATCTAGGCCTCAGGGAAGGCCTAAACCACACGGAGATCTAAACCTCATGGAAGGTCTAAATCACAAGGAGATCTACACCTCAAAGGAGGTTGTAACATCCCAAATGTATAATTAGGGTTAATCAAGTATAATTATATGTGTAGAAATTAAAACTTTTTCTCACATCTTGAAAAACCCTAAAATCTTGTGTAACTCTTGTCCAAGAGTTCTGTAATCCAAAAACACAAAGCTCTTGTTGACCAAAAATCAAACTCATTCTCCAATTATCTTAAATCTTGTGCCAAACAATTGGAATATATTTTCCTTGGTCCCAAAAACTGATATGGGACCCCTCTAAAACATATCATGAGTTATAACACTTGTTGATAATTTTGGAGGCAAAACAATCCTTTAAACAACCTTCATGAATTTCCTGAGAAAAATGCATTGCATGATAACCTCTAGAAATTTTATGCAAGATTGGTCTCATTGTCAGCAAGCTCCAGTTAAAATTTCATCAAATTTGGAGTTCATTTGCTATCTCAAATAATTCTGCTAAGTTTCATTTGTTAAAACTAAATTTAAAAGCCTACACTGTTCCTTGGGCTAGCCATATTCAAAGTTGGTCCAGCCCAACCATGTCTGCACCTCAGCAGACCTCATCTCCACTTGATCAGGTCGCAGCCATTGGATTTACATCCAACAGCCACGACCTCCTCCGCGGTCAACACCGCGAGGACCTCCCTACCTCATGAGGTCATTGCCGTTGGATCAGTGATCCATGGTCATGACCTCCCGTGTGTTAAACCTCAAAGACCTCCTCGATTTTGTTAAACCATCGCAATGAGGTCATCCCATTTGTTGAGGTCGTGGCCGTTGGATCAAATCCAACCGCCACGACCTCCTCCTCAACATACTCGGTCAGGTCATCCCACTGCGTGAGGTCATAGCCCTTGGATCCAAGATCCATGGCCCCGACCTCCTCCTCTCAACCTAAACTAAACAAACCTTCCACCTAACCTAGGTCGAGCCATTGGATCAAATCCAACGACTCACGACCTCCCCTGCTATCAAGCACTCACAACCTCCCCCATCTTTTGTTGTGCACCGTTAGATTAAAATCTACGGTCCACGACCCCTTTTTGTCTCATGCGCACAGACCTCCCAACAAGACGTGAGATCGTAGCCCTTAGATCTAAATCTAAAGGCCATAACCTCCCTTGCTGCTATGCGCATCATATCGACCTCCCCATCGTGTCAAGGTGCCCTTGGATTTAAATCCAAAGGCCATGACCTCCCTCATGTCTTTTGATCGCGTGCAGTTAAGTCCTCACCGAGGTCCGCACCGTTGGATGGAGATCCAACGCTTTAGACCTCTGTCCCTTTCCCCCGTGCGTTTTCTCGATTATGAAATCGAGGGCCACGACCTCCCATCCTTGATCGTGTGGTGGGACCTCCTCCCACCACTTAAAACATAACGGTTGAAAATGAGATCCGATGGTTAGGACCTCCCGTGTCTTATCCAACGGTCATGAGGACCTCCTGTTCTTCTCCTTCCTCGGCGCGGGCAAACTCGCGGCGCAATTAATGCGTGTCGACCTTGGGGTACACTTCATGACTCTTTGTCGACCGCATTTAATGCAGTCGACCTTCCGCCTCATGGGTCACTCAGACCGCCACCATGTCCACTTTAAGTCTTGTCCAATGCCAAGATCGTGCCATGGGCCAAGCTCACAGGAGCTTAGCCGCTGGTCTCGACCTCAATTGCCCTAGGATAAAACCACCCCCATCGTGCCTTTATCTTCCTTTGCACGCCATTGTTCTTTGCTCACCCATCCGTGCTTGTGAACTCTAAGCCGCAGAGCTCCTTGGCCGCCATTGTTGGACTTGAAGTTCCTCGGTGGACAAGGGTCACTGGGTTTCCACCTTTCTCCTTGCTTCCATTTGTGCCTTCCTCTGGGACCAAGTCCTGACTTGAGTTGTTGGACATTTGCAGAGGGGGACAAAGAGGAGCTTGAGCTCGGTGTCTTGGGCGGTGAAGCTTCCTTGTCTTCCCAACACCGCCATCACCTCCACGACCTCCCAAAGACCTTAGGACCTCCGGTACACCTCCTGTAGTCCCTTAGTTCTTGGCACCGCTGAATGTTGTCGCGAGCTTTCTTGGCATACGCTGAATGTCGCGCGGAGCTTCATTTTGCGTTTTGAATTTTGGCGTCTTTGGTCAACCTTGCCCTCTCCGGCTCGCCGGCGCTCAAACCGCCGTCGCCGTTGAGAGAAGGCCCACCGGTGCGCAACGTTATTGTGCACTCGGTGGTACCATTGATCTCGCCGGCGAGGTCTACATCGCCGGCGATGACCACATCTTTGCGCGGGATTTTGGGACGCCCCGAGCGTGTCATTGTCGTTTTAGGACATAAATTCACCGCTTTAAATGCCCAATCATCGCAATCATTGGATGTCTTAACGCCTTAAATCCACCCTTTAATGCGTGCATTTAAGACCTCCCGTAGCGGACCTCCTTGATGTCCGCCACAAGCATTTATCTCATGTCCAAAACTTCGTGCGCGTTGGAGTGCAGGACGCCGAGACCTCCTCCGGAGATCCGGGCGCCCAAGACCTCCCCTGCGCAATCGTGGCCGTCGAGACCTCCACGGAGGTCTGTGGACGTTAGGACCTCCCTTAGGACCTCCCGAGGCCATCTCACTGCTCATGACCTCCCGGGTAGATCTTAACCGTCAAGGTCCTCCCTCGGACGATCTGAACCATCAATGACCTCCTTGGAACATCTGGACCGCCCAGACCTCCCTGTGAGGTCCTAACGATGTAGATCTTCCTCGGGAGATCTTGGTAGTTTGGATCTTCCGTTGGAAGATCTCAACCGCTGAGGACCTCCCGTGTTGATCTGAGCCGCTCATGACCTCCCATTTAGATCTGGTCCGTTCAGGACCTCCTTTTGTGTTGTGGTCCGTTGGATCTCCCATCTACGGCCACGACCTCCCCTCACCTCGCGCATGTGAGTTGCTAAGAGGTCCAGACCTCTGGACCTTCACGTCTTGGCGTATGTGATGTTCTCTGGGAGATCTTGAGCCGTTGGATTTAAGATCGTGGCTCACGACCTCCCCTGTCCTTATGGGTTTTAGAAATTCGGTGAGGTCTTAGTTAAACTGAAATAAGGTATAGACTTTAGAATTTCATATCTTTCTCATTTTAAATCCATTTGAGGTCATTCAAATTGTGTTAGCTCTGTCTTGAACTTGACTTTAATCCAAAAATGATTGTAAGTTGAGTTCAGCTCCAGAGCACAGTTTGCCGTTAGGTTTTAAAACTCACTTTAATTATACACTCAAAAACAATACTTAACTTGTAAAATGTATAACTAATGCTCTATAGGCTATTTGTGGGTGAGACCAACTTTGTTGGTTTCCTCTCTTAGTGAACTCACTGTGAAAATTAGTTTTGAGCATGTTGCTGTTAGGAAATTGAGAACTTGTGCATTATAATTTTGTTCAAGTTCTTGTGTCTGAAAATTTATAGAAAGTGCAATATAGCTCCAAATGAGATGAACTCAATTGTGTTATTCATCTCATGAGGTGCTGGTTTTACAGTAAAATTTTCAGCTTCGCTGCTGTTATAGAAAATGTTGCCTCATAATTAAATTAGTGAATAGTGCAGTTTGGTATTTTAGTAGGCTGAGCAGAATTGATTTCATCATATCTTTTGCATTGAGGATCCAAATCAATTGGTTCTTGTTGCTAAAGTCATGATAAATCATTGTCTTGCTGCTGTAAAATTTTCATAGCATTTGGAGTTCGTTTGCTGTGCTATCTTTGTTGCCTTTAAATCGTTCTTATCGGTTCTTTATCGCTTTTCCGTTAGGATTCGACATTTGTGGTGATCCCGAGAGCGACCCTCTGCCACAATTTGACCACCAGCAACAAGGCAAGCAGTTTGACCATTTCCATCATTGTCCCATTACTTTAAAGCTTAATACTTTGTTTTACTTCTATGTATGCATGCTACTTTGTGTTAAATGTCGCTAGCGAGCCTATAGATGCATGATCTGAGGAATTGTTTATCCTCTACTACCATGAGCCTAGGTTATTTGCTGTGGTGGGAGCTCGTTGGATGAGCTCCTATCACTTAGTAGTTTCGATTTAAATTGCTTAGACATGCTTAGTTTTCGGTAGAAATGGGCGATCATCGACTTAGTCGATGGTCTTGATCACTCAAAACTGATTATTACTCCTATATGTCCAGCACTTGTGCTTTGATTAATTTGTAAAATCAAAAACTGAAAATAAAAGATTGATTTAGACTTGGGCATATTGGATGGATGGTGCGGTTTTTGGATGTGGTGGTATGCCTGGGTCCCTAAGGACCGAGTACTTGGGTCACTAAGCCAAGCGATTTCGCGTACTAACCACTTGAGGGCATATGGAACCCTCTTGACTAAGTACTCTAGGAGGTGTTAATTATGAGCGAGCTCGGTTGGTGTGTTTTTAAAACAAATGTATATGTATAGTGTGGGAGGAGCATTAGCTTAGGGAAGGTTGTGATGTCTCCTTCTCCCCGTGGGTTGTGCAGCTCGTAATTAGCATTCATCCTTTGGAAAGGTCTCGTAGGACTTAGCCGTGCCAGCACACCTTCGGAAGTGTGCGTAAAGGAAAGGCGGTCTGACGTGTGGGTACAGTGGTACACCCTGCAGGGATAAAACTATTGAATAGCCTCGCCCTAGGTTATGGACATGCTTGGTAAGGTCGTTCAAGACTAGACTACAACCTTTAATTAAAACTTGACATGGTTGGTATGAACGGGAGTTCATGCTATTGTTGTGGTGACTTGGGTTAGTCACTTCGTGATTGTTCTTGTTGTTGTTATTATGTTATTATCGCGTTGTTATTTCAACCATTTAAAATGCTTTGTCAAATTGCCTTCAATCTATTATGTTATTGCAAATAAATGTTGCTTTATGCTAAAATGAGTCCAAAGCCTCATCCACTTAAATAAAGCTTGCATGTAGCTATTTATAGTTCTCGTTATCTCACACGTAAGTCTTGCGGAGTACTTTATGTACTCATCGCCCGTGGTTGTGGCAATTTTGTGGTTTTTGTTGCAGAGGAAGAAGGAGAGCTCCAAGAGCCTCTCTTTTGTGCTACGTGTTGCGATTTCTTGACGACTAGCTTGGCGGTCGGTCGGATGCCTAGGGTTAAGGCACACCGATTGGCTTTGTGTTATAGCCATCTTTATGGCACTTTTGCTTCATTGTTATCTTTTGTATTTGCTTTTTTGGACTAAGGGCCTCTCTTTTGTAATATCTATTCCATATTAATATTAACTTCGGTTTGTTGCTTATGTTCTATGTGTTGTATGGAATTGATATACTCTTTTGTTGTGAGGTATGTATCTTGCATTCAGGAAGTATACATCTCTCGAGACCGGGGTTTATTTGGTTGATAATACTAGGGTCAATCGGATGACTAAGTATTATGAGCCTAATAAACGTCGGGGTCTCACAGAGGTCTAAATCACAAATAGAGAAAGTCTCGAGGAGGTTCCTGACCAAAGGGAAAAACCGTGACCTACAGGTGGTCCTGGAGCAAAAGGGTGGTCCTGCCAAAAGACCAACGGGAGGTTCGGAGGACAAAAGGGGACCTGCGGGCAAGGGGGTCTGGAGGCCAAGGTTAACCAAGGGGGTGGTCTTTGCAAAAAGACCAACAAGGACCAAGAGGGAGGTTTTTGCAAAAAGGGTTAACAAAGGAGGTCACAACCAAAAGGGGAGGTCGTGGCCTAAAAGGGGAGGTCCTGACTATAGGAGATGATGTGGACCAGGAGGGTGGTCTTTGCAAAAAGACCAGCAAAGATCAAGGTGGGTGGTTTTTGCAAAAAGACCACGAGGGAGCCTGAGGAGGAGGTCTTTGCAAAAAGACCACGGGAGGTCCTGACGGTCAGATCTAAACAAGGGGAGGTCTGAGCGGTTAAGATCTACAAAGGGGAGGTCCTAACGGTCAGATCTAAACAAGGGGAGATCTGAGCGATTAAGATCTCCAAAGGGGAGATCCTAACGGTCAGATCTAAAACAAGGGGAGGTCTGAAAGGTTACAATCTCCAAAGGGGAGGTCCTAACGGTCAAGATCTGAACAAGCGGAGGTCCTGATGGCTAAGATCTCAAAGGGGAGGTCCTAACGGTCAAGATCTGAACAAGGGGAGGTCCTAACGGCTAAGATCTCCAAAGGGAGGTCCTAACGGTCAAGATCTGAGCAAGGGGAGGTCTTGACGGCTAAGATCTCTAAAGGGAGGTCCCAACGGTCAAGATCTGAGCAAGGGGAGGTCTTGACGGCTAAGATCTCCAAAGGAAGGTCCTAACAGTCAAGATCTGAGCAAGGGGAGGTCCTGACAGCTAAGATCTCCCAGGGGAGGTCCTAACGGTCAAGATCTGAGCAAGGGGAGGTCCTGACGGCTAAGATCTCCAAAGGGAGGTCCTAACAGTCAAGATCTGAGCAAGGGAAGGTCCAGACGGCTAACATCTCCAAGGGGAGGTCCTAACGGTCAAGATCTGAGCAAGAGGAGGTCCTGATGGCTAAGATCTCCAAGGGGAGGTCCTAACGGTCAAGATCTGAGCAAGGGGAGGTCCTGATGGCTAAGATCTCCAAGGGGAGGTCCTAACGGTTAAGATCTCCAAGGGGAGGTCCTAACGATCAAGATCTGAGCAAGGGGAGGTCCTTATGGCTAAGATCTCCAAAGGGAGGTCCTAACGGTCAAGATCTGAGCAAGGGGAGGTCCTAACGGTTAAGATCTCCAAGGGGAGGTCCTCACGGTCAAGATCTGAGCAAGGGGAGGTCCTGATGGCTAAGATCTCCAAAGGGAGGTCCTAACGGTCAAGATCTGAGCAAGTAAACAAAGGGGGAGGTCCAAAGGGACACAGGGAGGTCTATTTGGACCCGAGAAGGTTCAAATGGATAGGGGAGGTCCTGGCTGAACGCCGGGAGGTCCGATTGGACTTGGGAAGTTCAAAAGGCGCTACATATGGACACAAAGAAGTCCATATGGGCACAGGGATGTCCAAAGGGACTCTGGGACGCTCAAATGGACTTAGGGAGTTCAAATGAACGTTGAGAGGTCCACAGGGAGGTCCACACAGAGAAAGAGGTCTAGATCAAAGGAGATCTAGACAGAGATGAAAGTTTAGACCAAAGGGGAGGTCTAAACACAAAGAGATTTAAACCAACAAAGAGGGGGTCTGGACTAAAGGAAGTCCAAACAAAAGATACGGGGAAGGTCCAGAGAGCAAAGGAGGTTTGAACCTACAAAGAGGTCCAACTGAAGGAAGGTCCGGACATCAGGAGAGATCCAACAAAAAGAGGAATCTGGACATAGGGGAATGTCCAGCAAGAGGAAAGTTTCTGCCAAGGAGGAGGGAGAGAGACCTAGAGGAGGAGAAGCTAGCCCGAAGGACAAACAAGGCAAAAAAAGAAAATGGGCTAAAAGCCAAAGAACAGCAGTAACTCCAAATCAACCAAAAGGATTAATTGAAGTTTGATTAGTTCAAGTTAAACCTCCAAATTCTAAAATCTTCAAGTTAAACTTTGAGCAATCAACAAAACCAAATGGTTATTTTTATTTTGAAAAGCTTTTCAAAACTCTGGACAAACAGGACGTTACAGTACTTCCTTGAGATTGAGGTCTCTTCCATGCCTAAGGGCTACTACCTCTCCCAGTAGAAGTATATTCAGGATCTTCTTGATCAGTCTGGTATGACTGACACTCGCACTGCTAAGACTCCCATGGAGCTATCCCTGCAACTTCGTGCCACTAATGGTGATCTTCTGGAGGATCCTACTCGATATCACCATCTTATTGGGAGTTTGGTATATCTTGTAAGCACTCGTCCTGATATTGCTTATGTTGTTCATATCTTGAGTCAGTTCATAACTCGTTCTACCTATCTTCATTACAGTCACCTTCTTCGTGTTCTTCGCTACTTGCATGGAACTATCTCTCGTCGTTTGTTTTTCCCTAACTTCACCTCACTAAAGCTTCAGGCATACTATGATGCGACCTGGGCTAGTGATCCTTCTAATCATCATTCTATTTTTTCTTATTATGTTTTTCTTGGCTCTCCTTGATTGCTTGGAAGACGAAGAAGCAGACTGCAGTTTTCCGTTTGAGCATAGAGGCTAAGTTGAGAGCTTTGGCAGTAGTGATAGCAAAGGTTACTTGGTTGAGGTGTCTACTTGTAAATTTTGGAGTGCCTGTGATGGGACCAATGACTCTTTTGTCTAACAGTACAGGTGCTATTTGTATTACCCGTGACCCAATGAAGCATGAGCTCACCAAGCACATTGGTATAGATGCTTCATACACTCGCTCACAGCTGCAGGCGGAAGTACTTGCTTTACAGTTTGTGCCATCAGAGTTACAGATCGCTGACTTCTTCACGAAGCCATAGACTAGGGTACAACATTTGTATTTTTCTCTCCAAACTTAGTGTGTATGATCCACCATGAGTTTGAGATGGTGTTAGAATATATAGGAATTCATTTGTATTTTCTTATATGCCTTTTGCATTTCCTTATATATGTATGACATATTCCTTTTTAATATATCCTTGTACTCCCTATATATATTATTTATTGGGCCTCATAAATATATACACAATATTCATAACAGAGAAAAGGACCGAGGATATCTTATTGGTATAAAATAATCACATAAGTTACTCAAGTCAAACTTGTATGGAAATCATTACAAAATTAAATTCAACTGCAAAATTGAGCTTACAAGTAGTGGCACGGTATCTATCACGTAACTTGAATGGTGTTTTCAACAATACCAGGTTTCCCATGTGTTTTTTTTACGTTCCTTTCGGATATGCTAACATTGGATTTCCTTTCACTAAATTGACAGAGATTCGCTATACCTAAATATATTCCATGTACAACACAACACATTTAACGATGTCAAACCAACCGTTAGTTTTTGAAATAACGGTAGGAGAACTGCCATTGATTCATTGCATTAAGATGGACGAGTACAAACTAAAATAGAGAAAAGAGAGACAGAAAAGGGGGGTGGATAGAACTATACAAAGGCCTGCTAGGCAGTGGCGCAAGGACTAATCTAGGGTGCGATTACATAAAGAAGATCTTTCGCACATGCGAGGCCCTGATTTCAGTTGTGAGAATGTCAGCTATTTTGTGTTGGTTGAAAATCTTGTTGTTCAATTCCTTCCAGAGTTCCCATATGGACGCTAGCATGATCGAGTTGAGGCCCTTCTTAATTGTGGCGATATATCAGGTGCACAAGTCATCTTTTGTGAACATATGCACAAAACCAATCAGAGTCGTCCGATCTGATCGAGTGCCCCCCCCTTGTGGAGGACTTCGTCGAGTCGGTGCTCAACTTCGGCGGCGGTGGCGGCGAGGAAAGCGACGAGGGCAGGAGCCAGCGGCGGCGGAGGTGACCATGGAGTACAAGTCCAAGAACCTAGAGGCCGAGAGGAGGTGGAGGGGCAGGCTCAACAACAGCATCCTGGCTCTCAGGGCCATCGTGCCCAAGATCACCAAGGTAATGCGTTTTCTGTTTTCCTGACATCTCGTGTCATGTATTTGAGCACACTGCACACACAAGGAAAAAATTATCTTAACTACTTCCTTCTGGGAGAAAATGCAGTTATTATTCCTGATATGTGCCAATGGTTTGTCTCGTGTTACAGATGAGTAAGGAGTCCACCCTGTCGGACGCGATCGACCACACCAAGAAACTCTAGAAATCGAAATGGATATTAGAGAAAGGAGGTGAAGATACAAAAATGGGAGAGTTGTTGTGCATTTGTATCAGAAAATTGTTGTGCATTTGTATCAGAAAATTTATTGTTGTGCATTTGTATCAGAAATGTAGTAAAGCATAAGTTGTTGTGCACTTGTATCAGAAAATTTATTGTGTATTTTGGGAGCTGAAATGTGTTTGGCAGAAACTGAATGTCATGGCTACATTTTCAATAGAAAAGCATGATTGATGCATGTTGTACAAGCTGAAATGTCTGAATGTCATGGCTACATTTGGCAGAATGGAATGGCTGTAACTTGATATTATTTGGTTGAATGAATGGAGTGCTTTTTATGTGGCAAGATATGGGTAGCGATAACACTACTGCTTGCCAAGTGCTTTCAGATTTCAGGATGATTTTGTTCTGGACTAGTGCAGCATGAAAATGATTAGGGACTGGTGCAGCAACAATGTTTGCACATTCATCTCTTGACCATACTTAAGCCAAAATGTATCTGATTGTGTATGAGTGAATGGAAGCATGGAGTTGAATGTTTTTTGTGCTATCCAAATGTATGCAGGGCTCCTCCAAGGTTACAAATTTGTAATGTTGCCTGTATTATTCTGTATGACAAAAACTGTGCACAGGATATGTTGGCTAGTATCACCAAAATTTTCGAGAATAGAATTTTCTGGATATGACTTGTTGTGTGCTGAGAATTTGTAGTGTATTGAATTGTGTAATGTTGAACATGGAGTTGAACTAGGGCTTTCATGACAGGTTCTTATTGCACTAAAACCAGATACATGACTTCTCTGTATGAGGTTCATGACAGGTTGTGAAAAAAATCATCATTGGATGTTGTATTATCATACAAGCAAATCACCATCCGATTGATACAATTTCTGAATCAACATTCAAGCTTATATGTTTCCAACTACCAGAAGCAACATATGACAATTTCACTATATGTATCAATCATACAACTGAAATGAGACATGCTTGCACATTCAGTTCCATTCATACGACACAGAAGGAAAATTCACAAATGCAGTGAAACAAGGATTTCTGATGCATTCAAATGCTTGTGAGTAAATCCAATAAAGAAAGAATTTCTGATTTTTGTGGAACCAACTCGAGGAATTTGAATGCTTGCACATTTAGTTCCATTCATTCAACAACATGCACCTTTCATTCATACAAAATTCTCAGATTCAATCATACACCATGACAGCTTGAATTCAGAGTCAAAATTTACAATTCAAATATCAAACTGGCACAACTATTGTCAACTACAAAATTCTAGATTTATCAAAACAACACAATCCATGGTTGCAATTGCTCAGTGAAGAGTTGGACGCCTGGGGTCGGCCGCAATCATATGCCTAGGGAGGTGCAGCGCAAGGTAGAGGTGTAGGGGCGACGCAGATGGGCGGTGCAGGGGGCCAGTGAGACACGTCGCCCCGGGCGCCGGTGGAGGGGAGGTGCGGCATAGGGCACCGCCGGAGGGGTGGCGCGGTGTAGGGAGCGAACCCTAGCTCGGGGAGGCGACAAGGTAGGAGAGGACGGCATGCGGCGCTGCCCAAGGGGATCGTCGGCTCGGCGCAGAGGGGCGGAGGCGCAAGACGCGGCGTAGGTGCGGTGGTGGAGGTGCAGGAGGCGGCAAGCGACGTAAGGGGTGGCGCGGGGAGGTGCTGGAGGAGGTGAGCACGGGGGCCGAAGAGGGAGTTCGTTCGGGCGGAGGGGGGTGTTTCGCAAAAATGCGTTAAGTGGCAGCGGGTGGGGGGAGCTTCAATCTCAGCCGTGAATCTCGTTTTAGATGGCCATGATGCACCATGTGCATATGTCCATAGATTGGACCATGTGCATGAGATATGCCGCTCTTAATTGTTGCTAGTGTTGACCGATGTGTTGTATCAGCCCACCAAGAAAGGACGTGGCGCTGCGACGATTGCAGATTGAGCTGAAGAAAGTTGATCCATTGCACAAGGTTTTGCGAGACCCTAGCCGAGAAGGGACATTGGAGAAGGAGGTGATCAACTGTCTCTAGGTTTCTATAGCACAAAGAGCAAAAGATAGTTGTTTGGCCACTCCCATACCATAAGTTTATCCGCCATGAGAACTCGCCGCTAGATGACCAACCGTTAGTTTTAGAGCTCTTTTACGGTACACTCAATTCAATACAGGTCATCTATTCTTTTTTATCCAATGGTTTAGATTAGTTATGATTTAATTATACTACACCTAACTGTATGATTAGTGGAATCTCAAGGGGGTAGAAGTGTAATTGCTTATATGGGGATCACATGACACAAAAGTAATATTTTCAACCCTAATTGAAAATGTCCATAATACCCTTACAAAAAAATTATAAATAGAAAGAAAAATCTATTTCGCCCTTAACAAATTAATGGTCCAATATGATTTATACTACCAACATATACTAATAATAGAATGCATCGTATAATTTCTCTAGCTTTACATGTACGTCCTCACACTACGTCTTGATAACAACAACCCAACTAAAGGTAACATTCACACCACAACCGTGGGACATTGACCAGCAAAAAATAATACGCAAATCATAACTTAGAACATTCTAAGACCAAATTGCCCCCACACAGAGGCAAAGTTGTACACTGATTGTGCAAAGGCAAGGCTAGCTAGGTTAAAGTGATCGCCCCTACCATACCAATGTCACTTTCCACAAATTTTCCTGTGACGGAGTTGACAAAACCCTGGATGGACTCGGTCATTCACGGGAAACATCTTCCCATGCAGATTTAGTGGCCACAAATTAGTGTGGTGAAAAGAAGAAATAAAGACTAATTAATTAGAAGAGAATCCCGGTTTCCATTAGGCATGCACTTATCTTACTCTTAGCCTAGCTAGTCCAATTCCAAGGACAAAAAGGTGCAGAGTTAGCAATTTGGCCTTTCCTTCGTTTTTCCTATTAGTCTAAAAGACTAAAAGCAAAGGCTAACGTGGGTAGCCAGGTCAAATTTTTCTTCACTGATCACATCCTGGAATGTGCTCGTGCTAATTGAAGATAAATAACCATAAGCTTAAACAAAGTGACCCTTTTGCATGTGTCTACCACTAACGAAGTAACCAGCTGGGTAGATGGAGCGCTTCAGCACAACTGGCAGGGTACCAAGGTACTGTACGTCTCCACCCTCTTCTGACCGTCCGGTAGAAATCCCAATCCCCAGTCTCAATGTTGCAGTACAATTTAATTCCAGATATACTCAATTTCCCTGGTGGAAAATGAGCAGTACAATTCCCAGGCAAATTTCAAGCGCCATTTTTCGATCCAACCATCGGGAGAGAGAGGCATATACTACAAGCACAATGCATTTATACTAAACTAAAGCAGAGGTTACAAATAGAGCAGGCTGACCACATCGTCGTGTGATATTCTCACAAGCATTGTGCCCCGATGGACCGGTTCCATGCAGCTGAGTCCACCAGTGCTGCTGACGGGACAAAGTAGGGCGTCGTTGTAAAGACCAAAAGACTAAAAGATAACTAACACCATCTCGGTGCCAAGTGCAAAATCAACTGAAATAGAGTGTGTCGTCTAACCCATCTCGACGGGCTAGACGTTATTAGCCTTCCGCAATTCTCCTCGGCAATCAGACTGCATTGGCTCTGGCAAGAATAGAAGAACCCTTCTAAACCCTGAGTCGGTATGGAAATCCCTGTTCATGACTCGGACCAGAATCTTTTTGCTGCAGCAACAAGGATAACCCTCGGGGATGGGAAAACGGCCAAATTCTGGTTTTCGGCGTGGCTATTTGGAGAGGCCCCCAAAGACTTAGCTCCTAGCATCTTTGCTTCGTCGGTCGCAAAAATCGATCTGTTTTTCGGCTTACGAAGCAGGCGATGGGTGCAGGATATCAATCTCATGGTAGGGTTCTCTGCACTACACATTGATCAATTCGTACGACTGTGGATCAAAATCAACCAAATTCAACTGACTCAAGGCACCCCCGACAAGATCTCTTGGAAACTAAGCCAGAGTGGAACCTACTCCTCGAGATCCGCCTACACCTTACATTTCTTGGGTTTCATAGCGACCAACTACAAAGCCTTAATCTGGCAATCCCAAGCCCCTCCAAAGGGGAAACTTTTTGCTTAGTTAGCAATTCAAAACAAGCTTTGAACCTCTGACATGCTCGAAGTTAGGGGGTGGCCAAACCATCGCTTCTGTCTCCTCTACAGACACACCCCAGAAACAATCCTGCACCTCATCGCACTGTGTCGTTACTCTGCCCGTATTTGGAAGCTTATGGCGGACTGGACAGGTATTGAAGGCCTCCAACCTTCCACCTGGCCCCGTTACACGAACATCCTAGATTGGTGGGCAAATGTGGCAAAGGTGTCAGGCTCCTTTCGAAAGACCAGGACGACGATCACGATCTTAATTTCTTGGGAGCTTTGGAAGGAACGAAACGCAAGAATCTTCTACAACAGAGCTTCAGCGCCCCTTGTTCTCCTAGCTAAGATTAAGGAGGAGGGAAGAGTTTGATTCCTTACGGGAGTTAAATCTTTGGATTGTTTCATTTCTCTGTAATTAGGCCTTGTTTCTTTAAACTCTGACCCTTTACGGTTTCACTCTGCTCCTTCTCTATTAATTTAACGGGCAGTCCTCCTGCCGGTTAAAAAAAAAATAACACCATCAGCGAACAGTGTAGCCGCAGCTGCGCAGCACATTTGCACCGTCGATATTATCCAGGCAAAGCATGCTAAGGAACCGGGCTAGCTGGTTACTATAACACAGGTACATATATTTATTTAGCCGTCACACTTTTCTGTCGATGTGCTGCTGCTAAAAAGTGTGCTTAGTCGGCGCAACTTTCCTCCTGGTTAATTAGAGAGTAGAGTAGCTTGGCAAGAAAAAAAAATCTTTTTGGGAGGAGCTTGATAAGAATATAAAGCCAAATGAAAGAGAAACTTCTTTGGAGAACGTTTAGCGGAGGTGCCTGTCTTTGTATTAAGATGTAGAAAAATAGGCCGCAAGACGGTTATCCCGATCAGTTTGTGGGTCCCACCATTAGTTCTCATTTCTCTATTTGCCTCTTTATTTGCCCACTTTCAGCTCCGCGATCAGTTTGGGGTCCCACCATTAGTCCCTCATTTCTCTATTTGCCTCTTTATTTGCCCACTTTCAGCTCCGCACATGAATCAGGAAGGAGAGCAGTGCGGCGGGGCGGAGGCAAAGGCGGGTGCGTGCGTGCTAGCTGGGAGGGTCATCACCGACACTGTCGAGGGAGGGCGGTGCGGCCATGGCCGAGGGAGGCCAAGGGAGGTGTGGGCGGAGCCGACGTGAGGTGGCCCGAGGGGGTGGCATGGAGACCGACGAGGGGGCAGCAGGAAGACAAAGCCGGCGAGAGGGAGGGTGACCATGGTGCAGCAACTGGCGGGCGTGCATGCGGGAATGGCACGAGGGGGCCCGAGGCGAAGGTGAGAAAGCCGCAGGGCGGAGCCGGAGTCGATCGAGGAGTGAGCAGAGCCGGCGCAAGGTGGCCCGAGGCGGAGACGAGACCGTCACGGGGCGAAGCCAGCAAGAAGGGGAGAAAGAAAGGAAGGAGAAAAGAAGAAAAAGAAGGGTAAATAAGTTTTTTCACAAAAAATTTGACAATCAAGGTACTTTGATTGACGGTAGTAGCAAAAGCAAAATGAAGCCAAAATTTCAGTGGCATAAATATTATGATCCAATTTACAAAGATAGAATCTAAATTGCACATCTTTCTGGCACCAACAAAAATTTCCCTTTTACATGTGCCTTTCCTGTAAATCTTGTACACTTCTCTAATTAATACTACTACCGATAAGCATTTGATTCGAGTATTTGAAGGAAAATTAATACAGAAACAAGACAACAAGTCTTTGCAAACCAAAAATCATCCTGCAGAAAATGACAGCCAGTGCAGAGCAGAGGCTGCGAACTTTTCGGATGGTCTGGCTTGAAGACTGAGAATTTTTTTTAATTAAATAACCTTTTTTTTTAATTTTATTTTAAAATTAACATCCGACGCACTTTATTTCCAAATCTGATCTTTGGTGGCGTGACAATATTGTTGATCACGCAAACACCACACCATGAGTGGTAGCGTGGCGTGACCAAAAGTGCTATTTTACGGATTTATCCTGTGACGTGACAGCGTTATTTTATCACGTCATGGGTGGTGGCATGACCAAAAAAGTCATATTTAGAAATAAAGTGCGCCGGAGGTTAACTTTAAAATAAAATTTTAAAACACGGTTAATTAATAAAAAAAAGTTCGAAGACTGAAGTCAACACATCCTGAAATAATTCTGCTCAGAATATGAAGTTGAAACTGTGGGTCACTTCCCCTTGCTCCAGCAGGTAGCTAATAAAACAAGCCTCTGCTACCTATTCCAACAATTAACTGATCAGGTAATATTCCCTTTCGGTGGGCTTATGATTGCCACAACAAGCTACCACAAAAATGAAACTTCCTGCAAATGATAGGTTAGCCCGGCCAGGTGCTTTCACACCGTCCCGGTGGATGCACCGGGCGTACAAGAGCATCGGCCATTTTCCTTCCTCTGCAGGGCTAGGCTACCACATACAGCCAAGCCACGGCAACGGAACGGAAGGCAGAGGCAACCGATTAACCCAGCTACTGAATTCGAAGCCTCTGTGCCTCATCTTTTTCCTCTCCATTTCTCTATCAACTTCCAAAGGCAATCCAAGTAAAGTAAGGAATTATTAACCAATTAGCTTAACTCAACCCCCACACCTACTACATACATAAGTGCATACTTCCTCCTCTTCCCCTCCTATAAATACACATCACCCTCCTGCCTCCCTCCCTCCCCCTTCCTCTCTTGAGCTCATCGATCACAGCAATGGCGTTTGCATTGGTGAGGTCAAGAAGAACCTTGCTCTGTGCCCTCCTCTGCA
This sequence comes from Phyllostachys edulis, assembly GCA_036346405.1. NCBI lineage: Eukaryota > Viridiplantae > Streptophyta > Magnoliopsida > Poales > Poaceae > Phyllostachys > Phyllostachys edulis. The sequence goes on from CM070556.1 coordinate 49,690,474, forward strand.
TCCTCCTCTCATCAGGTAATGCACGCGCGTGTGCGTATTCTGATGTGTTCTGAAGCCCATTATGATTATTCCGAGTGTGGCTACGAACCGAACGCTGCAATAATGTTAAGGGGAATACAGACATATAAAGCCTTAATTTGGTATTTGTTGGAACAATGCGTGCAGGGCTTGGCGTGCTGCGACGCGCGACGGCGGTGGGCATCAACTACGGGCAGGTGGCGAACAACCTGCCACCGCCGACGCAGGTGGTATCGCTGCTGTCGTCGCTGCGCATCGGCAAGGTGCGCATCTACGACGTCAACCCGCAGGTGCTGGCTGCGTTCGCCGGCACGGGCATCGAGCTCATCGTCACCGTGCCCAACGACCTGGTGCAGCCCATGGCCGGCAGCCCGGGCCAGGCGCTGCAGTGGCTGTCCGCCAACGTGAAGCCCTACTTCCCGGCGACGCGCGTCACGGGGATCGCCGTCGGGAACGAGCTGTTCACCGACGACGACGAGTCGCTCAAGGCCAGCCTCCTGCCGGCGATGCGCAACCTGCACGCCGCGCTGGCCCAGCTCGGCATGGACGGGACCGTGCACGTGTCCACGGCCAGCTCGCTCGCCGTGCTCGCCACCTCGTACCCGCCGTCGCAGGGCGCCTTCACGCCGGAGGTGGCCGGGCTCATGGCGCCCTTCCTGCGCTTCTTGGCCGAGACCAACGCACCTTTCTGGATCAATGCGTACCCTTACTTTGCCTACAAGGATGACCCTACAAGGTAATACGCATCATGAAAATTTTTCTCGGCGAAATTTCACCGGTTACTGCCGGTAACCGGTGTTACCGGCGGTAGCCGGTAGAAATTAAAACCGACAAAAAAAATCGGGTTTGATGAAATTTGTCCAAATAAATTCGAATTTGCTTGAATTTTGTTCGAATTTGATTTTTTAAAAATTTTAAATCCCAAAATTTCGAATTTTTTTTTAAAATTTTGGCTGAAATTTCTGATTTTCACGGTTACCGGCCTTACGGTGCCCTCCAGTAAAAAAAAACTGCCGATAAAGATTTCACTGATACGCATACGCACTGGCTCAGTTCACCTTTCCATTTTTCTTTTCCGAATAGTTTTTCTTCAACTGAATGCAAATTGCTAATTGCACCGGTATTTTCACTTTTTGCATAAAGAAATATTAAGTTATCATTTTTTTATTACAACGGTGAACGCGCACATGCAAACTCACGATGAAGTGCTATATGCGAAACCTCTTTCCAACACACATGTTGGCAAATGCTTTTAGGTTGCCATGTCAGCAGCATCTTGCCATATGTTCTGACGTGTCATCGTGCGTGCAACGTGTAGGGTGTCCTGGACTACGCCCTGTCGAACCAGTACCACGTCGGCGCGGTGGACCCCTACACCCGGCTGCAGTACACGAGCATCTTTGACGCCGCAGTGGACGCGGTGACCTCGCCGCCAGCCGGGCTACTGGCGGGATCGCCGTGTACGTGTCGGAGACGGGGTGGCCATCGAAGGGCGACGCCGACGAGATAGGTGCCACCGTGGAGAACGCCCGCGCGTACAACCGCAACCTGCTGGCGCGGCAGATGAGCAACGAGGGCACGCCGCTGCGGCCGCGGCAGCGGCTGGAGGTGTACCTGTTCGCGCTCTTCAACGAGGACATGAAGCCCGGGCCGACATCGGAGAGGAACTACGGCCTCTACCAGCCAGACGGCAGGATGGTCTACAACGTCGGACTCGTGGAGCAGCAGACGTCCGCGGCGTCGCTGTCCCTCGCCTCGTCGCCGGCTGCCAAGACGGTGAGTGCTTGGTCTAATTTCCGCTTCTTTTAATCATGTTACAATTTTTTGTTAAAATATTTTTTGTTTAGTTCTCTTTTATATGCGGTTCTTTTTATGTCAAATTGTTCTTTTTATTAAGTTGCATGCACCACCCAATTCACCAAAAATCTTAAACTGATGAGGAAAGATAGACAATTCACCTATACTTCAACACGCCTCCTCACGTCTAGGCCCTCTCAGGCCTAAGACGTATAATAGAAGTGGGCTACAATTTTTTTTAATTACGTCAATCGGATCTAAAACTCAAGACCTCTTGGCTCTGATATCGTATTGAGTTACATGCACCAACCAATTCACCTAAAAGCTTAAGCTGATGAGAATAAGACGGACAATTCACCTATACTTCAAAAGGCTTCATAGTTAGGAGGTAGTTCATGCTTAAGTTCGGTAGGATCGATCAAGGTAGCATTGTCGAAGATGGTTAGTTTCATAATTCATACACCTCAGAAAAAGAAAAACTGTATAGATATCGTAAGTATACTAATGAGCTACAAAGTTCAAGTATACTAGCATATTGTTGCTCCTAAGCATGTGTGCATAGTTTAGTTTTAAGCATAATACAACGTTGCCATGCAGACTATTGTCAGAAATTTGGCACTACATATCAGGATCACATCTTTTTCACTTAGTCAGTCAGTCAGTCAGAGAGAGAGAGATATCACAGTGTCACAGTGATGTTTCCCTTTAAAGATTTGCATTCCCCACAGCAACGTCATCCAAGGGACTAGCCAGTTAATTAGGTGCAATACACATGTGGAGCACTGTTGGACCAAGCTGGAGTACTTTAGAACATGAATGTCCCAGTGGAAGTAGTCCATGACCATGATGCGTATCATATTACAAGATCAGACAATTAACCACTCGACCGGTTATTTTCATTCGCAATTTGCATGCATTGAATGAGAGAGATGACACCCTTGGCAAGAAAGCTTAGGCAGAGGTTTTTCATTGACCTAGCTGCATTGCACACTTATTCTTTCCCTTGGTTTCACTTAAAGTGCTGGACTGCAAGGATCACCAAATCACTCCATTCACAGAAAAGGGCACAAGAAAATAGCCTTCACGCATGGTCGAGCTCACACCGTCTTTTCGGAAGAAATGTCACCTTGCGCAAGTCAAATTTGTAAGGCCGTCCTTTTTTAATATGATCACCGAGAAGAAGAGATTTGTAAATATTCCTTGTGCATTTGTGCACACAAGAATAACTTCAAAGTGCTCCTTTGTGCTGCGCTTTTCTCACGGTTTAGTATCTTGGGAGGCAAACTTTAATGATTGAACAACCGGCGTTAGCTGCGTATGCGATTCTTCTCACCAAATGTACGTTGTAGTGGAGCAAAATGATGACGGTTGATAATTGATCTTGAAAATCGCCGAAAGCAGTTATGGTTATATTTTGCGCAAAGATTGGAGGCATTATTCTTTATTGCTCAGTTTAGCACGCAAGAAATGCTTCTGTAATCTCAGTAAAGAAAACCATACAAGATTTAAAGTATATTCTTTTCATTTGGGTGGGGTGTGGGGGGGACAGATTTAGGGTAGATTCTTTTCATTTTTTGAGGGTAGATCCTGATTCATTTTAGTAAGTTACTTCAGTTTTTTTATAATCTATGCAGCTTTTTTGTCCAAAAATACAAAAGTACTATTCAGCCATGCATATACTTCCTGTTTTTATGATCTAGCTATATCTAACAAAGTATCACCATTTGTGTTGCAGGATGTCGAGGGCTTTGCCAGCCTGTGCCTCTTCTCATCTTTGGCCATCCTACTTATCTCCCAGGCTTTCTTACTGGGATAGCAAAAGCACCCACTAGTGGCCAAATGCAAGCTCAACAATGGAAGCTTTTGGCACAAACAAAATGGCTTGACCTTTGTGGACCTAAAGCCTCCCAGACCAAAGGGGAGATTCACCATTTCAAGGTATGGCCCCCTTGCCATCCTATCCTACATGACACAACCTCCTTTGTTGTGGCTTTATATCCTGCAAGCCCCAGCCATCCAAGTAGGAAAGTCCCTTTTCTTTCCCTTTCACATGTCTTTCCTTCCTACAGTCCTATGAACTACCACATCAAAAAAAAAAGGCAGCACAAAATAAAAAGTGGGTCATGTATTAAGATCACACACACCATAGTCCATAGGAGGACAATCTAAAACACTAGGTTACAAAGGGCTCCTGTTCTGTCATTGCAGGAGGGAAAGGGAAAAGCAAAGCTGTAGCCCAGAGGAAAGAAAAGCTGGAGTGCCGCCTTTGCGATGTGGAAGGCACTATCTTGTGGACGGTACAGCGTGTAAATGTGTGTTTGTGTGTGTGTGTGGTGTGTGTGTGTGTGTGTGTTTGTGTGTGTGTGCGTGTGTGTGTGTGACACGTCCATTTTGTGACACATGCACAGCCACTTTATTCCTTAATTTTTCTTACGATTAATGGAGGAGGAAAAAGAGAAGAGAAGAAACAAAAACAAATGGATTCTGAGATATGTGAAGAGGAGGTAATGGAGAAGAAAGTGTGGTCTGCGTTGCTTAGGGGCATCGATTTCTGCGGGCTGGCTTTATTCTCTTTGCCCTGCCAATCAATGTACATAGTAATGATTGATTCGTTTATTTATTGGAAAACTCAACTCCCCTCAGCTGATGATCACTTTCGTCAGGATGATCAGTTGACATGAGGAGTCGACCATTGATGTAAATAACTGAACTTATGATATTATAAGAGATTAATATTCTTCCTACTATTTCTATGGATAGTACCTGCCATTCAGCTTCAGTGTTGAGATGTTATTTGCTTACTGTCAATAATTGGACTGAACAAGAATCTCTACTCCCAAGTCTCAAGTTAGACTCCTTTCTACATTCATCGAGGCTTTCTGGTGGACAGAGATTGTTACACAAGTGGATGCTGAGTAAATTGATGGAACAATAAAATGACTAGACAAGTTGAACGATGCAACTTCCCTTCTAGCACTTAATTTCGAGGGTAGATTCTTGAGCTGCATGCAGCTGTGATCAAGAAACGAGTTCATCCCACGTGACCAAGTCAGCTCAAGCGAAAGACTCAAGTTTGTACAGCTAACCAAATACTAACGTGTTACCATACGCAACAGTCAACACCAACACCATATCTTCCAGAACGCATCTGAATTATTTGCTCCTCTGATGTGGCTCAGCTTTCGGTGTTGCGTGAGGGGAGGATGCAGGCGTTCGTGTGCTTGTGGATTGGAGCGGAGGAGATAATGGTGTTTAGGCAATGGAGGGCAGTCGCCTTCCAGGTCACGAGCGGACGGTTCGGCCGTCGTGTTGGAAGCTCTGCACTGTAGAACTATTTTGGTGATAAACTTTATTGATGTTCAAGCTATACATTGTCTCCTTATATTTATAGAGACAACTCTAACAGTCTGTATCTAATTCGGATGAGTATACAAAGGAAACTATTAATTGGAAAGTAACTATTCATGGTAAGGAAAACTAACTAGTTCTGGACTTCTGCTCGGACTCTGCTTGAACTATGTTTTTGCCGGACTGTGCATAGTATTGTGCTGACGCCGAACTAGAACCAGACAGTGCTATCGATCCTTTAGTCTTGTTGCGACGGTGATACGGCAATCCCCAATATGAGTCCGTAACATTTCCTCCCTCCTGGAGAATCAGCTCGTCCTCGAGCTGGAATTCGGGATAGCGCTGGCGAAATTCAATAAGAGGTTCCCAAGTAGCATCCATCGACGAAAGGCCCTGCCAGTGAACCAATAAGTCACAAACACCACGACGTAGCCTAAACTTGATGATCTTCTCCGGAACAGGAACAACTCGGCCATGTAATATGGGCAGCAAAGACACCAACTGCTCTAGAGGATCTCCACGATGTGCTTTTAACAAGGCCACATGAAACACATCATGTATACGCGCATGAGGCGGTAATTCCAAACGGTAAGCAACCGAACCAATCCGTTCCAAAATACGAAAAGGACCGTAATACTTGGGAGCAAGTTTTGAACGGGGCTGAGATGCAATTGAAGCAATTGGCCGATGATGCAACCTCAACCAGACCCACTGTCCAACTGTAAACGACACATCGCGATGACTAGGATCATGTTGCTCCTTCATTCGCGTCTAAGCCTACAAAAGACGGTCACAAATTTCTAACAGAAATTCATCACGATCATGAAGCTGAACATCCACAGCAGCCACACGGGCAACACCCGATTCATAAGCAATCAAAGCTGGAGGGTCACTACATAGACGACACGAAAAGGAGTAGTCTTCAGAGCCGTTTGATAAGAAGAATTATAACAATATTCAGCCCACGGTAACCATTGTATCCAAGTACGAGGTCTATCACCTGATAAGCAACGAAGATACATAGCAATCACTCGATTCACAACCTCTGTTTGACCATCAGACTGTGGATGAAACGCCGAGCTCAAATGCAACTTAATTCCAGATAACCGGAACAATTCACTCCAAAATTTGCTTGTAAAGACGGGATCGCGATCACTTACGATTGAAGATGGAATACCATGTAGACGCACGGTCTCGTCAAAAAATGCACTCGCAATAGAAGTGGCCGTATACGGATGACCCAATGTAATGAAGTGCGTGTATTTGGAGAAACGATCAACCACGGAAAGAATGACAGATTTGCCATGTACCTTCGGAAGACCTTCGACAAAATCCATAGAAATGTCAGCCCAAATTGTAGTAGGCACAGTCAATGGCTGTAAAAGACCAGCTGGGTGTAGATGTTCTGTTTTATTGTGCTAACAAACAATACAACCTGCCACAAACTCCTGTACTAATTTGGACAAGGCCAGGCTATGAAAGGAAGCTCTCAAACGATGTAGTGTCTTTTGAATACCTTCATGCCCAGCATTATGCGCATCCGCAATCAGTTGTGGCCACAAGGAGGAGGATGCTGATAGAAAAATGCGCCCTTTGTAGGTCAATAAGCCATCGACAAAACTCCACCCATCCTCGGCTTGTCCCGAAACAATCTTATCACGTAAACTCGACAACTCTGGTGTCTCAGCAACTTCGGCACGTAGCTGCTCAAAAAGAGCGAACTGTGGCGACGATAAAGTATTGATAGATAGACGTTCATCCCGGCGAGAGAGAGCATCCGCTGTCGTGTTTTGCTTACCCGGCCAAAACACCACCGTAAAATCAAACCCAAACAACTTACTGACCCAATGATGTTGCGGTATTGTGGACAGGTGTTGATCGAGCAGAAACTTAAGACTGTAATGATTGGTACAAATGGTGAATTCACGCCCCCAAAGGTATGGACGCCAATGACGCACTGCTTTGACGAGACCAATAATCTCCCGCTCATACGCCGCCAGCTTGGCATGATGAGGGGGTACTGCTCTGCTAAAGAACGCAATGGGCCGCTCGCCTTGATGTAGAACCGCACCCACACTAGTTCCTGAAGCATCACAATCAACCATGAATTTTTTTTGCAAAGTTGGGCAACTGCAAAACAGGTGCTGATGTTAAAGGCCAATTTGAGAGCTTCAAAGGCATGCGTGGCTTCCTCCGACCATCCAAACGATTCCTTCTTGAGCAACTTTGTTAATGGTGCTGCGATGATGCCATAATTTTTAATGAACTTGCGGTAATAACCGGTCAGCCCAAGAAATCCGCACAGGGCTCGGACATTCTTCGGAAGAGCCCAATCGGTCACGGTGGCAAGCTTGTCCGGATCCATAGCTACTCCATTGCCGGAGACGATATGGCCTAAGTAAGCCACTGATGTCAAACCGAAGAAACACTTCGATCATTTAAGGACCAACTGATGACGCCGTAGAAGTTGAAAAACTGCTCGGACGTGTTGGAGATGTTCCGCCTAAGATGTGCTATATATCAAATTGTCGTCAAAAAACACAAGTACAAATTTGCGAAGGTAGGGTTTGAGAACCTCGTTCATGAGAGACTGAAAAGTGGCCGGTGCATTAGTTAATTCGAAAGCCATTACCAAGAATTCGAAATGGCCATGATGGGTGCGAAATGCTGTTTTTTCCACATCCTCTGGACACATATGGACTTGATGATACCCGCTGTGGAGATCTAGCTTAGTGAAAAATTTGGATCCGTCCAGTTCATCGAAAAGTTCCTCAACAACCAGAATGGGAAACTTATCTTTGATAGTCCGCTCATTGAGGGCTCGGTAATCAACGCAAAACCTCCAAGATGCTTCATGTTTCTTAACAAGCAGAACAGGTGAGGAAAATGCTGATGTGCTGACCTGGATGATCCCTTGTGCAAGCATGTCCTCACATTGTTTTTCTATTTCATCTTTTTGTAGCTGCAGGTATCGGTAAGGATGGACAGCTACTGCTTCTGTATTCGGCTTGAGGCGAATCCTGTGGTCCTGGCATCTCGCGGGTGGCAGACCGCGGGGTGGTTCGAAAAGATCAGCGAACTCGTTTTGTAATGTCGACATGAGGTTGCTCCCGACCATACTGTGTGTATGCAGATGCTCTGGTGCAGCCCGGCCTTGCCACATGACTCAGTGATCAACGCGCCAAAACGACATCGAGAGCCGCTCGAAATCCCAGACAATCAGGCCTAGCGTCCGCAACTAGTGGACTCCAAGAATCAACTAGAAAGCCTCGAGCGGTATGGCGAAGAAGTCAATACAGAAGTCTTCCACGTCGATGGATAACGTCACATCGTCGCAACACCTCGCACATTTGATGCGATCGCCATTGGCGACTGCAACACTCAAGCCATGGCGGTCTGCACAGGCCATGCCAAGGGGGCGCGCAGTGCCCTCGGCAATGAAATTGTGAGTGGATCCTGAGTCTACTAGCGCCAACACCGTGTGTCCCGCTATGTTGACTTGAAGTTGCATGGTGCGGTTGGCCTGAATCCCGGTGAGAGCGTGCAAGGAGATTTCTGCCTACTCGCTTGGTTCTCCGGTTGCCTCTTCGTCATCGAGTTCCAACATGTAAATGCCCTTCATTGAACAAGTGTGATTTTGGTGAAATTTCTCCGGGCAATTGTAACAGCCCTTTGGCGCGGCGATCAGCCATCTCTTCTGTGGAGAGGTGGCGGAATTTGGGTCACGGTGGTGCGAAGTGAAGACCCGGTGGTGGAGCTACGGTCGTCGGCTGAGGAGGTCCAAGGCTTGGCTGAACGCTTGAAGCAGAAATTGGTGCCGATGGTGCTGATTGTTTATGCCACACGGGTTGCTTGAGCTCTGCAGGTTCCTCCTGGATGCACACTTCATATGCTTGTGCAAGGCTCATGGCTGTCTACAAGTTTGTCGGATGTTGGAGCTCCACATTAGTGCGTAGAGGCTTCAACAGACCGGCGGTAAACAACTGTACTTGTTGCATTGGTGAGAGTGGATCGGCACGGCAGAGAAGAGCTAAAAATTGTCGCTGATAATCTTCCACTGAACCGATACGTCGCAGCTGCGCTAATTCCCCCAATGGATTACTTCGGATGGGAGGCCCGAAGCGCACGTTGACAAAATCAGCAAATCGTGGACAAGACAGCACACCCTCATCGCGTTCAAGCTGGTAGAACCATTGCTGAGCCACGCCTGTTAGGTGATAAGACGCAAGCCAAACTTTCTCTTCGTCCATCGTCTTTTGGCCGCGAAAAAATTGTTCGCATCTGTTAAGCCAGGGTGGTGGGTCTTCTTCCCTGTCGTAAGTCAGGAAGTTGAGCTTGTGGTATCGAGGTGCACCATGTCGCTCATCATCCCTTCCCTCTCTGCCGGCAATAGAGCCTACTGGTTGAGTTGGCTTCCGTGTGGCAGAAATTTCTGGAGCTTCCTTAAGTTGGAGTGATGCTATGGCCGCTGCATTAGCTGCCTGCTGCTCGCGCAGCTTGTGGAGTTCATCTCGCAGCGTTGTCTTGTCGCCAAGAACTTGCTTGAGAATCAGATCAAGCTGTCAGCTCAGGTCATCGATGGTCTTAGGTTCGCTCATACTCGGATGAAGTATGCGCGGTGGTGGGCTCTGATACCAAATTGATGTGGCTCAGCTTTCGGTGTTGCGTGAGGGGAGGATGCAGGCGTTCGTGTGCTTGTGGATTGGAGCGGAGGAGATAATGGTGTTTAGGCAATGAAGGGCAGTCGCCTTCCAGGTCATGAGCAGACGATTCGGCCATCGTGTTGGAAGCTCTGAACTGCAGAACTATTTTGGTGATAAACTTTATTGATGTTCAAGCAATACATTGTCTCCTTATATTTATAGAGACAACTCTAACCGTCTGTATCTAATTCGGATAAGTATACAAAGGAAACTATTAATTAGAAAGTAACTATTCATGGTAAAGAAAAGTAACTAGTTCTGGACTTCTACTCTTCTACTCGACTCGACTCTGCTTGAACTATGTTGTTGCCGGACTGTACATAGTCTTGTGCTGCCGCCGAACTAGAACCAGACAGTGATGTCGATCCTTTAGTCTTGTTGCAACGGTGATACGGCAATCCCCAATATGAGTCCGTAACATCCTCACCAACACATCCATATACATAGACACAGCCGCTTCAAGAAACCAGTTTACAGACAATAATATCCAAAATTCCTGAACAATCGGGCATCATTGTCTCATCACATTCGTCTCAAAACATTTTATTGCATTTGCATTCATTACAAGGTGCAGTGCTATTGTAGCCAAAAAAAGATTATTATAGAGCACAGTCGGCACAAGCTAAGAACATATCATACCTCATATTCACAAACAGTCCATTCATCAGTCTGACTACTCCACGTGGCGACAGAACTCATATGAAGACCATGGTTTTGGCCAGCTCAATGGCCCTCTCCAGACCGAAGAGCTTCTCCACGATGGCAAGCGAGAATTCCATAGACGTGCCTGGACCTTGGCTGGTGATCAGGTTGCCATCAACAACAACTCTGTTCTTGCATTCGCTTTGGTCTGCAAGTTTGTTCCACATAGCAGGATAGGATGTAGCCTTCTTTCCCTGAGGTAAAAACCGGATGTCTAAGTTACAAAAATGTTTTTGCATGTTTATTTAACGAGGATGTTTCTGCGCTTTTTTTCTACTAGGATTTAATGTTCGTCTCGTATGGTACCTTTAGCAGACCATGTGGTTCAAGGGCAATTGCTGGGGAGGCACATATAGCTCCATACAGTTTGTTTGCCTCAGCTTGCCTCTTGATCGAACCAATCAGTTTATCTGATTTGGCATAAGCTTGGGCACCACCAAGACCACCCTATCAAAAAAAGTGGAAGGTCGTGAGATCTGAAAGCTATAAGTCACCGGTTGATGGAAATTTATCTATCAAACTTACTGGTAACAAAATGAGATCATATTGTTGCTTAAGAGCATCATCCAACAGCACATCAGCAATCATCTTCACTTTCCTGGATGCAACAATCTCCAAAGTGTCTTCCAAAGATGCAACAACAACATTTGCTTTTGCCCTTCGGAGAATGTCAATGATCATAGTGGCTTCCATCTCTTCTGTCCCATTAGCAATTGGTACAAGAATCTGCAGCAGGAAAACAAGATCTTGAACTATGAAATAAAACAATACATATTTGGAACTCAGTGCCTAGAGTAATGATAAATATTAGAACGCAGACAAGCAACAAGGTAAGTGTACCCAAATAACCACGTGAAACATACTCAACAACTTAAATGAATTGCTGGTTCAAAAAAATGGCATTTAAATTGCTGGCTAGTAGCTACTGGGCTAATGTGATTTAATGATTTAATCTTTAATCATGCGCTAAATTATGGTTGGGTAGTGGGTACTCCAATTTTTCTACCGGCCCCAATTTCCCTCCCTCCCTCCATGTGTACAAACTCAGCTAGAAAGAGTGAAAAACAACATTTCTGACAGAGATAATCTCAAACAAAAAAAACTCAAACATATACAGTAAAATATTTAACGCATTTGTCCTCATCTTCAATCTATCAAAATTTAGTGATCTAGCTTTACTAAGCACACAATAAAGGAAGAAGGTCAAAATCACTTGCCTCCTTCGCTACCATGTTAGTTAAGGAACATTGTTTGCGGAGTTAAAACATATACTACCCTATCCTACTGTCTTTGTAGTTAAGAAACATGGAAAAAATGAGGATTTGTGATTGCATGGAAGTGCATTTGAGGATTTGTCACTCCATGGTCTCACTGTCATGTGGCCTTAGGACCCGCATGTCAGTAAGACATTGAGTGGCAAGTCCTCAAACACACTTCAATGGAGTGGCAAATACCAAAAATTCCCAAGAAACTGTTTGCCTAGTTACACCATGTACTACTCCATCTTACTTGGCAGTAAGAAAATTCATTTATTTGCCCAGGTTTCACCAGGAATCACAAAATCATACATATTATGACATGAAACAAAAGCAAATGTATGCTACATTGAACAGATAGGTTTCATAATGAACAATGCATACCTGAGGTGCTTCCCCAACATTCCAACTAGTTGAATTCAGCTCCTTCGTTGAAAATTCCACACCATGCTGAGGACGCATAACCTAAACAGATGTAATCACTTAGTTGATATGTACACAACTGCTGTGAAAAATAAGACAATGATACCTAAAAAGAACAAAGGAAGACGAGAGAAAATTGCAAGTGATAACAGAAAGAATTCTGCAAACCACTGTAATAACTAGTTTCAACTAGGATGTGGATCAGAAGGTTTTAAGGCCAGGTGAGTTCTTATCTTCCCAAAATGGTAACTGTTCAGAATAGAATTATACCAGTTATAGCATAAAACTACAATGGTACAGAGAGTCAGAAATTTCATCACGAGCCATCCTCTGAAATCAACTATAATAACATCTTCTGTAAATAATGATTTCACACAAGACTAAAGCTACTTTGCCAGGAACAAATGTACATAATTTACGAAAGAAGATTCAACATGAATGATTTCTCCAGACATCAAAAGATAAATATTTTTTATCAGTTCTGCATGGAAAAGTATGGTGAACAAGATGGTGAACAAGAAGTTTCATCCCGACATCATCTAAATTATGAATACAAAAAAAGCAGGACTTCTAGGGCCTAGGCCTAACAACGACCAAATAAAATAGCTATCCATTAAGAAACAACAGGGCACTGTAAAAATACCCAGTAGAGCACCATCAACATGTGAGTTTTTTTAGATAACATTTCTGCAATGGATATCTAACAAAATGTATCGCTGAAAAATGTATCCAATGTTGGAAATGATTCCTACCATCGGCCCAGCAACCTCATCAGCTTTTTCTTTGCCATATAGTTGTTCCACCAGAACAACAGAATACTCCATGGCTGTTCCCGGTCCACGGCTGGTCACACACTTCCCATCAATCTGCACCCTTGATTCTACAGCTTTCACCTCCGAAGGAAGTTTGTCCATGAATGAAGGATAACAAGTTGCCTATCACAAAAGCTAGAATGAGCTTCACCCGAATGAAGGGTGATAATACTAGGTATACGGAAAATGAATAATGGGTCAAAAGACCACCTTCAAGCCATTGAGCAAACCCCATGTTCCTAGGGCCATGGCTGGTGCTGCACATATTGCAGAATAAAGCTTGCCCTTCTCTACATGTTTTTTAACCATATTCTCCAAAAGTTTGCAGTCTCTAAAAGTGGAAGACCCAGGCATCCCTCCCTGAACAAAACACAGCCCAAATAAATCCAAAAGTCAGAATTAAGCAGAGAAAAAGTTCATGGATTTGAACAGATTTTTTGGGTAAATTGAAACTCATGATCCCCTAAGTGGGTATAGTATGAAAAGGGAGCAAGTGTCACAAATGGGGAGCATGACTCCCTCCAAGTAGCACATATTTATAACAATAAATCTGGAGGTAATAGGGATGGAAAGCGGAAATTTTATTGGACATGGAGCAGACACTTTCATAATTCACACAATATCTGTATCCTCGTAAGATGTCGATACCAGTTATCTGTTTATCGGACTAAGATATTTTTTGTCAAAGGGTACATGCTCATTACACCCAGTAATAAATCATGATATTTCTGGTCAATTTGGTTTACAAAAAGGTTTCAAAAAAGAGATTTTTCAGATTTTTGTTTTTAGTGCAGAGGTACAAGTACAAAGGACTACACACAAACAAACAATATGATCGAATTACTAACAGACTTGAGACTGAAGTCATGAAAGTGCCATGATGTTCTCTGCATGCATAACAGCTGGAGACAGCAGGTCCGCAGATCCACAGCCAAAAAAAAAAAAAAAACGATACAACAAAGGTACTTCAAGGAGATAGTAAACAAAGGTATTTTTTACTTCAAGGCGATGCTTATCCACATAAATCCGGCAAACAAAAATAGAATTCCATTTCTTATGTACAGATTACAGAGCTCTAGTTGATCTGGTCCCTAGTTCGGATTCGGAAAGGCTACAGGCATAATTTGTAATGTAGACAAACATTTGGTGCCTTCATTACAAAACCAAATGTGCAGTCCTTCACTATTTTAATCACCAACAGACACTACACTACTCGCCATCTAATTTTGCTCGGGTATAGTTCATTTCACTTCTCCAGCTGTGTCCAATAAAAGGGCTTGTTCTGCATACGAACTGTGGTCCGAAGCCACCACAAACAACCCCGCATCGCTTCCATTCCCCGAACAAAACATAGAGGTAACTAGTACAGGGACGGCGAGCAGGTACGTGACTCACGGGGAGCGAGATCTGGTCAAACTCGGTGTCGGCGAGGTCGGCGAGGAGCACGTCGGCGGCGAGCTTGACGCCCCAGGCCGCCGCGACCTGCGCGGCCCCGGGCTCGACGGAGGCGACGGCGACGTCGGCTCCGGCACGGCGGAGCACGTCGATGGTTATGACGGCCTCCATCGGCTCCGTCCCGTTCGCGATCGGCACCAGCACCTGCGGAGCATACCACAATTAGGGAACCACACTAAGCTTGGCCACGCAGAGACAGAGTGAGAGCGGGAGGGAGGGGCAGGGGGACTGGGGGAAGGGATAAGATGATTGCTTGCCTTCTTTGGAGGAGGAGACGACGCCATGGACTGCGGGGAGGAGGATGCGAGCGCGCGGGTTAGGGTTTGGAGGCGGCGGAGGAGAGGTGGGGAGGAGGACGAGGTAGAGGGAGTGCGGGTTTTGAGAGGGGAGGAGACGAGTGGCCGCGTGGCCATTTGTTTCGGTGCTTCTTGTTAGATAATCCATGCCCATAGCTTCTTGTTAGATAATCGATGCCCATAGATGGCGTAGCAGGGAATTTTTTATTAATTAACTTTTTTAATTTTATTTTAAAATTAACCTCGTGAACTTTATTTCTAATTCTGACTCCTTTAGTCACGCTACCACCCGTAACGTAATAAAACAATACTGCCGCCTGCCCGTATCTGGGTAAACTCTTGTTACGCCACCACCCGTAGCGTAACAATGTTGTTTGATCACACCACCACCAGTGACGTGACAAAAAGTGTTATTTTAGCAGACTTATCCTATGACGTGATAATGTTGTTTTGTCACGCCACGGGTAGTGGCGTGATCAAAGGAGTCAGAATTGGAAATAAACTTCGCGGGGAGTTAACTTTAAAATAAAATTTTAAAAAGGGCTAATTAATAAAAAAAAAGTTCCATAGCAGGAGATTATACGATGAACACCAAAGAGAAAGAGAGATACAATGTAAACGAGGATTAAGATCTTTATTTATTTATATGTTATTTGTACATGGGGTCCTCGTATTTATAGCCCAAAGAGGTGAAAGTGCTCTAGGGGCGGTTTAGTCTTTTACCCATAATTAGGTTTTGTAACACTCTCTTTTGGGCAATAGACAACCATATGCAAATGTCTCATTAAAAACTTCTTCTAAAAACCCATTTAGAAAAAAAAATGAATGGATAAAAGTGTACATTATATTCGTAAGTTGCATTACACTTGTTGTCTCACTGAAAACCTTCATGTGAAAAAACTTCACGAAAACGTATCAAGGAAAAGAGTACAACATTTAATCTTCAGGATCTAATCTTCAAAATTTTGGATAAATCCTCAGGATTTTATAAGAGTTATGATTTAGGGATTTACTCCCTCTGAACTCTGTAACTCCTTAAACCGTCTCATTTCAATGCTATGAATGCATCTTTGGAAATTGATGTAGGTAGAGATTTAGTGAATAAATCAACTGAATTTTAGCAGGACTTTGTTTGTAGGATCTTTACCTTACTATTCTTCTGGATTTCATGAGGATAGAAATTTTGGGAGCAATATGCTTCATGATGTTGCTCGACATAATCCGTTTGCATTTTTGTAATACAAGCAGTATTATCTTCTTAGATAATTGAAGGGGTATTGATGGTATTAATACTAATACTTCTAGATGTGGTTAATCACACGTATGAGCCAAACACATTCAAGTGAGACTTCATATAGTGCTATAATCTTTGTGAGGTTGGTAGAAGTAGTGACCAAGGTCAAATTAGATGACCGCCAAGAGATAGCTGCACCAGCACAAAGTAGTATAAATCTATTCTGGGTTTTGCACTATAGGGATTTGACATATATATTTAGAATTTAGTCATGATCATCAAGATCTATGCATGATTTTCATGATTTTTGTATTGTCAACCAATTGGATCTTAACGAGGATATAATAATCCTTATTTTATCTTTTATCTATAATTCTTATTATAGGTAAATATGACGTTATGTGGACCCTGAGTGTACCCTTAATATTATGAGGAAGAGCCTAATGGGTGGTCGAAGTTCTTCACGACCACCCCCATAGTCGTAAGTTATGCTACGACTACCCCAATAGTCGTAAGTCTTGCTACGACTACCTCATGGTCGTAAGTTCTTCTACGACTAGGTCACCACGACCACCTTATGATCAAATAAACCTCTGAGACAAGTGGGTCTTATTGATTAAGGGATTCAAACAGTCATCATACGCTGTTATTCTGCGGAGTAATGACACGTAATACTCCATTATCTCTGGTATATAGCTGTTGAGCGACGTGGAGGAGTTAATACACCGGTGATTATTACCAACGTGCGCCCGTTACGGGAGGTGATGAGGCGCCGCTTTATCTGGAGTAACTGCCGCTCCTTCACGTACTATAAAAGGCGGCAATCAGAGAAAGGAAGAACAAGATCAATCGGGCCATCAGGAATACAAGCACTATCTGTAATAGTCTTAGTTTTTCCCCTGATTGTTCAGAATACACTCAATACCATACACACACAGGAGTAGGGTTGTTATTCTCTCCGGAGAAGGCCTGAACCTGTATAAAAATCCCCGTGTCAATCTCTCTGCGTGATTCCATTCTAGGAGACCCCCCGAATCAAACAATCTTTACGTAAGTTCGGTTCTAAAACACCGACAGTTGGCGCCGACCGTGGGGATCTTCCGGTAATCTCTTGTCAACATACTCTCGCTTTTCCAAATCTCATGCACTCATGGCAGGAGAATGGAACGAGGAGAACTGGTTCGACTTGGCAGATTACGCAGACGTCGACATGGATGCCGGATTCGATTACGAACCAAGTGATGACTCATCCTATGGCATTGCTGCCTCCGGGGATCTTCCCACAGATCCAGGAGACAATGTCACCGGCGGAGTTGAGAAGGGATCCTTATCCCCTACAACAGTACGTCCAAGAGAGGAATCTACCCTCTCAAAGGACAAGGGTCAATCTGACCAGGACCACACCCAGGTGGACTCACGACACGACGAGAGTTTTTCCTCGAAGTGTCAAGTCCCCCTAAGGCGGTCCGACTTGGTGAGGCAAGCTCTGGAAGCCACAATTCTAGGACTTCACCGGCATCTGGTGATCCTCTCTCTCCGGATGACGCCTTGAGAGAGCGGGATCAAGCATGCTTTTCCTACAAATTCGACCATCTCTCCATGCAGATCACACTGCAAGACAGAGACAGTTATAACCTGAACTTCTCCTACCGGAGGGATTACTCCAAGTCGCCAGATGGTGTCTCTCGACGACTCCTCAAGCGGAGAGGCCTCGGCGCAAGTGAGAATCATCAACGGAGGTCTTCGTCCTTCCTCGATCAAGATCACTCTTCTAGAGACCGAGATGGAGACCCTTCCGAAGATCACACATCGCGCCCCTGGTGGCGTTGGCAAGGACGCCACCATGGCGGACACGACCAACACCTTCATGAACGCGAGGAAATCCTCGACATTCTCGCACTTCATTGAGGCAGTCTCAAGAGTCCGACATAGAAGCTCTTGAGGCTATTCGACGGAAGAAAATTGAAGCCCAGAAGAATCTGTATGGGCGCATCCAATATCGATTGAAGGAAGCTCAAGAACTTCAGTACATCAATGACTTGCTCGAGAATCCAACTCAAGAGCTAGCCCGAGCACCAGGCTACGACCTCTTCGTTGAAGAGATCGCACAAAGACTTCGGAACACGATGGCAAGGCTCGAAACGCGCCACCGACATCATTCAGAAGTCATAGCAATACGACTTCTCGGCTACGGTCGATCGAACATATCACCACGGAGGAATCGACGCGAAGAAGTCGATCGATCACCTACTCGGAGAAATGTCTTTCGAACGACTGATGATCAGCAAACCCCTCGGAGAGGTGATCGCTCACCATTCCGACATGGGAATATGCAGCAGCAGATAAACTACGAGGAGTATTCCTCTCGTAGGACTGAGATCTATCATAGGTCCGGTCAACCTATTATTGGGTATCGCCGAAAGTACGACCATCCGATGATATCAACCCTTCTTTCCCGCAAGGAGGCGTCAAGAAGTCATTCTTGGATGTCGGGCATTCTCGCCGATCTCCGAGCCATTCATTGCCACCTCGTTTTCGACCAAAGTGAACATGGAGAAGTTTGATGGTTCCCAAAATCCTATCGAATTCCTTCAAATCTACACAATGGCTGTCCGAGCAGTAGGAGGAGGAGAGCATGTAATGGCAAATTATCTTCCAACTGTGCTCGAAGGATCCGCTCGATCGTGGTTACTGAATCAACCACTCGAGTCGATTTACTCTTGGCAACACCTCTGCGACCTTCTATTGGCAAATTTCCAAGGCACTTACAATCGCCCTGGAAAGGAGGATGACTTGCACCGGATGAGACAGAATGACAACGAGACCTTGCGCCAATTCATCAAGCGCTTTAGTCAGGTTCGTAACTCAATTCCGGAAGTTTCTGGTTCATCTGTCATCAGAGCATTCAAGCAGGGAGTCCGTAGTAGGAGAATAACAGAAGACATTGCTTTAAACCCACCTACTTCTGTTGCCGAACTCTTCGAGATGGCTGATCGATATGCCACTGCTTCTGAGGCGGTCGAGTGGAACAATACAATAGATCGAGAAGACAATACCTCTCGAGAGCCAGGCGACATTGGTAAGAAGAAGGATAAAAAAAAAAAGTCCAAGAACAAGGCGAAGGGTCAAAAACTCCAAACCAGCGGTTCCAAGGAGGTATTGGCTGTGAATGATAAAGAACCACGCACATCCAAGCCGCACTCTGACAGAGGCAAAGGTAAGCGCCCTGATCGGAAAAATGATAAGCCTAGGTGGTGTCCTTTCCATAAAAAGGAAGGGCATGACCTTCGCAACTGCCGGGTCTTCCAACGAAAGCTTGAAGACTACTACAACGGCAAAGGACCACTTCCCACTCTCGAACAGGTAGGTCAAACAAGTGGTCATAAATCTTCAGATGACGAAGAGGAGATGCCGTTCCAGGATCCGCAACACACCATCGAACACATCTACGGGGGATCATCGGCATATGAATCAAAGCGACAGCTTAAGGCTGCTGAACGTGAGGTAAACTCCATAGATCCTCCTCTCGTCAATAAATTACCGAAGTGGTCGGAAGTCACTATCTCTTTCGAGAAGAGTGACTGCCCGATTCCTTCGACTCGACCAGGTCGATACCCAATCGTGGTCGAACCCACCATCAACAATTGTCGGGTCAATCGAGTTTTGGTTGATGGTGGAAGCTCGTTAAATATTTTATTTACGAGTGCTCTGGATGACATGCAAGTACCCAGGACCAAAGTAAGACCGGTACGATACTCTTTCCATGGGATCGCATAGGGATCTTCGCCAAACCAATTGGTCAAGTTTTCTTCCTTTAACATTTGGTTCACCAAGTAATTTTAGGACGAGAAAATCTCCTTTGATGTGGTCGATTTCGACATTTCAAGATATAACGCCATACTCGGACGACCAACTTTGGCAAAATTCTAATGGCTACTCATTATGGATATCAATGTATTAAGATGCTAGGTCCCAAAGGAGTAATCACAATCCATTGTGACAAGAAGATGGCGATACCGCGATCAGTCGATCCCTCGAGATGGTAGGACAAATACCAACTCGAGAAGAAGTCGACCTTCGACTAGCAAGTCGGCTTCAAAGTCGCACCAAAGCCGAACGACAAAGTCAAAGAGGTTCCTCCGACGCAGGGAGCCCTCAAGATCGCTCAGATCGGGATACTTCCGACCCCAAATAGGAAGATGCCTCATCACCTTCCTCCGAGTTAACGCAGATGTATTCGCGTGGCAAGCATCCGACATGCCCGGAGTCCCTGTGGAGGTGATCGAGCCGAGCTAGCTTTACTACCGACAAAGTACCAGTAAAACAAAAATTGCGGAGATTTTCCCGATCGACGAGATGCTATTAAATCGAATTGATAAGCTACTTAAAGCGGGCTTTATAAGAGAGGTCAACCACTCGTAATGGTTGGCTAACCTGTAATGGTTAGAAAGTCAAACGGCAAATGGCGATGTGCGTGAGACTTTACCGATCTTAATAAAGCTTGTCCAAAAGACGATTTTCCTTTACCTCAGACGATCGGTTGGTTGACTCTCTGCGCAGTTGTGAAATGTTAAGTTTTTAGACGATATTCTAGATACCACCAGATCAATATGTGTCTAGACGATGAAGAAAAGACCGCATTTATTACACCATTTGGTATATTTTGCTATGTCAAAATACCATTTGGTCTAAAAATGCGGCGCTTTTTTTCAACGCTTGATGCAGCAACTTTTTCATCTCAATTAGGCTGAAATCTAGAAGCCTATGTTGATGATCTAGTTGTCAAAAGCATCAAGAGACTTAATCATATTATCGACAAGAAGAAACGCTCGACAATCTCGTAAAACATCGCTTAAAACTTAATCACGAGAAGTGTGTATTTGAATCTTCTTGAAATTGCTTGATTCCTAGTATCAATACGAGGAATCAAGCAAATCCCGAAAAGATAAAAGCCATTTTAGAAATGCGCCCTCCAACTACACGGAAAGAAGTCCAGAAACTCACTGGGTGCATGGCGGCTTTAAGTCGTTTCATCGCACGACTGGGAGAAAAGGGACTACCTTTCTTTAAACTTCTAAGGAAACACGAAGGTTTTGAGTGGTCGAAAGAGGCAAACGCTGCCTTTGAGGATGTCAAGAGGTACCTTACGAGTGCTCCTATTCTGGTCTCTCCGAGGCCGGAAGAAACGCTCTTGGTTTACCTAGGCGCCACGCCCACAGCAAGAAGCGCAGAGTGGTCGAGAACGTGAAAATGTACAACGACCAGTCTACTACGTAAGTGAAGTTTTACACGGACCTAAGGAGCGTCACCCTCAGGTCCAAAACCTTCTATATGCCCTCCTCATGTCTTCGAGGAAACTGCGGCATTATTTTTAGGCGCACAAACTAGTCAGGCTTGCCCGAGTTTCCTTGGGAGCGATCCTCCGTAATAGGGAAACAATGGGCGCATGGCAAAATGGTCGGTCGAACTTGGGAGTTCGACATCCATTTCGTGTCCCGAACGTCCATTAAATCTCAGATCTTGGTAGACTTTGTCGCCGAATGGACAAATCCTGAACCTGTTCAGGATCCCCAGTACGATTCCCATGACCAGTGGATGATGTACTTTGACGGGTCGCTTACTTTAAGTGGCTCGGGGGCTGGGGTGGTCCTGGTATCTCCTAACGGAGAGACCTTAAAGTATGCCATACAATTAAACTTTCAGGCCACTAATAATGTGGCAGAATACGAAGGTTTGCTAGCTGGTATACGAGCAGCGAAAGCGCTCTCGATTCGCCGACTACTCGTGAGAGGAGACTCTCAACTAGTCGTGAATCAAGTCGGCAAAGAGTACCAAAGGTTTAACCCGACAATGTCTCGGCATTTTCGGAAGTCGTAAGCTAGAAAAGCATTTTTAGGTTTCGAGGCACAATTCATCCTCGAAGGATAATTTCCTCATGAGACCGACTTGCTCGAATAGCTTCTTCCGATCTGAAGTACCAAAAGGAGTCTTCTTGGAACAACTCGAAGCCTTCTCGGGTCGATGAGCCGAGACACCTCCTATTGAGACAGCCTCTCTAGAGTACGAGGATACATGGATGGTGCCCATCTATGATTATCTTCGAAGGGTTTCAGACCAAGACGATCTCGAGGCGATCGCTTATCCCGAAAAAGCCAAAATGTATACTTTGGTGAAGGAGTTCTCTATAAACGGGTACTCAAGGGGTGCTCATGCGATGCATTCGCAGAGCGAAGGATTAACACTCCTTCACGACATACATGGTGGCATCTGTGGAAATCATGCTTCCTACGTAACGTTGGTCGGTAAGGCTTTTCGACAAGGTTTTCTCGCCAATGCCCTATACGATGCTAAAGAGTTGGTTAAAAGTGTGTCGATGCGGCTTCATAGCAGTAAATACACCAACCGGCTCGGGCATTACAAACAATACCTCTATCTTGGCCTTTTGCAACTTGGGGTCTTGATATCCTCGGGACCGTTCCCCAAAGCTCTAGGAGGTTTGAGTTCCTTTGTGGCTATTGATACGTTCACAAAATGGATTGAAGCCGAACTCGTGGATCGATAACAACGAAGCGGCAAAACGGTTTATGATGAGATGCGTAATTACTCGATTTGGAGTACCGAGTCGAATAATTACAGATAATGGTAAGCAATTTTCGAGCGTAAAATTTTAGGAATTTTACGACGAGTTGGGTACCAAGTTGTGTTATGCTTCTATGGCCCATCCCCAGAGTAATGGGGCAGTCGAACGTGCAAACGGCCAAATAATGAGAGGAATTAAGACTCGAGTTTTCGACCAACTCGTCAAACGCCGGGGCTTGGGTACAAGAGTTACCCTCAGATTATGGGCGATTCGTACAACTACGGTCAGACTCACAGGAGAAACACCTTTCTTTCTAGTCTTGGTGTTGAAGCCATGCTTCCTCGGAACTAAAGATACGGTCAACACGAGTGAAACATTCACAGACTCCAACCAGAACAAATTCGAGCAGATGATATTAATCTACTTGAAGAAAGGAGAAATCAGCCCTAATTCGTTCGGCGGTCTACCAACAAGCCTGCGAAGATACTACGATCGAAGGTCCAACCTCGACCTTCTTTGTCAGAGGTGACTTGGTATTGAGGCTTTGCCAATCCAAGTCTAATCGAACAAACTTTCTCCCAAGTGGGAAGGTCCTTACACGTTGGTCGGGTTACTCGTCGAGGTCGATACGATTGGCCATGGAAGATGGCGGTGTTCTCTCAATTCTTGGAACATCGACCGATTCGCAAGTTCTATGTGTAACCAATCATTAGGACAATAAAGACTCAGGTTTTTTCTATCTCTATTGTCTTACTTTTGAGTAGTGCTTTCATAATTTTTCGACAATGTTTCAAACACCCGTTTTCTTTACTTCGGTCGAAAGGCGATAACATCACCTAGTCGAAGCCTCTCCTCTCTGCATGTGGTCCTGCCCACTAGAAGGAGCTTCCTAGTGTCAACTCGTTACTCGCTTTTGTTGCCAACACAAAGAACTCGGGTTTTATTTAGTCGAAATTTTTTTTGAAGGCCAACTCCTTTCACCTTAGATTATTTCTTCACTTCATTTTTGAAAAATATTCTAAGCAGAGTGCACTTTTTAAGATTTATTTAGCTGTCTTTGGTGTATTCAATTCGTCTTAACTAAGTCGGAGGAAGAAACACATCTAGTCGAAGTCTCTCCTCTCTGCACGTGGTCCTGCCCACTAGAAGGAACTTCCTAGCATCGCTCGCTTCCAACGCTTGATATGAGGCGGACTTATTGAATCCTCCAAAGAAGGGCTAACGAATTTTTGAAGTTCGGATTTATTTAACTCAAGTTGTCTTTGTTCTCGATTTAATTAATCTAGTCGGAGATGTTAACATTACCTAGTCGAAGCCTCTCCTCTACACGTGGTCCCGCCCCACTAGAAGGAACTTCCTAGTGTCAATTGCTACCACTCTTTCGACCGATTGCATGACAATTATGCCAAAAACTACAAGTTAAACAAACCTCTCTGCTTTGAAACCCTTTCTAAAGACTATTTACTTAGTTTGTCTAAACAAACTCAAAGAAATAGTCGGGGCTAGGATAATTTGATTTCAATTCTTAGTCTTTAAATTGTTAATTATCTTTTGAGTTATTAACTACTCGACAAGATGATTTGCGAGGAGATAAGACTATTTACTTAGTTTCAACAAACTAAGCAAATAGTCGGGGCTAGGATAAAGTCATTAATTTGACTTCAATTTTTAGTCTTTAAAATTCGTTAATTATCTTTTGAGTTACTAACTACTCGACAAGATAATTTGCGTAAAACAAGATGGATCGATATTACATCAACAAAAGCTTGTTTTTCACGGGTTTATTACAAGCTACTCAAGAGGGAGATCCCAATCGCATCTCCTCAAACTTTTCGCCAACGATTGCATCTCCTCCATCGACGCCGTCTTCGCTACGCTTGAGCAAATAAGCGATCGAAATTAAACGAGTGGTTGCACATTAAGGTTGGGGTCATGAGCTTTAAGTTTTGCTAATACATAACTTATGCAGTTTCGACCGCTTCCTTTATCGATTCAAATTTTGGTTGACCTTGAGTAGTCACCAGATCTTGCAAAGTCCCGACTTGATCCCCAATAGTACTTATGTGAGCGGTTATCGATCATCTTGAGGAGTCTTTCCTCACTATGTAGCTCACCAAGCACATTGTTCAGAGCGTGATGTTGCCTTGAAGTTTAATCTTCATTGCTTCCATCTCTGTTGGGTACAGTCGAAGCCTCATGAAGCTTTTTGTTTTCACCACTTGTTCGAAAAGAATAAGATGGTCAAACAAAGATAAACTCCTAGAGGAAGTAAAAACAAAAATAATCACGGGTAAAAGAATTTCTTACCCACTAGTCGAGAATCCAACTTCTTGACCTCTTCATTATGGGAAGCAACGGTCTCAAAGATGCTTTTTCTCCCATGATCTAATGTCCTCTGATTCTTCTTTGCAATAAGGACGGTCCGTTATAAATCATGGTTTTTTCGTGATTTGGGTCTCGAGCCTTCCCAATTCAAGATCCATTCCTAGAAAAGAAGTGGGAGTAAGAAAAGGGAAATAACTCGTAAATGACTGTAGGTAAAGAATTACTTACCTGATATTCGAGTTCTCAGCGTCTCAAGATCTTGATCTTTATTTTTGGACATACGAGTAAGCTCGTGAGTGGTCAAGTTTTCTTTGACTTCATTCTCGAGCTTTCTCATCTCATCTTCTTTTTCGAAAAGAAGCGAGAGTTAGATAAAGATCAAAGTAAAAGCGCCTTAAGTTCAAGATTTCATCGCTTATTCCTTCCCGCAATTTAGCGTTTGCAGAGTTGGCTTCTTTAAGTTTCCCAAAAGGAATTCTACTTTTTCCCATAGCTTTTTGACTCCTCTTTTTCATAATCGAGCGAGTCGGCTAAGGTCTTTAAATCCTTTGCTCAACCCGCAAAGGATAAAAGTAAACATAAGCATTGGTCAATCGGTTGTAAGTTCTTCTACAACCATCGACCTAGTCGTAAGTTTTTCACGACAAAATCTCATGGTCGTAAGTTCTTCTACGACCATCACCTATTCAGAAGTTCTTCTACGACAAAGCCATCGGTCGTAAGTCTTTAACGACCGAGACTGGTCGTGAGTTTTTCCATGACAAACCCCGTAAGCACTATATAAGTAGTCAAAAATGATTATGAAAAACAGTGACTTACCACCTCTCTGCCTGTTTGCAGAGTTCCTCTTTTTCCTGTCGCAGCTCTAGAAGTTGTCGATGATATTCACCGACAACGGCGATATGCTCTATGGCTTTCTGCAAGAGACAAGAAAATGAGAAACAAGAGAAGATTATACCTGTATGTACAAGTATCATCAAATACTTACATTCATGGTTGATCGAGCAAATATTGAGTAAACCAGCTCTGGGTGCTTCAGCTCGTCCACTCTCTCAACTTGGTCCCACCAAACCTTCTCAAGGCGCTCATTATCAAAAGTGTTCCTCTATTGGGAATGTCTTTGGGATGGGGACTCGGTGGCTAGATCTAAAGGCGTAAGACCCCACTATGGAAGCAGGGCCAAAGAAATCGTAATGGTTGAAGTAGTCCTCATCTTCCGATTCGAAATTGTAGTTTCTCTTTGGGTACCGTGAAGGAGGTCTGCAACGATTTCCTTCCCGCACGGTGGTCGTGCACATCACCACCTTGGGCAGAGGCTTCGCGACTTCCTCTGCTGGTCCCACGACCACGTTAGTGGTCATGGCGACTATCTCGGCTTGTCGAATCACGCCTCAATAGGTGTAGCCGCTACCTCAGTAGTAGTAGCTGCAACCTCAGTGGTCATGGCGGTTACCTCGGTGGTTGTAGATGCCACCTCAGTAACTATGGCCGCTACCTCAGTGGCCATAGCTACGACTTCAGCGGTCGTGACAACCGCTTCGGGAGCCACGACTTCTTCTACCACCTGGGCCGAAAATGATCCATCGACCACTTCCCTTGTTGTCTCTCCAGCAGCTGGAGAGGTAGCAATAGGCTTCTCAACGGAAGCATTCTCGGGGGCTGAAGGAGTCGGGCTAAAAACAACAAAAGGATAGCAAGTCAAATTGTGGAAAGCAAAAGGTAAATGTTGTTCTTACACTTTAGCTTGTTTCACATACCTCTGCGTCCTGGACTTAATCAGAAACTTTGGAGCCATCTTCCCGATGGAAGAATTCTTTGACTTCTTTTCTACGACCACCACCCCGTCGTAGTTCAGAGTTGTGGAATAGGTTCACCATGACCACGCCCGGTCGTGAGTCTTGAACAGGGACCATCTCTATGGTCTCCTGACTTTCCGGAGGGCCGAGATCGGTCTCGATCACTCCAAGAGCAGCGCTACCCTCAACGGTAGGCTCGGCTGGATCAGCGTTGTCCTTCACAAAAGACATAAACTCCTTCCAGTTCTCCTTTTCTAGTTGCTTGACAAATCTAGAAGTGGCAGAAACCGTGAAAGCTTTCTTGTCGTAATAAAAAGGTACCTTGGTCTTGTGGACTTTACGCCTCGGAGGTTCTTCAACCTCCTCGGTCTCCTCAGCTGCAGCCATTTCAGTCTCGGTTTCCGCTGAAGACGTGCCCTTGCCCTTACGGGCCTTGCGCACAAGTGGTTCTTCATCCTCCTCTATTTCAGCTATTTCAATCTCAGCTATTGTTGCAAGCGTGTGTGCTGCAGATTTTGCTGAGGACCTCGTCGAAATAAAGGAACCTGAGCTTGATCCTCCCTTGTCGACGACTCTTGAAAGTCGACGCTTTTTCGTCGGAGGAGATGAGCCTTTGTTCACTGGCGCCCCTGCACCAATGATCACCAGATCGACCTCTTCGTCGTCCTGGCGGTTTTCCATGCCTACTTTCTATAAATAAAAACAGAAAAAGAAGAATCAATTACCAGTCGTAAGTTTTTCTACGATCAGTACTTAGTCGTAAGCTTTCCTACGACATACCCCTGATCGTAAGATTTTCTACGATCACTACCTAGTCGTAAGTTATTTCTACGACTATAAATTCCTAAGGATGAAATCAACTTTTGATTACCTTTAGGCGCTCAACCTTTTCTTCTGCGGATAAAACCGCAAGAATTTGAGGAACCGCCACACTAGGTGGCGGGGGCTTCTCACAAATAAGTTTGACTCGAACGCCAATCTCGCTTAGAAAGATCTCAGATAAAACAGATAAAGATATTAAATTAGATAATTTTGAAGAAGACCAAACCGAGAGCTAAGTCGAAAAACTACTTACCTCCCTCGTAGTCCCCGGTGGGTCTTTTGGCCTGTGTACCTCCACATAGGAGGCACTCGTTTCTTCAAAGGACTAATTCGACGTGTGATGAAATCCTTCACCACATGCCATCCATCAACCCTCCGCCTTCAAATCCTTGATGGCTTGAATATAGGGGCAATTGATTGATATCGGGAGTCGAATCCTGTGAAGCTTTCTTTCAGTGACCTTCCTTCGAAAGTAAGATCGTCTTCTGAGGTGACTTTCGAAAGAAACCACCTCTTCCTCCACAACGCCATGAGGACCGAGTGAACATCTGAATATACTCCTTCGACTTCCCGTCATGGAGCTTCAAACCACAACTTCCGGCTATCCCAAATTGTCGAGCCATTCTATAGAAATCTTGAAAAAGCTCAAGATCATTTGGAATTCCTGTGCACGCCTCACACAGATATACAAATCGCTCAAGATGGTGATGGAATTAGGACCAAGGTTCACCAATTCCACTCCAAAATGCTCGAGTATCGGTGTGAGAAAGGGGTGAGCAGGTAATCGAAGACCACACTCACAATACGCTTTCGAAGACGGGATTTGTCCTTCCTCCCCGACGGCCATTGTTGCTTATCTTGTGGGAACCACTCCACAAGAACTCTCTCTGGAATCTTCCCAAAGATTGACAAGGGTTTGCATCTTCACGTATCCATCTCCGACTCGGCCCATTCGGAAACTCTCCCGGCCATTTTTCTCAGGAAGAGGAGATTTTCGACCGAGTTGGTGGCGGAGAAGACAAGAACTTGATGAACAATAGAATGATTTGGGGAAAGGTAAGATCTTAGGTTTTACCCCAAAGTGAGTATTTATAATCACGTACTTTGAGCCGAGGCGTGACATTCCAAGGGTCGCCACCTCGGGAACCGCTTCAATGCATAAAGCTAGCTAGCGCCGTTTGAGATTCCCAGTGTGTCCGCTCGAGAAAATCAGGTTTATGTTTACACCTCAAGCTTAAATTACTTCCTTGGTTAGATCTTTTCAACCAAAGGAAATGATAATCGGAAAGTTCTTTCTTCCGATCACTATACTACGACCACCTCATGATCGTAGGAATGCTTTTACGACTACTTGATAGTCGTAGGTAATTTTCTTGACCAAGCATATTTCTGGTCAAAGTAGTATACAATCGAAGAGTTTTTCCTTCGACTATTTTTCTACGATCCTCTCGTAAGACCATCTATAACTCCTTTACCAAGTAAGTTGTTTTCACTTGAAGCTGGGGGGCTAGATGACGAGGATATAATAATCCTCATTTTATCTTTTATCTATAATTCTTATTATAGGTAAATATGACGTTATGTGGACCCTGAGTGTACCCCTTAATATTATGAGGGAAGAGCCTAATGGGTGGTCGTAAGTTCTTCTACGACCACCCCCATAGTCGTAAGTTATGCTACGACTACTCCAATAGTCGTAAGTCTTGCTACGACTACCTCATGGTCGTAAGTTCTTCTACGACTAGGTCAGCTACGACCACCTTATGATCAAATAAACCTCTGCACAAGTGGGTCTTATTGATTAAGGGATTCAACAGATCATCATCTGTTATTCTCATGGAGTAATGACACGTAATACTCCATTATCTCTCGGTATATAGTGTTGAGCGACGTGGAGGAGTTAATACACGGTGATTATTACCAATGTGCCTGTTACGGAGGTGATGAGGCGCCGCTTATCTCGAGTAATCGCCGCTCCTTCACGCACTATAAAAGGCGCAATCGAGAAAGGAAGAACAAGATCAATCGGGCCATCAGGAATACAAGCACTATCTGTAATAGTCTTAGTTTTTCCCCTAATTGTTCAGAATACACTCAATATCATACACACACAGGAGTAGGGTTGTTATTCTCTCCGAAGAAGGCCTGAACCTGTATAAAAATCCCCGTATCAATCTCTCTGCGTGATTCCATTCTAGGAGACCCCCCGAATCAAACAATCTTTACGTAAGTTTGGTTCTAAAACACCGACAGATCTAAATTGTTAAGTGGTAAAACCTTCAATGTGAATTTAAACAGTAATCATTGTATCAACACCTGTAGGACCGGAAAGGCGCCTAGAGGGGAAGGGGTGAATAGGAGCACGCTTACTTTTTCACTTTGATCGGATTCAATACCAATATCACTCCATTAGCTATGGAAGCTATGAAGATCAATATACAAGTACAGCAGAAGACTTGTATTGAACCCAATTCAAAACCCCAAGTAAAAGGCCAAAATTGGAGCTCAAAACCCTCAAAGCGGTCTCGACCGAGCGATATGGCGCAGATCGGCCGAGGTCTTGGTCTCGACCGAACTGACCTAAGCGCTAGATCGACGAGTGGTCCGGTCTGACCGGCGTATAAATTGTGGTATGACCATTTACCGCACGATGAACGTAATGCACGAACTCAAAACCAAACTCAAATCGATCTAACTTTTGATCTACACGGCCAAACTCCATGAAACTTGAGACACACCTTCTCTAAGATATTAGAAACCTATTCCAATCAAGGATCATGAAGATCCATGCCAAAGTTCCTATCTTTTTCAGTTTGAACGAAGGGTGCTCCAAGACCGAGTCAAAATCGAAATATGGTCTAAAGACTTGCTCGTGGGTGATTGATAATCAAGATGATCCTAGATGAGTTCCCACATGTCACAGCAAGTTAGATCACAGCAAGAAACCAATAGAAAACCTATGGATCAAATAAAGACTCAAAATCACGAAAGAAAGAGGAAGAACACAAAGAGACTTATCTTTGAGAAATCATGCATAAATTGAATTGAGATTGTAGAGGGTTTATAGCCACTCCATCCAGGAGGACAAGAGCTCAATTCATGAGCACACAATCAACTCATCTCTCTAGAACCCTAAAACTCCACTTTCCTCTCTAAGCCCCTAAAACCAAAACTAGGGTTTTTCCAAATGAAATGCTTCAGGGTGCTGGACAGCAACCTGTAGGGTCGCGGGGTAGGCTACGATAGCTACAAACAAAAAATTCTACAACGCAAACCAGGAAGCCAAGCAAGTAGATGATCACTGATCGTTACCACCAGACGCGCAGAGCAGCGAAAGAAGGGTTGGAGCAGCCTGGTCCAATGAAGAGCGCGTCGATGTAGTGGTCATAGTCGATCGTCCAACGTCCAGCAAGTCAATGCGGTGGTCATAGTCGATCGTCCCCTCCAGCAACCTCTGTAGTTCCTCGTGAAGATCGCGGATCGTACTCAAGCGCAACAATCGTAGTAGCGCCTCTACGGTATCCACACGCCCAGGCGGGAACAACCATACTGTTGGTGTGCTAGCACCAATTCGCGACGACAGAGCTCTCGGGAAGATGGCGGCTAGGGTTTTGGTGGTGTTTTCTCGCGCACTCCCCCATGATTTCATGCATCTCCTTATATAGTGCTCGTGGACGGATCCTATCCAACACACATTTAATCTTATTCGTCTTGGTTTGTTCCAACCCGTTAAGTGTGTGACCAGAGGTTCATGCGTGTCGGTTGTGACTGGAAACCCTTTCCGATCACTAGTAAAGCGGCTCCTAGCGTAACATAGCGATTTCGAATACACACAAATTATATCGGACGAACCTTAATGCAATATGATCTACGACCAGGTCCTCATCACTTACGACCAGGTCTATACTCTATCTGACCAGATTCGTTTGTGGTCACGACGATTCGTAACTCCTTACGACCGAGTTACGACCACTCTGGATTACGCTCGATCGATCTCGACCAGCTCGTATTCCATCGACGACCAGAATCGATCAAACTGAGTGACCTACTCGTGTATACTCCCTTTGCCTCACGATATCTGGTTGAACTCCAGGCGAGATGTTGTGTCCTCCATGGACTGTTCAATTCTTTCTCGATCGAGTGTCGGATAACTTCACGTGGTCGAACACTTCGACTACTAGTGGTATGGCCATGCACTTTCCTTATCCGATCACAACGAGGGGCCCAGAGACATCTCTCCTGTTATGTTAGGAGGGGCAAATCCCATATCCGACCAGTCACATTCCTCTCCATGTTTCATAGCATACCCAAAAGCTACCTTTATAACTATCCAGTTACGGTGTAGCGTTTGGCAACCCCTAAGAGTGCTATTACACATGTAGGAAACCATGCTGATCTCAGGTCTAAGGATTATACATCATCATTGCTTGAGACCAACTAACGACACATAGAATCATAACAATCTCAATAGTATCTCAAGGTGGGTCTAATCCAACATCATGTTCTCCAACATGTGTCCATATTATTGGTTTGATATCTCCATATCTATGACTTGTGAAACATAGTCATCAACCAATACATATGCTAGTCTATTCATATGTGTCCTCATATGTTTCCGACTAGGGAACGTATAAGAATAACTATCGCAGAAATATATAGTTTCACAACCAAGTCACATACTTGATAATAAATATTAACAATATTATTCTAGGAACAAGATAACACATTATCCAATGTCATGAACATAATAAAATATAATCATCTCTATGATTGCCTCTAGGGCATATTTCCAACAGTCTCCCACTTGCAATAGAGTCAATCATTTAGGTATCTAATACCAATAGCTCTTGTGTGTGCCTTATGCTTTGGCTGTGTGAGAGGCTTTGTCAACGGATCAGCAACATTCAAATCCGTATGAATTTTGCATATCTTAACATCTCCTCTATCCACCAATTCGCGAATAAGATGATAACGCCTGAGTATATGCTTGGACTTCTGATGGGATCTAGGCTCCTTAGCCTGCGCAATGGCTCTATTGTTGTCACAATAGAGATCCATTGGGCTCAAGGCACTCGGAACCACACCCAAATCAGTAATGAAATTTCTTATCCAAACACCTTCTTTTGCAGCTTCAGAAGCCGCAATGTACTCGGCCTCCGTCGTGGAATCAACAACCGTCTCTTGCTTGAACTTTTCGACTCAACGCTCCTCCATTCAAAATGAATATAAAACCAGATTATGAACGATAATCATCTTTGTCGGTTTGAAAGCTTGCATCGGTGTAACCATTTACAACGAGCTCTTCATCACCGCCATAAACTAGGAACACATCTTTAGTCCTTCTTAAGTACTTAAGAATGTTTTTCACAGCTGTCCAGTGACCTTCACCGGGATCAGCTTGGTATCTGCTCGTAACACTTAAAGCATATGATACATTTGGTCGTGTACATATCATGGCGTACATGATAGATCCAATGGCCGAAGCATATGGAATATTACTCATTTTGTCTCGCTCATCAGTGGTCGTAGGACACTGATTCTTACTAAGATTAATGCCATGTGCTATGGGCAAGAATCCTCTCTTGGAATCTTGCATGTTGAACCGATTCAACACTTTGTCTATGTACATACTTTGGCTTAATCCAATTAGCCTTCTTGATCTATCTCTACAGATTTTTATTCCCAAGATATATGCTGCATCTCCTAAATCTTTTATTGAGAAACTATTTCTTAATGAAGTTTTAATGATTCAAGCATTGGAATGTCATTTCCCACCAAGAGTATGTCATCTACATACAAGATCGAGAATAACAAGTGCGCCCCACTAACCTTCATGTAAACACAAGGTTCTTCTTTGTTCTTGATGAAACCAAACCTTTTGATCTCCTCATTAAAACGTATATTCCAACTCCGAGATGCTTGGTTCAACCCATAAATGGACTTTTGAAGTTTGCATACTTTGCTAGCATTCTTTGGATTGACAAAACCTTCAGGTTGTGTCATGTACACATCCTCATCTAGGTTTCCATTAAGGAAAGCTGTTTTGACATCCATTTGCCATATCTCATAGTCGAAATATGCAGTAATTGCTAGAATGATCCGAACAGATTTAAGCATCGCTACTGGTGAGAAAGTCTCATCGTAGTCAACTCCTTGAACTTGTCGAAAACCTTTTGCGACTAGTCGAGCCTTATGAATGTGAACATTTCCATCCATATCAATCTTTTTCTTATAGATCCATTTGCACTCAATGGTTTTAACACCATCAAGTGGATCGACCAGATTCCAAACCTGATTTTCTCTCATGGAGTCTATCTCGGATTTCATAGCTCCAAGCCATTTCGCAGAGTCTGGGTCCATCATCGCTTCCTCATATGTCTTAGGCTCATCATTATTCAATAATAATATGTCATGCCCATACCTTGTAGGCAATTGACGTGGCCTTTTAGATCTACGTGGGGCTGGTGCCTCATCTATAGGTTCAACAACATTTTGTTCACCCAGTAGAGGTTCAGTAGGAGTTGAAACACTTTCAGATGTTTTTCGAATTTCTTCGAGATGCACCTTTCTCCCACTAACTCCTTTTGAAAGAAACTATTTCTCCAAAAAGACACCATTTCGAGCAACAAAAACTTTGTCTTCTTCCCGGTTGTAGAAATAATATCCTTTGGTTTCCCTAGGATATCCTATAAGGAAGCATTTATCTGATTTGGGTGCGAGTTTGTCAGACGTCAAACGTTTAACATAGACATCACATCCCCAAATCCTTAGAAAAGACAAACTAGAACTCTTCCCAGTCCACATATCATATGGTGTCTTATCTACTGATTTCGATGGTACCTGATTCAAAATGTAAGCGGCGGTTTCTAGAGCATGACCCCAAAAATACAATGGCAGATCGGATTGGCTCATCATTGATCGAACCATATCCAACAAGGTCCTATTACGCCGCTCGGACACACCATTCCATTATGGAGTGCCCGGTGGTGTAAGCTGTGGAACAATTCCACATTGTTTCAAATGATTGCCAAATTCATGGCTCAAAAACTCATCTCCACGATCAGATCGTAAAGATTTGATTGTCTTGCCAAGTTGATTCTGTACCTCATTCTGGAACTCCTTAAACTTTTCAAAGGATTCCGACTTGTGCCTCATTAAGTAGATATATCCATATCTACTATAGTCATCGGTGAAAGTAACGGCATGAAAACCACCTCTAGTTGTCGTACTCATTGGTCCACACACATCAAGATGTATGAGTGCTAATCGGTCGGACGCCCTTTCACTCCGACCAGTGAAAGGTGTCTTGGTCATCTTTCCGACCAGGCAAGACTCGCATGTTTCAAATGATTCCAAATCAAATGAGTTTAGAATTCCATAATCATGGAGCTTTTTCACGTGTTTCTCACTTATGTGACCTAAACGACAATGCCAAATGAAAGTGGAATTTGTTTCATTAGACCAAAGCCTTTTCGCATTAATATTATAGATAGACGCATCATCAAGATTTAAGATAAACAACCCATTCAAAACAGGTGCATAGCCATAAAACACTTCATTCAAAAATATGGAACAACCATTGTTCTCAATAATGAATTTATAACCCTCTGCCATCAAACATGAGGTAGAGATAATGTTTCTACTAAAGGCTGGAACGTAATAACAATTATTCAATTCCATAATAAATCCTGAAGGCAAAAGTAATGGCAAAGTCCCGACGGCTAATGCAGCAACTTTTGCTTTATTCCCGACGCGAAGATCCATCTCGCCCTTTGTAATTCTCCTACTCCTTGTTAGACTCTGCATCGAATTGCAGATATGAGCAACCGATCCGGTATCAAATACCCATGAGTTAACAGAAGAGTCAGTAAGAAAAACATCTATAATATTAATACCCGTAGTGGAAGTTTTAGTCCCACCATTCTTTTTCTGATCAGCCAGGTATTTCTTGCAGTTCCTCTTCCAATGGCCTAGCTCTTTGCAATAAATCATTTATTCTCTTGAGTCGGGCCGGACTTAGTCTTGGGCTTAGGCTTATTAGTTTTGATCTCATCTGAAACTTTAGCCTTACCCTTTTTCTTGACCCAAGTCTTAGCCTTCTTCTTGAAGCTTGTACTCTTTTGCACCATCATCACATGATTGTTGCTTTTCTTAATGTTGCCCTCTGTTTGTCTTAAGCATCATATGCGATTCGGTGAGATTCTTGTCTAAGCTGCTCATATGGAAGTTCAAAATGAAGCGCCCATAGCTTTCGTGAAGCGAAGCAAGAATCAAATCAGAGCCAACTCTTGGCTAAGTGGAAAACCAAGTTTTTCCAAGCTCGTGTGTAACCAACCATTTTGATTACATGAGGGCTCACCGACCACCCTCGGCTAGCTTACATCCAAACAAGTTCTTTGAGATCTCAAATCTCTCGGTTCTTGCTTGTGTCTCAAACATACCTTTGGCGCTTATGATCATATCGTGAGGCCTCTATGTTCTCAAACTGTTTTCGAAGGTGCGAGTTCATAGCAGCAAGCATGAGACAGCTAACATCAAGGGACTCATCACATGCCTTTTATAGGCGGTTTTAAGAGCAACAAAGAAGATTCTCTGTAGGCACATCCGAATTGGTTCCTCTAGAACATGTTCCTTTTATCTTGCCTAAGAACAATTCTTAGGTTCTGGGACCAATCCATAAAATTTGTTCCATTCAGTTTTTCCTTTTCAAGTATCGAATGTAAAGCAAAACTGGATGTAGGTATAGCAGTAGGTGCCATGATCTACAACATAAATTATGCAAAACTAAGACATATGTTCAAGAAAAGTAACTTCTATTAAACAATTTTAACAAAGATACTCCCACTAAATTCCATATTCCTCTTATGACATTTTAGTGATTCAAGATCCATAATCAATTAATCTACTAGTGAGCTATGGCATCACTGCTAGAAGACTAGTGAAAATGGTAAGCAACCCTTTACTAATCATATCTCTATATGACTCTTGTTGTTGGGCAGCATCTTTATGCTTCGGCACCCAACCCTTATGCCCCAAGGTCCACAACTGTTATGATAACCTTGTTAAGTTAAACCAATGCTTAGCGTGTAAGTGTCTGACACAAACCCATCTAGTCAAGGATTGTTAATGGCATTCTGCTATGGCAAGACCTACCATTAAAATACATAACTTTGGATGGTGCAGCATTTGGGAGGGCATCAATTTAACCTAATATTATGTGAGGGATTTTTACTTCTACCATGTTAAAAGCATTAAAAGCAAAAACATGTATAGAAATAAATGAACAGGAATATAAAAGCATTCACAGACAATCAAATTGTATTGTGATATAGTATGACCCTTCTCCATGGTGATCTCCATCACCATGCATCCTGTTCGCCGTGTCTCCAAGTGGTCGACTCCTCCAAGTACTTCCACTAAGCCATTACTCCTAATAGCACTAGTAATGAATTACAAGGAGCAAAGAAGCATCACAAGTCGACACGTAGGCCGTTATACAAATATAGACAGCCTTGGGCTGCAATAAGCATGACACGCAGGTCATGGAAATTACATACATACATGCATCTTATACATGAACCAATATGGGTCATACTATTCACATCAATCCCTGCAAAAACAAGTTATGCAAAGAATCCAATTCTATCGGACGACATGAGCACACACTACCTATAGCGCGCGGTACGAATACCCAGCACGGTGGTCCCACTAGCCGGTTAGCGGGCGGGGTTCGAAGGGGCAGCGCCCCTCGCTGGTCGAGGGTAGCGCGCTCGAATTTTTTTTCCGAATCATGAATCTTATTCACGTACCTAAGCCTTAAAAATCATCAGATTAATCACATTAACCCTATTCCGAACCACTCTGATCATTGCCTTTGATACGACCACACACTGCGTCAAACTCCGATGGCGGAATTCCGTCCGGTAGGAGTGATATGCAGTCTGGTTGTAAACAAGCGCAATTAATCATCTAGTCCTTATAGCCCATACCTCCTCGTAAACCCATTTACTACCACCGAGAAAATGATCGATCAAATCGACCAGGGTCTAGATCGTTCCATCTATATGAACCGATCTAGGTTATCAGACCCGACCAGTAATAGATCCAATCTACTACTACCACATATCAAGTATATGCGATCGATCCAGATCAAAAACTACGCAGGATGGCTCTGATACCACTGTAGGGTCGTGGGGTAGGCTACGATAGCTACAAACAAAAATTTCTACCACGCAAACTAGGAAGCCAAGCAAGTAGATGATCACAGATCGTTACCACCAGACGCGCAGAGCAGCGGAAGAAGGGTTGGAGCAGCCTGGTCCAACGAAGAGCGCGTCGATGTAGTAGTCGTAGTCGATCGTCCAACGTCCAGCAAGTCGATGCGGTGGTTGTAGTCGATCGTCCCCTCCAGCAACCTCTGTAGTCCTCGTGAAGATCGCGGATCGTCCTCAAGCGCAACAATCGTAGTAGCGCCTCTATGGCATCCACACGTCCAGGGTAGGAACAACCATACGCTGGTGTGCTAGCACCAATTCGCACGGCAGAGCTCTCAGGAAGATGGCGGCTAGGGTTTCGGTGGTGTTTTCTCGCGCACCTCCCAACAGCCTCATGCATCTCCTTATATAGTGCTCGTGACGGATCCTATCCGAACACGTTTACGAATCGTATTCATACTGGTTTGTTCCAACCCGTTAAGTGTGTGACCCTGTAGGTTCATGCGTAATCGGTTGTGACTCGGAAACCCTTTCCGATCACTAGTCGTAGCGGCTCCTAGCAGAACATAGCGATTCCTGAATACACACAAATTATATCGGACGAACCTTAATGCAATATGATCTACGACCAGGTCTATACTCTATCGACCGCATTCGTTTGTAGGTCACGACGATTCGTAACTCCCCACGACCGAGTTACGACCACTCTGTGATTACGTTCGATCGATCTCGACCAGCTCGTATCTCCATACGACCCAGAATCGATCAAACCGAGTGACCTACTCGTGTATACTCCCTTTGCCTCACGATGTCTGGTTGAACTCCAGGTGAGATGTTGTGTCATCCATGGACTGTTCAATTCTTTCTCGATCGAGTGTCGGAAAACTTCACGTGGTCGAACACGTCGACTACTAGTGGCATGACCATGCACTTTCCTTATCCGATCACAACGAGGGGCCCAGAGACATCTCTCCTGTTATGTTAGGAGGGGCAAATCCCATATCCGCCCAGTAACATTCCTCTCCATGTTTCACAGCATACCCGAAAGCTACCTTTATAACTATCCAGTTACGGTGTAGCGTTTGGCAACCCCTAGGAGTGCTATTAGACATGTAGGAAACCATGCTGATCTTAGGTCTAAGGATTATACATCATCATTGCTTGAGACCAACTAACGACACATAGAATCATAACAATCTCAATAGTGTCTCAAGGTGGGTCTAATCCAACATCATGTTCTCCAACATGTGTCCATATTATTGGTTTGATATCTCCATATCTATGACTTGTGAAACATAGTCATCAACCAATACATATGCTAGTCTATTCATATGTGTCCTCATATGTTTCCGACCAGGGAACGTATAAGAATAACTATCGCAGAAATATATAGTTTCACAACCAAGTCACATACTTGATAATAAATATTAACAATATTATTCTAGGAACAAGATAACACATTATCCAATGTCATGAACATAATGAAATATAATCATCTCTATGATTGCCTCTAGGGCATATTTCCAACACAACCACCCCTATTTATAGTGGAGGCTAGTTTCTAGAAGACTAATCCTATTGGGCACCTGTTAAGCCCACTAACAAACAGGTTTAACTCATGCACGCATTTTAAAGCGCCGTCTTCATCTTCACTTGACCTAAACGGCTTCTCCTTGTGACGTCTTGCGCCGCGGTTTAGCCTAAGGTCACCAAGGTGGTATTTGGTAAAATTACCAAAATACCCCTTCTTGATCTTTCTCTGAAGACCAAATCCAATCTTGGTGAAGCAATCGCCTGCTTCGCCACGTGTAGGTTGATCAACGGCTCTCATCATGTCGGCAAGTCTCTCCCGTCCGGCTCCCACCGAAACCACCATGGCACTTGCACCGACCCCTGCACCGCTTGATCCAACCCGTCGCACCGAACTCCCCGTTCGGTCACCTTTGTCCAATTTGCGCCATGCTTGAATCCATTGACCTCACTTGGCATCTTCGATCATTCTAGACCTTAGCTCTCCAAGCCTAGTCCCGATCATCCTTGCTGTTGACCGTCGTTGACCTCCAAGCAACCTGCACAACAATGGACAAAGAAATCGATTATGGGAACAAGTTCTTTGTAACTTGACCCACGTTAGTCAAAACATGCATCATACAACACATATGCACTGAATGAACTTGACCTAACCCAACAATGATCGCCACCTTTTGGTCGAAGAATAGTACATATCCGGTCAGACCACCATTCATTGGCTGGTCAGACCGCACCAGGCTGGTCTAACCGCTCTCAGCACGCCGATCTGACCGCACCTATTCTGACAGCACTTTTAACTACGCCGAAAACGCATAATTCGACAAACCTTCAACG
The DNA here is from genome assembly GCA_036346405.1 of Phyllostachys edulis. Taxonomy (NCBI): domain Eukaryota; kingdom Viridiplantae; phylum Streptophyta; class Magnoliopsida; order Poales; family Poaceae; genus Phyllostachys; species Phyllostachys edulis. The sequence continues at coordinate 49,730,619 of CM070556.1, forward strand.
CCATTGCCAATTGTAACATCATCCTAAGATCATGAGCATATCCCCATGATATCCACAACACCTTTTAGGCTTGACTAAGATTTTCAAAACTCAAGTATGAGTATCAGTGTTTAGCATATGCTCCCCTCGAGGACAACTTCTGTTGAAGTCTTATTTGTTGCTCTAATGTCTTTCATACATTTTTTGAAAATAAATATAGGCAAGTATATTGTGATGAGATCAACTGGATTACCACAACGTAGAGTCTTACATACAAATATCCTATTACTCATCTAGAGGTTTTAGGATAAACACTATTCGAGAGTAACATGCTTAACTTATCAAATACCACTATTCGATTGTGCAACACAAGTAGATTATCCTTACTGAGGATATGGGGCAATACTAGTTGCAAAGTCGTATACCTTTCGGATATGATTTATCAAAACCTTTTAGGGTCTTAATATTTGTAATTATCTCTGGGTGGTTAAAGTTACAACAAATAGTCTGTTCTGCTGAATTATAAAGTATAGTTGTACCACTCTAGAGTAAAATATAATCAATCTTAGTTTTGGCGTTTAGGGGGTTAATTGCCAATATCACCAATGTATGTCATACCTTTATGGTACTAGAAGAAACCACCATTCCACTAACTTCTGATGGAAGATACACTTTAAAAAAGCTTGTATGGCGCACTTCTGTTCTTTAGGTTCCTCATTACATTCTTTCGGGTCTTGATGAGTCCTTGTCCACTTCTAGGGATCATATGATCATTGTTGTGATTAAGAGGCCGACTGGTAAGATAATTTTTTTCAGCAAGATGCTCTCTCTTCCGGAAGATTTCTTACTACAGATAATAGACTATTAGGTATGAGTTTTCTATATATTGTGATTTTGTTTCCTTTCTTACTAGGAATTTTGAGTCATTCGAGGATCTCATCAAGGATTTTCAGAACCCATTGACTACATATTTTATTTATTTATTCATGTCAATTGCCAGAATTATTATGCAATGGAACATTATTTCATTCATAATAGGAGAGTAATGATCTCTACGGGGACCTTTGAACCACAGCTTTCACAACTTCATTATCTTCATAATGACCCATCAAGTCTGAACTTCCTAATTCCAAGACTTTTATTTAGCAATTTTGGTTCAGCCTCGTATGCTTTCATTATGTGACCCAATATGAACGCTTCAAGCGCTAGACTATGGACTTTAGTTTCGAATCCGTGTTCTCATAAGAGAAACTTTAGCGATTGTAGAGGCAAAGTGTTTGTCGACAACTTTATCACATATCCTCCTAATTGAGGGTACCTCAGTGTTAACTAGATCTTTGTCATTTCCCAAACAAAAAATTCTTGGTCGTTCCGCATTGCCAGCATTGTAATATGTGCACATCAAGTTGCTGGGGCTTTCATCTTCATGATGAACCTCTTCATGAGGTATTTCACCTTCAAGGTGAGTTCTCTTCAAGAGAGTGAGGTATTTCACCTTCAAGGTGAGTTCTCTTCAAGAGAGTTAAAGGGGTGATTAATAATTTGTTTAAAGGGGTGATTAATAATTATTTTAACTAGTATCATTAGATCTTAGACCCGCAGGCGTCCCCACAGATTTTAGATTAAGGACCAATAAGTCAAATTCGTACAAATGGATATATTATTCAAGCCGGAGTATTCTACTCTTAACGACGTATTTACTGCAAGTAAACACTATGGTAACTCCTCCATATTTGAAAAGTATCTGATAGGCTCCCCACTTCTAGCATACAGGAGTATAAACTAAACCTTAAGTTTAGCTTGATTAGTGTGTATATCTTAGTACTAAATATCTTTTTCTTCTGGAAAAGACGACGGCATTCGAACTTTTGGGCATTTCTCTCCCCCGAATGCCGAGATTCGATCTTTATTAATAGCATACCACAAAATTCTCCTATCATGGGCACATGATTTTTTAAATTTAAGATCCAACATGATCTCCAACAACTGGTGGTGGACCAAAGGTGTATGCTACAGTGGTGATAACATGTGGAAAATGTTTGATTCCTCCAACACGCACTTATTTCAACAAGGAGTTTGATAATTATATACAGTGAGCTAGACTTTTATCAGTGCAATGGCAAGAAAACTACATGATCCTAATATTTTGTAGGATATTCTAACTTTTGGTTGGTTATTAATCTACAACGAAGGTCCCATACGGGGGTCTGAGAGTTTACAGACGTATTCTATAGACTAGCTTCTTTACTATTTGCACAAGTTTTGATCCAAATACTCATACCATATTTTAAATAATTTGGATCATTAAACTTCAAGTTTATAATTATGCAACATATTTTCTTACGGTCATAAGTAGTATGTTCTAACAACATAAAACTACAGGATGCTCTTCAAGAGCATAAATATAATGATGGGACATAAAATATTTGACCATAGTTAATCTATATGGAAATACTAGATTTTCTTATGGACTACAAATCTAGTTGAATCACCCTAAAAGTATAATTATTCGACGGGAATATTTATTGTTCAACAGGAACACCATATTTAATTAAGGGTAATAAATTGTATGCCTGATTTTAATTTGTAATGCTAGAATCAACATGGCCAAATTTAGATCATTCAGGATCAACAAAATCCAATAGATCATTATATTTTATTTCGAGAGTTATATTTGCTTCAAGCAAATAATATGGCTTGTGGTGGTGATGCAGTTGTAGACCACATTTGCCAATTATGCATGTGTCATTTTCGATGAGTGTGCATTCTCGCATGTTGGCAGTTAATATATTGCTGAAGGCACAAATCAATTGCCCTTTGTGGGTTGCAATGGTTGTGGTTGCCAACAACACGAGTATCAGCAATGGCATAAATGCCTTTATCTATATCAACTGGATAAGGATAATAATCATGCAATTTATTTTTATTATCTCCCAAAATAGACTAGATTAATTTTTGCTTCTCGCTTTGACCTAGGATATGCCACTGCGTCTAACATGACTCTTGTTTTGAACATTTCTCTATATCTCTTAGGTTCCAATATTCCACACAAGCCCAATATCCTCTCCTTTTCATACCAACTATAAAAATCCCAAGTGATAGCGTGTGCATTAGGCATTTGCTTGAAATCAACTCGGAGTTTTAACAAAGAGACTCTAAGTCTTAGGGATTAAGTTATTCTGGACTTATTTGATGAATATGGTGTTTTCTAGCCAAAGTGATTCAGTAGAGATCAACATATGACTAGGCTTGTTTTGGTGCCACTGAGAAAATTAGTTTTCCTTTTGCCATCTGGACATCCGTGCACTACAAGCTAGTGAATTGAGGCTTATTATATATCAAGAGCACATGTCCAATATTTTGTTAGCAAGACATGGCAAAGTATTTTTAATTTTCAGGCACGCTGTTTGCAAAATTTATTCCATGCAAGATTAATTATTTTACTATAGGTAAAATATGCTACTCGCAATATGTTCTATTAGTATTTAATAGGATTAGTTGGGGTAGGGATTAGCTGGTTGATGCATGTTTCACTACTTTGTATATTTTATTGGGATGGTTAGGGTGCTATAAATATTTAATTAGGAGTATGGCGTAGTAGCTAGCTAGTGCTGTAGTGCTGCATGTTTCATTAATTGAAGTGTTAAGGAGAGAGATGAGTTAACTAGATCTGGCATTAGTAGTAGACAAATTAATGGTGTACTACAAAGATTTATTAATGGGAGATGCATTGCATGTCATACTGTTTGATTAGTTAATTTCATGCCTTAGGCTGTTTTAGTGTTGTGACTATCCACAGAGGGACTATCCACAGAGGGGACAGATCGACACTTAGGGATATTGGAGTTGGGATTGTGTTACAATCTATTGCAAGTTCGGGCTTGCTTATATACTTTGTTTGGTCTATTACTGTTGTCTTAGAATGCTTATATATATATTCAGGTGGGGGATTGGTCCCGAGGGCAGCACCCTCTTCACACCCTCCGTTCTCACGCGGTTAAGGCAAGTAACATGATGGATAGAATTATTATGAAAGATTGACATTGTTTGCTAACACTATGGGTATATGTGCTGTTCTTGGTTACCAAGATATTTATGACGAGATGTATGCTATGCATAGATGCTTAAAAATTATATTCATCAATGTTCATGAATGCTTGTAGTATAAATAGGTTTATTCATATGCGATATGATTGTGAATGCAAAAGTATGATGATTTAAGATTCCTTTCATATGCATCATGATGGCATTTTGAAGACTTGGTCATGTGATGACCAAGCAATTGTTGAGGTCCACGTCATGATTATGACGGGCTAAAGGTCCCTATGCTCATGGAGCATGGGCTTAGGTCCCCATACTTGTGGAGTATGGGCAATGGTCCTTGTGCTAGATGGCACTGGCATGGGTGTGCATCGACGGATGCACGCTTTGCATTACCGGTAAAATGCAAAAAAGAAAGAGAAAGTTAAAGAGCATTTTGAGCATATTGCATAGCATGAGTATGTAATATTTTTGGTGTATAGTCTTGTGGATAATGATTGATAAATTACAATTATGTATGTTGTTGATGCCATGTATTGTACTTGCTGAGTTTTTGGGCTCACTCTTGTTTTTGTTGTGCTTTTAGATACCACTTGCAAGAACGGCATGCATGGGAGGGAGTAGGCTTGTCTTGGATTCACTCACTAGACACATCTTTAAGTTGAATAACATTTAGATCGTATCTTAGTAATAAGCAAACTGCTTAAGGATTTATTATTGGTTATGCTTCATGCATTGGTTATTTGTAATAATGAGAGTAGCATATTTTGGATATCCTTGTTTATGCCTTAGCTGATTAGCATATTTTGAATGCTTTGATGAATTCTGGATGTTAGAATATTGTCTTGATATATGTGAATGTTAGAATCTCCAGTTTAGTTAACTATACAAAGGAGGTTCTGCCGAAATTTAGAATTATGTCCTATGTTTTAATTTGTTATCATGTTATTTAGTAGCATTCCAGGCTCATGTTGGGCTGGGGTGTCACAATTGGTATCAGAGCGGGTTGTAGGTCCGTGGTTCATGAAATATTAATTTTGACACACTAAGCACAGTAGGTGGGATTGGGTTTTTGCATTGCATTTACGCTTCTGTTGTTTATCATAGTTGGATGTGTGCTTAATGTTTGAATTTGTGCTTGTTTGTGATGTTTAGCAATGGCAAGGGGTAGATGTCGTGGCTGTGGCCGTGGTCATGGTCGGCAGGGTGCTGGTCGAGGCCAAGCAATGCCCCCGCCCGATGTTCAGAACTCCGTGGCTAGGGAAGCTAGTTCTGTGGGATCGGAAGAGGAGGTCGCTTCAGCGGTTCAGGGGAACCAGGCTCCGCTAGTTGTACCTGCTGCCGCTCCTGTGGTGGTTCCTGCGGCGATACCTGCGGTGGTTGCTATGGGACTGCATCAGTGGAATGCTCTGCGACTGGATACCTTTGATGGGCTGGGCACGCCAGTTGACGCTGCTAATTGGCTGCGGCACATAGAGAGGCACTTGGGAGCGTTGGGGTTGACTTCAGAGCTAAGGGCTCAGTTCGTTGCCTTCCAACTGAAGGGGCAGGCAGATCTCTAGTGGGAAGGAGTCCTGTCAGCCAGAACTGCTGCTCATGGATCGGCAACTTGGGAGCTGTTTGTGGAGCAGTTCAGGAGAAGGTTCTATCTAGACTCATTTGTGGAGAGGATAGAGGTATCATTGAACAGTTATAAGTAGGGAAAGATGTCGGTGACAGAGTACGAAGTGGGTTTCAATAATTTAATCCGCTTCGTTCCAGCTGTGGCTACCAATGAGGCAGAGAAGGCCAAGAGGTTTCGCAGAGGGCTCAGGCAGGAGTTTCGTTAGGTGTTGGGGGCATTGGAGCTGCGCAACTTTAGCTCCCTGGTAGAGCAAGCTAGGGGCATGGAGCTAGAGATGCAGCTTGGGGAAGAGTTGCAAGGTACAGGAGGTATTGTGGTTCCTAAGGGTGCTGGTGGCAATCAAAAGAAGAGGAAGTGGGTCATCTCTGAAGCCTATTTCCAAGAAGTTCAAGGGCCCGCAGAATTCCTTCAAGTCCAGGTTCACAAAGCCGCAGTCTTCCTTCACTTCTCGACCGCCAACGCGTGCTCCTATGCTTCGTCCAGTCCCAGGGCAAGGTATGAAATGCTTCAAGTGTGGCAATGAACATCGTGCTTTAGAGTGTACCTGGTCTGGTTCTTGTCGCCACTGTGGTTAGGAGGGCCACAAGGCGTTGGTTTGTAGGCGGAATCCCACCAGTATTATCCAGTGGGAGCCAATTCAAGCATCAGCACTAGTGCCAGCTGCTTCTTCTTGAGGATCTGTGCAGATGTTAGCAACTACTCCTACTCAGTCTTGGATGCAGCCTTAGCCTTACTACCCTACTCCTGAAGGGATCCCACCACCAGGGTATTTTTGGCCGCCTTCTCCCACGACACCGTTCCTAGTTTTGGCACCTTCAGCACCTCCAACAGCTGCTGCACCACCATACCAGGGTGTTGGGGCTCCCGCCACCCCAGCATCTATCTCCTATGCCATGCCGACTACTGAGTCAGTGGGTCGTCCCGATGTGGTGACAGGTACGCTTCTGGTGGATTCAGTTGAGGCATTTGTTTTGTTTGATTCTGGAGCTACTTTCTCTTTTGCATCGTTAGAGTTTGCTAGCCGGGCAAATTTGAGTATGCAGCATATAGCTCAGTCTGTTCTAGTTAATTCGCCTGGGGGAATTCTTTCTAGTTCCACAGTCTGTCCTGATTGTGTGATTTCTTTAGATAGGGAAGACTTTATTGCTAATCTGATGGTTATGAGGATGGAGCCGTTTGATGTTATTTTGGGTATGGATTGGTTGCATAGTTACCGTGCTGTCATATCTTGTTTTTGGAAGACAGTAACCTTGCAAGCTCCGTCTGGGCAAGAGATAGTTTTTCAGGGTAGTGCCCCCTCTTACTCATTTTGTGTGCTGGCTAGTCTGTTTCCTAGTAGTCGAGCAGCAAAGAGTGGATTTCTCTTGTCTCTGGTGGAAAAGCCGAGTTCATCTTTAACTATTGCAAGTATTCCAGTGGTTCGGGAATTTCTGGATGTATTTCCAGCGGATTTGCCAGGGATGCCTCCACCTCGCCCAGTGGAGTTCAGGATTGATTTAGTACCGGGTGCTCGACCGGTTTCCATGACCCCGTACCGTCTGGCTCATCCTTTTCAGGAGGAATTAAAGAAGCAATTAGATGATCTAAAAGCGAAAGATCTTATTCGTCCCAGTGTGTCTCCGTGGGGAGCTCCTGTGCTATTTACCAAGAAGAAGGATGGTAGTTGGCGCATGTGTATTGATTACCGTGCTCTCAACCAGCTGACCATTAAGAATAAATATCCTTTGCCACGCATTGAAGATTTATTTGATCAGTTGAGAGGGGCCAAGGTATTTTCAAAGATTGATCTCCAGTCGGGTACAATCATATTCTTGTTCGAAAGGAGGATATTAAGAAGACGACATTCTCCACAAGGTATGGGCATTTTGAATTTAAAGTTATGTCTTTTGGACTAACGAATGCCCCTGTTGCTTTCATGGAGACAATGAATAGGATGTTACATGAGTATCTAGATGATTTTGTAGTCGTCTTTATTGATGATATTTTGATCTACTCAAAGACTGAAGCAGATCATGGGCGTCATCCGAGGCTTGTGTTGGAGACGCTAAGAGAGATAAGTTTTATGCTAAGCTGAAAAAGTGCGAGTTCGGGATGTCTGATGTGGGATTCTTGGGGCATGTCATCAATGATAAGTGAATATCAGTTGATTCGAGTAAGATTTCCATAGTGGTAGAATAGGGAAGATCGACCAATGTCAAAGAAGTGAGAAGCTTCCTTGGTATGGCAGGATATTATCGACGATTTGTGCAGGATTTCTCCATTATTGCCAAGCCTTTATCCAGGCTCACGCAGAAGGATGTGAAGTTTCGATGGGATGATGATTGTGAACGCAGTTTTCAGACCTTGAAAGAAAAATTGGTGACCACTCCTATTCTCACAGTCCCTGAGCCTGGGAAGCGTTTCATGGTCTACTCCGATGCTTCACGAGTTGGTTTGGGTTGTATCCTCATGCAGGATGGTAAGGTTTTAGCTTATGCATCGAGGCAACTGAAGAAACATGAGCAGAATTACCCAACCCATGATTTAGAGTTGGCTGCGGTAGTGTTCGCCTTGAAACTTTGGAGGCACTATCTATATGGTGAGACTTGTGATGTCTTTACTGATCACAAAAGTCTTAAGTACATTTTTACACAGAAGGATCTGAATTTGAGGCAGCGTAGATGGCTGGAGCTGATCAAGGATTACGATCTCACACTTCAGTACCATCCTGGCAAGGCAAATGTGGTGGCTGATGCTCTTAGTCGCAAGGCGACGCTTGCTACTCTGGATTGCCTTATTGCTGATTTTTACCGTATGGGGATATCTTATTGCTATGCAGGCACGACACGTGTTGAGACACAGTTGATTTTAGAGTTAGTCATTCTAGAACGTGTGCGGGAAGCACAGTAGAATGATCAGTTATTGCAGAGGGTCAGAAAGCATCTGGATATGGGCAAAGAAGGGGATTTCAGTTTGGATGGGTCTGGTGCATTGCGGTTTAAGGGTCGCCTTTGTGTGCCACAAAAGACGGAGGTTAAAAATGACATCTTGAGTGAGGCGCATCGCACCCCGTATATTGTTCATCTGAGTGAGATGAAGATGTACCGTGATCTGAAGTAGAACTTCTGGTGGAAAAGAATGAAAGTGGATATTGCTAATTATGTAGCCTCTTGTTGGGTCTGTCAGCAAGTGAAGGCAAAACATAAGTGTCCTGTAGGGTTATTGTAGCCACTAGAGGTCCCTCAATGGCCTTGGGATGATATCTCTATGGACTTTGTGGTCGCATTACCTCGATCACCACGAGGGAAGGATGTAGTTTGGGTGATAGTGGATCGATTCAGGAAATCATCACATTTTATTCCTATCTGCACGACCAACTTAGCGAGCGACTTGGCTCCTATCTATGTGCGTGAGATTGTGAGATTGCATGGTGTGCCAAAGACCATCATCTCCGACAGAGATGCCAAGTTTGTCTCCAAGTTTTGGGAGAGTTTGGAGAGTGCACTGGGTACCCAGCTCCGTCTTAGTCTGACATTTCATCCAGCAGATGGGCGATCGAGCGCACCATTCAGACCTTGGAGGACATGTTGCGGTCCTGTGTTTTGTCCTAGAAGGGTAGTTGGGAAGATCAGTTGCCTTTGGTGGAATTTGATTATAATAACAGTTTTCATTCTAGTATTAGAGCTGCGCCATTCGAGGTTCTGTATGGGCGGAAGTGCAGATCGCCACTTTGTTGGGATGCAGTAGGTGAGAAGGCAGTTTTGGGTCTGGACTGGATTCAAAAGACCGTTGAGCACGTGGCCATGGTGAGGCAGAATCTGCTAGCAGCTCAGAGCAGGTAGAAAAGCTATGCAGATGTGAGGAGACGTGACTTGGAGTTTGCAGTGGGTGATCAGGTGCTCTTGAGAGTGTCTCCCACCAAAGGCATTGTCTAGTTTAGAACCAAAGGGAAGCTTAGCCCGAAGTACATTGGTCCGTTCCCGATTATTGCAAGAATTGGGAAGTTGGCTTACCGCTTGGACCTCCCTGAGTCCATGCGCGGAGTTCACAATGTGTTTCATGTCTCGATGCTGAGAAAGTTTTTGAGAGACCCAGAGCATGAGATTTCGTTGGAGCCGCTGGCTATTGAGCGAGACCTCACAATTGAATCGCGTCCGGTGCGTATTCTGGAGAGGTCGGAATGAGTGTTGAGGCACAAGACGTTGGTATACGTCAAGGTGCTATGGACGCATCAATCTGACAGAGGCGACTTGGGAGTTGGAGTCTCGCATGCGCGAGCAATATCCAGAGTTGTTCACGTCGGGTACGTGTGATTTGTTGTTTAATTTCAGCAATGTGTTTGTTCTTTGAGTAGAACGGCGAGTAGAATTCGGGGTCGAATTCTGTTAAGGGCGGTAGAATGTAATATCCTGAAATTAACCCTTAGGGGCCTATGTGTAATTAGGTAAAAAAGGATACGTGAAAACTGGTTACTTTAGAGTTTTCAGAGAGGAGTTGAGTCTGCCATTTAAATAGATCGTGGGGAAGAGTAGTTCTAAAAACCCTAAAGTCTTTTTTTTCCTCTCCATGCGCCGCCATCTCCCGTTCGCTTTGGCACTTTCTTGCTTTCGCTTTTGCCCGCTCAACCCTCATGCCTAGTGTGTCGCTCACCTCGTGTGTAGCCGCCTGCCCGAGCATGGAAATTCTAGCTGGCCCGATTCCTAGCTGTCGCGGTTTGTCTTCTTTTCGGCTTTTCTTGCACTGCTGCGTTAGATACGAGGTGATGCATGCATACGTGATTAGTAGGGGAGAGTAATTAATGTGGGTGTGCTGTGCGTTTCTTTTCATTGGAGCATTGAGGAGAGAAAGGATTTGTCTAGTACGCATGCATATATGGATTTAGTGACCAAGACTTTTCCAGATTGTCTACTAGTGCTAGCATTAAACAATTAGTGATGTGTTAGTAGTTGATTGGTTTGGAGCACTGCTAGAATTATTTTATTGGGATCCGGATGCATCAGCTGGTTATTTAATTGGATATTTAGGCATGCATCGCTGAGTTGTGGGGACTAATTAATGGCATACTAATTAATTTGAGTATTTAATTGGATTAGTTGGGGTAGGGATTAGCTGGTTGATGCACGTTTCACTACTTTGTATATTTTATTGGGATGGTTAGGGTGCTATGAATATTTAATTAGGAGTATGGCGTAGTAGCTAGCTAGTGCTGTAGTGCTGCATGTTTCATTAATTGAAGTGTTAAGGAGAGAGATGAGTTAACTAGATCTGGCATTAGTAGTAGACAAATTAATGGTGTACTACAAAGATTTATTAATGGGAGATGCATTGCATGTCATACTGTTTGATTAGTTAATTTCATGCCTTAGGCTGTTTTAGTGTTGTGACTATCCACAAAGGGGACAGATCGACATTTAGGGATATTGGAGTTGGGATCGTGTTAGAATCTATTGCGAGTTCGGGCTTGCTTATATACTTTGTTTGGTCTATTATTGTTGTCTTAGAATGCTTTTATATATATTCAGGTGGGGGATTGGTCCCGAGGGTAGCACCCTCTTCACACCCTCCGTTCTCATGCGGTTAAGGCAAGTAACATGATGGATAGAATTATTATGAAAGATTGACATTGTTTGCTAACACTATGGGTATATGTGCTGTTCTTGGTTACCAAGATATTTATGAATGCTGATACTCATGATTGCTAGTGTTACGAGATGTATGCTATGCATAGATGCTTGAAAATTATATTCATCAATGTTCATGAATGCTTGTAGTATGAATAGGTTTATTCATATGCGATATGATTGTGAATGCAAAAGTATGATGATTTAAGATTCCTTTCATATGCATCATGATGGCATTTTGAAGACTTGGTCATGTGATGACCAAGCAATTGTTGAGGTCCACGTCATGATTATGACGGGCTAAGGTCCCTATGCTCGTGGAGCATGGACTTAGGTCCCCATACTTGTGGAGTATGGGCAATGGTCCCTGTGCTAGATGGCACAGGCATGGGTGTGCATCGACGGATGCACGCTCTGCATTACCGGTAAAATGCAAAAGAGAATGAGAAAGTTAAAGATCATTTTGAGCATATTGCATTGCATGAGTATGTAATATTTTTGGTGTATAGTCTTGTGGATAATGATTGATGAATTACAATTATGTATGTTGTTGATGACATGTATTGTACTTGCTGAGTCTTTGGGCTCACTCTTGCTTTTGTTGTTCTTTTGGGTACCACTTGCAAGAACGGCATGCATGGGAGGGAGTAGGCTTGCCTTGGATTCACTCACTACACACATCTTTAAGTTGAATAACATTTAGATCGTACCTTAGTAATAAGCAAACTGCTTAAGGATTTATTATTGGTTATGCTTCATGCATTGGTTATTTGTAATAATGAGAGTAGCATATTTTGGATATCCTTGTTTATGCCTTAGCTGATTAGCATATTTTGAATGCTTCGATGAATTCTGGATGTTAGAATATTGTCTTGATATATGTGACTGTTGGAATCTCTGGTTTAGTTAACTATACAAAGGAGGTTCTACCGAAATTTAGAATTATGTCCTATGTTTTAATTTGTTATCATGTTATTTAGTAGCATTCCAGGCTCATGTTGGGCTGGGGTGTTACAGACCTGGTCATAGATCATGTTGCATTAAGGTTCGTCTGATATATTCTGTGTGTGTTCGGGAATCGTCATGTGCTGCTAGGTACCGCTAGCGACTCCTGGTCGGAAAGGGTTTCCGGATCACAACCAATCACACATGAACCTATAGGGTCACACACTTAAAGGGTTGGGATTTGATTTGGATGGTGATCCAAATTCTGGTAGGCTACGAGTTGGATGCCTATATATTGAGGGGCAGTGGCATGGGGTGAGGTATCGAAGCTTTTGAAGATCATCCCGAAACCCTAATAGCCACGCCTTCCTCAACCACGCTGCCGGTGCTAGCACTCCAGCGCGTGGTGTACCTACCCCGTACGTGTGGATACCTTGAAGGTGTTGTTGCGAAGCATCAACACTAGGATGATCTGCAACTCGTGACGACCTCTCGGAGGAGAAGACGTGCGGCAAGAACGACCACGACTACATCAAATCGCTACATCGAGTCTACTTCTGCTACGAGTCGGCACGTCTAGTGGTAATCTCATGATTTATTTCTAGCGGAGGTTCCTTGGTAACGCGGTAAAATTTTTGTTTTATGCTATCGTAGCCTTCTTGTGATCCAACAGTGGTATTAGAGCCATCCCGTCTAGTTTTAGATTCGGATTAGATTGTTTTGGTGATGGTCGGTATGATCGTCTTTGTGCGGTGGTCTCAAGATGGTTTTATGATTGTTATTCCGTGATCGTGTTTTCATGGTTGTATCACAACTTGCCTCTATCGGTCAGTTTCCGCCATTGAGGCAGACAGTGATCATAAATCCATGCAGCACGCGAAGATCAATCTGGTTGATCGAATGAGAGTTGCGATCGAAGGGGTTAATGTGATTAGCCCAATGTGATTTTCATGGATGGAACAGTAGATTGAATCTATGTAGTCCTGGAGGTCTCTCCAAGGGAGGTCCAAGAGGACGTCCTGGAGGTCCTGCCGCCCCTATGACCCTGCTCCAATGCCTTTACATTCCTGTTCTTTTATTTCTATGCATGTTTCAATTGCTTTAGATGCTTTCAACATGGTAGAAGTAAAATTCCCTCACATAATATTAAGTTAAATTGATGTCCTCCCAATTAGCTACACCATCCAAAGTAATGTATTTTAATGGTAGGTCTTGTTAAAGCAGAGTGCCATTAACTTTCCTTGACTAGATGGGTTTGTGTCGGACACTTACATGCATAGCGTTGGTTTAACTTGACAAGGTCATCATAACAGTTATGGACCTTGGGGCATAGGGTTGGGTGCGAAGCATAGAGATGCTATCCAACAACAAGAGTCATATAGAGATATGATTAGCAAAGGGTTGCTTACCAATTTCACTAATCTTCTAGCAGTGATGCCAAAGCTCACTAGTAGATTAATTGATTGAGGGTCTTGAATCACTAAATGTCATAAGAGGGATATGGAATTTAGTGGGAGTATCTTTGTTAAATTGTTTAATAGAAGTTACTTTGATTGAACATATGTCTTAGTTTTGCATATTTTATGTTGTAGATTATGGCACCAACTGCTGTACCTACATCCAGTTTTGCTTTACGTTCGATACTTGAAAGGGAAAAACTGAATGGAACAAATTTTGCGGATTGGTCCCGCAACCTAAGAATTATTCTAAGGCAAGATAAAAAGGAACATGTTCTGGAGGAATCAATTCCAGATGTGCCTACAGAGAATGCTGCTGATACTCTTAAAACCGCCTATAAAAAGGTATGCGATGAGTCCCTTGATGTTAGCTGTCTCATGCTTGCTGCTATGAACTCAGACCTTTAGAAGCAGTTTGAGAACATTGAGGCCTATGATATGATCGTGGTGCTCAAAGGCATGTTTGAGACACATGCAAGAACTGAGAGATTTGAGATCTCAAAGAACTTGTTTGGATGTAGGCTAGCTAAGGGTGGTCCGATGAGCTCACATGTAATCAAGATGGTTGGTTGCACATAGAGCTTGAAAAAACTTGGTTTTCCACTTAGTCAAGAGTTGGCTACAGATTTGATTCTTGCTTCACTTCCTGCAAGCTATGGCCAGTTCATTTTGAACTTCCATATGAATGGCTTAGACAAGAATCTCACCGAACTGCATATGATGCTTAAGACAGCAGAGGGCAGCATTAAGAAAAGTAACAGTCATGTGATGATGGTGCAAAAGAGTACATGCTTCAAGAAGAAGGCTAAAACTTGGGTCAAGAAAAAGGGCAAGGCTAAAGTTTCGGATGATATCAAAACTAACAAGCCTAAGCCCAAGACTAAGTCGGGCCCGACTCAAGAGAATGAATGTTTTTACTACAGAGAGCTAGGCCATTAGAAGAGGAACTGCAAGAAATACCTAGCTGATTAGAAAAAGAATGGTAGGACTAAAACTTCCACTACAGGTATTAATGTTATAGATGTTTTTCTTGCTAACACTTCTGTTAACTCATGGGTATTTGATATCGGATTGGTTGCTCATATCTGCAATTCGATACAGAGTTTAACAAGGAGTAGGAGAATTGCAAGGGGCGAGATGGATCTTCGTGTCGGGAATAAAGCAAGGGTTGCTGCATTAGCCGTCGGGACTTTGCCATTACTTTTGCCTTTAGGATTTATTATAGAATTGAATAATTGTTATTACGTTCCAGTCATTAGTAGAAACATTAACTCTACCTCATGTTTCATGGCATAGGGTTATAAATTCATTGTTGAGAACAATGGTTGTTCTATATTTTTTAAATGAAGTGTTTTATGGCTATGCACCTGTTTTGAATGGGTTGTTTATTTTAAATCTTGTTGATGCACCCGTCTATAATATTAACGCAAAGAGGCTTCGGCCTAATAATATGAATTTCACTTTCATTTGGCATTGTTGTTTGGGTCACATAAGTGAGAAACGTATGAAGAAACTCCATGATAATGGAATTCTAAACTCATTTGATTTGGAATCATTTGAAACGTGCAAATCTTGCCTACTCGGAAAAATGACCAAGACTCCTTTCACTGGTCGAGCTGAGAGGACATCGACTTGTTGGCACTCATACATCTTGATGTGTGTGGACCAATGAGCATGATGACTAGAGGTGGTTTTCGATTACTTCATTACTTTGACCGATGACTACAGTAGATATGGATATATCTATTTAATGAGGCACAAGTCGAAATCCTTTGAAAAGTTCAAAGAGTTCCAGAATGAGGTACAGAATCAACTTGGCAAAACAATCAAGTCTTTGTGATCTGATCGTGGAGGTGAATTTTTGAGCGTTGAATTTGGTGATCATTTGAAACAATGTGGAATTGTTCCACAACTTACACCACCGAGCACTCCACAATGGAATGGGTGTCCAAGCGGCGTAATCGGACCTTGTTGGACATGGTTTGATTGATGATGAGCCAATCGGATCTGCCATTGTATTTTTGGGGTTACGCTCTAGAAACTACAACTTTGACTTTAAATAGGGTACCATCTAAATCAGTATATAAGACACCATATGAGATGTGGACTAGGAAGAGTCCTAATTTGTCTTTTCTAAAGATTTAGGGATGTGATGTCTATGTTAAACATTTGACATCTGATAAACTCACACCCAAGTCAGATAAATACTTCTTTATAGGATATCCTAGGGAAACCAAGGGATATTACTTTTACAACCGGGAAGAGGGCAAAGTTTTTGTTGCCCGAAATGGTGTATTTTTGGAAAAAGAGTTTCTTTCAAAAGGAGTCAGTGGGAGAAAGGTGCAACTCAAAGAAATTCAGGAAACATCTGAAAGTGTTTCAACTCCTACTGAACCTCTACAGGATGAAATTTTTTTTGTTGAACCTGTAAATGAGGCATCAACCCCACGTAGATCTAAAAGGCCACGCCAATTGCCTATAAGGTATGAGCATGACATATTTTTGTTGAATAATGATGAGTCTAAGACTTTCAAGGAAGCAATGATGGACCCAGACTCTAAGAAATGGCTTGGAGCCATGAAATCCGAGATAGACTCCATGAGTGACAATCAGGTTTGGAACCTGGTCGATCCACCTGATGGTGTTAAAACCATTGAGTGCAAATGGATCTATAAGAAAAAAAATTGATATGGATGGAAATGTTCACATTCATAAAGCTCGACTAGTCGCAAAAGGGTTTCGACAAGTTCAAGGGGTTGACTACGATGAGACTTTCTCATCGGTAGCGATGCGTAAATCTATACAGATCATTCTAGCTATTGCTACATATTTAGATTATGAGATATGGCAAATGGATATCAAAACAACTTTCTTTAATGGAAATCTAGATGAGTATGTGTACATGACACAACCTGAAGGTTTTATCGATCCAAAGAATGCTAGTAAAGTGTGCAAACTTCAAAAGTCCATTTATGGGTTGAAACAAGGATCTCGGAGTTGGAATATACGTTTTGATGAGGAGATCAAAAGGCTTGGTTTCATCAAGAATAAAGAAGAGTCTTGAGTTTACAAGAAGGTTAGTGGGAGCGCACTTGTATTTTTAATCTTATATGTGGATGACTTATTATTGATTGGGAATGACATTCCTATGCTGGAATCTGTTAAGGCATCATTGAAAATTAGTTTTTCTATGAAGGACCTAGGAGAGGCAGCATATATCTTGGGGATAAAGATCTATAGAGATAGATCAATAAGGCTAATTGGATTTAGCCAAAGTACTTACATTGACAAGGTGTTGATTCGGTTCAACATGAAGGATGCCAAGAAAGGTTTCTTGCCTATGTCACATGGCATAAGTCTTAGCAAGAGTCAGTGTCCTTCGACAACTAATGAGCGAGACCGGATGAATGGTATTCCATATGCTTCGGCTATTGGATCTATCATATATGCCATGATATGTACACGACCAGATGTATCATATGCTCTCAATGTTACGAGTAGGTACCAAGCTGATCCCGGTGAAGGTCACTGGACAGCTGTGAAAAACATTCTTAAGTACTTAAAAAGGACTAAGGATGTGTTCCTATTTTATGGCGGTGCTAAAGAGCTCGTTGTAAATGGTTACACTAATGCAAGCTTCCAAACCGACAAAGATGATTATCGTTCGCAGTCTGGTTTTGTATTCATTTTGAATGGAGGAGCAGTGAGCTAGAAAAGTTCTAAGCAAGAAACGGTAGCTGATTCTACGATGGAGGCCGAGTACATTGCGACTTCTGAAGCCATGAAAGAAGGAGTTTGGATAAGGAATTTTATTGCTGAGTTGGGTGTGGTTCTGAGTGCCTCGAGCCCAATGGATCTCTATTGTGACAATAATAGAGCCATCACGCAGGCTAAGGAGCCTAGATCCCATCAGAAGTCCAAGCATATACTCAGGTGTTATCACCTTATTCGTGAATTGCTGGATAGAGGAGATGTTAAAATATACAAAGTAAATATGGATTTAAATGTTGCTGATCTATTGACAAAGCCTCCCACACAGCCAAAGCATGAGGCGCACACAATAGCTATTGGTATTAGATACTTAAATGATTGACTCTAGTGCAAGTGGGAGATTGTTGGAAATATGCCCTAGAAGCAATCATAGAGATGATTATATTTCATTATGTTCATGACATTAGATAATATGTTATCTTGTTCCCAGAATAATATCGATAATATTTATTATCAAGTATGTGACTTGATTGTGAAACTCTATATTTATGCGATAATTATTCTTAAACGTTCCCTGGTCGGAAACATATGAGGACACATATGAATAGACTAGCATATGTATTGGTTGATGACTATGTTTCATGAGTCATAGATAAGGAGATATCAAACCAATAATATGGACACATGTTAGAGAACATGGTGTTAGAAAAGACCCACCTTGGGACACTGTTGAGATTGTTATGATTTCGTGTGTCATCAGTTGGTCTCAAGCAATGATGATGTATAATCCTTAGACCTGAGATCAGCATGGTTTCCTATTTGTGTAATAGCAATCTTAGGGGTTGCCAAACGCTACACCGTAACTGGGTAGTTATAAATGTAGCTTTCGGGTATGCTTTGAAACATGGGGAGGAATGTGACTGGTCGAACATGGGATTTGCCCCTCCTAACATAACAGGAGAGATGTCTCTGGGCCCCTTGTTGTGGTTGAATAAAGAAAGTACATGGACATGCCACTAGTGGTCGAAGTATCGACCACATGAAGTTATTCGACACTTGATCGAGAAAGTATTGAACAGTCCATGGATGACTTAATCTCACCTGGAGTTCAACCAAATGTCGTGAGGCAAAGGGATAATACACAAACAGGTCATACGGTTGATATCTGTTCTCCACATATGGAAGACCTCCTGGGTGGTCCTAGAAGACCTCTTGGGTGGTCCTGGAGGACCTCCCAGAAGACCTCCCGGGTGGTCCTGAAAGACCTCCTGGAAGACCTCCCGAGTGGTCCTAGAAGACCTTCTGGGTGGTCCTAAAGGACCTCCTAGAAGACCTCCTTGGTGGTCTTGGAGGATGTCCTAAAAGACCTCCCAGGTGGTCGTGGAAGTCCTCCTGGGTGGTCGTGGAAGACCTTCTAGGGTGGTTGTAGAAGACCTCTGGGTGGTCGTGGAAGACCTCCTAGGGTGGTCGTAGAAGACCTCTAGGTAGTCGTGGAAGACCACGATTGTATCAAATCGCTATATCGACTCTACTTCCACTACAAGTCGGCACGTCTAGTGGTAATCTCGTGATCTATTTCTAGCGGAGGTTCTTTGGTAACGCGGTAACATTTTTGTTTTATGCTATCGTAGCCTTCCCGCGATCCAACAGCTCTTCTATGCATTCCTCTCGACCGCCCGAGCCCTGCACGCAACACAAACACCAACCCAAAACCCTTGAATTCCCCTCGTCCGATCCCCAAAAAACAACAACTTAACAATGAGCATGCGGATCTGGGACCCGAGGTTCCATCGGCTTACCATTCGCCGTGACAGCCACGACGCCAGATTAGACCGGCGATGGAGGCATAGGAGGGGGCACCTGCTGCACCGGAGCTCCCCTCGTCGGGTCGCCGC
Organism: Phyllostachys edulis; assembly: GCA_036346405.1. Classification (NCBI taxonomy): domain Eukaryota; kingdom Viridiplantae; phylum Streptophyta; class Magnoliopsida; order Poales; family Poaceae; genus Phyllostachys; species Phyllostachys edulis. The sequence goes on from CM070556.1 coordinate 49,749,871, forward strand.
CGCCAGCATTGCCTGCCGCGGGCTTCACCGCGGCCTCCACCGCGACCTTTTGCCTCGCCTCCTCCAACGCGGGCCACGACTTGGCCCCCTTGACAGCTGCCTCGCCCGCCGCGGGTAGCAGCGTGGTCCTCCTCCACGGCGACGTGCTGCCACCAGCTGGATCCGCCGCTGCCACGGCCCCTCCGCAAGGATCCGGTGAGAGGCGGCTTCGCGGCGCTGCATGGAGGACGAGCAAGCCCGGATCCGGTCGGAGGCGGCTTCACAATGCGGAGGAGGAGACCAACCGGCATGGGGAAGGGGGAAGTTGAGCAGCGTGAAGGAGGAGAAGGATGTTCGGATCCGGCCGGGGTCGTCTTCACGCCGAGGGGGAGGAGGCCAAGGGGTGTCTCATGGTGTTCTCCGGAGTCGACTTCACAACGCGGGGGAGGAGGCCAAGGGGCGTCTCCGCGCGGGGGAGTGGGAGGGAGGAGGCGGCACCGATTCCACGCGTGGACTCAGCACGGGGGTGAAGCCGGGGGAGGAGGAGGCGCCGGATCCGTACGATGGTGAGGCTGGCGGTGGCGGGGAGGTCACGTGGAGTTTACTAGGAGGGGAGGCGACGAGAGCGAGACATCTCAAACGATAAGATGGGTTTATATGGAGCAGCTGAGTAGCTTTATTTGGATGTGTTTGCAACGTATGCGCTTTCTGTTGCGAGTTATGTGTTGTTGTATGTATGTTCTTCTTGTAGTGTGGACACAACTTCAAGATCATTATGAAATGTCCACCTCCACGAATGAGGATTGCATACAAGAATTTATGTCGAGAGAAGAATGCTCAACCTCTAGCTCCGACAATGATGAGATCACAACTCCATCCACATCACCTCATTGCTTTATGGCTAAAGGTAATAAAGAGGTAAATAATGATGAGCCTACATATGGTGAGTTGATGGATATGTTAGAAGGGCTTAATGAATATCTTGGGAAGGAGAAGACTAAGTATAAGATTTTGAAGAAAGAACATGTCTCTCTTTAAAACAATTATGATATGCTAAAAGAAAAAACACGAGTCTCTTCTTCTCAAGGAATTGATTAAACCTAAGGTGGATATAGGCATAACATGTGATTTGTTAGATGATATGTCATGTGTAGTTGCTAACCCTTGCATTGCATCTAAGGTTAGCATATCCACCTCTTGTGATGATTTGCCAGATATACCTTGTTGCTCGAAAATAGACGTTTCTATTTCATCTTTGCCTGTTGAGACTAATCTTGTAGAGGAAAAATGAAGAGCTTAAGGCCCAGGTCAAGAAATTGATGATTGACTTAGAAAGAAGCTACAAAGGAAATGCCTCTCTTGATGAAATATTATGCAAGCAACAAATGTTGAATGACAAGAGAGGAATTGGCTTTGTTCCCAAGAAGAAGGAAAATAGCAAGACAAGGCACAATGCAAGACACACGAAAAATATCAAGTGCTTTGGATACGATGAGAAAGGCCACAATGCCTCGGTATGCCCAAATTAAATGGATGTCAAGTCAAGACATTCAAAAAAGAGACAAACTGGAAAGGAGCAAGAAAAGAAGACAAGTAGGGGAAGCAAAATCCCAACTTGCTACAATTGCCGGGAAAAGGGACATTTTAGTTAGGATTGTCCCAAAGGTATATCTCCTAAGCCTATTATATATAATGGTCATTATTTGCTTCGGAAGGATAAGAATGACAATATGTTTGCTATAATTGTTAGTTCACCAAAGATTATTGCTAAGACCATATGGGTGCCTAAATCTCTTGTGACTAACATTTAAGGACCCAACCGAGTTTAGGTACCAAAATACGCTTAAATGCATAATAGGTACTTGGAGAGGCATTGGAGGCTCGGCTTATTCATATAAAGGTGGATTCCATCATATATCAAAATTGAAGCCAAGCTTAAGGATGATCACTTCATATCATAAACCAATACTATCTCGGTAACAAGTATTTACATTCAAGTATCTAGCCCTTTTGCCTTTTGTAGGTTATATTGCATTCCATGAAAATCTTTTTAAAAAGGGGTGTTCTTGATCTTGTCCAAAAACTTCATTATTGAAATCTTGAGCAAGATGGTAAGTGGCACATTAAGGGGAAGTGCTAAATCATAATCATGTATATCATATTCCTAAGTGTGCCTAAATTGATTAAGTATTAGTATTATTTTTCAAAATTGAGCCTTTTAGCCAAAAGTCAAATTTTCATAAATATTAGTAATCTTTTGAAAAACTAGTTGTAAAATGTATACAAATGCTATTCAAAGGTTTTCCAAAGGTTTTGGCTCAAGAAAAACCTATTTTAAATGAAAATGAATTTCTAGCCAAAATTTTAGATCATAGCATCTTGTTTTTGACATAAACTAGATTCTTGTGTAAAATCTACTCTAAAAGGAATTTAAAAATCAACCCAAAAGGAAAATTCTAGAGTTGGTCATTCTAAACCTTTTTGGTATTCAAAAGATCTCCGAAAGGCCAAACTAGCAAAAGTTATTTGATTTTCAAACTCATCCAAAATACTAGTTTGACCTAAGTGATCACTCTTTAGCACTTAAGTGAGTTTTTCCATTTGAGACAAATTTATTCACATAAATAGGTCCACAATGGTATTCATGACTCATACATGAAATTGGATGCTTTAAATTACTTCATATGCTTAGTTTTGCTCATTTGAAGAAGTTTCATCAAAATAAGTTTCATTTGCGAAAACAAAAACTTAATTCATAAAAACTATGTTCTTAGATACTCTTTAGTCTCTTAAATGCATAATGATCCTGAATGATATTTACTTGAGTGCAGAACTAAGGGTCATTTGCATATTTCTCAATTCCATGTTCTATCCTTGAAGTTCCAAAAAAATCAGAACTACCGGCGGCTTAACAAAGGTACGACCGCTTTGCGGTACTACCGGCCATTGAAATGCAATACTTCCGCATCTCAGTACTACTACTATTTGCACGTCGGTACAACCGATTTCTCTGACAAGACAGCCTTTTCATTCCATTTAATTTTAAACCTACTTTGGCTGCTTCCTTTGGTCAAGTTGATCCTTATTATATTCGCTAGCTACCCTCAAGTACTTTCTTGACTCCATATGCCATTTTTATCATATTGTGATGTTTTTATCATAAAAATGATATTCTTTCTAAAAGTGGTAGCTTCTCTTGATTATTTTGACCTCGGTATGAGATTCATCTTTTCACATGATATCATCTTATTCCTTCAAAATGGTATCTAATTTCATTCCTTACCGATCATACTTCTTTTGACCAAGCTCAAGTACTCTTTATATACGAGTAAATTCTCTCTTTCTCTTTTTTCTTTGGATGCTTTCCTTGAGGATTTTTGCGAGAGAAGTTCAAGCACTTTGCAATTTCAAGTCTTGTCGACGCATGTTTTCTACAAGAGATGTTTAAAGACTATCCTTCAAGTATGATCCACATGTAGACATTTTTTGTGCTTAATGTCAAAGAGGGAGAATTTAGTTGCAAATAATGGTCAAAGAAAAGAGGTTAAAGTCATCATGAGTTTTGGATGGATATATCTCAAAGAGATGACAAAGGAGAAGATGACAAGATGAAAGAGAATCCTTTGTGTGTCAAATAAGAAGAAAATAATGCCAAGAGGAACCTTTGTGTAAGGGAGAATTTTTCTCTTTGTGAAAAACTTATTAAATATTTTGGGCTTACTCAAAAAAAGAGGGTAAAGTATTAATATTGGAAAAGCTATTTTACCTATTTTGCCCAAAATGATTCATGGATCTTGTGAATGCATGTTTTTCATTCTCATTTGCTTCATTTGGTATTCTTGGAATGAAATTATCAATGATATGCAAGATTAGCCTTTTTAAAAGAGCCTTTTTTGTCAAAAGTCAAAAATCTTGCATAAAAGGCACAATTTTGTGAAAAACTAGACAAAAGTACTTAAATATATATTTCAAATGTTTTCCAATGCTTTTTAGGTAAAAAAAAAATTCTTATTTTAGAAAACAAATATCAAATTTGGCCTCAAAATGATCTTGTTTTTTTTATTTAAATGACATATTTCCATAAATCAAAATCTATTGAGTTTTTGAAAACGTTGTCAATACCAAACTCGTAGGGTTAGTCATTTTAAACATTTCTCTAGTTCAAAGTTTCTACAAAAGATGAACCGTTGAAAAATTATATTCATTTGAAGTTCGACGAAAAACTAGTTAGGACCTAAAATGACATATTCTTGCATATAGTGAGTTTTGCTATTCAAGCCAGATTTATTTGTGTATCTTGTCTTGAAATAGTATTTCTAACTCATACAAAGCCATGAAAGTGAAAAACTCCATGAAATTCAAATTGGTTTGCATTTTGAACCTTCAATACAAAATCATTTTCTTTATGTGCCTACAAAGCGCATTTTGCCTTATGTTTTGAAAGAATTGTTTTTCAAAAATTCTTTTTGGTAAACATTTTAATTAGTCCAAAGGAAAATTCTAGAAATTTTCAAAGTATTTGGACTTCATTTGAAAAGGTTTTGCCTTTTCTTCTCTTTAATAAAAAAAATGCTTTCAAAGTGCATTTTGACACATCTTTTGAATGGAGACTCCTTTTTCGAAAATTCTTCTTGGAAATGTTTCTTAGGAGTCCAAAGTTTGTTTTTGCCAAATTTTAAAGTATTTCAACTTGATTTGAAAAAGTTTTGACTTTTTCTCACTTTGATCAAATGCTGAAAAATGCAGACTTTTGCATAACTTTATGCTGATTTGTGATTTTTGTATCTCCAAATGGGTTCATGATTTAAGGAAGATATAATGATAAATTTTTATCCTCTATCGTTGATCTTCTATGACAAATTTTCTAAAATTTATTGGATCTTTTAACCAATTTTTTAGCTATGTTTCGAAGCTCAAATGAAATATCAAAATCTAAAAACCTGAAACTTTTATTTTCTGAAACTTTGTGATTTTCATATCTTCAAAATGGTTGTCATTTGGTTAAGTCTCCCAAAATAAAAATTGTGTGCATCTATAAGGACTAGCTTCCTGATTTATCTCAGATTTTTCCGAGCTTGGTTCCACCTTTTTCTAATGCATTAATAAATTTAATGCACACATCTCTTTGGATTTTGAGAAAATGAGCATGGTATCTTCATGAAAATTTTTCTTGGGGAGATTTCAAAACTGAGTTTCCTTGAATGTATTCCAAATATCATCTCTTTTAGTTAAACTCAAATATAGCCTTATTTCAAGTTGCTTTTCTCTTTTCGGCCACACAAAGGGAGTTTGTAACTTATCTTGAAAACATAACCTTACTTCGAAAAGGGAAAAATATTTTAATGATCAAAATAAAATGAATTCTATTGCCAAGCTCACTGTTTTACAAAGGCTCCTGTTGGCTTAGATTTTTTTTGGATTTTTGGTGTTTAATGCCAAAAGGGGGAGAATGTTTATATGATCAATATATTTTCGTTTGGATTTTCTCTTGTGTTTTCAGCTTATTTCATGCATGTCTTGATAAGGATCTTCTCATTCATGCACATAGTCTTCTATATGCATCATGTGCACAAGCATGTCATTCTCATATGCATAATGCTTAAAGCTTTAAATTGCTTAGTGACATGCATGGATATAGTTCAATAGCTTAAATTCTTATCTATTGTTAATTTATATCCAAATGTTGTTATTGATAAAAGATTTGTCATCAATCACTAAAAAGGGGGAGATTGAAGAATCTAGACCTACCATTATGAGTTAATGGAGTATTTTGGTTATTAATGAACAATCTATTTGTGAGACTAACATTTCTATTGTTATACCTATTGTTTAGTCTCAGCTGAATAAAAAGGTGAAAATCATGGAGGTATGCATTCGACATCATATTCTTATATCTTGTTGCATTCCTCGGATCCAAAATATAGGTTGAACTCCACTAAAAGTCTAACTTTAATATATGCATATGTTTTTATTACACATTCATGTATACACACATTTAGGGGGAGTTCACTCTGTGTTTTGTGGTTTCATTAGTATTGATCCATATTCCTTTATCCACATATATTAAGGATCTTTACTTTGAAACATATCAAATGAGTATACAAAACTTGTGTAGTTCATATATACTCATACGACCTTATATTCAAGGAATAAATCCATATTACACCCCTGAACTTTGGCAAGAGTCCAAAAAACACCCTGAACTACAAAACCGTTTGGTTTACACCCTCCAACTTCGAAAACCAGATCAAGTTACCCCCTGAGTCGAAACTGAGTGGTTTCTGTCTGACGTGGCATCCACACATCGAGAACTGTCGTTACCAGGTCCTCTTTGCCTCCTTTTCTTCTCCCCCAATCCCCTTCCTCACCTCAACTCTCTCTCCCTCCATTCTTGGCGCCGTTGCCCGGTTCAGTCCCCTGGTGCCGCCTCCAAATGGCGCAACCGCCGGCGCCGTCGGCCCCCCACGCTCCCCTCCGGCCCGTGATTCCTCCCTCTTCCCAAGGCTCGGCCCCACCACGCTGTGCTCCTCCTCGGCTCCTACCTCCGGCTGGAGCTCCTCCCGGCACCGCCTCGTTTCCCTTCGGCCCAGCGCCGCCCTCCTTACCGGCGCGCTTCTCCCGCGCGTGCGTGAGCCCATGCGACCCTCGGCTCGGGCCGACTCCACCCGTGTCGCTCCCCTCTGTTGTCGATGCCGCCTCGGCTCCTCTTCCTGGTGCCGACGCCACCGGTCGGCTCCTCCCTGCACCACCACCTGCGCCCCTCAGCTCGTGCGCTCACCCCCGGCCCGGTTCTCCCATGGCCAGCCCAGCCAAAAGCCGCCCGAGACTCCCTTTCTCCCCATATTTCCCCCCTTTTTTGTGCCAACCTCTTCAACCCCTACCTTCGATGCAGCAGCATCATCAACAACAGCGCCTCAATCGAGAACCTCACAGAAGCGAAGACGAGGCGGGTGGCCAGCGCCATCGACGCATTCACGTGCGAGGCGCTGCGCACACTCTGCCTGGCGTACCAGGAAGTCGACAGCGGCGGCGATATCCCCAGCGATGGGTACATGCTAATAGCCGTGTTCGCCTGTTCAAGAAGCCGTGAAGACCTACCATGCCGTCGGCATCAATGTCCAGATGGTCACCGGCGACAACATCAACACAGCCAAGGCGATAGCGAGGGAGTGCGGCATCCTGACGGACGACCTCCACGGCCTTAGCGCTGCCGCTCCGTGACCGCTTCACGATGTCCAACAGTACATCGAACGTGTGCGAGCTGAGGCGCATCGAGGCCTCATTGGATAGGAGCTTGAGAAGGGACTTGAGCATGTCGTCGACGCCAACGCCGGCGTTCCAGTCGTCGGCGCTGGCATTGGAGATCTTGGTGAGGATGTTCATGGCATGCAGCCTCGCCTCGGCGATGCCGCACTGGAGCAATGCCATTGCTGGCTTCATCAACAACGGTTAGAGGAGGAGCCTTTAAGTGATGTGGCTACCAACTAGGATGAAACCGGCCAACGTGGATGCCAGTTAGGACCAAAACCAGCTGGTTTCATCCCGAGGGGGTCGGGTGATCTGGTTTTCAGAGTTGGAGGGTGTAAACCAAATGGTTTTGTAGTTTAGGGTGTTTTTTGGACTCTCGCCAAAGTTCAGGGGTGTAATATGAACTTATTCCTATATTCAATTATTTGCAATTGTGATGGTTGTCATCAATTTCCAAAGAGGAAAAGATTGAAGTATCTTGTCCCAACATTATGAGTTAATGGTATGTTGTGGTAATTAATAACAATCATTTTGTAGAACTAACATTTTCCATGAGTTGGATGAATGGGTTATGTTCCATGAGCTTTTAGTAAATGATGCATCATGTGTTGATGCGTATCAAGATCTCGAAGAAAAGAAAATCATCATGTGTTTATGATGTTTAAGAAGAGGAGCTAATCATGAGTTGATTATCAAGTCAAAAGAAGACCCATCATGTGTTGATGGAGGTCAAGCGAAAGAATGCATCATGGGATGATGCATATTCAAGTCAAGAACTTGAAGTAAAGGAGATCATCATGTGTTGATGATTGTCAAAGTCAAGAACCCAGACTTGAAGTGAAGATGCGCGTCATCAAGCTTCAAGAGGATGTTCAAGGCAAAGGTATGACTAGTTAAGACTAAGGATGTGTTCCTACTCTTTAACTGGTCTTGGTGTTTGGTTGGAGACCGAATTGGTAGTATAGATTGCCGTACTATTAAGAGGGGTCTTGACTACTAGCTTGAGTTTGTCATGTGTTGATAGCTCGTTGTGCTTGTTCTAGCTCTCGTTAGCATGTTGCCAATATTTGTGAATGTGTTTTGCAAATAGTCGAGGCTCATGCATAATCCTTGTAACATGTGACTTTAGTTTATAAACGTGTTTTGCAAATGGTTTAAGTCCATGTACCTTATTCCTTGTGGCGTTGATTCTAAAAGTTGGCAAATGTGTTTTACAACTTGTTGAGAATCTTACCTTTAATGCTTGTTTGCATCGCGTATCAATTGGCAAATGTGTTTTGTAAATTGAATTGAAGCGAATGCCAACTAAGCTTTTATCATAAAGGTCGGTAGTACCGACGTTTACTTGGCGGTACTACCGTACAACGGTATGACCAGAAAAGTGGTGCGGTACTACCGCAACCCGGTCTGACCAAAGAATAGTTGGCGGTTCGTTTTTTGCAAAGTGGTGTCAACCTTTTTGGAGCATGTTTGCTCCCTTGAGAAGCGATAGTACCGAAGTTCTTTTGGAGAAACTACCGCGTAACGGTATGACCGCAAATCTTTTGGTGGAACTACCGCGTAGCGGTATGACCGCAAATCCTTTGGCGAAACTACCGCAACCCGGTCTTTCCGTATATTTGTTGGCGATACGTTATTTTCAGTCAAGGCCTGTTATGGACCTCAAAGCAAAGCGATCGTACCGTCCTATGAGATCGGAATGACCGGAGAGCGGAACTACCGCATAATCAACGGTGGTAGTACCGCACCGCATTTTCAACGGCTAGTGCAGAGGTTTTATTTCATCTGCTATAGTCGTTACTGTGCAGTCAGTGGAAATGCAGTAGTACGGGCCGATGAACGAAAGTACTACCGCTCGTGCTGACTTTTTCAGAATCTTTCCTCCAACGGCTAGTTTTTATGTATGAGCTATAAATACCCACCTTGGCCGATTGTGAGGAAGGTTGCTGGTGCCATATACATTCCTTTGAGCAAAGAGCAAGTCCTCTACACTCTTTTGTGCATGTGTTGCACTAAGTGAGCTTAGAGAGCAAACCCAAAGTGCATGTATTGTATTAGATAGTAGATTGTGTATCCACTTGAGCTTAGACACTTGATTTATTCAAGTGAACATCTCCGACTTGTTACTCTTGGTGTTTGACGATACCTAGACGGCTTAGAGGAGTTGCGCCGGAGATCTTCTCAAAGAAGGTTGTGAGAAGACTCGGGCGGTTGTGAGTGGTTTGGTGCTTACCATCTCCGGAGTGGAGGAAGAGCAACCCTGAGTGGATTGATGTGCTGGTTCGTGTTGAAGCCGGTCTAAGTGGTTGGACTTACCTCGGAGGTGTTTGGCTTAATTCGTGGAGCTGGTCCAATTAGTTTGGGCTTACCTCAACGTGGATTGGGGGAGACTGGCAAGTCTCCGAACTCCACGGTAAAACATCATTATGTCATTATGATTTATTTCTCTTGTGTTTTACTTCATGCAATTTACATTTCTAGAATTAAATTGCTTATAGTCTTTGTATGTTTGCTATAATTATCAATAGTCTTATATTGTTGGTGCACTTAGTCAAGATTAGTTGATTTAGGTTTTAATTGAGCAAAACTGAATTGATTTACAATTCCATACAAAACTTGGTTTTAGCCAGAAGTTTTTAAAAACCGCCTATTCACCTCCTCTAGTCGGCCTCCTCGATCTTTAAAGCGCAGTGGGCGCACGGGCTGTTGGGTGGTGCGCGATGAGCGCGGGCGGTCGTTACCGCGAGCGGTGGCGGCCGAGGCGGCAAGCGGTGCGGCGTGGGCGGCAGCGGAGTAGCCAGTGAGCACTACGGCGGCATGGCTTCGGACGGCAAGGCGCGAGCGCGCAGGTGGCGTTCGGCCTTGGGCAGGCTTCGGACCGACGTGGCGCACGGCCGCCTCGGGCAGCGCATAGCAATGCGGCCTCAGTGGAAGGCTTCGGGCTGGCAGTCAATAAGCATATCAATTGAGACGTATGAATTAACCCGATCCACGGAGCATATCAAAGCTTCGTTGCCCTTTTTTCTTTAGATTGAATCGATTAAACTCGAAAACTATCATGCTAGATTCAAGATGCAAGTTGGACTACTCGTGGCCAACCCGCTGAGGCCCGCATGAGCCGTAAAACCTTTTGCGGGCTATGTTATGTGGGGCTATTGTGTCTGTGGGTTAAGTGGGCTATTGTGCCTGGCATAGGACCTCGATAGCTAGGTTGCCTGCGAGACATGCACCAAGACCAACATGGTCATGGTCTTCGGCGAGATCACCACCAAGGCCATCGTCGACTACGAGAAGATCGTGCGCGACACCTGCCGCAATATCGGCTTCACCTCCGACAACGTCGGCCTTGATGCCGACCGCTGCAAGGTGCTCCTCAACATCGAGCAGTTAGCCCCGACATCGCCAGGTATGCACACCACTTCTCCAAGTGCCCCGAGGATATCGGGCGGCCCAGGACACATGTTCGCCACGCCACCGACGAGACCCCGAGCTCATGCCCTCACCCACGTCCTCGCCACCAAGCTCGGTCGCGCGCCTCACCGAGGTCCGAAGAACGGCACGTGTTCGCTCAGCCCGACGGCAAGACCAGTCACCGTCGAGTACCTCGACGAGGGCGGCGCCATGGTCCCCGTCTCTGTGCACACCGTCCTCATCTCCACCCAGCACGACAAGACCGTCACCAACGACAAGATCACCGCTAACCTCAAGAAGCACGTCATCAAGCCAGTAATCCCCGAGAAATACCTCGATGAGAATACCATCTTCCACCTGAACCCCTTTGGTCGCTTCGTCATTGGTGGCCCTCAAAATGACACCGGAGCACACGACCACGACGGTAGCCTTGTTTTCCTCGTCCTCGACGCCATTGACATCGTCCTCATCGATGCGGTCATCGTCGTGGAAGGGGAGCTCCCACTGCTTCTCGAGCATGGACCTCTGCAGGAGGACGATGGCCTCGAGGGAGGACTCGAGCTCAAACTCGACTTACGTTGTCAACCAGCCACGATGTCGCCGACTGATCCGCCGTCGGCTATGTGGGTTGCTGTGGGCTTTGCGAGTGTCCACGTAATTTAGAAGTTGGCCCGCGGTGGCCAATTACAGTTTATTGCGGGACGGATTTAGTGGGCTTGCGGACGTCCCGCGCCCACTTACATCCCTATGCTAGATCCAAATAGCAAGTAATGGAGCTAGGCAATAGATTAAATAAGGAGATTAAATAAGGACCATGAAGCAAACTCACCAAGGGTCGCTGTTGATGCCCACTGTTGGCCAGATGCGTCGATGCCTCCCAGACGGCGCCGACGGCAGAGTTCCAACTGCAGGCAACGAACAGCCCTCGCGATCGATGATCCTTCCTATCGCTCGGGCTTTGTCTCGGCCACGGTCACGATGAAGGTAGTGAATCGGATCATACAAACAAATCAGATCAATTGGCTGTTAGAATCGATAAAAACAAGATTGATCTAATTGCCAACATTCAGAAGGATATATTCGGACTGAAGAGCACACTCGTGCTGATAATGTATTAAGAAATAGGTAGTCGTCATAGAATTGACACATATCAATCACACAATGAACATCAAAAAGATAAACACAACGTATAGATGAAATCCAATGTCTTTATTCATCATCTTGTATATGGAGTCCTCATATTTATAGCCCATATGGATGAAAGATCTCTAGTGACGATTTAGTCTTTTACCCATAAAACCTTATATTTCATAACACGTTACTGCCAAAATAACATTCATTTTGTTCTCAGTTACATCAAAATGACTGTCATCCCGCTCCGCTACATTTTTCTCGCATTCTAATTTGTTTTCACGTGGGAGCGGCAAAGCAAAAATCCAAATCCCCATCTTACCCCCATGAGCCATGGTGCAGCACTCCAGCTTGACCAAGTCGAATCCGATTCCCCTGACGTTTGCGCCTAACCTTGAATCCCCAATTCCCCTGCTTTGTTGCGCATCTCTCTATAGCGTCCACCGCTTCCTTGCGCTGCATGTAACTCTCCAGGGCGTCCTCATTGCCTTCCCATGTGGAACCACCACTTGTGATTTAGTACTTGTGTGACGAATGAACCGGTAGGCTTGGACGTTTAAGTTGCTCAAGTATGTGTAATGAGCTGAATTCTCGCACAGTTGCTCAGCTAGATGCTATAATAGATATGGTTATATTTCAAAGTAGAGTTGTATAATTTGTTAGACAACTCTAATGTGTGATTTATATATCTGATCGATCTGTACCGTTATAATCTGAACCCGCCACAATCGACAGTGTAGAATTTTCTTTTTTCCTCCGATTAACGTGAGAATTTCTAAGCCTTGAACAAACGTGTTGACTTGTTTTCTCTTCTGTATTAATAATATTAATAACATGATAGATTTTGGATGCTTAAGTTGGACCATTGGAAGGACTGGAAATGCGCAAGGGCCATCAGCACATTGAAGTAGTTTTGTGTTGCACAGAAAAAGAAAAGAAAATAAAAAGAATACAGGAGACATAGATTCAGCGTGGAAAAGATTAGGATGTTACATAGTTACAATAATGCATCATCAACCTCATGCGGCTACAGAAGGTATATATAAGCAGAATTTGTATTAAAGGAAAAATGAAAAATCAATTTGAATATCTAGGAAAGTCTGATCCTAATGTTGAAATCTAGGAAGGACGTGCGCCCTGCCAACATCCCCGTAGGACGCCCAGGTTCGTTCCTTCAGCAGCAGGAACATCTCATGTCCCAAAATTGCTCAACGCCTTGTGAATGCTTCGTTCTTGATCTACAAAAGCATATGCATGCTCACAGGTGCATGTCTCGGTCCCTGTGAACAAATTTGTAGTACATCATGGTGACATGAATGTATCTCTTTCTCCTTTGCACTCTCAGGCTTGTTTGGAAAGTCTATTTCCGATCGAGATCATGTGGATGAACCGAAAATCTAAACTAAATTTCTGATCCATCTATAGAAATGAGCAGGAATTTTAGTCCAACCAAACAAGGACTCTAGTCCCTCCTCAAGGCTCAACCGCTCAAGCAAGAAGCAACGTTGCGGACTTGCTAACATTCCCAGATGTTTCTGCGGTTCTGCCCCACCCAATGGACTTGATTTGTTTTATGATGGCAAAACAACTGCCACTACTGTCCTGCAGATGACAAGCTCCTTCCACCATACTTGTGACCCGGGGCGGAGATGGGCGTCGCGTCGTTGCCCTGTCCTGCAGATGATAAGCTCCTTCCACCGTACTTGTGAGTTGTGATAGTGCAAACAAGCGCAGCTAATTTTCTAAACATTATTTTTTGGAAGAAAAAAAATCTATACTTTTGGCCAATTGACCAAACTCTCATTATGCCTGATATATGCCATGTGCCCCACACTCCCTATATTTTCCCTCCTGCCCCATCCCGATCCCGTCGCGCATGGACGCCTCAACATTTCCCCCCTCCCTAGTGACAGATGCATGACTAAAAATTAGAGGTGCTAATAGAATGCTGTCATTTATCTACGCTGCCGTCTGTCTATTTGGCCACGCACTGCCGTCTGCCTATTTGGCCATGCGCTACCTGTCTGCCCGATTACCGACGTTGCCTACCTGCCCTGTCGTCTGCCGCGCTGCACATAGGCTTGTGCCACGCAGCGTTGCTCGGTTGCCACCGCACCTCATGCCTACGTGAGCCTCCCAGCACGCCCAAACCCATGTCCGCAGGCTCGCCGTAGTGCTAGTCACTAGGGTTCGCCATGATAGGGATTAGGGAATTGGTTAGAGATTAGAGTGGGACTCGATGCTTGGTGGGAAAAGAGAGCAGAGTCAGAGCAAGATAGATGGGTTTGATGGGCTTGGTCAGTTAACCCAGGACGGACAGCAATGACCAGCAGTTGAATTTTTCTAGAATTTATGAAGAATATTATTTGGACCAACCCCATACTCCAACAGTAACATCCATTTACATATATGCCACACACGCAAAAGAAAACAAATCCATTAATTGCTGATCGGACGGTCCAAAATATGCGTAGTCATGCGGCTTTAGTATCACCACTGCTGCTACTGACAGTGGCGGATCCAAGTGAAACTTTAGGAATGTAGAGGGCACCGGGTTTAATATTGTTTTACCTTATCAAAACTAATATACACATAGTTATGCATTCTGTAGTTTATATACATTCATTCCATATGTATGTGGTGGTATGTACGATGACACTCGGTCGATTTTGTCCTGAATTCGCCGCTGGCTGCAGATCCTCTGTTCCCTAAATCTGTTGTTGCTATTGGCCGGGCATTTGGTACTGACAGTCTCTTCCATCCAACGAGCAGGTGGACGGAGCAAGAGAACGACGCGACGTCAGCGTCAGAAGGCTGTTACCAGCAGACACGGCCATTGCAGGAGGCCACGGACGGAGCTGGGAGCCCGCTACCGGAGCAGGTAGTCGTGCAGGGGGTGATCGGCTCCATGTCGACGCCGGTGTCCCTGCTGGACATCACCTCGCTCTCGCAACTCAGTATCGACGCGCACCCGTCGGTGTACGGCGGGCCTGTCCGGGACGGCATGGACTGCACGCACTGGTGCATTGCCGGCCTGCCGGACGCCTGGAACCAGATCATGTACGCGATGCTGCTGCGGCAGAGATAAACGTTCGCTATACTTGCTAGCTCTGTTTACAAAGGCAGTGTGAGGCAAATTAAGCTGGCTGTTGCAACTGGCAACATTTATCAATGTGGAAGCGTCTTAATATAGAACTATATTCTTTCTATGAAACCTTTCCTTCTCGGGTAACTTTAAGAAAACCTCAGGTTTTGAGGTCTTAATTGCGACAAACTCTGAGTATTTTGGATTGCAGCAGATAATCCATGGTTTTATTGTCATGAGGTTTGATAAAACCCCACACCTAAGGGATCAGAACCGCAGAGCACGTTGCCCATCTTGCGGTTGCGGAAGAGGCGGTCATCGACGACGGCGTCTAGGAGGAGGCGGTGACGGCCGCGACGGCCAAAGCTGGCTCTCAAAGACGCGCGCCACCCCGCCGCCTACGCTCTTCCATCTTACTTTAATGCTCTCCATAATGTTGGTCGACGAAAGTAGTTGTATCGTCTTCTCAGCCATTTTACCTCGATATTGCGTACAGAATTGTTGGCTGTATATTTGAACAGGATTTAGTCTGATGTCATCCCGAGCTATTTCCACCACAATTATCTTGCCTTTTTCATTTGCATGTGTTCCACTGCTTGTGTTGATAATCCGTTTGGTGGTATTTATTTACGTTGTTTTGGCGATGCAACAATGCAAGTTGTGAATGTCGCGGTGATCGCCCCGCCGTGCGCGTTGATTTTCGGGACGCGTCGTCGACGACGGCCATGTTGTTTTTGACACCCGGGATCTTGAGGTACACTTGATGCGATGTTTTTGCTTTGCGTGAACATGTACTTGTTCGTATAAGTTGTTTCAACAGTTATCATCGATTTCCTCTTTGTTTTAGTTTCTCTCTGGTCCTCGTTCATTGATCCATCACTCGGCATGCTATGTGCGTGTGAACCGAGTAATATTTGTACATGTGAGATGAGACATGCGTCTCATTCGGAGTCTTATCTTACGAGAAGGATTGGTCTTAAAAGAGTATCGAGGAACCGTCGCTGACGAGTTCAGTTCGAATAATTATTTTATAGATAAGCGTAGAAACATATCTAAGAACACAAGTACAGAATAGTAGATTAAACACATAGATGGAGACTTCTTCTCTTCTCTTTATTTCTCTTCTCAAAAGCACACATAATGGTTGAGGGTCCCCTCCTTTATATAGTTTTTAGGGTGGATGAGGAGCCTATCATGGGCCAGGCCTGCCTGACCTAGTGTAACGTCCTCAAAGTCCTTAAGTTGGATTAGCTCAGCATATCATGAGTTATGTGTGTAAAATTTGTATTAATGTAAAACTTTGGTTGTTGTAATAAAGTTTGTACCAAAATTCTTCAATTTTTTTAATCTTGAAATCAAGTTTTAATATGGATCCAGAACTTTGTGTGATTAAAAGTTTTTGGAAATAACTGACTTGGTTCCGACTGGACCCGACCGCGAACTAACTTGGTTCAATCGCTTAGCCCAAACCGACCGCACCGCTTTGCCTCCACCGCTGACGGGCAGGCCCCCATTGTCAGCCCCGCTTCATCATCTCCTCCATCACCCCGCCGCTCGCCCACGTGCGTTGGCATTGTGCAAGCTCGCCACCGAAGCCTCAACCACTACCACGTGTCTTCCCGACTGCCTTTGAGTAATCGTCGGGACACCACCAATCCCCTAAGCCAACTCATTTCTTTCTCATCCCCCTTTCTTGCCATCTCCGACCAATTTTGGACCTTGGCCGAGGATGAAGACGAGGGGAGCACCACCGCATTGAAGCCTCCCGCAAGTCTGCGACCTCACCGCCAGGTTCCTTGTACCACGCCGCACCCATTTTCGCTGATCTGGGTCCCTCTCATGCACTGAATCGTCAAGCACGATGTCTTCGTCTTCACGGCCGGTAGCCATGGCCACGATTCTCTCATGCACTATGGTGAGTTATCCTCTGAGCCGTGTTGTCCTTTATGATCGCAGCGTTCCACTGATTCCTTGGGCGAAGTTAATTTGAATTTGGTGTTGTCTCGAGGGTGTGCCAACCCTTCTTCTCCGACCATAGTGAGCCGCCGCCGCCAACCATTCGGGCATCTCCGAACCTCTTTGACGTCAAGATCGGGGGCGCCATGTTCTTGAAGATGAGGCGGCACTGATGCGCGCATTCCCGAAGTGTCTCGATCACTGAAGAGCCTCCTCCTCGAGCGTCGCTCCTCGGCTCCGCGTCCGGCCGCTGTGAGCCCGCGACTGGTGACCGTTGGGCTCCCCGCCACTTCCATCGAGTTCACAAGGCTGCCCCGCACCTGGTGGAGTTAATCCCGAGCCCAAAGACCCTCTGATGCGCTAAATCGCCTTGGACAGCCGCGCCGCTCACGCGCGGGAGCTCCGTTCAACCGTCGGCAACGTTAGGTAATGACGTCGTCATTAGCACTAATTGTTTTCTTTTAATGATTGTATGACACATAGGTCCCACCGATTAAAAACATGTTTAGAACTTAATTGAAAAACGTTTAAACTTTTGAATGATTGACATGTGCGCCATAGATCTGGTTAAGTGAACGTGTAAAACATCAAAGTACGTTTTCTCTTAATGAAAGCGTAATCCTTACATGCTTTAACCGAGTTATGTTTTCGGTATTTGAAGGTGTAATCATTAGAATGCGCATTCTTTTGAGCTCAGCTGACTGGGTCAAACCCTTGACCCTGGTGCCGCTTGTCTATCTCTTTGTTTAGCTGCGAGTGAGTGAGAAAAGCTATTAATCCTTTTAGAAATCCAAAACGATTTAAAGTTGAACTGAAAATTCAAATAACTTGGAAAATTCATAACTAATTCATTTTAACTCCAAATTGGATGGAATCAATTTTGTTAGTTTTCATTTTAATGTACTTTTAATTGGACTAGGTTTTAAGTATGTTTCTGTTATGAAATTTTTTTGATAATTGTTTTATTTCTGCTTTAATGACATTAAATTTGTAAAATGCGTAGAAAATTCTTATGAGCTCCAAATGAACTAAAAATTTCACCTAAAATGTTAATCTACCAACCGTGGGAATTGTATGCATTTTTGTATGACTTGTTATTATTGGCTTTAATTGGAGTTTATTGCAACATCGTATTTTCGTTAGGTTTTCGACGATTTCAACATATATTGAAGTTAATCTGAGGGTAAATACAAGCAAGGTAGTCAGAGTCGAGATCCTAAGTTGGATCGATTTGCCTTCGGAAGGATCGAAATCGTAGTATCGAATCGTAGAATCGGCGATTCTACGGAATTGTAAAAATACACATATTTAACATCTATACTATAAGTTTGTATGATTCTTATATGGTTTACAACTTGCATGCTCCTTAAAAGCAGCTAGACATACTCCAGGAATAAAAATAGCTTATCATTATCAAGCTCAAGATTGCTCATGCCATAATATAGATATTTGTACTAGCATTACCACACTGATACAATATTTTGCATGCTCCTTGTTTATTTATAGTTTCATTCTCAGAAATTAATATCAACAAATTTTACTCTAAAACAAAATATCAGCAAAGCCTGGCCTCTAAAAAAAATTGCCCTAAGTCTCTACAAATAGGATCGACAAGCTGTCGTGGGTTCGTAAAACCGTAAGACTCTAAGAGTAGGATCGCGATCCTAACTACCTTGTGTAGGATCGGATCGACAGTGAGATTTGGATTGACAGGCTGTCGTGGGTTCGTAGAATCGTAAGACTCTAAGAGTAGGATCGCGATCCTAACTACCTTGAATACAAGTGATACCAACAAAGGTAAGCAGTTTTTTCCTTTGATGCACGTTGAATTCCTATTAATTTCAAAAACTATTTATGTTGATTTTCAAGTATTCTATGCATCGCTTTAATTTCAATTACATGTATGTCAAATAGGTAGTTTAGTTATATCCTCTTGCTGCATTGGCCTTCCTTGAATATTGTTTACCATTTTGTCTTGAAATGATTAAGGTTATATGTCATATGGGTTTGTTTGATAATTTTTAGAACGATACTTAGCCATGCTAGTAGATGTAGTCGAAAGTGGTTGATGGAGCTAGTCCATTGGCCGAAGTAAAATTTAATATTATTGAAATTAAGGTTTATGTTCAAATCTTGAATGTAATTATTGGGTTCTTTACATTTTAACTTAGACGGGTGTAGGTTATGATGAAAGTTTTGTTACGAAATTATGTAGCCCCGTCTGAGTGATTAAGGACCTGTCTATGTGGTGTTGAACTAAGCCATATGTACCACATGCTAGGTTAATGGCGAAGGCTTGGCCTATTAATTTGTAGTGTGTTTGCTATCAAACCACAAATAGATTGACAATTGTTGTTTTATTATTATTACTATTGTATTGTTAATCTAGGTGGGGCATGTTAAATTTTGTCTTACACGCTCTTAAGGGTTGCTTGTGTTAGCGGAAAAGCTACGCAAGGACTTACTTACACAACGAGGTGTAACCATGGTTCAGACGACCGACAGTCTGCCATGGTGTGTATCCTCGGGTTGGTTTAATAGTTGACACATGGCATTGTAACAGCCTCGTTATGATATCTCAGTCACACTTCTACGGAAGAGTGCATTGGCCAACATTGAGAGATATTCATATCATGTGGGTAAAGCAGCACAAACTCTGCAGATTCTTAAATCTATTCGAATAGCCATATCCCCGGTCATGGATATTACTTGTGGGAAACCATGCACAGTTACTTGTTGGGAATAAGCAGGGTATGGTTGGAAATGAATTGTCATCATGAACGAGAAGTTCTTGTATTGTTGTTAGTTTACCCGAGTAGGATCGCTACTTTGGGTATGATTGTTTTGATGGTTGAATCTTGGAAATATTGATCATGAATTGGAGAATTTACTATTATATCATATTTCAAATGTTTGTCAAATGGAAATTTCAATCTATATTAGTCATCTTGTCAAATAACCTGGCTTTACGCTGAGAAAGAACCATTTTAACCATCCTTTGACACCAAGTGCATTTAATTAAACTTGCTATTCGGAAGTCTTGCGAGTACGTTTTTGTACTCAGTTGGCTTGTCTTTGTTACAGGTTAGAACGTCATAGTTGAGGTGATAACGATTGGTACTTTGGCTTTAATCCCAGTCGGTTGCCCTTGGGGTTGTGGCGCACCATTGAGAAGGTTGTTTTTATCATTTAACCTTCTATTCTTGTTTACTTAATATTTTCCGCTGCTAATTTTTATTTATTATAATCTAATCGTGTATGCAAGTGATATAATGTTGTATGGATATGTGAATGTTAGCGGCTGACCCTGAGGGCTAACTAGAGATGCATATCTAGGTACTCGAAATTAATCATGCTTCCTGTTAAGGGTTACATCTTGGCGTAATTACTTAATTTGAAACAGGATTAATTTTGGGGTCCTCACAGCATTGGTATCAGAGCATGTTGACTGTAGGTTAAAACCGTAGCAATGGACGTTATTAGGAATTGTGTTTGTAAAGAATATTTTCAAAACTAGCAAAACCTTGGCAAAAATATAAGTAATATAATTCATTTCTTTCTTACCCATCCTAACATCTAATTCTTACCTCCTTACTCATTTGATTTGTGCAAAATAATTTTCTCTATTGCTCGTCTCTCTTTTTCCAACAATAGACACGTTAAGTAGTCTTCGGTGAGAGCAATGGCGAAAGGACGAGAAGACGTCATCTTGTTGCGATATTAGGACTAAGCAGGGATTAGTTTTAGATTATATATACCCTAATTATTATCCTTAGCGTGTAGACGCTGGATTTTGTAGTTTGAGTTTTGCTCTTTTCTTTTCCGAGTAGTTGCGCATCGCCTACGGGTAAATGTATAGCAACTATGTTAGAAAACTAAATGTGTTCATTTGCATAAATGTGCATATGTGCTGCATTCATGCTAGGTTAAGTTCCCCCCTGTCATTTACTTACCTTATGCTTTTTCCTCGTATTTTTTGTCGGTTGCTAACGACTCGTATGGCAATAGGATGTTGGGTCGAAAGACTCATTTGATGTCGGAGATCATAGAGGACTCACAGCCCGTGGGTTCCCAAGTTACCGATGATCAGCCCTTGAATCCTCAACTGTGTAATTCGGAGCACCCTGAACCGCATTTTTAGCACTTGGGTTGGCAAGATGAGGTGCCTCCATCGTAGCCATCTGTGGTCGAAGTGCTGGCCCAGATGGAACGAAGCCGCCAAGATCAGACCAAGATCTTGTAGCTGATTGCCCAGAACACCGCTAGTGGCTTTTGTGCTGAATTGGCAGCAGGAGAAGCTAGTTCCAATTGTTCTCGATTTGCTGATTTTCTAAGCACGAAGCCTCCCGTGTTCTCTCGTTCTGAGGATCCTCTAGTAGCCGATGATTGGCTTCGAACCATTGAGCGGAAGTTGAGCATTGCTCAGTGTGCCGACAACGAGAAGGTTCTTTTTGCTTCCAACCAACTTGTGGGAGCAGTTGATGCATGGTGGGATACTTTTTGCGCCATGCAGCCTGCTAGTCACGTTCCATCATGGGACGAGTTCCGGTCAGCTTTCCGAGCAAAGCATATTCCCACAAGCATCGTTAGCATCAAGAGACGTGAATTTCTCGCACTAAAGTAGGACAAGAAGTCCGTGAGGGAGTATCTCTACGAGTTTAATCATTTAGCTCGTTATGTTCCGGACAATGTCTCCACTGATACAAGAAAGCAAGATCAGTTCCTGAATGGGCTAACGGAAGTGATGCAGCTGGAGCTTACTGCACACGACTTCTGCGACTTCCACCATTTGGTTGACAAAGCCATTGTGGTGGAGAATAAGATGCAAACAGTTGTAGAACTGCAAAAGCGCAAGTGGGCTACACAAAAATCAACAAGTCACAGTTTTCAAGAACTATGTGCATGGCAGCCCATCTCTCTAGAATTTCAAGCCTCAGCGCCTCCGAGACCTCCTATGCAAGTATCTCATCTTCCCCAGTGAGATTTAGCAAGTGCAGCCTGGGAAGAAGCAAAGAAGCTGACATCACCGCAACAAGAAAGTTACTTATTTCACTTGTGACAATGTGGGGCATTTTGCAGAATATTGTCCGGAGAAGCACCCAGCTAATTTCGGTCTAGGCCAAGAGTTTGAAGCATCCTTTAATCAGAGGTGCAATGTTACTCATTAGAACATCGGTCGTGGTCATGTGAACCATGTCACCGCCGAGGCGGCAAAGGAAGCACCCGACGTTGTGTTGGATACCTTTCTAGTCAATTCGACTTTCGCGACCGTGTTGTTTGACTCTGGAACCTCTCATTCCTTCATGTCAAGAAGCTTTGCTACACTCCACAATATCTCACTTAGCTTGATGCCGGTACCTATGATGATTTAATCATCGGGCTCAGAAATGAGAAGCAGACACGAATGTCAAGAAGTTGAGAATGGGATTAATGGAGTGAAGTTTTTAGCTGATCTTATTGTGATTGATTCAGTGGGCATTGATGTTATTCTTGGGATGAATTGGCTATCCAAGAATCATGGTCAGATTGATTGTGTCCACAAGGCTATCGCTCTCACCAGTTCACTTGGTTCGCAAGTCGAAGTGGTGCCGAGATTGGAGCCCTCGCATCTCTATTCCCTTAGTGGCAAGGAATTGCCGGAGTTGGGTAAAGTTCCAGTGGTATGTGAATTCCCGGATGTATTTTCTGAAGAACTACCAGGTATGCCACCAAAACGAGAAGTTGAATTTGTTATCGAGCTACAACCCGGAACAGCTCCAATTTCAAGACGACCTTACCGAATGCCACCGAATGAGTTGGTTGAACTAAAGAAGCAACTCACCGAGCTTCAGGAGAAAGATTTCATTAGGCCGAGCTCCTCACCTTGAGGATGTCCGGCTATCTTTGTGAAGAAGAAGGACCACAGTTTACGGATCTGTGTTGACTACCATCCGTTAAATGAGGTCACTGTCAAGAACAAGTATCCGCTTCCAAGGATTGATGATTTGTTCGACCAGTTATCCAGTGCTTGTATATTCTCCAAGATTGACTTGAGATTGGGTTACCATCAGATTAGGATCAGGTTTGAAGATATTCCCAAGTCAGCATTTTTAACTCGTTATGGCTTATATGAGTACACTGTCATGTCCTTCGGGTTGACGAATGCATCGACTTATTTTATGAAGCTCATGAAGTCAGTGTTCATGGAGTATTTGGATAAGTTTGTGATCATATTTATTGATGACATCCTCGTATACTCCAAATCTGAAAGGGAGCATGAAGAACACCTTCGGCTTGTGTTAGAAAAGCTCCGAGAACACCAACTTCATGCCAAATTCAGTAAATGTCAATTTTGGCTAAAGGAGGTTGCCTTTTTGGGTCATGTAATATCTGAAGGAGGAGTTGATGTGGATCCAAGGAAAGTACAAGATGTACTTAATTGGGGACAGCCCCAATTTGTTCCCGACGTTCGCAGTTTCCTCGGTCTTGCAGGTTATTATCGCCGCTTCATCAAGAATTTCTCGAAAATAGCAAGACCAATGACCAAGTTGTTGAAGAAAGAAAAGAAATTTGAGTAGTAAGTGGATTGTGAAGTGAGCTTTCAGATGTTGAAGGATCGCTTAACCACTGCACCAGTGCTAGTTCTGCCGGACGTTCATAAAAGTTTTGATATCTATTGCGATGCATCTCGCCTTGGACTCGGATGTGTTCTTATGCAAGAAAGCTGAGTTGTGGCATATGTGTCAAGGCAATTGAGACCTCATGAGGTGAACTATCCTACTCATGACCTTGAGCTTGCGGCAATAGTCCTTGCTCTGAAGATATGGCGGTATTTCCTTATCGGCAATCGTACAGTGCTACGATTTCTGAGTGGTTCGTCGAAGTTGATACAAAACTTTGCTTAGACGATTTCAATGAAATTGTAGTTCCACCATACAGGAATACATAGCCTGTTTGCGACTTAGGCAGTATATGGTCCGATAAGTACCCCAGATCATCTGATAGCTATCATGGTTAGGTCTTAGTTCTTTCTGTAGAATAGACTAAGATCTTTGCTTCCTTGGAGATATCGAAAGATGTCCTTTATTCCCTATCAATGCCTTTTGGTAGGTTCTGTACTATATCTTGCTAATAGGTTTACGGTAAATGCAATATCCGGTCTAGTACAGTTTGATAAATATATGAGTGCTTCTACTGCACTTAAGTACAGGAATTCTAGTCCTAGGACTTCCTCCCCCTCTTCTTTGGGTCTGTACGGGTCCTTGTCTTGCTGCAAAGATCTCCCGACCATCGGCACTTTCGAAGGGTATACCTTTCTAAAGTCAAACCTTTCTAAAATCTTTTGAGTGTAGGCTGAGTGATGGACTGATATCCCTTCAGGGGCATGCTCAAGCTACAAGCCTAGGCAACATTTGATTTTACCCAAATCTTTCATTTCGGACTTTGATTCCAGGTAAGAGCTTGCTTCCTTGATTTCTTCCAAAGGTTCTGATGATATTCAGATCATCTTCATACTCTGATATTATACAAAATCCATCCTAGAATCATCGTATAAATATACAAGGACAATTCTTGTTGTTCGTGTAGCCTTTCTTGCATAGAAAGTCGCTTCAAGCGATTATACCACATCCTACCTGATTACTTTAAGTCTGTACAGTGACTTTCTGAATTTCACACTGTACATATTCCTATTTTCTCTATCTTGGTTCGGGATAGGGATATATTCAGGTATCTTCATATAAATGTCCGAATCCAAATTTCTATAAAGTTATGTAGTTACCACATCCATCAATTTCATTTCTAAATTCAAGTTTGCTGCCATTGAGATTAAATATCTAAAGGTAGTTCCGCCCTTGACCGGGGAATAGGTTTCTTCATAATCAACTCCTAGACGTTGAGTGAAACCTTGTGCAACGAGCTTTGTTTACAACTTTATTATTTTCATTTCTCTTTCGAACAAATACTTACTTATGTCCTACGGGGTGCACATAGGGAGGCATGTGGCTTACAGACCCAAACACCCCTCTTTTATTCAGAGACAATGATTCTGTTTCTATTGTCTTCTTCCAATCTTCTCAATCTGATCTTTTTTTTACATTCAGCGAGTGATGTAGGCTCTAGATCAAAGATCGATGATTGTGGCAATTTTCTTTGCAAAATAAATATCGACATTGACTGTTGACCTATTCATAGATTCTCCTGTGGTCACATATTTAATAGCTATTTCTTCATGGAGCGATTCTTCTAATGCTTCTACTTGCTCACCGCTGCTTTCAATTACGGGGGTAAATCCCTTTAGTTTTTAAGCTCCGATGTGTGTCCACACATCTATGTTGATATCTCCCTCCGTGGGAATCTTCAAATCCGGTATGCCTTTCATAAAGGTTCCATACTAGTGCCAAATCTCAACTGGCTCCTTTTCTGATTCTAGGGAACTTCAGTGATCAACTGTGTCAAGTCCTTCTTATCCTTTTTTACCAAGCGTCCCCGGTTACTTTGGATTCGAGGGGCTGGAGCTCTCGTCCTTTTCTGAGGCCTCTGGATGGGATTAGGGATACCTTTTTCTTTCTTCAGTATTTCAACCATCTCTAGTGCATTGTGTGCAGGCACATGCGACTTGGTCACACTCTTCAAATCACTAAAGTGATCAGGCAGTTGATTCTCTAATGCTTGCAAATCAATTATCTTCTGGACTTCAATATTTGCTTCACTAGTGTGCGGGTCATGTGCATGGATTCACATGGCTTACCACGTTATTTCTCGATATTTTTCATCAAGGGGTTAATTTTCTCCCCCTAATGACGGAAAACTATCCCCATCAAATATGCTACCAGCGAAGCGGTCGTATGTAAATCTCTAGTCATAGGGGTCCAAATACCTGATTATGGATGTTGTCTCATAACCAACATATATCCCATACTTTTGGAGAGGGCCCATTGCAGTTCGCTGCGGTGGTGGTATAGGTACATAAACTTTACAACCAAATCTACGAAGATAAAAAATTTTCGGTGCTGACTCTTCCACTAGTTGCATAGGTGAATGAATGTTATATGCCGATGGTCTAACCATAAACCATAGAACATCATCGTGGAACCAACAATAACTTAGTAGGTGCATGGACAATCATAAACGAAGTGATATTCCCTTATATGGTATCTGATTTTATTAGCATTGAGCTTTTTGACAAGCATAGGACGACGATTTTATTTACAGAAATATGGATTGCTGATTGTTTTATTTACCTTTAGTTTTGCATAGATATAGATTGTGTGATATGCTACATCAAATCCTAATGCTCCAAACGAAAGAGCTTTTGTTGCATCACAAAAGTTAGTTGACAGAGGTTTGGACCATAATCATCTAGAAAAATCTTATTTGATTTAGTATGAAGGAAGTGCTTTTGTTCTCCGTGACGTCTCCCTTTATGATCATCTCAGTCCATAAATTCTGAAAAATATGATTGTACTCTTCATTTACTATTAGCTTTGGGAAGCCTGGGAAGTGTTTTTCCTTGCAGGGAAGTTGTGGGTTCGTGGAGATCAAGCTGAGGAAGGGGATAGTCCCTGATGCAATCGCACTAGAGCATGTGTCCAAGGTAATGTTTCTTGACGACCCATGTAACTATTTGCTTCTGTGTGCATTCAGATATTGTTTGCAGCAGTGTTAGCTTCGATTATGTGTCTTGATATCTTCGAAGATTAGATATTGAAAAGAATTGATTGACCTAAAGGGTGGAGTAGGGTTAACAAGCTGTTAGTGAATGCAAACAGTTACAGTTTGGCGCGTGCATGAGGGGCTTAATGCATAGTCGTCGTCCTACCATGCCAGCATTACTGGCCAGAAACCACAAAATGTGCCCTGTGTGCCAGCCGGTAAGCAACACTTTAGGTGTCTATTAAAGGCAATATGCCGCAGTCTGGTGCATATCCTGTTTGCAATTATAACCGTTACCCATGGTATATCCCAAGTTATTACTTCTGTCCATAAACCATAGAACATCATTGTGGAACCAGCAATAACTTAGTAGGTGAATGCACAGTCATAAACAAAGTGATATTCCTTTATATGGTATCTGATTTTATTAACATTGAGCTTTTTGACAAGCATAGGATGACGATTTTATTTACAAAAATATGGATTGCTGATTGTTTTATTCACCTTTAGTTTTCCACATATATAGATTGTGTGCTATGCTACATCAAATCCTAATGCTCCAAAGGAAAGAGATTCCATTGCATCACAGAAGTTAATTGACGGAGGTTTGTACCGCAGTCGTCTAGAAAAATCTTTTTTGATTCTATAAAGGAAGTGCTTCTGTTCTCCATGACGTCTCCCTTTATGATCATCTCAGTCCATAAATTCTGAAAAATATGATTGTACTCTTCTTTTACTATTAGCTTGAAGAATATGAAGTTAGCAACTCTACACCTTAGTGACAATGTTGTGTACCCGAGATCCCTTATAAGCTATCATCGTGTCTTATGAAATTTTCTTGCAGCTTCACATGTCTTACCACATAGTTTACATCAAAGGAGTCCACATGTCTTCCCTAGGTTTTTCTATTTTAGGATAATGCATAGTATGTCTTTTCTTTTGGTGCTCCAATCAATTTATGAGCACTGACATCAAAGAAATTCGAGCTCCAATCAATCTATGAGCGCTGGCATCATTCTACTGCATAATATGTGTGTTTTGTGAATTTTGATTTGGTATTTTGTTTGCACAGGGTAACGCATAATACTATGTCCAACAAAATCCGACAAGACAGATAAAGGTATTTTTTTCTTCTTTGTGGATGAAGATAGATAGAAGGTTTATTTATGCTGTTACGCTTGGATTAGCTCGATGGTTCTCGATTCTTATAGTTTCTCTCTAGCGTACACACTATACCGTTCAGTCTTTTATTCTTTTGCCCTACCTTTCTTGTCAGACTTTGTCTGCCATCTCGATTGGCTATTGATCATCACCACCAGATGCATTGGGTGGATAGAAATAGATACCTAGCTTATCTGCTATATATTATCAGTCGTTGTATCTTTACTATATTCTCTTACCCTTTTGTTTCCT
Source organism: Phyllostachys edulis (assembly GCA_036346405.1). NCBI lineage: Eukaryota > Viridiplantae > Streptophyta > Magnoliopsida > Poales > Poaceae > Phyllostachys > Phyllostachys edulis. Next base: position 49,777,727 of record CM070556.1, read on the forward strand.
ATTTTATAGGTCTGGACAATATAGCGTACAGTGCTAAGCGCATTCAGTCATTCACAGCAAAAGTTAATAGATGGCCAATCAAAGTCAGAGTATTAAGACTATGGTATTCTATTGGTCCGAGCTCCAATCAATTTATGAACATGGACGTGATTCTACTGCATAGTATGTTTTTGTTTTGAAATTCTTATTTTTTTCTTTTTATTTACACCTTTTGACCACATGTGATGCACTTTTAGTATATAACAGTACACGGTCTCTGTTGGAATGGCTTTGATATTTTACTCTACCCCTACCAAGCTATCATTCATAACCATACATTAGTCTTTTTCTTTTCATTGTTTTTCCTTTTGTCATGTTGTTGGATGGAAGGGTAAGATTGTACCTCCAGCAAACTTTTCGGAGGTTTGTTGATTCTAAACAGTTATTTTTAGAGTTGTTTGATTAACAAGGGGAATGGATCTTTCATATCCCCATTTTTTCCTTGAAAGATCATTTCCTATGATTTGCAATGACACTATATGTTCTCCGAATTTGCACTAATCGGTTAGATTCAGCTACATGTGTGTTTCATTCTTCTCATCTTCATTCTATATTCCCAATTTTTCGAATTAGATAAGTTTTATTGTTTGTAAACATAACAAGAAGATATCAACAGTGACTAGGACATTAAACTAGCCCATAAAACTAGCAGGTTTTGGTACCCTACACAGATATTGAACGTTAATAGCTCCTATCCTCTTAATCTATTTTTCTGGTTGTGTTTGTAGTCTCACTTCTTTTATCTTCCTTTTGTCTTCGCTGTGGACATCTATCACTTTTGATGACCAAAGAGCAATGACACCATTTGTCACTTTCCAAATTTCTTATTCCATGGAAAAGAGGTCTACTCTGTCAGACAGCTTACTTTCTCGGTGTCCAAAAGAATACGATTCTAATAACATACTTTCGTATTTTCCCCCAGTCCATGGAAATTATAGTATGTCAAGCTTTCTCTATTTTTCTAATAACATATTTAGATTATGCAGAACTCGGGACAGTGATATTAAGAATCATGAAAAGATTCTAATTAAGGACCACCTAATCAAGGGCCGAGTATTTTATTTTGTTTATGAGAATTCCTTTAATTTCTATCTTTTTTATTAGAAAATTTGAACACGTACTGTGTTTTTTTTGGGGAACTAAATGAACCATCTATACAGAATTATGAATAGCTTGCTCTCATGTATGATGGAAAGCTCATAGCTTGCAAGTTTCCTTTTGCTTTTTTTATAAAGCTTTTTGAACCTTGCAGATGTTTTTTTGGGTCAAGATAATTCCAGCTGATGTGGAGTGCATGCATACATGAGGACCCAAAGAAGACCATTTCCAGCATGGACATCCGCGTATGCAGAGCTTAGATAGGTACAGTTCCTATTACTCTATTCCAAATTTCGCTACCTCCTACCTCTTCGGTCAGTAATTTTTTCTTGCATAGTGTTACTGAGGTAATAGGATCTTCCATTAAATAACCACTTTAGTTGTTTTGTTTTCTAGACCCTTTCCCAGAAATATATTTCATTATTTTTGCTCCTGTGTACAGTCTGTCTGAGCTTCTAGAGGATACACTACACTTTTTTTTTTGTCTCCGTAAGATTCTATGCTCTATCCTGTTTCAAACTTTCCGCTATCATAGCGTTCACAGTGTGCTTTTTAGTTAGTTTCAAACATATGCTACACTCTGTTTTGGGGATATTACAACTTTTTATTCCCTACACTTAAAAAAAAACACGATTTCCCTCTTTATTTATCAGTATCTATTTTAGTTCGTTTAAATTCACTTCACATGCTTTGAACATGCTAGACGTTTAATCACCATTAATCACCATCTTATACCATGACCTCATCTGCCAACCATGCTAATGATTATTGCGTTTCCCAAATTGATGTCCTCATATTGTTTGAGGATAGGAAAAAAACAATGCAATGTCTTTATGCGTTACAGATTGTTTTTCTTCATTTAGTTTACGGACTTACAACATATAAAAACCAAACTTGCCAAACGGTAGACACTGTTAATCGCTCGCTAAAAAACATGCTCAGCAAAATACCAAGAAAAACATGTACCCGTTGTATCCGTGCCATTGGCGTGAGTTCCCTTCTAGTAGCTATAAAGAGAACAAGCTATACATTCTTCTAGCACAGCACAGCTGGGAATTCTGATATGATAAGATATCCTTTTCATACATAAATGAGCATTTCTTTTCTATGTATCTGTTTTTTCCCTCTAGAACGATTTACCAATATTTTGGCAACAGCTAGATCACAGACTAATAAGTCACATTACTGTTCCACACTTGCACGTTATCCAACTCACTAGTATTTACTCCATAACGCAGATCCAGAGATCCCTGAAAAGATTCGATCCTTTAGGGCATATACAATGATATAGACAGTTGCTCAGTTATCTATAGCAACTCTCTATGTCACCTGTAGACAACACTATAGACAGCTCATACAATGAGTTGTTTTGTCATCTTTCTTTATAGATGACACAATCTTTTAATGCTTTTATGAACCTAAGACATCTCCTCCTTAGTTCTAGTGATACAGTCGGCTACAGGATTGTAGAGAACACATTTCTCTCTCTTTATTCTCTTTTAGCCACATCAGCTTAAATTCTACATGGTAGAAACTATAGCTGATGTAAGCTCATTGTACATGACCTAAACACTTCGCATGCGGTGACATGAAGAGAGCATTGAATGCACATTTGCTACTTAACACCAAAAAATACACTAGGACGTACATATACATCCTCATGAATTAAGATGCCCCCTTGAACATGTAGGGGTGAAAACGGAACAGATAATTTTCGTCCAATCCAATACTGCATCTGAAAAAAAATCCGCACGAGGTACCTTTTTTAATCCCGGCCCGCATCCAACATTATTCGTATCCGTAGCCGAAAAATCTCATGAGATATGAGTTACGATATGGGAAAAGCAATATCCAACCCGTATCCGTATTTTATAGGATATCCGATAAATCAACAAAATGATATCTGATAAACATCAATATCCTTTAATATCCTCTATGATTTTCTAGTCATTGACTAATATATAATATGAATTTACATTTGATTATGTTTATGTTGTTAATTAGGATAAATAATTCTCACGTAGGTAGTACAATTTGACACTTCCGTTGGTGAAGTTATATCCTTTATTTATATGTACATTATCCACAACCGATTTAAATCCGATCCGAAATCTTACGTGGTAGAGATTATAGACAACTGATGTAAGCCCATTGTACATTACCTTAGCACTTCACATGTGGTGACATGAAGAGAGCATTGAATGCACATTTGCCACTTAACACCAAAAAAATACACTAGGACATACATATACATCCTCATGAATTAAGATGCCCCATTGAACATGTAGGGGTGAAAACGGAACGGATAATTTCTGCCCAATCCAATACTGTATCCGAAAAAAAACCACGTGGTACCTTTTTTAGTCCCAGTCCGCATCCAACATTATTCGTATCCGTATCTGAAAAATCTTATGGGATATGGGTTAGGATATGGGAAGAGCAATATCCAACCTGTATTCGTATTTTATAGGATATCCGATAAACATCATTATCTTTTAATATCCTCTATGGTTTTCTAGTTATTGACAAATATATAATATGAATTTACATTTGATTATGTTTATGTCGTTAAGTAGGATAAATAATTTTCATGTAGGTAGTACAATTTGACACTTTCGTTGGTGAAGTTATATCTTTTCTTTATATATACATTATCCATCAAGTTATCCACGACCGATTTAAATCCGATCCGCATAAGCTCCATGTCTGTATCCTAAAAATTTTGTATCCGAATCTAGGGTAAAACTATTGGTTAGGATACGAGATACGAGAAGAGCAATATCCGATCCGTTTTCACCTCGATGAACATGCATGTACATATAGACCAAAGCTTCTATTGCCTGAAAAAGAAATTTCCTGGAAGGTCATTTCTTCGCAATTACAGACCAAACCTTGTTTCAGTATTAGTATGGCCCTCCCCTAATTGATATTTTTCCGCTTAACGGTTTAGAAACCTTGATGTAGGGGTATTTCGGTCATTATTGAAAATTATAAAGTCTCCGTGCCGACAACTAATCTTACCATGCTATGCAGTGGCAAATACACAAAAGTAACAGCAAAAACCTAATTGCCACATATTTGCAGCGGCAAATAGCCAAATGTCCCACAAAGTCACGCCTTAGGAGCACTACTCCATGTGTGGTGTTGGGTAAACTTCAATTGTCAGGGCATCATTAGCATAAGAGAAACTTCTATACAACTAATCACTTAGGAAAAAGTGGGATCCACGGTTAGTCTGCGGCTGAAGCTTCTTGTCCTCCCACTAAACTTGGGGTTGCGAATTGTTCAACATATGGCAAGCAAGCATGCAATATAATAAAGAGAACATACAGATCAGGTTTGAGACTTTCAACTGCATAGCATGCAATGCATACGATCTCTATCCAAGTCACAATTTTATATTTGAGATTCTTCTCCAGGAACCATGCCATGTTCTTACAATGCTTCAAAAGGAAATTCTTCTGGCCACTTTATGTACAAAGTAAATTAAAGGCACACAATATAGTATTCACACAAAAGTTGAAGTTAAGAACCATACCTGTTTGTAATCAAGAAGTCAGATGCTACACATGAAGACAATCTGTATCATATTTAACCACTTTGTGCAATACACTTTTTACTTATACCACCTGATGAATGAAGAAATCATGCTTTAATAGCCCCCTATCTCACGTTTTTACCTGACTGCAATGAATTCGAACAAATGGAAGGAGATATACATGCAACTATAAGGAGCTACCTTATCTGCTCCAATTTGGTGTGCTATTTTGATACACTCTAGAGGTACAACAGATGAAGCGGCTGGGTGCTCAAGAAGATTGTACAATAGGTTGGTCCGCGAATGGGCCACGCAACCAACCTCTGGCAATGTGTCCATATGCGGCCTCTGTCAGGTGAATGCCATCCCAACTCCAATGTGTCTTGGGATCGGCACATGCCTTGGCACCAGGCTCACCACATTTGGCTGTCAGATTGAAGTTGTAAGGGCCGCTACCGGGAGCGCCACAGCATGCTCTAGGCAGTTGTTTGTAAAATCCTGCATCAAGGACAGAAGTTTTAGGTTCCTACTACCTGCATAGACTTGGGAGAAAAATCATAGGTCTATTTCGTGGAATAAATGCATATCCTGTTTATACAAGCAATGATGCATTTCCCCCTTATCATCTAGTAGTCAAGACAAACACTATCATTGTCGGCAAAATTAATTTGATAAAGTCCTCTCTAGAAAATAAAGGATGGTCATGCTGCTAGTGTGCCAATGACACAAAGATGATAGGCTTCAGCCATGAGGCCGAATGTGTACCCATCTCTTGATGTACTAAAACGACCAGTACAAAATATGGAGGATTCTCCCTCTGACACAGACGTGTTACCAATATGAGCCTTTGCTTTTCTATTTATTCAGAATGTTGTTCAGAAATTTCTGGGAAAAAAAATCAGGTTTCCGATATACCACGCCTTAACAAGTAGCTAGCACCTCGCACCACATGTTAAATTTTCTACAAGTGGAATAAAAATATATGAAAAGAACCAACATATGAATTTTCATATAGATAGGTCACAGATGGGGTCAGCTAACTGAGCGATTTCCTGGTGTTTGTACTTCTAGTGATATGGACTTCAAGAAAAGTTGCTATTCAGATTTATCTTTTAAAAAGGCAAGAGTTAGTACAGGGTAGGAAAAACCTATTCTTTTGCAATATCTTAATTCAATATGTGCCTTAAACGATTTTCCCATTAGAAATGCCAATTTTAACAACAGTCATGCAGAAGTAAATTTTACTTTGAGGAGAAATCATTTATCTAGTATGGGCATGAACACACATTCTTTAATTTTCTACAAATCAGTTCCTTAGGATATCTTTTTCATACGAGGTAAAAATTTGCTCTTGCAAAAAGTAGTAAAGCGGACATAAACTTTTCATCTGGCTATCTAGAAAAGATCAACTTCTGTGTCCATAATTTTATATGGGTTGAACACAATATATGTTCTTGTATCGATTTGATAACTTATTTGGCAAGGTTTTGAGCTGCCCATGTTGTATGGGCAAACTAAACCTTTGACCCCAAAACCAGTGCTCATTGCGCGAATAGTACCATAGCTTTTGAGAGAATATGCACAACTAAGAACACGGAGAGCTTGCAAACAGTTAGTACTAAGTATGTTCCCAAAGTGCAGAAAAACAATGCTATGTCAGCAGTTTTCCCATAGTAATATGAGCAGTAAATAGTACCCCTTCTGGAAGTAGCTCAGAGATTCTACATGATGATAACTTAAGTAACTTGTTTACTATCTTGGTAATTTGTATATTCAGAGCATGATCTGTCACATCATAAACACATGGAAGATAAATAGCACTGGAGAAAACTTTGAAGAGCTATCTGATTCTCCAGCAATAGTTTATTGCATCACACGAGAACATAAGTGTGACAGTTGAATCCGCAGTGAAGTTGAATTAGGTATGCTGAGAAACGTTAGACCTGTCTCTGAAACATAGCAGTTAGCACTAAGAAAGCTAATCCTTGGTCATATCAGACTCCTAATGTTTCCCAGTACTAAACCAATCGAATCAACAAATCGACATTATATATCTCGTGACCTAATTACAACACAAAACAAAGAATTGACGAACTCACCAAACTTCTCAGGCTGAAGCATGAACTGGACAACTGGTGTGAAGTAATCGCCGTATATGATCCTCACCCCAGGGTGCTTGGCACGGAGCTTCTCCAGTGCGCGCTTGAGCATTGCATTGTGCACCCATGAGAACGTGTTGAATCGCTTAAGGCAGCCACTACGTGAACCATACACCTCCTTTGGGTCATTGTACATGGTTAAGTACACCGGAAAGCACCCAGATGGCATCACTCCGGGCACAATCAAATCCTTTGCCCCCTCGGCAATCAATTGCTGCAGCACTCATCAGGAATTAGAACAAAACTCCATACAACAAGCCCGCTGGACACCAGCAAAGACGAAATTGTTACCTCAACGCCATCGGTGATGCCCAGAACGACATGTGGCATCAACTTGTAGGCCTCGTTGAGGTCCTTCCCGGCGAAGAGTGGCGCATTGTAGTCATTTCCGCCAAACTCACCGACAACAAACAGGGACTTGGCAAAGAACTCCCTGCATTCTTCAGAAACAAAGAAAGGGGAAGAAGAGACCACATCAAAATCAGACATCAACATCCATGAAATGGAACTACTATCTAGGCAAATAATTAGTTTTTCTTCTTTTACCTTGGGTGGAGTTGCAAAAGGAGGGCATGAGGTCGCGCAGCCACTGGATTTGGGTGAAGAGGGAGCCGGAGCTCCAAACGGTCTTGCCGAGCCCCCTCTTCTCGAAGAACTCGGTGTCGAGCGCGGTGGCGCCGGTGATGGCGAAGTTGGCGCCCTGCGCGAAGCTGGCGTTCTTGGCCTTAGACGGGGGCAGCAGTGGCAGTCCGAATTCTTGCGCTGAAGGAACCAAGAAACCCCAAACCCCACAAATCCATAAAATCTTGAACCCAATACACGCCCAAGAACGCATTCAATGGAACCAATCTGATAATTACCGATGAAATCGATGACGAGGCGACCGTCGGAGCAGCGGCCGGTGGGGTAGCCGAAGTAGGTCTGGCCGTAGGGCAGCCGCGCCGTGGCGAGGTAGTCCGGGATGCCCTCGGTCACCAGGTTGCCGGCGTCCACCAAGGAGTCCCCAAAATTGAACACTGCCCGGTACTTCCTGGCCTCCGCGCCCGCCGCAAGAAGCTGCAGCACCGCAAGAACCGCCGCGACCCTCCACGCCGCGCCTCTCCTCCTCGTCCTCGCCATTATTCCTTCTCCCCCCATGGTCCTCTTGTCCTGAAAATTTGGGCGCTGCGGAAAAAGGAGGAGAAGAAGGCTAGTTTGGCTTTGGTTTCTTGGCTTGTGGGCTAAGTAGTAGCTTCCCGTGGTGCTTGTCTGCTTCTTCTCGTAGGAGTGAGAGGCCACTACGAGTCTACGACCATGGACTGCGTGATTGAATCCGATCCTTAATTAGAGCCTTTTCATTTTTCCACGCCCATTTGCAGCGCCCTCACTCACTAGGTGAGGGGATGAGCCGATGAGGTGGTGTGGTGCCGGGTGCGTCTGGCCGTGTGAGAACAGTGTTCGCGATGCTGGCGGTGGCGCATTGACTGCTAGCTACCGTGGCGCCGTGGCGGCATTGAATTGAATGCGGGTGGGGTGGGACGGCACGGGGAAGAATGAAGATGGAGGTGACAGTAGCGGAGGTAAATGACCGAGCCTCGTGGCTTCGACGCACGCTGCTGACGTGTTTCCACTCGGGGGACGGAAATCGAACACCTCGCGTCAGGAACCTTTCCGCCTCGCAGCTGCAAAAGTGCGAGTCACGGTTAACGATTGCACAGTACAGACCCTAACCTAGGATGGCAACGGGTAATACCCGCAGGGAATTAACTAATTTAATAGCTGGAGGAATTAGCCTCCACCCAAAATAGGTCGGCCGGCCGTCGGATTATCACTCCAAAATAGGTTGACCGTCAGATCGTCATTGGACGCCCCAGATCGCGTCGGGTGAGGAATCCATCCGTGCGCTCTCAAACCGCCATCGCATCGTCTGCGAGCCCTAGTGCCTCCCGACTCCCGTGTCACGTCTCCCTCTTCTCGGCTCTTCGCTCGCTCCGTCTCGCGCCGCCGCTCCTTCCCCTCCACCTCATGTCCCCTCCCTCTCTCTCCCCTGCCGACCCTCTCAACCAGCCTTGCCGCGCTTCCCTCTTCTCTCTCGCCAGAGCAGCCTTCCTCCTCTTCCTCCCTCCCGCCCCTTGGTCTCCTCCCACCGCCGCCGCTTCTCTGTCTTCCCCCACTTCCTCCAATGCCGCCCCCTCGGTCTCCATCCCTAGCCACGTCGGTGCCTCCCTCTTCCTCCCATGCCGCCCGCCAGATCTCCCCCCAGCTGCCACCGCTCCCTCTTTCTTCCTACCCTGCCGCCCTCTCGGTGTTGCCTCTCACCTCCCTTCCATCTCCTCGCATCTCCACCAGTCACGTTGGTCTCTCCCTCTTCCTCTCCCCACCGCCCCTCTATGCCCGTCGTTCCCTCTTCCTCCCTCGCCGCGTCCTCTTCCCCATGCGTCGTTGCCGCATCCCCGCGCCTCTCTACTCTCTCCATTCTCAGTCCTGCATCGCCGCCGCCAGCTGCGCCCTCGCGTGCCCGCACCCGGCTCGGTCCCAACCCGTGCGCGCACCTCCTGGCAGTCGCCTTCCCTGGTTGTTAGACCCCAATTTTGCAGCTTGGGATCTCCTGCGTATAATGTGGCATTCCCTGGATCAATAGCTGAAAACACACACACACACACACACACACATTATTACGCTTGCTCAAACGATTACCTACAGAAGCCCCACGCTGACGCACGTGTTGGTTCGTAGACATGGTCATATTTGGTCAACAACGGTAGTTTTAGAGGAGTCTTAGAGAGGTCCTAGTATAGTTTTATAGCGATCCTAGGGAGGTCTTAAGTGACCCTGAAAAGGTCCGGTGGAGATCCTGTGAGGAGGTCGAAGGAGGTCTTGTAGTTCACGAATGGGTCCTGAGAGGTCTTATGAGATCCTGGAGGTTATAGGAGGTCCTGAGGAACGCGGTAGAGTTGTCTTGAGGAGGTCCTAAGGTGTACCGTGGAGATGCCCTGGGGAGGTCCTGAAGAACTCAGCAGAGAGGTTCTGGAGAGGTCTTGGGGATACGACAAAGGCATAGGCCCAAAAGGAATATAGGAGGTCCTAAGGAAGTCCGGGGGAGGAGATCCTGGTATGTGACCAAATGAGTACCGAGAGTCCTGATGAGGATATCCTGAAGAGGTCCTACGACATCTAAGGTAATCTTCAGACCATGTATGGGTGGTCGCAGGTCTCTTAGTAGTGGTCCTAGATCATTTAGAGGTGGTTGTGAGACATCGGATAGTGGTCTTGGAGCATCTAGGAGTGGTCGTGAGACATCTAGTAGAGGTTTGGGGTGATCAAGGGAGTTCTTCAAGAGATCCTGAGGAGGTCCTAAACCCACTAGAGCTAGTTAGGAATCCTACGAGGGTGGTCGTGAGGCATGTGGTAGTGGTCCTAGATGGGCTTAAGGTGATCCTGAGTCACCTAATAACAGTTCTTGAACTTCTAGGGGAGGTTGTAGGCCATTTATTCAGCGGTTAAGCACAAACTGGTTGTGAGTATTACTCAAGTACAGGGTACTCAAAATGAACAGTGCAAACCCATAATATTTTACATAAATATCCGGCCAAGCGGCCCACTGTTTACAAAAGCGCCACCTGGGCGAAAGTTTTTACAAAAGCAGAGTGTCAAACAGAATCTGCATGCAAAATACATCATAGTGGATCCATTCACTTTGCCCACAAGCAAGCGACTGGGGGTCCCGGCCTAAGCTTCGTTATCTTCACCACCAGCGGGTTCATCCTCCGTGAAGTACTGGTATGGGTCTTGATCATTCGGGTCTGAAAAGAATATATAGGTAGAGCCTGAGTACACAACCGTACTCACAAGCCAACCCACAATGCAATTCTTATAGATGCAAAGGCTAATCAAGGGAAGCTTTAGAGTTCTTTTATTTGCACAAAGCCAAGTTTGGAATAGAGGAGTAGTTGGAAATCCTGAGACTTAGCATTTTAACAAATCTATTTTCGTAAATGAGTTTTTGTTTGAAAAGTACTAGTGGAGGTCCAACCTCCTATACTCGAGTTATCCTGTAATTACTACTGGTCTCGGACCAGGCCTTTCTCAAATCCCTGGGGTTCCACCCCAGCTTTCCCTTTTCATCACAAAACGGTTTTGCAAAAGCGAAAACTATATCCAGCAAGTTCTCAGCACCGCTCTTGACCATGAGTATGGCTATCATGATAGTTTTCTTACTCTACAGAGTTTGCACACTTTACCCACAAGAGGTAATCGCCTTGACATATACGTATGTTTCCTTGGACATGAGAATCAATGGAAGATTACCACAAGGCCTTTACAATGCTCAGCCTCAGCGCACTCCATCCGCTACACTAAGGTTTCCACCGCCCTAAGCCCACTCCCGAGGCTCTCCGGGAGGCCCCCTCTTGTGCCAATGTGGTTTTTGTGACTTCGTTCTCCCCCAGCTATCCACCTGCAATCATCCCAACGGTGGATCTACGTTGAGGCGAGCAAATTAGTCAGCCAGGTCGTACCCATTATTGACTTGTGGTTGCACTGTTTTTGCATGAGAGGTCATCACAAGATTTGGTCTTTACATGACCAGGGTGGTACACCCACATACCAGCATAGTCGTGTGCCCCAGGCACCAGCCACTCTTTCTAGCCACCCTGGTCGAAAACATTTTTTCAGGTTTTATTGTTTTGAAAATATCATTCACCTCAACATACCAGCCAAGCTCCCAGCCTTACTGCCCAAATCATTTTCCAAAGTTTTTATGGATTGGGGTTGGGCAGCTTACTACCCTGATGACAAGGTATCTAAGCAAGGCTAAGCATGACACTTAGCTACAGACCTATCAACTAGTATGTAATCCATTAAGTCTAGGGTGACAAAGGATAATGTCCAAGTTCAAGGGTTGAAAATTTATACATAAGTATTTGTTAAGGCATTAACTATGATCTAGACCAATTTAGTTTGATAAAACATAGCAATGCAATTTCATAATTTTAAAGCAACATAATTTGCAAAAGGGTAGGCGCAACATGGTCAAAGGATTGACTCGCTTGGCTCAGGGTGCTGTTGATCGGGATCTTGTTCAACGAACGGTTCTTCGGTCGCCTCGGTTTCTATAATCGCAAAATAACCGAAAAGCAAATAAGCACATATTCCGACTTAAATCGTTTTCAAATGTGCAAAGAACTCCCAAATAATGCAAACTCGTAGATTAAAAAGGTGAGATCAGCACAGGTGAACACTTAGTGGTTGACGGGTTTGTGGTGGTCGCAGTAGTTACTGTGTTTCTAGAAAGACATGACAGAGATGTTATGGAAGTACTATGACTTGGGGTGGTCCTGAATGTATCGTAACTTGGGGAGGTCCTAGAATTACTGTAGCCGGGGTGGTCTTTGCAAAATGACCAGGAGGGTGGTCTTTGCAAAAAGGACTAGAGGGAGATCTAACGAGGGAGAGGTCTGAACCCTCAGATCTAATCGTAGAGAGATCTGAATTGTTAGATCAACACAAGGAGAGGTCTGGACCCTCAGATCCAAACGAAAGGGGGTCTGGAACCGTTAGATCCATATGTAGGGGGATCTAGAGCCTTGGATCTTAAAACAAAGAGTGATTTGGACCGTTAGATCTAGACGAGAGGAGGTCTGTACCGTTAGATCTAACTGAAGAGAGGTGTGGTCTCTTAGATCTACACGAAGAATGATTTTGGACCGTTAGGTCCAAGCGAAAGAAGATCTGGGCCCTTAGACCCAGATGTAGGGATAGCTGGGACCTAAGATCTAAACGATGTGAGATTTGGACCGTTAGATCCAAACGAAGAGATATCTGGGTCGTTAGATTTAAACAAAGAGAGGTCTGAATCGTTAGATCTAAACTAATAGGGGTCTGGTCCCTTAGATCTAAATGAGGAAAGGTCCGAATCGTTAGATCTTAAATGAGTAGAGCTCTGGATCGTTAGATCTAATGAAGCGAGGTCTGGATCGTTAGATCCAGGTGCGGGGAGGTTTGGATCATTAGATCCAATCGAGGGAAGGTCTGGATCGTTAGATCCAATCAAGGGGAGGTCTGGATCGTTAGATCCACCTGATGGGAAGTCTATGTCCCTAGGTCTAAGAGAAGGAGGTCTGGTTCGCTAGATCTAAACGAGGAGAGGTCTGGACAGTTGGATCTAAACGAGAGGAGGTTTGGACCGTTAGATCTAAACAAAAGGGAGGTCTAGATCGTTAGATCCAGGTGCGGGGAGGTCTAGGCCCTTAGATCTAAGCGAAGAAGAAGTCTGGGCTGTTAGATCCAAATGAAGGGAGGTCTGGACTGTTAGATCCATATGAAGAGAGGTCTGGACCATTAGATCTAAACTAAGAGATGTCTGAATTGTTAGATTCAGACGAAGAGAGGTTTGGTCCGTTAGATCTACACGAAAGGAGGTCCGGACCGTTAGATCCAAACAAAAGAGGTCTGGACCCTTAGATCCAAGCAAGTGGAGGTCTGGTCCGTTAGATCCTAGCGAGGGGAGGTCTGAGCCCTTAGATCTTAGCGAGGGGAGGTCTGGGCCCTTAGATATAAGCGAGGAGAGGTCGGGTCCGTTAGATCTCAATGAAGGGAGGTCCCGATGGTCAAGATGATCGCATGGGAGGTCTCAATGGTCAAGATGAATGCAAGGGAGGTCCCGACGGTCAAGATAAAACCAAGGGAGGTCTCGATGGTCAAGATGAACGCAAAGGAGGCCCCGACGGTCAAGATGAGCGCCAAGGGAGGTCCCGAGGGTCAGGATAGAACCAAAGGAGATCTCGATGGTCAAGATGAACGCAAGGGAGGTCCCGACGGTCAAGATGAGCGCCAAGGGAGGTCCCGATGGAACCAAGGGAGGTTCTGTATAGAATCTCCAAATATGCTTTGAACTCTCATCAAACCAAATGTTTCTTTTTATTTGAAAGTTCATAGAAACGGGGATGCTACAGGGAGGTCATGGAAGCGCATGACCTGTGGGAGGTCACAGATATACCGTGACCAGGGGTGGCCGTGGAGGTGTACGATTAAGTGGGAGGTCGTGAGGGTGTTACATCCAGGGGAGGTCGTGGAGGCGCTATGACCAAGAGGGTGGTCCTGTAAAATGGGAGGTTGTGACTTTATGGGTGTTCCCGACCCAGAGGGTGGTCTTTGTAAAATGGGAGGTCATGCAAATGGTACGACCAGTAGGGAGGTCGCGGGGGGAGCTTTTAGCCGTAAGTAGCTGAATGAGGGAGGTCTTCGACTACATAGCGGTGATTGAAGAGGACCAGGTTCAACTTCTTCACGCAATCGTTTAGACCAGTGAGACATCTAGAGGAAGAACCAGAGAACCACAAAGGAGAAACAAGGTGGCTCAAACTAGGAAGAGTATTTTAGTCGCTAAAAACTTACCAGTACGGGTCTGGGGAATGGGCTGGCTGGAATTTAGCTGCCGATGGTGGACCGCAACCGCAAGAGGACTCTGTGTTGCAGCGGCGGCGCGAGGAAAAGGGATAGTCTTCAATCTTCAAGGTTGCTCCGTGGAAGCAGGCAGATGGTTCTTCTGGGAGGTCTTGAAATGTCCTGGTTGGAAGTGAAATGGGGGTGGTCTCCAAGGCTATTAGTTGGTGCTTCTGACAAGGCGGGGATGTAGGGGCGCTGATGAGTCGAGCGCTTGAGCTTGACTAAAGCTCAAGCTCTTTTAAAGGTAGAAGAGAGTGTGGCTAAGTGTTGAAATGGTGAAGAAAAGCAACAAGGAAGTCCCAATGTTTTATGCCCATGTATATATATATATATATATATATATATATATATATATATATATATATATATATATATATATATATATATATGAATGACCGACTAGGGAGCGGTCGGAGTGGTTGGAGTTGTTGTTGGAGTGGTTGCAGTCTTGGTTGAGGACATCCTAGGTGATGGCTATTAATGGTCGATGGTCGCCCACGCCGTGACCCTCGTTGGCGTCGCCAGTGCACGAGTGGTTCCGTTTGACCCCTTTGCTGGCCTGGTCGGATCGAAAAAGAGGAGGTCCAGAGCTAGGGGCGAATCGGCCTCTGGGTTGATCAACACTTTATCCAAAGGAGATAGGAATTGGAAAGGCGGAGAAAACCAAAATGACAGGGTGATTGATAAAACCATGAGCAGAAGATATGCAAAATGTCCTCAAGTAAAACTCAAAGATGCAGGCAAACGCATGGTAATAGGCATTGTACAAAAAGTTTTAAAAATCCCTTATTTTTCCAATTATGAATTTTGGGGCTGTTACATCGGTGCTCGCGCTGCCGGCTACTAGACCACCGGATTCAGGGGATGGTGGCCCGAATCCGGCTTCTCCTATGGATTTTACCTCCCAACTTCTTTTCCTTCTCTGTTAATTTTGTGTGATTTTAGTGCTTGCACGGCTCGGCTCTCCTGCATCATTCTCTTGCATTGCTAGTTGCGCCCTCGTGTGCTCGCACCCGGCTCGGTCCCGACCCGTGCGCGCGCCTCCTAGCGGCCACCTTCCCTGGTGCTCGTGTCGTCGGCTACTAGACCACCAGATTTGGGGGTGGTGGCCTGAATCCGGCTTCTCCCATGGATTTTACCTCCCAACTTCTTTTCCTTCTCTGTTAATTTTTTTGTGATTTTAGTGCTTTATGAAAAATGTATGTCGCCATGTTCTGATAGCCAGCTAGACATGCTGAAACTTTGCAATGATGTATGTTGGATTGGAGCATTCACTGCATAACTATAGATCCGTTTTTTTAATATGTGTTGTGTGATTAGAATACCGAATTGGATATGTGCTATCAATGAAAATAAACATTCAAAAGCATGATTCATTTGCTCTAAGTCATGGGTTCTTTGTTTCCAGTTTTAGGTTAAACTGTGGTGTGACTACCCTTTTTGGCCTGACAAATGATGATAAGGTAGATAACGGTACATTGTTTTGCTTTGTTTTAGTATATTGTGCTCCCTTTCTGTAACACCCTGGCTATTCGGAAGCCAAGATGTCACCTAATTCATCCAACATACAACCATAATGCGGAGGAATTCGAATAATATCATCTAATGACATAAAGAGATCTCTATTTAATAGAACCATGGCATGAAAATATTCTGAATTCAAGCAAGTATAACGAAGGGTGATCGAAGATCACAAGCAATACTTAATCAACCATAACATAGAGAGGGTTATCAACCACATCTAATTTAATTATTACAGTTCATCATTAACGAATGAAAAATAGAACTAAATCGTAATATTGGACTTGATTAAGGTGAAGTGAATGAGTAGTGCGTGTCTACTCCCTCCCAATAGAGCCAACATCAATGATCACCTAAAAAAAAACAAACAACGCAAGAATGATTCCGAGACTCAGCAAGTACAGAAAATAAATGGGACATACAACAACCATGATCATGACAACATTATTGAAGAATATGAATAAACCACATAACGAATATTTGAATGAATGGAATGAATGAATTGAATGAAATGAAAGGACTACACACATGCATATACCGGTATAGCTGGTGACACACCCGTCGGTGTTCACCTAAACCCGTATTTAACAAAATGCGGGGATCCAAGTCTCGTATGAAGAACGTTTCATACGGGTGTCCCAAACTGCCCACATTGGAATGGTGGGTCTTACGTGCCCATACTAGAATTGATGGGTCTTTACATCCCACTCCCGTGGGTGAATCATGAACCATGAATGAATGGATGAATGAATATATATGAATTTGTAAGAAGAAAACTCAAGAAGCATGATTCACATACATGAAACGAGTAGAAGTCAACGAAACCTACTCACATACCATAGTACTCAGTCATGGCATGAACTTAAAACATTATGAACAATCGACAGCAGTACATTACACAATGTACTTGCCCATATTGGAGTAATGGGACTTCACTACCCACTCCCGTGGGTGAACAGGAGCGAAGGAACGAATGAATGTAAGGAATGTAGTCTTATTATTGAAGAATTATGGTATATCCACTATGAAGGGAAACAAGGAATACCGAAATTACCCATTTCATATTCATCAATCAAGTGGAACAAACAACAAACAAGACAAATCAATTGTACTTGCCTCAACCGTGATTCAAGTCAACGATAGAAAGCTCTAGCCGGGGTTCACCACCACCGGCAGTCAGAAACAATATACTAAGTACACCAACCAAAAGTGTACAGCAATGCAATGAAACAGAAAGAGAACAAGCGTCCTAATCGCAATCCCAACAATTAATCAAAACTCTCTCAAATTCTCAAATCTGTCCAAACGAACAGCTGTTAAGGAAAAATTCTTAACTTTTGAGTCAAAACTCCAAAAGCCATAAATCCAATTTTCCTAGAACCTACACAAGCCTAGCTATAACTTCTCAGGTGACCAAAAGATCAAACTAGTTCATCTAAGTCTTTGTTTTTAATCCTAAAGACCGATCTGCCATCTCTAGTACTACTAACTTGTGAATTTCATAACTTTTTTTTGGCTCAACCAAACACATTTTTCTAATACTTTATGGAAACTACAGGAAACCAGGTATATCAATAAAATTATTTCAAATATTTCCATTATGCAACAAATGTTGTAAATAGTCAAGTAAAACTCTTCTGTCAACAATAGAGATGCAGATTACAGCCTGAGCTTCTAAAATTCATAACTTTTGATCTAGAAATCCAAAAATCATAAAATTTAACTTTCTGGAATCACAATGAAAATACCTACAACTCTCAAGGAGACCAACTGACCCAATTCGGCCGTCTCCCATATCAAATTTACAGATCTATGTTCACTGCACAAATCCTGAGACTGATTTAGCATCCTGTCTTGCAAAATTCATAACTAATTAACCGTTTATCCAAAAATTATGAATTAGCACTTTCTGGAAAGATAACGAAAATTCCCATCTATCTCCAGTAGACACTAATCCCTGAATCTGCTCGGATCTAACCAAAAATCATGCGTCAACAAAAAGACAGATTCAACCGATCTATTATAGAAATATCAGAACAGCTAATGAATACGAATCGCATACGAATTATCTATCAAAACTAATTGGGATCACGAATTTACCCACAAGAACGACGCGAGATGCCGCTGAAACCTTCGCAAAGCCCTCGCGAAGATCAACCCCACCTTCTTCTTCTTCCTCTCCTCTCTTCTTCCCTCTCCTTCCTCTTCCTTATGGCCGGCAACAATGGAGAAGCACCGGAGGGGAGGGGCGTGCTACTGTAGCGCCGTGCTACAGTGACGGCGGCACTACAGTATTGTGCTACAGTACTTAGGTGTTAGGGTTTAGTTCCCCCCCACATGGGCCCAAAGAGCTATGGGCCAAAGGCCCGAGTTCTAAAACTCCTCCAAAATTCTAAATTTTCCCTTTCTAATTATATTTAATTCTAATATTAGTCACTTATATGTTTTATATTTGATGGGATATTACACTTTGTTTCTTCTTTATTATCATCTGTGATGATTATCGAACTTTTATCCCCATTTCAACTGAGATGACTTATGTGAATCTTCATCTAAATCCTGAACATTACACTGGTTATACTGGTGATTCAACTAGAAGGATACGAGACTCTATCTACAAAGAAAATTGTCCAAAATGTAAGCATGTGCTCTCAAATTTCGTTTTCTCTCATGTTCATTATGATGTTTTGTTATGTTGACCATGCCTAATGTCTAATTCTTAAGATGCAATTGAGCTGTTTATTTTTTCTGTTTTTGTTGTTAATTTGCATTATATATCCTATTTACTGCCTGGTTGATTGCCTTTGTTTATAAGTACATTCTGGTTAGCACACATCATATCAAATGAATAGGTGCTATCAAATGAATAAGTGCTAAGTTGATTGGTTGCATCCTTCTCTTGAAATGTACAATAGCTAAATTCAAGGTCAATTGTCTTCTAAAATTATGTCATGGTTTGTTTATTCCTCTTCTATGGTATATGTATGCCTGCCTGTTAGGTTTCAATTCGATGTCTATGTTGTGATAGACAACAACGTACATGGGTTGATCGGATATCACATTGTTAAATGTGAGGCTACAGATTATGTAGTTATGTACACACGCTATATTTACTTTAGATTATTGCACACACTAAATTACGCGTTGGTCACAGAATTGCAGTCATACTTTCAATGATTAAATTGCTTTATTGTGAGATACTACTAGATGGAATACTCCTATGTACTCAACCTTATCCTAGAAGAGCTCGATGTGAGTATCTCTAATCCTCCTTCTCCTTCCATTCTAAGATGAATGTTACCGTTGTGTCACTTGACTTTCTGTTTTCGTTATTGTTGTAGTAAAAAGACTAGACAGTGGGTACAGAGTACCCTTTGTCTTGAGAATGGACCGGAGGGAGAGGAGCCAAAGACCACTGAATATGTATGTGTTGCATTGTGTATATGAAAATGAGAGCCTCCTCCTTATACATGACCTTGAGGCTCTATTTATAGGAGGGCAAGAAGGGACATTTACCTTCTTGCCCTCACAATGTTAAGAGAGAGAGAGAGAGAGAGAGGGTATTTTGGTACAATGGCCTAAATATGCTATATAGAGTAGGCTTGTACATGTACGGTATCTCTGACGGCACACTGGTATCTCTGACAACCCTAGGGTGTGGGGCACCCCCTCGGTGCCCTACTACGACAATTATTGTAGAATTGGTTTTTGTCTTTTTAGATATGTTAGGGTTTTCCATTGCACATGAGTGAAAAAAAAGGTGATAGAGGTACCACCTTAAGTGCCACATCTTCTGATTTTAAAGGACTTCCTTTTGTTTTAGATTGGTGTTCGTTAACTTTGTGTAATGCTAATTTGTAGATGTTGTATGTTCACATTTAGATACCTATATACTACTATTTTATCAATAGTTGTTGTTGAACTCGTGTGGGGAGGGCGAGCTATGCACAACCTAAAGATGCAATAGGTAAATTACTTATATATGAAATGAAAGACACGTTAATAACAAATTTGCCTTATCCTTTTGCAAACCCGCACATGTTTTTAGTTCACAACTTATTTGACTTTATTTTTTTATTACATGTTTTCTGCAGCATTAAAGTACATGTGCCTCGATTTATTTTGTACCCAGTGTACTTGACTATTTTTCTCTTAACAATATACGTAAATTTCGTACTATTACGGTGCCACGTATGCTTTAGTAAGCCATACGATTATTTCATAAAAGAAATGCAGGCATAATATAATCCTGCAACCGCTATTCGTACTATGTCCCTAGATAAATTAGTTCCAGTTCCTGCAACCGCCATTCATGTATTCTTCTTGGTGCTTAGTCTACTGAAATAGTTTATTTATTTTTTAGTATCACCTCCCGCATGATTTTTCTCATTCCTCATAAGCATACTCTATTTTAAGGGCAATTAGTTCTAGTTGCATGCTTAAGGGAAGGTCCAATGAGTAAACAAAAGAAAGTAGTGAAAGACCATGATGATGCAAAAGCTATTTGCTGGAGTATTTCCAATATACTAAACGAGGAGAATCCAGTTAACTTTACTCTAGAAAAGAGAGTTGGATTAAAGTACACAAAGGATACATCGGGTTACTTTAGGAGATAAAATAGTTTGTTAATGGATGGAAGGTATAATGTTTGATAGATAATCACTATAAATTTTTTCCAACAGCAGTCCTTGAGTTACTATATGTAATGTTCGTTACAAACTATTCACCCTTTGCATTTGTCAATCTTTTTGTTGATATATCAATTTGCTATTGACAGTTTGAAAGACTGTGTGGATTTGTTGGAAAGCATGAAGCAGAAGGGATTGGTTGATATCAAAAAGGTAGTACCTGTTTTAATGGTCCAATGTTTTTAAAAATTTATCTTTTATAATGCCTTCTTCAAGTTCCTGATTTCCATCTGTTTTCAGAGTTAAATGCAAGTAAATTGAGTTTTCTTGCCTATCCTAGACTCTTAGTCATTGAATGAGCTTACATACAGTACTCCATGAAAGGTATGATTGCATTAGTAGTCCATGAATGGGTATTCTGCTGACAGCACGAACTATTCTCAAAGAACGTAATGCACTTATGTTTAGTGCTAGGTTCATCCACACTGTTTAATTTTGTTATGTTAATCCATGAAAGGTATGATTGCATTAGTAGTCCATGAATGGGTATTCTACCGACATCACAAACTATTCTCAAAGAACATAATGCACTTATGTTTAAGACTAGCTTCATCTACATTGTTTTAGTTTGTCATGTGTCATTTTCAGTGTGCACTAATACTTTGTTTCTCTTATGATGATAAGAATTACGTTAGAATCAATCTTTGTGCTATGAATAGTTCGCAGAACTGTTAACTGCTGTCTCTTATTTAAGTTAACAAAAAAAAACTGATATAACAAACTTGCATGTCCTCTTGATTCATATGCTTGACAGGTACTGCTTTCGAATACCCGATGTCTACCCTTTGTCAAAGGCGGCACCTCTATTTTTGTTGTTGAAATTACCGTGTATACTTCAATGATACGACATAACATGAACTAGTCGGGGAAGTCACTTGGCATCATTGGACTTGGTGGCTTGGATCACGTGGCAATAAAATTTGGAAAAGCCTTTGTACTGAAGGTCACAATTTTTAGTACATGTGAATCAAAGAGAAAATAAACTATCAGCCTTCTTTGAGCATATATTTTTTGTGATATCATCAGACAAAAAAAAGATGGAGGTACTTCTTATTATACAATATGTTTTATCATCTCATATGCTTCGACTATATCTTGAATGAGCATTCTATTTTTTTTAGGCAAATATCATTTGGGAGCAATTGTGGAGGTTAAAAAGAATTGTTGCTGTTTCTCCTTTTTATTGCTCAAGAATGTCATCATTACATGAAATGAAATGACTGATTGCTAATAATGTGCCTTAAATAACTTGGACATATGTATAAGGTTGATCTGCATATTCTTTTTAGCATTCTTCAGATGAGTGTTGTAATGCTCATATAATATTTCTCTCACATAGAATGAACTCATATAGCTAAATTCTGCTGTTCTGTCTTCTCATTCTTCTTATATATGTACTGAAAGTGATAATGGCAAAACGCTGTGTTTTTTCATTTCCTGAAAACTTCCCAGTACTTCCTTGTTGACACTACTTCCGGTGCCTACCCCTTCAATCCTTATCTCTCCCTTTTGAAAGTTTTCAGTGTAATGGCACTACTTACAATCCAAAGTATATCGAAGTCCATGACTATATAATGTTTAGCATGCCATCATTATTACACATTTTTTTTCAATTTTGCTATTCCTGTCTTACTGGTGCTGGTCATAGTACATGACCATATACTATCCAGCATGCCACCATTACTGCCCAAATTTTTTTTGTGCCATGTGAGTGCCAGCCAATAAGCGACACTTGAATTAACTGTTAAGAGCAATATGCCAGTCTGGTGCATATCCGGCCTGTAATTATAACCGTTAGCCACATTGTATCCCGATTGGCACGGCCAACGCGTCGAAATAAGTTTATGACATTGCAACCTGATCAAATGCTCCTCTACTCTTGCATATATTAGATTAAAAAAAAGAATGGTAATGTTGTCATGGAGGCAGAATCAATAAATACAAACATATTATGATAATGCCACTGTCATTTATACTTTGTCTTTGAATAAATAAATAGAGCCAGATAGTTTTTAAAAATTGCGCACATATTCTTGCTGGCGTGTTTTTTTCCTCATCAAATATTCTAGACCCACACCGTTCTAGATAGTCTCTTTCTTTGCGGAACTAGATTTAATGTCTACAAAATTACAAATATCTTGCTCTCATGTATAATGGAAAACTGATAGCTTGAAGATTGCCTTTTTTGTGTTGGATGAATGATGAATACTTTGTTCGTTTGTTGTGACCAGAGCTGAGCCTTTGGTGGATTCAGATTTTGGAATGTTTAAATGCAATCATCTTAAATCCTCCTCGCATTTTATGATGGATTCTACTTCTCTATCTGTTTTCCTTACTATAGGACGGGTTTTGTAAAGGTTTGGATTTGTTCGAATTGATCTTCGCACAAGAATGCAGCCATTGCCATGGTGATGAATGTTCCGACTTAAGTATCCATTTTCCCAATTCCTTTGACGATCATTTCATTTAGGGTTTCTATTCATTATACGTATGTACTACTACTTTATATGAGTTGTACGTTCAGATCTATATACTTATAAACTATTAGGTTATATATTATTACTATTAAGCTCATGTGGATAGGGACACATAACTAAATATTGATTTATCTATGTCATTGTACCTGACGATAGTGTCATTGTACCTGACGATAGTTTACGTCGGTTCCCGACCAAAACACACATACAAAACGCCAGCATCCAAACCGCCGCGCCATTTGGCGCGGGTTACCTTCGAGTAAATTCTATGGGAGAGTAAATTCTATGGGTGAGGGTTTACGAGGCCCCTATCCTATCATCGCTCCACAATGTACGAGGTCTCCCCAATGGACGGTGGGATGCAAGGGGCCTCGCGGAGGCCGAGTCGCAGAAGATTTATTTCCCTGTCTCATCCTTACTCCCTATTTATCTATTGGACATGATTTTTATCCCGTTTTTATCTTCATCAGGAATGGAGCCTCAATAAAAAAACTAAATTCAAATGGTATTGAGATAATTTCATAAGCTCATCATATGATTATGTACAAATATATAAATTTATTAATACATGAAATGGCAGAATAGTACTAAATTAGTTATATGCTATAGACTATATCAAATAGAAATATGCGGTTGCCAGGGGTTTAAAGTTGAAATTCAACATTTTCTGTTGAGAGTTGAATTTTTTTATATGAAAGTGGGATATTTTGAGTTAAAAGTATTCTGATTTGAGTTGAAAATCACCGATTTCAAGTTGATAGTTATCAACTACAGTATTAATAGTTTTTTTTTCAAAACAATTGAGTTGAAAGTTGAATTTTTTTAGGTGGAAGTGGGGAATTTTGAGTTAAAAGTCTTCGAAATTGATATGGAAAAGAAATAATATGAATTTTGATGCAAAATCGAACGGTGGATGTCGATCGGTAGCTACCCCTGGGTAGAAAATCTTGTCTAAGGATTTTATATATTGTTATCAAAATATAACAGGGCAAATACAAAACACATATGTTTTATATATGTAGATTCATCAATTTAGGTGTTTATAAGTATATTGAGGATATAGTGCGGAGCGGTGACGAGGAGACATTCATGTCCCCATCCTATGTAAGGTATCGAGGACGACACTCCCCGTACCCATCCCTAATACTAATAGACCTGTGAATCCAATCTGGGCAACAAATGTGTAGCGACTACACGTTGTACCCTGTGGCACTTGGTCTCGTCCAGCCACTCCTTGTCCCGTGCGGCCCCTCACCGCCATGCAAAGAGCTCTGCACCGTGGCACATTCCTGCACAATCCACTTCACATGCGTCGGCCAGTGTCATCGACGTCGTTAGCACAGATGAAAGATGTGTCGAGCACAATGGCAGAACTAGGTATTTAGTAATGTTGGTGTACACTTCAAAAATAAAAAAAATCTTTTACGACACATAAGTAATTTCATAAGTCCAATACAATTACACAAAAGAATTCGAAATTAGTTAATAGTACAATACAAATAGTTCAAATAAAATCTTACATGAATAAAAGAGTCCTAAATAGCTAATAGAAATCACAATACCACACGACGCGATCTCATTCCTTATAAACACTTGATTATATCATCATCACTAATCTTCGAGAAGATATCTCGCTCTATAAAGGTGACTAAACAATCATTCAATACTTGATCGCCCACACTATTTCTCAACTTGTTCTTCACAAGATTCATCGTCGAAAATACTCTTTCAACGCTCGTCCGTTGCCATAGGAGCAATACTAATTTGAGAAGCAAGCACACTAACTTATAAATATCATGTTTCCTTGTTTCAACAAGCTTAGTAGAAAGCTCACCGAGATTCTTTAGGCCCTTAAATCTATCATCGCTTCGCATATCATCAGTAAAGTTATTAAGTTGGAAAGAAAGTCTCATTAAATCTGTACTTGAAAAATCATTGGGATAAAAGTTGACAAGGCGAAGCACTTTGTCCCTATCATAAGAAGCAAATGAATTCATAGGATTTAAAGCGAACATGCGAACAAGCAACTCCATATTAACATTGTCAAACCGATTGTCAAGCTCTTGGATAACATCATCAGTGATGCCAAGATACACTTCCCTTCTAAAATGATTATCATTTGTTTGTTTTGGGTAAAAACGTGATGATCTTCCATAAGGCACATATCTACCATCCGACTTACGAACTTTGATGCCATATTTAGTGCAAAATGATGTTACCTTTTATTGAAGAAATTCTTCCCACCCATCACACCTCATTCGTTGCATTCTATCCTTAGCCAAATTAACAAGTGCCATAGCATTAATAATATCTTGGTCTCTCTTTTACAAAGACTGACACAATTCATCTGTGTATCCAAGTATGACAAGCATCAAGTGTGCATTGAAAATAAAGTCAAATGACTCAAAGGCTCCCACCATAGTATGTATTTTTGACCAATTATTCTTTCGTGAGGAGTCTTTTCTAAGCTGTATAAGTACTTTGCGGATTGTTGAAAACATACTAATAATGTGCAAAATAGTTCTATAATGAGAACCCAATGAGTGTCACCGGGCCTAGCTAACCCCATCTCTTGATTTAATCCACGTCCACTTTCTATCTCACCCAACTCTAGTGCCAAGCAACAGATTTGATGAGTTTTTGACTCTCATTAATATGCATTAATCCATGCTATAATACACATGATACCTAGGAAAAAAATTGCAGTTTTTTTGGTGTCTGTGCACCAGAGGCACCCCTAACGCCGCCCATAGTAAAAAATAGCGACAATGTGTCAGCGCAAGCAACTCGGCCTTGCGGTCGCAACACTCAAGGCCAAGCTAGTGGCTGGCATAGTCACGATTTGGGTGCATGATATTGGTGTCACTGTCAGTAATGCCGTTCGTGTAGGCATCCGCTGCCTCCGCCTTCTCACCACCTTGGCACACGCCAGCGGCTCCGGTTCGTAATGGTTTCTAAGGCTTCCCATTAAAACATCTTTTAAGAAAATAGAGACAAAAGAGACACGAATTTTTACGTGGTAAGCCCTTGCGGGAAAAAACCACGGGCGCCAACCGGCGATGATCACTATATGAGGAGTGTTTACAAAACGCAGGAGAATTACAATGAGGCGTCAACTCTCTCTATGCGGCTTACAAGAGGTATATAAAAGGGTAAAAAGATTTAGAGTCCAAGTAGGAAACTAATCTGCTAATATGGCATATTCCAGATACTTCCACATTAGAAAAATTCAAATCACATACGGATTACAAATATCAACAATCTCCACATTGAGGTGAATTTCCTCTTGTAGCATAATAAAGAATCATCAATCACCAAATGATTCCCCAATAAGATAAAAATCACCGTGCGCCAACTAGTCTCTAGGACTAAACTGTAACACCAACTGCGCTTGAGCAAAGCTCAAACTTAGTAACAAGAATTGGCTTTGTCATCATATCAGTTGGATTATCATGAGTACTTATCTTGCACACCTTGACATCACCTTGAGCAATAACACCTCGAATAAAGTGATATATCACATTAATGTGCTTTGTTCTCTCATGGAACATCTGATCCTTTGTGAGGCAAATAGCATTCTGACTATCACAAAATATAGTAGTGCAAGAATTTTCTCCACAAAGCTCAGTGTACAAACCTCTCAACCAAATAGCTTCTTTACAAGCTTTAGAAATAGCCATATATTCTACTTTAGTGGTAGATAAGGCAACAGTAGCTTGCAAACTTGCCTTCCAACTAATAGCACAACCATTAATGGTGAAAACATAACCTGTGGGAGACCTCCTCTTGTCTAAATCACCAGTATAATTAGAGTCAACATAACCAACAAGTTCATCTCTAGAATTCCCGAACTGCAAACGAGCATTAGAAGTGCCACACAAATATCTGAAAATCCACTGAACTGCTTTCTAAAGCTTTTTTCCAAGATTAGCCATGTATCTACTAACAAAACTCAGTGTGTGAGATAAATCAGGGCGAGAACAAACTATGGCATACATAAGAGAACCAACTAAAATGGAATATGGAACTCTAGACATGTACTCAATATCATAATCTAACTCAGGACATAAGGCTGAAGATAATCCGAAATGCGAAGCTAATGGAGTACTCACTGGTTTTGCATCATGCATATTAAAACGACGAAGGACCTTCTCAATATAACCTTGTTGACTAAGGTATAACTTGCCAGATTGCATCTCTCTAATAATCTCCATGCCAAGAATTTTCTTTGCTGCACCTAGGTCCTTCATCTCAAATTCATTACTCAATTGTGCTTTTAGTTTTGCTATTTCTGACTTATCTTTTGCAGCAATCAACATATCATCAACATAGAGAAGCAAATAAATAGCTGAACCATTAACAGTCTTTAAATAAACACAACTATTATAATCAGACCGCTTAAAATCATGAGAGAGCATAATTGAGTCAAATCTCTTGTACTATTACCTAGGAGATTGCTTCAAACCATAAAGAGATGTTCTTTAGTCTACAAACAATGTGTTCTTTTTCAAGAATAACAAAACCCTCAGGTTGGTCCATATTAATATCTTCTTCCAACTCCCCATATAAGAATGTGGTTTTAACATCTAATTGCTGAAGTTCATAATCATGCATAGCAACAATACTAAGTAAAGTGCGAATAGAACTATGCTTCACAACTGGGAAAAGACATCATTAAAATCAATACCTGGAATCTGACTATAACCTTTAGCAACCAACCTTGCTTTATACCTTGCTGGTTCAATAGAAGAAATACATTCTTTTCTTTTTGAAAATCCACTTGCAATGAACATGCTTCTTTTTTTCTTTTGGCAATTTCACTAATTCCCAAGTGCCATTCTTTTCAAGTGACTCCATCTCATCATGCATAGCAGTTATCCGCTTATTACAATCAGTGGAGCTAATAGCCTCAGAGTATGATGAAGATTCTGTATTGCCTTCAATTTCTTCTGCCACACTTAAAGCATAAGCAACAATATTAGTTTCTTCAATCAACCTCTTGGGTGGATTAATCTCCCTCCTAGGCATGTCAACTGCAATGAACCGTTGTAATGGCTGCTCAACAATAGGAGGATCCGCAACAATAGGTGCATCATGAACAACAATATTTTCCTTATCTGATGTGTTATCTGAACCAACAAAGTGATCCACCTGAACACTTAAATTCTGCTCACTCTCAATAGGAACATTAGTGGGCAGTTTATCATGAAGCATGACAGATTCATTAAAGACATCATTTCTGCTAATCACAATCTTATTTGTCTCAGGATTCCACAACTTATATCATTTGACACCAGATTTATAACCAAGAAAGATGCACTTAACAACTCTAGGCTCTAATTTTCCATTATCAACATGAGCATAAGCAGTATAACAAAAAACTCTCAATTCTGAATAATTTGCTGGAGAGCCAGACCATATCTCAGTTGGAGTCTTCTTTTCAATTGCAATAGAGGGTGACCAATTAATAAGATGGCAAGCAGTGGAAGTGGCTTCAGCCCAAAAACGCCTATACAAACCTGCATTTGACAATATGCAACGGGCCTTGGAAATGATGGTCATGTTCATACACTCAATTACAACGTTTTGTTGAGAAGTATGGGGAATAGTGTAGTGCCTAACAATGCTTTCAGTCTTGCAATATGATTCAAATTCATTAGAATAGAATTCCTCCCATTATCAGTGCGAAGTTTCTTTACCTTCTTTTCAGTTTGCCTTTCAACCATAGTCTTTCACTCTTTAAATGCTGAAAATGCTTCTGATTTATGCTTCAAGAAATAAAGCCACACTCTTCTAGAGTAATCATCAATAATTGTTAACATATAACGAGCACCTCCTAGCGATGACTTACGAGATGGCCCTCATAAATCAGAATGCACATAATCCAAAATACCTTCTGTAGTATGAACTGAAGTATTGAACCTCACCCTCTTATGTTTGCCAAACACACAATGCTCACAAAATTTCAGCTTGCCGATGCTATGTCCATCAAGAAGTCCTCTCTTGCTCAATTCTACCAAACCAATTTCACTCATATGCCCAAGATGCATATGCCAAATATTAGTAGTATCGAAATCAGATAATGAACTTGAAATTACAGCAACATTATCTAATATTGTAGTACCTCGCAGATGGTATAGATTTGCAGATTTAATATCAGCTTTCATCACAACAAGAGAGCCTTTTGATACCTTTAAAACTCCACCTTCACCAGAATACTTGCACCCTTTAGCATCAAGAGTAATCAAAGAGATGAGGTTCCTTTTCAAATCTGGAATGTGTCTCACATCTGTCAAAGTTTTGACAATGCCATCAAACATCTTAATCTGAACTGAACCAATTCCTACAACCTTACAAGATGAGTTATCACCCATCAACACTGTACCACCTTCAACAGGTTCATAGGTGGCAAACCAATCCCTATTAGGACACATATGAAAGGTACAGGCGGAATTAAGAATCCATTCATCATTCGTCTTAGCACATCCAGCAAAGGCAACAAGAACTTCTCCATCAGAACTATCAGCAGCAGCAAGGGAGGCTTTACCTTCATCATCTGGTTTACCTTTTAGCTTATAATATCCAGTTTTTTTTCTTTATTCTGTAGCTTCTAGCATTCAGAGATGTCGTGCCCACTTTTCTTGCAATATTTGCACGACTTGTACTTGCATCTGGATTTTGACTGGTTCTTGTAGCCATTCAAACTTTTGCCTCAAGATCCATTGTTTGAGTTCTCCTTTTGCCTGCCACAAATAAATAAGCATTCTCCTTGCGAACTTGAATTTTCAGAAGGTACCATATGTTTCATCTTCTCCTTAGTATGCAAAGCTTCATAAACTTCATTAAGAGTGAGAATATCTCTACTATATAATATGGTATCTTTGAAATTTGAAAAAGAACTAGGCAGGGAACACAAAAGAATAAGACCCAAATTCTCATCATCATATTTTTACCTCCATCAACTCTAGGTCGGCAACGATCTCCTTAAACACCAAAAGATGACCCAAATTCTGCTTGAGATGCATTTTGCTGGTGAGATCTGTTGTCATGCAATTTTGTTCCAGCTTCAGCCATAATGCAGCAGCTGTCTTCTCCTTTAAAACCTCCTGCAAAATATTATTTGATAGATGAAGGTGAATTTGAGATAAAGCCTTACGGTCTTTACGTTTCTCATCTGCGGTCCATGTCATAGGTTGTTTATCAAAACCTTCCAATGCATCATCTGAATCCATCTGTGCCAGCACAGCCCTCATCTTGACTTGCCACAGTGAAAATCTTGTGTCTCGACTCAGGAGTGGAAGATCATACTTCAAAGTCGCCATGACGAATAAATACTAAAATTGCTGGTACTGATCTATGTAAACCTAGCAAAAATTATAACCTCTTTTGTAATATCCCAAATTTTGTTAAGAGAGAAACTTGTTCGGGAGAGGGAAATTAAAATAAATTCAGGGAGTTCATTGGAAATTGGGAAATTGGGCCTCCGGCCCAAGCTAGGGCTGCTTTGTGGCCGGCCATGAAGCAGGCTAGTAAGGGGGGGGGGGAGGCACCCTAAAGGCCCATGGCCCAAGCTGCCCCCTTCTCCCCTTAACCCTAGCCCAAACCTCGTCCTCCCTCCGCTATTCCACCCAAGCCGCCACCCCTCTCCTTCCCATGGTCGCCACCTCCCCTGCCCCCTTCTCACCCTTGGCGCCTCCCTCTCCACCCCATCAAGATCGAGCCCTCCATTGCTGCCATCTCCAGAGGTTTCTCCCGCAGCAGTCAGCCACAAGGAGGAAGGCAAGAGAAGGGAGAAGAGGGGAAAAAAAGGAGAAGAGTGAGAAGATCTTCTTCGTGGGTTTTGATCAGTGTCTTCCTAAGGTTTTACAAGGGTAACGAATGTCGTTCTTCGCTATTTGATTAGTAGTAGATGCGAATTCGATTAGGATTGATTGGATCGAATTCTTACTGCTAGTAGTTCGGTTCTATCCAGAATGTTGCGCGGACAATTTCTTGTTCTTAGAGGCCGAATCTGAGATTCCCATCTCCTAAAGATATATGGGAATTGTTCTTAGCTTTCCGTAGCCGCCAAGAACACTCAATTCGGATTTACGGTTCAAAAGATATGATAGATTCATTCCTGCTGTCCAGAATTCTGACATGAATTAACTGTCAATTTGTCTATTAATTTTTGATTAAGTTAAGGTTAGATTCAGGGTTTTCACCGACTAGGTTGTTGTAGAATTTTTGTTAACCTTTCCAGAATGATAAATATCATTCAATTTGGAGTTGTAGAACAAAATATATGACTATTTCTCTACTGCTGTGTAGTTCTGTGAAACAGTTTGGATGTTCGACTTTCATAGGACTGTTAACATAGATTTTTGGCCGAATTGGGAGATTCTACCAACTAGACTTTTGTAGATAGTTTCGTTATGTTTCCATAGGATCTGAGCTCACCTCGTTTCGAGTCTCAGATCAATAGTTATGATTTATTTAGTACTGTTGTCCAGATTGTCATCCTACTAGTCTATCGGCTTAATTGAGTAGATCGACTTTGTGAACCTAGGGTTTAGCATGCTGCGATTAAGCATTTCAAGTGACGTCCTATTCGTATGGTTCCTTATTAAAGTATTTAATTTGTGTAGAAGGGGGAATTTCGAGTGTAGCGGCATCCGTCTTGCCTCATAACGCTTCGTAGAGCGGAAGGCAAGTACATTGTAATTCTTCATGTTGGTGAATGCTGAGTGCTTGTATTCATACTATTATTTCTATGATCCATGAGTAGATTCAATGCTTCATGTTCCTTTCATATCTGTTAATCCATGTTTAAAGAGAGGATGTATTTCATTATTCATGATTCATTCCATTCATTCATTTGTTCATATTTCTTCCACGGGAGTGGAAAATAAAGACCCATCAATTCTAGTATGGGCATGTAAGACCCACCATTCCAATGTGGGCAGATTTGGATCCCCGTATGAAACGTTCTTCATACGGGGCTTGGATCCCGGCATTTTGTTAAATGCGGGCCTAGATGAACACCGACGGGTGTGTCACTGGCTATACCGGTATATGCAGAAGTGTAGGCCATTCATTCCATTCATTCATATGTTTCTTTCAGTTCTATGTTCATATTCTTGGTGATACTGTATTGTTCATATTCAGTGTAGTTCAAATTATTCTTTGTACTTGCTGAGTCTCGGACTCATTCTTGCCTTTGTTTGTTTATTCTAGGTGATCGCTGATGAGGGCATTCTTGGTAGGGAGTAGACACACATAATTCATTCACTTCACAATATTCAAGTTTCAATAATATGATTTTGTTCCTGTCTTTCATTCGTTAAATGATGATTTGTAATAAATAGAGTTTGATGATGGATGATATCTTTCTCTATGTTAAGATTGATTAAATAACTGCATGTGATCCTTAATTACTCCTTTGATATAATTATCTTAGTGGATTTAGTAGACTTGAATAGTTGGAGTTTGTGAACTGTCGTTGGATTCAGATTATATTCCTGCATTTGTTCTATTATATGTTGATCTCTTTATGCCATTGGATGAGAGATTGTTTAAATTCTTCCGCAATATGGTTGTATGTTAGATTCTTTAGGTAACATTTTGGCTTCCGAATAGCCAGGGTGTTACAGTTGGTATCAGAGCCAGGTTTTAGGTCCGTGGTTAATAGAAATGTATTAAAATGACACACTGTGCACAGTAGGTGGTGTTTGGGAAATCCATTGCATCCGTATTTCTAGTGATGTGTTTCATTATGTTGTACTGTATCGAATTGCTTTTGTACTATCTTTCTTGTTGTTAATCTATGATATGATGTGATATCCTATATCTATGAATTTATTCTATGATTGTTATGAGATGATCCTATACATTCATAATTGATTATAACGGTCATGCGTGTTGGTAACGGACGTTGAGAAGTTGGAGTCATGGTTGTTGTCCTGGGTCTCTCCAGGCTACACCACCGTTCGTGGTAGGGGAATAGAGAAGTATTTACTGAAGGGATACGGGTAGGCTACGATAGCAACAATTCAAAATTTCTACCGCGTAAACCAGGAAGCCAAGCAAGAAGATGATCACAGATCGTTACCACTAGACGCGCAGAACAGCGGAAGAACCGTCGGAGCAGCCTGGTTCGACGAAGAGCGCGTCGATGTACTGGTCGTAGTCGATCATCCAACGTCAAGCACATTGATGCAGTGGTCGTAGTCGATCGTCCAGCGTCCTCGCGAGTCGATCATCTCCTCCAGCACCTCTGCAGTTCCTTGCGAAGATCGCGAATCGTCCTCAAGCGCAACAACGTAGAAGCGCCTCTATGGTATCCACACGTCCAGGGAAGGAACAACCGTACGCCGGTGTGCTAGCACGAAGTCACACGGCAAGGCTCTCAAGAAGATGGCGGCTAGGGTTTCAGGAGAGCAACTCACGTCAACTCTTCATGTTCCCAACAGCCTCATGCATCTTCTTATATAGTGCCCGTGACGGATCCTATCCGAACATGCTTTATGAATCGTATCTGTACTGGTTTGTTCCAACCCGTTAGGTTTATGCATAGTTCGGTTGTGACTCGGAAACCCTTTCTGACCACGAGTCGTAGCGGTTCCTAGCAGGACATAACGATTTCCGAATACACACAAATTATATCGGACGAACCTTAATGCAATATGATCTACGACCAGGTCCTCATCACTTACGACCAGGTCCTATCTCTATACGACCAGTTTGTATTTGGTCACGACCAGCTTGTAACTTCTTACGACTTGGTTTCGACCACTCTGTGATTACGTTCAACCTGTCTACGACCAGCTTGTATCTCCATATGACCAGTCTGTAACTGGTCGAACTAAGCGACCTACTCATGTATTATCCCTTTGCCTCACGATATCTGGTTGAACTCCAGGTGAGATGTTGTGTTATCCATGGACTGTTCAATACTTTCTCGATCGAGTATTGGATAACCTTATGTGGTCGAACTCTTCGACCACCAGTGGCATGGCCATGCACTTTCTTTATCCGACCACTTCGAGGGGCAGAGATATCTCTCTGTTATGTTAGGAGGGCAAATCCATATCCGACCAGTCACATCCTCTCAGTATGTTTTATAGCATACCCAAAGCTACCTTTATAACTACCCGATTCATTTAGTAGCGTTTGGCAACCCCTAAGAGTGCTATTACACATGTAGGAAACCATTTCGACCTCCGGTCTAAGGATTATACATCATCATTGCTTGAGACCAACTAATGACACATAGAATCATAATAATCTCAATAGTGTCTCAAGGTGGGTCTTATCCAACACCATGTTCTCTAACATGTGTCCACATTATCGATTCGATATCTATATCTATGACTGGTGAAACATGGTCATCAATCAATACATGTGCTGGTCGTAGAGTCACTAGTGTTCGGACCAGTGACTTTCGACCAGGGGTATCTTTTAGAACGACATCATCATAAGTTAAAAGAGCTTCACCAACAAGTCACATACTCGTTAATCTTCATAACTGATGATTCATTCAAGGAATAAGATAACATATTATCAAATATTGTGAACATAATGAAATATAATCATCTCTATGATTGCCTCTAGGGCATATTTCCAATAGTCTCCCACTTGCACTAGAGTCGATCATTTAAGTATCTAATATCGATAGCTCTTGTGTGCGCCTCATGCTTTGGCTGTGTGAGAGGCTTTGTCAACGGATCAGCAACATTTAAATCCGTATGAACTTTGCATATCTTAACATCTCCTCTATCCACCTATTCGCGAATGAGATGATAACGCCTGAGTATGTGCTTGGACTTCTGATGGGATCTAGGCTCCTTAGCCTGCACAATGGCTCCATTGTTGTCACAATAGAGATCCATTGGGGTTGAGGCACTCGGAACCACACCCAACTCAGCAATAAAATTCCTTATCCAAACACCTTCTTTTGCAGCTTCCGAAGCCGCAATGTACTCGGACTCTATCGTAGAATCAGCAACCGTCTCTTGCTTGGAACTTTTCCAGCTCACCGCACCTCCATTCAAAATGAATACAAAACCAGATTGCAAACGATAATCATCTTTGTCGGTTTGGAAGCTTGCATCGGTGTAACCATTTACAACCAGCTCTTCATCACCGCCATAAACTAGGAACGCATCCTTAGTCCTTCTCAAGTACTTAAGAATGTTTTTCACAGCTGTCCAGTGACCTTCACTAGGATCAGCTTGGTATCTACTCGTAACACTTAGAGCATATGATACATCTGGTCGAGTACATATCATGGCGTACATGATAGATTCAATAGCTGAAGCATATGGAATACCATTCATGCGGTCTCGCTCATCAGTAGTCGAAGGACACTGACTCATGCTAAGACTTATGTCATGTGACATAGGCAAGAACCCTTTCTTGGCATTTTGCATGTTGAACCGAATCAACACCTTGTCAATATAAGTACTTTGGCTTAATCCAATTAGCCTTCACAATCTATCTCTATAGATCTTTATTCCCAAGATATATGCTGCCTCTCCTAGGTCCTTCATAGAAAAACTATTTTTTAATGATGCCTTAACGGATTCCAGCATAGGAATGTCATTCCCAATCAATAATATGTCATCCACATATAAGATTAGAATTATAAGTGTGCTCCCACTAACCTTCATGTAAATACAAGGTTCTTCTTTGTTTTTGACGAAACCAAACCTTTTGATCTCCTCATCAAAACGTATATTCCAACTCCGAGATGCTTGCTTCAATCCATAAATGGACTTCTGAAGTTTGCACACTTTACTAGCATTCTTTAGATCGACAAAACCTTCAGGTTGTGTCATGTACACATCCTCACTTAGGTTTCCATTAAGGAAAGCCATTTTGACATCCATTTGCCATATCTCATAGTCAAAATATGCAGCAATAGTTAGAATGATCTGTACAGATTTAAGCATCGCTACCGGTGAGAAGGTCTCATCGTAGTCAACTCCTTGAACTTATCGAAAACCTTTTGCGACTAGCGAGCTTTATGAATGTGAACATTTCCATCCATATCAATCTTTTTCTTATAGATCCATTTGCACTCAATGGTTTTAACACCATCAATTGGATCGACCAGGTTCCAAACTTGGTTGTCTCTCATGGAGTCTATCTCGGATTTCATGGCTCTAAGCCATTTCTCAGAGTCTGGGTCCATCATCGCTTCCTTATAAGTGTTAGGCTCATCATTATTCAATAATAATACGTCATGCCCATACCTTATAGGCAATTGACGTGGCCTTTTAGATCTACGTGGGGCTGATGCCTCATCTATAGGTTCAACAACATTTTGTTCATCCTGTAGAGGTTCAGTAGGAGTTGAAACACTTTCAGATGTTTCCCAAATTTCTTTGAGTTGCACCTTTCTCCCGCTGACCCTTTTGGAAAGAAACTCTTTTTTTCCAAAAAGACACCATTTCGGGCAACAAACACTTTGCCCTCCTCTTGGTTGTAGAAATAATATCCTTTGGTTTCCCTAGGATATCCTATAAAGAAGAATTTATCCGACTTGGGTGTGAGTTTATCAGACGTCAAACGTTTAACATAGACATCACATCCCCAAATCTTTAGAAAAGATAAGCTAGGACTCTTCCCAGTCCATATCTCATATGGTGTCTTATCTACTGATTTAGATGGTACCCTATTTAAAGTGAAAGCGGCAGTTTCCAGAGCGTAACCCCAAAAATACAATGGCAGATTAAATTGGCTCATCATCGATCGAACCATGTCCAACAAGGTCCTATTACGCCACTCGGACACCCCATTCCATTGTGGAGTACCCGGTGGCGTAAGCTGTGGAACAATTCCACATTGTTTCAAATGATTACCAAATTCCTGGCTCAAAAATTCACCTCCACGATCAGATCGCAAAGATTTGATTGTCTTGCCAAGTTGATTCTCAGACCTCATTTCGGAACTCTTTGAACTTTTCAAACGATTCCGACTTGTGCCTCATTAAATAGATATATCCATATCTACTATAGTCATCGGTGAAAGTAATGAAATCTTGAAAACCACCTCTAGTCATCATGCTCATTGGTCCACACACATCGGTATGTATGAGTGCCAACAAGTCGGACGCCTCTCATTCCGACCGGTGAAAGGTGTCTTGGTCATCTTCCGAGTAGGCAAGATTCAGACGTTTCAAATGATTCCAAATCAAATGAGTTTAGAATTCCATCATCATGGAGCTTCTTCATGCGTTTCTCACTTATGTGACCCAAACGACAATGCCAGATAAAAGTGAAATTCATATTATTAGGCCGAAGCCTCTTTGCATTAATATTATAGACAGGTGCATCATCAAGATTTAAAATAAACAACCATTTCAAAACAGGAGCATTGCCATAAAACATATCATTCAAAAATATAGAACAACCATTGTCCTCAATAATGAATTTATAACCCTCTGCCATCAAACATGAGGATGAGATAATATTTCTACTCATGGCTGGAACGTAATAACAATTATTTAATTCCATAATAAATCCTGAAGGCAAAAACAATGATAAAGTCCCGACGGCTAATGTAGCAACCTTTGCTTTATTCCCGATGCGAAGATCCATCTCGCCTTTTGCAATTCTCCTATTCTTTGTTAGACTCTGCATCGAATTGCAAATATGAGCAGCCGACCCGGTATCAAATACCCATGAGTTAACAGAAGAATCAGCAAGAAAAACATCTATAACATTAATACCTAAAGTGGAAGGTTTAGTCCCACCATTCTTTTTCAGATTAGCTAGGTATTTCTTGCAGTTCCTTTTCCAATGTCCTGGTTCCTTGCAGTAAAAGCATTCATTCTCTTGAGTCGGGCCAGACTTAGTCTTGGGCTTAGGCTTGTTAGTTTGGATCCCATCCGAAACTTTCTTGCCCTTTCCTTTGACCCAAGTCCTAGCCTTCTTCTTGAAGCTTGTACTCTTTTGCACCATCATCACATAACTGTTGCTTTTCTTAATGCTGTCCTCTGCAGTCTTAAGCATCATATGCAGTTCGGTGAGATTCTTGTCTAAGTCATTCATATGGAAGTTCAGAATGAACTGACCACAGCTTGTAGGAAACGAAGCAAGAATCAAATCTGTAGTCAACTCTTGACTAAGTGGAAAACCAAGTTTTTTCAAGCACTGTGTGTAACCAACCATCTTGATAACATGTGGGCTCACCGGACTACCCTCAGCTAGCTTACACCCAAACAAGTTCTTTGAGATCTCATATCTCTCGGTTCTTGCTTGTGTCTCAAACATGCCTTTGAGCGCCACGATCATATCGTAGGCCTCAATGTTCTCAAACTGCTTCTGAACGTCTGAGTTCATCGCAGCAAGCATGAGACAGCTAACATCAAGGGACTCATCACATGCCTTTTTATAGGCGGTTTTAAGAGTAGCAAAGCAGATTATCGCAGCACATCTGGAATTGGTTCCTCTAGAACATGTTCCTTTTTATCTTGCCTAAGAACAATTCTTAGGTTGCGGGACCAATCCGCAAAATTTGTTCCATTCAGTTTTTCCTTATCAAGTATCAACGTAATGCAAAATCGATGTAGGTACAAAGATTGGTGCCATGATCTACAACATAAAACATGCAAAACTAAGACATATGTTCAAGAAAAGTAACTTCTATTAAACAATTTAATAAAGATACTCCCACTAAATACCATATCCCTCTTATGACATTTAGCGATTCAAGATCCACAATCGGGTAATCTACTAGTGAGCTTTGGCATCATTGTTAGAAGATTAGTGAATTCGTAAGCAACCCTTTGCTAATCATATCTCTATATGACTCTTGTTGTTGGGCAGCATCTCTATGCTTCGGCACCCAACCCTATGCCCCAAGGTCCATAACCGTTATGATGACCTTGTCAAGTTAAACCAATGCAATACGTGTAAGTGTCCGACACAAACCCATCTAGTCAAGGAAAGTTAATGGCATTCCGCTTTAGCAAGACCTACCAATAAAATACAAAACTTTTGATGGTGCATCTTATTGGAAGGGCATCAATTTAACTTAACATTATGTGTGGGAATTTTAATTTTATCATGTTAAAAGCATCTAATGAAAAACATGACTTAATATCATGACAGGAATAAACACAAACATTCACATATAATCATATCACTGTGAAATAGTATGGCCCTTAACATGACGATCTCCATCAGCATGCTTCCTGTCCTCCGACCGCCATGCTTGAAGTCTCCGACCGCATTCATCTACTAAGCAATTACTCCTAAGAGCTAGTAATGAATTACATATGATATTATCAAGCATCACATGTCGATACACATACCGTTATACAATAATATGTAGCTCGATGGCTATCTCACAACATGACACGCAGGTCATGAAAATCCATACATGAATCGCATACACAATGGGCCATACTATTCACACCAATCCCTGCAAAAATAAGTTACGCATAGAATCCAATTCTATCGGGCGACATGAACACATACTACCTATAACGCGCGGTACGATTAGCTAGCACGGCGGTCCCGCTAGCCGGTTAGCGGGTGGGGTTCGAAGGGGCAGCGCTCTCGGAAAATTTTTCCGAGACATGAATCTTATTCATGTTTCCGAGCTTTGGAAATCATCGGATTAATCATATTAATCCTATTCCGAACCAATCTGATTACTGCCTTGATACGACCACACATTGCGGCATACTCCGATGGCGAAATTTCGATCGGTAGGAGTATCATGCAAGGTAGTCGAAAACAAGTCGAGTAAATCATCTGGTGCTCTTAACTTATACCTCCTTGTATACCCATCTACTACCACCGAAAACTGATCGATCTAATCGACCAGGGCCTAGGTTACCAGACCCGACCAGTAATAGATTCAATCTACTACTACCACATATCAAGTATATGCGACCGATCCAGATCAAAAACTACGTAGGATGGCTTTAATACCACTGAAAGGATACGGGTAGGCTACGATAGCAACAATTCAAAATTTCTACCGCGTAAACCAAGAAGCCAAGCAAGAAGATGATCACAGATCGTTACCACTAGACGCGCAGAGCAGCAGAAGAAGCGTCGGAGCAACCTGGTTCAATGAAGAGCGCGTCGATGTACTGGTCGTAGTCGATCGTCCAACGTCAAGCACATTGATGCAGTGGTCATAGTCGATCATCCAGCGTCCTCGCGAGTCGATCGTCTCCTCCAGAACCTCTGCAGTTCTTTACGAAGATCACAGATCGTCCTCAAGCGCAACAACGTAGAAGCGCCTCTACGGTATCCACACGTCTAGGGAAGGAACAATCGTACGCTGGTGTGCTAGCACCAAGTCGCACTGTAAGGCTCTCAAGAAGATGGCGGCTAGGGTTTCGGGAGAGCAACTCATGTCAACTCTTCTTCTTCCCAACAGCCTCATGCATCTCCTTATATAGTGCCCGTGACGGATCCTATCCGAACACGCTTTACGAATCGTATCCGTACTGGTTTGTTCCAACCCGTTAAGTGTGTGACCCGTTAGGTTCATGCGTAGTTTGGTTGTGACTCGGAAACCCTTTCCGACCACGAGTCGTAGCGGTTCCTAGCAGGAAACAACGATTCCCGAATACACACAAATTATATCGGACGAACCTTAATGCAATATGATCTATGACTAGGTCCTCATCACTTACGACCAGGTCCTATCTCTATACGACCAGTTTGTATTTGGTCACGACTAGCTCGTAACTTCTTACGACATGGTTTCGACCACTCTGTGATTACGTTCGACCAGTCTACGACCAGCTCGTATCTCCATACGACCAGTCCATAACTGGTCGAACTAAGCGACCTACTCATGTATTTTCCCTTTGCCTCAAGATATCTGGTTGAACTCCAAGTGAGATGTTGTGTCATCCATGGACTGTTCAATACTTTCTCGATCGAGTGTCGGATAACCTTATGTGGTCGAACTCTTCGACCACCAATGGCATGGCCATGCACTTTCTTTATCCGACCACTTCGAGGGGCCTAGAGATATCTCTCCTGTTATGTTAGGAGGGGCAAATCCCATATCCGACCAGTCACATCCCTCTGTATGTTTTATAGCATACCCGAAAGCTACCTTTATAACTACCCAGTTACGAGTAGCGTTTGGCAACCCCTAAGAGTGCTATTACACATGTAGGAAACCATTCTGATCTCAGTTCTAAGGATTATACATCATCATTGCTTGAGACCAACTAATGACACATAGAATCATAACAATCTCAATAGTGTCTCAAGGTGGGTCTTATCCAACACCATGTTCTCTAGTCCACATTATCGATTCGATATCTCTATATCTATGACTGGTGAAACACGGTCATCAATCAATACATGTGCTGGTCGTAGAGTCACAAGTGTTCCGACCAGTGACTTTCGACCAGGGATATCTTTTAGAACGACATCATCATAAGTTAAAAGAGCTTCACCAACAAGTCTCATACTCGTTAATCTTCATAACTGATGATTCATTCAAGGAACAAGATAACATATTATCAAATATTGTGAACATAATGAAATATAATTATCTCTATGATTGCCTTTAGGGCATATTTCCAACACTTACCCCGTTCCATAGTTATGTGTTGTGCATGAGTTCTTTGATGAAGTTCTTGTCTTCCTTGAGCTTGTATTTGGTCTCCTGGTTGTAGTTCCTTGAAGTTGATGAATTTCTTTTGAGTGGTGGTTTTAATGAAGCGGGCAAGCTCTATTTGGTCTCTATTTGTTCTTTGAAATAAATATTGTTCTTCCGACTAGAGTGATATTTCTGCTACTTGTGAACGTAATTAATTTGCAAGATTCATCTTTTCACGGAAGTTCTATTTTATCCTCTGTTGGAAATTATAACTCATTTGTTCGGTTGGAATTTCGGGCAGTGGAAGATTTCTTTTGCAAGTTTTTTATTAAGTGGGTGCATTGACCTTGTATATTTCTTTTGGGTTAATTTGAGAGTTGAAGTTTTATGCTTTTCTTATGAGAAAGAGTATGTTAAAACCCTTTAGTGATGTTTTGTCATACTTATCTAAGAGGTTTTAATTAAAAGAATTATTTTGGTATGATAGGATTTATCAGGTTGGGTTAATATTTTGGTGCAAACCAATGAATCTTAGTTAATGTCTTCAAAAATGAAGTTAACTTTGCCTTGGTAAATATTAACCTTGAATCTGTTTCTATTTGGATACCTGAAGAATTTGTACAAATGGTAGATTTACCTGATTTTGGCATGCTAAATTGTTGTTATATGTATGAAGAAATAGATGAGGATTGTTGTATTGTGCTACAAAACCTTGTCCTATAAATATTCCATTGTCGAAGTTTAAAGATATTTCATTTCAATTTCTGAACAAAGGTAGGACTATGAATACTTCCATGATTAGATAATCATCGGTTGTTAGTATTAATGGTTAGAGTGAGCTTGTTAAAAAGAGGTTTGTTTCAGCTTGGTGGCGTTCGCACTAGGTTTCTTTTCTAGAATAAGTTGTTATTACAATCCCATTTGATGCTGGAGATTTCTATGACACAATTTATCATGTTTCTTTTAGAAGGTTCATTGATGCGATAGTAAGGTAAATTGATTGTTACCAGGAATGTATGTTATTGATCTTAATAAAATGTTCAGTAATGTGAGGGTAATGTTGATTCTTTTATAGAGAAAGAAATTTGATCACCTTTCATGATATTTCTTAAATGATCAAATTTCAAGTTTTGTGTTCATGATCTTTTGGGGGTTCAAGCTTTATGTGATAAACGAAGTTTATCGAGTAAAGCGACATGTTGCAAGGTTATAATGGTTCTTCAAAGATGCAAGTGCTTTGATCTTGAATTCTTGTTTGTTCTTATCTGTTAAGGTCTAATATTCTCTTCTTGTGAGACCTATGCTTTCAACTGTGGGCTCCGCTTATGTTCTATGAGTTCATTGCCTAATTGGTTTTCCCCTTGGTCATGTGTTCATTGCGAGTGGTAAATGATTTTCTAGTTGGTGCAAATCGTTTTCAATTGCCTCTTCTTTTGAGAAAGAACCAGCCCATTCTTTTCACATGGGTCTTTCGAAGTTTTTTCTAATTGTTGATTGTGAGATTGATGTTAATACTTGTAGTAATTTGATCGCCTATGGTGATATCGCTTAAATGAGAATACTTCAAGTTTAGTTTTTGTGATCTTTTGGAGCTCATGAATATTCTGGTAACTAAAATTATTTTAATTAAAATGGTGTATGGGAATGTCCTATTGCTTCTTAAGAGTTTCGTGTGATTTAGTTTTAAAGGCTCTTTGGTTTGAGTTCGCAAAGTGAGGTTGCAATCAAAGAAAATTTTGTTGATTTTTTCAAGAGGAAATTAATCCGTTTGCTTTTCGTGAAATCCCGTAACTGAAAATGTTTCGAGTTTTGTGGCTGAGATCATTTGGATCTCATGTTTCATGAGTAGATGAACTGTTCCGAGCAAATTTGGCGTGTTCAAGAATTTTATTAGTTCTTAAGTAGTTCTGTGGGTTAGACTAAAGAACTTATCTTGTTCGTTGTGGCAAAGTGTTGTTAGTTCAAGGACTAATTTCAGTGTTAAAAGAAAGAGTGTAGTAGAAGTATTTGAGA
The DNA here is from genome assembly GCA_036346405.1 of Phyllostachys edulis. Classification (NCBI taxonomy): domain Eukaryota; kingdom Viridiplantae; phylum Streptophyta; class Magnoliopsida; order Poales; family Poaceae; genus Phyllostachys; species Phyllostachys edulis. Next base: position 49,821,252 of record CM070556.1, read on the forward strand.
ATTTGAGTCAAGTTTTGTAACTTGTGGTTATTTGAATCATGCCTAAACTTTCTGCTCTTTCCGCTCAAGAGATGTCAAGTTTCAATTATAATGTCATTTTCTTATTGGTTGTTACTAGTTAATTCCTTTTTGAGAGATGTGTGCCCTCAGCTGTGAACTCAACTTTCATTTTTTCAAGATCATCGTTATCAGATTAATTTTTTTGGTTTCGTGCTCGCTGTGAGGGGCAACGGTTTCCTGTGTGACGAAACTTGTCCTTATTCGCCTTTTTCTTTCGAGAAAGGATCAACAGTTTGTGTTGTAAGGTTTTACAAAGCGTAAATTGGCAACTATTTGGTGGTGGTTAAGAATTTGTAATGGTGTGGTTTTGCTGCCAAGCTATTGGAGGAGTAGTAGAAGATGAATTGGTTTTGACCTGTACCTCTTGGAGGAAGAAGATGAATTGGTTTTGACCTGTACCGCTTGGAGGAAGTTTGATTCCAATGGAATGTATGGCATTGAAGTAAAACTAAATAGTGATACGACTAAGTAGAACCTATGGTATAGTGAAATTCCAGAACTTCAGTTCATGTTGAAATGTTGGGGATTATCGAAGATATGGAAACCTTGATAAACTTTATAGAGTAACGCAATTGGATAGTATTGTGAGATTGGGTGGGTAATTTCTGATGAAGTCAATGAGTGAGTATGTCAGAATTGTGGGGTTGTTAGAGATTTAATCCAATGATTTCACTATTTGTTATAAGAGAAATTCGTTGTAGAGGTCTAGGAGGTTAAATCTAGGCTTTGCACTTTTATGCTAGACATTTGGTCGCCCTGTAATACCCCAAACATTTATTGGAGAAAATATCATTCAGGAAAGCAAAATTTATTCAATTTCAAAATCAACCAAATTCTAGATTCGAAATTAAGTTCAAAATGCAGAGTTTGGGGGAAACTTAGAGCTTGGGCCTTCGGCTTTAGCGTTAATATTCCGAACCTTAAATTCCAATTAGAGAGAATATTATTCGGGAGAGGGAAATTTATTCAATATCGAATGCAACAAAGTTTAGAGATGGAAATAAGTTCAAAATTCAGATTTTTGAGAGAGTTTTGGGCCGCCAATCCATAGTCGAGGGGGAAAGAGCCGGCCTTAGAGGCCCATGGCCCATGGAAGGCTAGTAGCCCACTTGAAGGCAAGGAAGGGGGGGATCAAGCCACAAACCCTAGTTTGCTACAGTACCATCGCCCTGCTACAGTGCCCGCGCCGCTACAGTAGCCATGCCCTTGGCCGTCGCTGCTATCTCCGGTGTTTCCCCTGCAGATTGGCCGGCCATAAGGAAGAGGAACGAAGGGGGAGAAGAGAGGAGAAGGGAGAGGAAGGAGAGCTTCTTCGTGGGATTTTGTTCAGCATCTTCTTGGGGTTCTACAAGGGTAACGAAGTGCTTTCCCTGCTGGTTGATGAGGATTAGTTGCGAATTCGATTATTTGGGTTGGATCGTTTTGCTGCTGGTAGATGTTCAATTCTGTCCAGTACCTTGCGGGGTCGATTTCGAATTCTTAGAAGCCGAATTGGGGATGCCCATCTGCTAGAGATATCTAGATAATTTTTTTAGCTTTCCGTGGCCGTCAAGAACACCTAATTCCGAACTACGGATCAAAAGTTATGATAGTTTCATTCCTGCTGTCCAGAATTCTGACGTGATTGATTTGTTAATTTGTATTTTAAGATATGTTTATGTTAAATAAAAATTCAGGGTTTTCACCCAACTAGGTATTTTAGAATTTTTCATAACCTTTCCAGAATGATAAAGAACGCTCTAATCGGAGTTGTAGATCAAAAGTTGTGATCTGTTCTTTACTGCTGTCTGTTTCATCTGGACAGAATCTGTCATTCAAGTTCATCTGCCTGCTACCATTTTATTTTGGCCGAATTGGGTTATCTCGCCAACTAGAATGTTGTAGATATATTTGTTAAGTTTCTTTAGGAATTGGGCTCACCTTGTTTCGAGTCCCAGGTCAATAGTTATGGTTATTTTCGTTCTGCTGTCTAGATTCGATTCCGTGGTTGTGTTGCATGTTTTCAGATTAGGGATTATGGCTATTTCTTGGGTGTTCAGGAGGGTATTATAGAACGTTAATGGTAGTGTCTTGTACCATGTTGTTCTTATTTCAAGTACTTACTTGTGTAGGCGGAGAGGTTTCGGGTTTAGGGGCACCATCTTTGCCTACTCACGCGTCGCAACGCGAAAGGCAAGTACTTTGATGTTCTTATGATTAGTGAATGCTGGATGCTTGATGTTGGTATTGTGCTTTTCTGTGATCCATGAGATTATTCAAAGTTTATGTTCCTTTCTTATGTGTTAATTCCATGTGTAGACATGATGCCTTTCATAAGTCATATTTCAATACATGCATCCATTTTCATGTTCCTTCCACGGGAGTGGATGATAAGATCCATCAATTCCAGTATGGGCACGTAAGACCCACCATTCCAATGTGGGCGGATTTGGACACCCGTATGAAACGTTCTTCATACGGGACTTAGATCCCCGTATTTTGTTAAATGCGGGCTTAGGTGAACACCGACGGGTGTGTCACTAGTTATACCGGTATAAGCACGTGTGCAGTCCATTCCTTTCAATCAATCCATTCATATATTCATTAGATGTTATGTTCTTATTCTTAAAAGATGTTGCCTTGTTCATAATTGTTGTAAGTTCAATTATTCATTGTACTTGCTGAGTCTCGGACTCATTCTTGCTTTGTTTGTTTATTTTAGGTGATCGTTGATGATGGCTCTATTGGGAGGGAATAGACATGCACTATTCGTTCACTTCACCATATTTCAATTCAATAATAGGACTTGGTTCTAGCCTTCATTCGTTAATTGATGAACTGTAATAACTAAATTTAGATATGGTTGATAACCTCTCTATGTTATGATTGATTATGTATTGCTTGTGATCTTCGATCACCCTTCGTTATACTTGCTTGAATTCAGACTATTGTCATAACATGGTTCTATTAGATAGTGATCTCTTTATGTCATTAGTTGATATTATTCAAATTCTTCCGCATTATGGTTGTATGTTAGATGATTTAGGTGACATCTTGGTTTCTGAATAGCCAGGGTGTTACACGCCCAATGATTGTGTGTAGAGAAAACAGAATAATGGTGTTCCTGAGCAGTGGAATGATCATTGATAGAACCCTTCTGATGTAGTTCTTGATCGTGTGCATTGAGGATTCTAAGTTGTTATTCTTGAAACTTAGAGGTGATGTGATTGCGTGTGATCTATTTTGAGGTGCTTTGGGTGCCTACTGTAAAATTAATTTTATCAGTAGAAAGAGTTGTCTAGAGTGTTCGGTGGGATCAATAGAGCCTCTCCACAATGGTGTGGATGATGTAAGAGGTTTGAGCTCGTGTGGTATGCGATGAATTCGAATTCTAAGGTTTGAGAGAAGTTTTATTCCTAAAAGAGAAATTGAGAAAAAGGATGCTGCCTCGGGTAGTGAAGCGTTTTCTTAATTCTCGTTTGAGTTTTGTATTGTTGATTGATGTCATCCACAATTTGAGTTGGCACTGTGTTGGCATGTTTGATTCTTTCCAATTCAGACAAACCAAAAGAAGTATTTGGTTTGGGCATTCGAGTGATTTCTCCTTTGGCTTTCGTGGTGTTCATTCATAAACTGCCTATTTAGAAAGTGGAATTGTTTTCGTGATGAATTGTCAGTTTTGGGATTTGACCCTTTTGGTGGAGAGTTGGCATTACGTGGTTGCGATGAGAACTCTTTATTTTCAGTTGGATTCTCTTTGTAAACCAGATGTTTAAGAACAAGTTCTGTTGTGCATTCTTGATTAAAGAAGGTGCCCCTTGTTTGATGAAGAGTTCAATTTTGAGCATGTTGTGTGCTTTCGTACCAAACGGGAGATTTGGCCCAGGTACATTCGTTCGTTTCCGATAGTTACATAAATTAGGAAGTTGGCGTATCATTCTGACCGTCTCGGGTCCATACACGAAGAACTCAACGTCTAGTATGTTCTGGTGCTAAGAGAGTAACTGAGCCATTCAAAGCTTGGAATTTCGTGAAAGACGTTGACCAGCGAGTAGGGACTTACCTTCGATCCTCTTCTGATGAGTGTACCTGGAAAGGTCGGCTTGAGTGTTAGGGCAGACATCGTTTTACATCCTTATGTTGTGGTTTCATCAGTTCGAGAGAGAGGCCACTTGGGGAGATGGAGTTTCGTATGCGCGAACAATATTTGGATTTGTTCGCAACGGGTGCGTGTGTGTCGTTGTTTCATTCCAGTCGCAGTTTTCTTTCGGGAAGGTCGATGAGTAGATTCGGGGTCGAATCCTTTTAAGGGGGGTAGAATGTAATATCCCAAATTTCGTTAAGAGAGAAACTTGTTTGGGAGAGGGAAATTAAAATAAATTCAGGGATTTCATTGGAAATTGGGAACTTGGGCCTCCGGCCCAAGCTAGGGCTACTTTGTGGCTGGCCATGAAGCGGGCCAGTAAGGGGGGAGGCACCCCAAAGGCCCATGGCCCAAGCCGCCACCTTCTCCCCTTAACCCTAGCCCAAACCTCCTCCTCCCTCCCCTTTTCCACCCAAGCCGCCACCCCTCTCCCTCCCATGGCCGCCACCACCCGTGCCCCCTTCTCACCCTTGGCGCCTCCCTCTCCACCCCTCAAGATCGAGCCCTCCGTTGCTGCCATCTCCAGAGGTTTCTCTCGCAGCAGTCGGCCACAAGGCGGAAGGCAAGAGAAGGGAGAAGAGGGGAAAAAGGAGAAGAGTGAGAAGATCTTCTTCGTGGGTTTTGATCAGCGTCTTCCTAAGGTTCTACAAGGGTAACGGATGTCGTTCTTCACTGTTTGATTAGTAGTAGATGTGAATTCGATTAGGATTGATTGGATCGAATTCTTACTGCTAGTAGTTCGTTTCTATCCAGAATGTTGTGTGGCCGATTTCTTATTCTTAGAGGCTGAATCTGAGATATATGGGAATTGTTCTTAGCTTTCCGTACCCGCCAAGAACACTCAATTCTGATTTACGGTTCAAAAGATATGACAGACTCATTCCTGCTGTCCAGAATTCTGACGTGAATTAACTATCAATTTGTCTATTAAGTTTTGATTAAGTTAAGGTCAGATTCAGGGTTTCTACCCAACTAGGTTGTTGTAGAATTTTTGCTAACCTTTTCGGAATGATAAAGATCATTCTATTTGGAGTTGTAGAACAAAAGATATGACTATTTCTCTACTGCTATGTAGTTCTGTGAAACAGTTTGGATGTTCAACTTTCATAGGACTGTTAACATAGAGTTTTGGCCGAGTTGGGAGATTCCGCCAACTAGACTTTTGTAGATATTTTCGTTATGTTTCCTTAGGATCTAAACTCACCTCGTTTCGAGTCTCAGATCAATAGTTATGATTTATTTAGTACTATTGTCCAGATTATCGTCCTGCTAGTCTGTCGGCTTAATTGAGTAGATCGACTTTGTGAACCTAGGGTTTAGCATGCTGCGATTAAGTGTTTCAAGTGACGTCCTGTTCACGTGGTTCCTTATTAAAGTATTTAATTTGTGTCGGGGGGGGGATTTCGAGTGTAGCAGCATCCGTCTTGCCTCATAACGCTTCGCAGAGCGGAAGGCAAGTACATTGTAATTCTTCATGTTGGTGAATGCTGAGTGCTTATATTCATACTGTTATTTCTATGATCCATGAGTAGATTCAATGCTTCATGTTTCTTTCATTTCCGTTAATCCATGTTTGAAGAGAGGATGTATTTCATTATTCATGATTCATTCGATTCATTCATTTATTCATGTTTCTTCCATGGGAGTGGAAAATAAAAATCCATCAATTCCAGTATGGGCACGTAAGACCCACCATTCCAATGTGGGCAGATTTGGATCCCCGTATGAAACGTTCTTCATACGGGTCTTGGATCCCCGTATTTTGTTAAATGCGGGCCTAGGTGAACACCGACGGGTGTGTTACTAGCTATACTGGTATAAGCAGAAGTGTAGACCATCCATTCCATTCATTCATATGTTTTTTTCAGTTCTATTTTCATATTCTTAGTGATATTGTATTGTTCATCTTTAGTGTAGTTCAAATTATTCTTTGTACTTGCTGAGTCTCAGACTCATTTTTGCCTTTGTTTGTTTATTTTAGGTGATCGCTGATGAGGGCATTCTTGGGAGGGAGTAGACACACATAATTCATTCACTTCACAATATTCAAGTTTCAATAATATGATTTTGTTCCTGTCTTTCATTCATTAAATGATGATTTGCAATAAATAGAGTTTGATGATGGATGATATCTTTCTCTATGTTAAGGTTGATTAAATAACTGCTTGTGATCCTTAATTACTTCTTTGATATAATTATCTTAGTGGATTCAGTAAACTTGAATAGTTGGAGTTTGTGAACTGTCGTTGGATTCAGATTATATTCCTGCATTTGTTCTATTATATGTTGATCTCTTTTGGATGAGAGATTGTTTATATTCTTCCGCAATATGGTTTATATTCTTCCGCAATATGGTTGTATGTTAGATTCTTTAGGTAACATTTTGGCTTCTGAATAGCCAGGGTGTTACATCTTTAATACACGTTCTGTGCACGCGAATCAAAGATCTTTGAAACTCTGAGGGACATAGCAAAAATTCACCGGAATTGAGCACTCCACATGAATCAACAGGGAGCTTGATCAGTGAGATTGATTAAAAAACATTTTTTCTCTCACGTGATTGCTTGGTGATTCAATAAGCAGGACGCACGTGAATAAAGAAAAGATTCTTGGACCTGTGCTGGAGTCCTTTCGCAATTGGTTTGATGTTGGTGCTTTCCACGCGTGCGACTTGGGGGAGGCTTCACCAGTTGGAAGTTGACGCAGTCGTGAGGCGTTAAAGGATGTGTGCTGGCACTGAAGCTCGCTTGGACCGAGGCGACGAAGGACGCACACTAGCGCCGAAGCAACGATGACCCGAAGCCAACGCGTGCATTGTTGGCGCTGAAGCGACGATGACCCGAAGCCGACGCGTCCATTGTTGGCACCGAAGGACCGAGGCGCCGCGTGCACGCGAACGGCCGCCCTCGGGAGCGAAGCGACAGGAGGCGAAGACGCGTTGCACAGCAAGCAGCGGCGGCGCGGATTGGATTGGCTATTTTTTCGTATCTTTTCAAACCCAATCTTTCATGTGCTCTTTCATGTGCTCTGATACCACTTGTTAAGAAAATAAAGACAAAAGGAACAAAAAATTTTATATGAAAAACCCTTGCGGGAAAAAACCACGGGCGCCAACCGGTGATGATCACTATATGAAAAGTATTTACAAAATGCAGGGAAATTACAATGAGACGTCAACTCTCCCTATGCGCCTTACAAAAGGTATATAAAGGGGTAAAAAGACTTAGAGTTCAAGTAGGAAACTGATCAGCTAATATGGCATATTCCAGATACTTTCATATTAGAAAATTTGGATCACATATGGATCACAAATATCAACAACATCATTGTTGGTTTGGTTGAAATCTCAAACAACTTATAAAGTTTCAGAATTCCCTTTAAAAGTCCACAAATTTCGCTTTTCTTGATTTCCCCTTGAAAGTTCCCCGGTTCCATTTTAAAGCTCCCCAATACATTTGAAAACTCTCAAGTTTCATATGGAAGTTCTCAAGTACAATTTGAAAGTTTTATAACCGAAGTTTGAAAGTCCTTAAAATTTTCATTTGAATGTTCACACATAACCTGTTGAATCATGTAGCAAGCCTACTGAACAATTGTAACATCCCAAAAATTTGGTTTGTTTTGAAGTTTTAAAAACAAAAATAACCATTTGAGTTTTCTGTTAAAGTTAAAGCTTAATTGGAATTTTCACAGATCAAAAATAATTTAATATGAATAAACTCAACATCAACTATTATCAAAATTATTTTATTTGGATTCTATGTGCTTGGATATATTTTCTAGATTTTTCTAAAAATTTTCCGAGTTCATTTGCTATTTGGATTTTCTGCAATTTTTAAAATAGAAAACATAAATTAATCTCAGATTTCCAAATGGGCTGAATTCCTTGCTTCAGCCCATTTCCTTGGTTTCACCGGCCCATTTGGCTTTGGCCCACGCTTTTTTTCTCTGTGCACAAACCCAGCCAATCCTCTCATTTCCTTTTTCTTTGTTTCACTGCCTTGTGGTCCCGCCGCTAGTGCCATCTCATCGTCGTCTTCATCAAGGTCTCCCAGCTCCCGTGTTCGAGTGCTTCACGCTGTGACACTTGCTCCTTGTGGGACTCCTACCATCGGTGCTATATAAGGCCGCTTAACCACGTCAAAAGTTTTGCCCGTGTCTCCTCTCTTGAAACCCTAAATTCTCTGCCTTAGGTTCATCTTGGTTTCGCCGCAATCGCCAAAGATCCGAGCCGCAAAGAAGCTCCTTCATCATTGGATGTCGTCACCAACAGTCTCTCTCCGGCCGTGTCTCCACTGCCGTCGGGACCACCTCGTCGCGAGCTTCTTTCTGAAGAACATTGGAGCGCCATCGGTCTCACCTCCTCAAACTTCGGCTGCCGCCACTCATCCTCGATCTAATCTTCGGTGAGTCTCATGTCCTTCTGAGCATGTCATCCCATGCTTTTTGTTCCACTCATCTAATCCCCCATCTTCTCTTGGTTTCTTCGTCACCGAGGTTCCTTGCTGCCGAGCTTCTTTTTTGTCATCGCCATGTCGCCACCGCCGGCAACCCACTATCGAACTTGCTGAGCCGCCACCTCCAGTAGCTCCGTTTTCTCCTTGGCATCTCATTTTTGCACTTTGCTGGAGCTACATCACTGTCAATTGTTCTTGCTGCCTTGTAACATTGCCGCCGGCAGTGCCTTTGTTCTCTCCCTTGTTTCTCTCTCTTGTGCCACCTCATCGCCAAGTTAGCATGCCACCTCAGTCCTTCTACTTGTATGGCATCCAGTCAGCAGCCATGTGTCAGCCATGTGGCGAACCAAAAACTCACCCGAACCAAAAGTTCCCAACTTAGTTCACCATACACCGAACCTATGACTAGTGGGACCCACATATAAATCCAATTTCCTTTATTTCTTTTCGGCCGAAAAACCCACTGCTGATGTCAGCTGACGTCATAATTATCTTTTCCTTCGGAAAAATAATTCCAGTAAATCCATAACTTATGATTTTCATAATTTCGTGTGATTTCAATCTTCCAAAGCCCATATCTTCTTCATCCGAACTCGGATTGAGTCCATTCAAATTTATAAATTCATCTAAATTCAAGATCTATTTATCTGAGATTTTTAGTTAATTTTTGTAGTTAGTTTTGTCTCGATTATTTATTTGTTTGTTTTATTTGCCTTGTTTGCGAGTAGACGTTGATACTTCAGGAAGTTTTGAACACTAAGGTTTTATACAATTGTGCTGTCCTTTGATCATATTGAACCTATGATTTCAAAATTATATTGTTTTATACAATTGCGTGCTATCTTTATACAAATTGTTTTGGGATTAGTTATTACCTGTTGTCATTATACCCCCTTTGATTATTTGAATGCCATGAATCCTTTGTCACCCTAGCATGGATAATTTTAGTTGGACATATTTGTATCACCTACGTGGGTAGCGTACATATGTTTAGTTCAGCTTAGTTACGATGGGTTCATTATCACATCTGTCCTAATGATTAATCTTTACTTAATGAAATATGGAATCATTGTGGTTAGCCACTGCTGTTGAAATTTATGTGCCATGACAAGGTATGTCATTTGTCTTGGTTAAACAAAATGGTTTTCGCTTGGGCGAGTGGTTGGTGGATAGTGGGGGTGTGGATTTAACATGTTGTGGGTTTGTGGTAGTCTCATCCAAGTAATTTGTCAAAGACTTCATGTTGTGCGCCATCGAGCTGGGCCTTAACTGTACAACCACATGTTTGATGAGACAGACCTGGCTAATTCATTAGCGATGTTTTGAGTTGGTTTTATTATGGTTGTGTTTGGCGCAAGAGGGGAGCCCTGTTTGGTCGGAAAGACATTCAATGTTGAAACCTTAGCGAGCAGAATAAGATCAAAACAGGACTTTGTAAAGGCCTTGACACGTGCTCTAGACTGCTTACCTAAGGTAGTGAGCAGTGGTATCGACGAATGCCAAACAAACTAGATAAATCTTGTCATGTGGGTAAAACTGTACAACCTCCGCAGAGTGTAAAACTATTCGAATAGCCATATCCGCGGTTATGGACGTGCTCGGGGATTTCACATGAGATATAGAGTTTCTTATAAAATGTGTCGGAGTATGGATGGAAAGTTCACTTGATGAATATAATGTTTGTTTGGTGAATGGGTAATTCACTTGGTGGTTTGTGTCGATTGGTGAATTGGGTATTCACTTATCAATGGTTTGGTTGGGAAGTGAATAGGTAGTTCACTGGTTGTTTCAAAGAAATTGTTTAATTATTTATTATTGTTTTCAACTACGTATTTTAATCTATTTATTGTATTTATCGTCAATGCTGCTTTCTGCAAAAAAAACCATACAGCTAACCTTTGTCAAGCCGTGCATGAATACTATTTGCATATATTTTCCTACGGCTTGCTGAGTGCTTTATGTACTCACGGCTTTACACATTTGTTGATCAGTTAAAGAATATCAAGCTACTCAAGTGTTCTTTCAGAAGGAGGACTATGAATGTTTTGCGGATTAGGATGCGTTCTCCATTCGATTGCCTGTGGGCATGTTGATTGATCATTTCAAGAGTTTCGTTCCGCTGCAAGAGTTTATTTTTTTCTTTAGCCCTACGTGGCAAGCTAAGTAAACGTTGACCATAAGGTCCAGTTATTATTACTATTTGTTATTTTGAGATCTTTTTAGTTAATCGAATAAATGGATGGTATTTTATCACTGTTTCCTGTATGAGCTAGCTACTAATCTGGGACTAGTTTAGAATACACAGAGGGTTCCTGGATTGTATTTTTCAGTCCCGACAACAATCCCTGCTTGGGCTTGCGCGTTGGTTTGGCTGTGAGTCACAGTTTGTGACTAAATAGATGAATGCAAACTAGATATGCAACAATACTTGCTCTTGCCTGTATGCATCAATACTTAAATAGATGAATACAAACAGTCATTATATAGACTTTGCTCATTTCACCATCAATCCCGCAATCTTACTCTTTGAGCATAAATCAAACATCAATTCTACAATCTTACAAGTAGTAACAAGCAAGGTTGTCAGAATCAGGATCCTGAATCGGATCAAATGTTGTTCAGCAAGATCGTGAATCATAGGATCGACGTAGAATCTAAGATCCTATCTGATTCTACAAGAAATATTTTTCGAAATCTACCTCATATTTTAACACTTCTACATTTTTAAAACTATACTTTTAGAACTTTTGTTTTAAAAATGTAGTGCAAAGGAAAGATCATTTGTTATTTATGCAAATTATAATGGACATGAAGAAATAGAAAGTAAAAATTTACAATGAAAGGGACATATGCAAATAATTATTTATAATAAATCACTAGAATTGGGTAGGACCGTATCAACATTTTGATCACAATTCTACAATTTTTTTTTGTTAGAATCGTAATAATATTAAGATTCTACCAAATTAAGACTCTACCATAGGATCAGATCAGTACAGTCAATCTGAGTCGTAGAAACGTAGAATCGTATGAATAGAATCGAGATTTGACAACCTTGGTAACAAGTAATAAGCATTAAAAAGGGAACAATAAGAATCTTCTCTAATTCACAGGTTTATGAATCACATCTACAGTTCCACTTTTGAAAACAATACTATTGACTACAGGATTGGCAAGTTGGCTTTGTCTTGAACGGATTAGGTCAGACATATTGATTCCCATCTTTAGTTGCTTCTTGAACTCAGCCCAATCAGTTCCTAACAATAACACAAAGAAACTAATGTTATCAACTGGCAATATCATGAGTACAACGCAAAATATTATGACAGTGACACTTCATTTCAACCAAATTATAGGCCAATAGTCCATGGACTGAAATAAATCCCAAATGCTGCCAAAAAACGGACCAGCACATAAAATAAAATGATATGTGGTTACAAACAATACCTTGAAATGTCCTCTTGCAACTCACAAGTACTATATACTTCCATTGCTTCACCTGCATATTGAATCACAAGAAAATAGTTCATATTATTGGATACATACAACTGCTTCTTAAACTAAAACTAAAATACTCTAGTAATTATCAATTTACCATCATCATTATCATCATTAAATCCAATAAACCAATCTTTGCTGCAGATTAGATCCTCAAGGATTTTAGGGGATAATGAAGTCCTATTTTTACCAAGAATTATGCCAGCAACATTGAATGCTTATTCAGAGGACACCGTACTAACAAGAATTGCTAGAAAATCTCTAGCCATCAAAGACAAGATTGGGTAGACATCTGTGTTTCTCTTCCACCAACCCAAAACATCAAAATTCTCATCAGAGTTCAGGGGGGCCTAGGATCTTGTAAGTATGTGTCCAATTCAGATCGTTGTGCACGTGCTTCTAGACTTTGTGAACTGAACCTAGCGAAGGCAAATTGTATCCATCGTTTACCAAAAAATGCACCTCCTGAAGAACTAGGACATGAACTAGGCTCACTAGCAACCATATGTTCATCGAACTGTACAAATGTAGGCAAGACGCACCTCCTCACAATTTTCTCATACTATGAATAATACTTACCTACAGAAGTACGCAGTTTCCTCATCTTTTCCTCAACATCTTGTTCAATGGTATGAAAATAGAACCTAAGAAAGTCAATTTTTTGTGAAAAGGTTCAACACGGCTGCTATAAGAAGCACAACATTTGGCTCAGACCAATACTTCTCAAACTTGACATACATAACACGGGCCATCTCCTTTACAAGCTCATCTTGATTCCACCTTTCATCAAGTAAAACATCCCAAATCGCTACACCAATTTCAAAAAGAGTTGTGTTGTGGGGGTGTCAATCTGCTGAAAATGCCTTTGTAGCTTCACTAAAAGCCTGCAAAAACCCATGAAGAGCTTGACCCTTAGCCCAATCTCCCTTTGGAGCTTCATGGTATTGCTTAGTAGCATAGCTATTGAGAGCAATTTTATACTCCAAAGCCTTATGGATCATATCATATATTACGTTCCATCTATGATGGACATTTAGTACTAGCCCCGACTTTGTTTTGAGGCCTAATCTCTCAACAACTGAATTAAAAATCTGCATTCGTGACAATGAGGATGTGACTATTTTAACAATGTCCCGCAACCTCCTAATTGCATGAACAACCACCTTTAATCTATCTTGAACCATGATATCTAGCACATGAGTAGCACACCTTACATGGAAGTCCCCAGCTCTAAGACATATTTCAGCACCCAACATGTCGCGCAAATCCTTTGCATCTTTGTCATCAACACTTGCGTTATCCAATGTCAATGTAAACAACTTGCTGATTAAGTCTCACTCTACCAAACAAGAGGTAATTGCATCCTAAACAACATAAGATGTATGTGGAAAGGAAGTTTGCTTGAATGCTATGATTATCTTATGAAGCTCTAATTGCTCATCAATATAGTGCGTTGCGACACAAAGACACCCTAGGTTTTCGTTTGATGTCCAGAGATCTACAGTCAAATTGACATGGGAGACCAATTTTTTGACACTATCATGTAACCGTTTCTTCTCCTCTTTATATAGTGCAAGACAGTTTGAACGAAAAGTTTGCCTACCAACTACTCTGAAAGATGGATGGAAGTAGTTCACTAGCTTCTTCCAGTAAGGATCATCATCTTTTCTAAATGCAATCTCCGCACTAATGAAAAAATTGGCAATTAGTGCATGACACACTTGAGGGTTAAAGAGAGACTGATCCTCATCCATGGCCTGTCTCTTGCAATTCACTAGAAATCTCTCCCTATCTTCATGTGAAATATTACGACAATGAAGTCCTATACGCCTATTTAGATGATTAGTGCATTACCTAGGTTCACAAGACAATTTCATTGCCCAGGTTCACAAGGCAATTTCATCTTACAATACTTACACACTCCCTTTTCTTTCCCATCTATAATTTTGGACTCAACGTATTCCCAGACTTTAGCCCTTTTCTTTGACCTGCGACTTGACAGATCACCCGAGAGAAGGTCACGACTATCCATTAAAATTTCTTACATGGAGGCAGTCCTCCCCATTATAAATAAATTACGTAATACATATGACCATAAATAACATTACATGTATTGGGTCAGGGTTGTGTTACAAGTAGCAGATTAAAACCCTACAAATCTACCAACCCAAAAAGGGGGAAAATCAAACGAATAGATCTGCAGACCATGATTGAGCTGTCCCCTGATAGATCTAACCGAGACCGGGGCGGGGAGATTACTAGTCGGGAAAGATGTAGCAGCGACAGAGCCGCATGCTCGGAGTTGAAGATGACTGATTAAAACCCTACAAAACCCCAAATGAAGGGGAAATCAAACACTGCTAGTGGGAAGATGGGGGGGGGGGAGATTACCGGCTGGGAGATGCAGCAACAACGGAGCCACGTGCTTGGAGTTGAAGACGATTGATTAAAACCCTACAAAACCCAAAAAGGGGGGAAAATCAAACGTTGCTTATGGGAAGAGAGAGTGTTGGGGGGGGGATTACCAGCCAGGAAAGATGTAGTAGTGACGAAGCACATGCTCGGAGTTGAAGACGGCCGCCGCCGCGTGTTGCTGTTGAGGCAGCGCAAGTGGCGTTCGCTATCTTGAGGGGGGAGTTAGGGAGATCTGCTTGACTGCTCATAGAATTTCTTTGCCCTATTCTGTCCATTGGCTACAATGGAGGGTTGGACCCTTACACGGCCCAAAATTACTAACACATTTGAGTCCTGGCCAACCCTATTTAAAACCAGCCCAATCCTGGCCTTACCCCCTGTTTTTTTTTTTGACCCATTTGGTATAACCCGAAGTCAGCCCAACTCTCTCGGCCCGATAAACCCTCACCCCATTACCAGGCCTAGCTATATGTCACCCCGGACGATCTGCTTCCAAACACATTAGGCAATGATTGCACAATGGTTCTGCTTCCACGAGCCATTAGTGACACATTAGACAATGCTTACACAATGGTTCTTTACTACAAAAGAATATAGACTAGTTGTACCAATTGTATTGCACCAACATTAGATTTGCAGATGGTACAATACGGACAACACGATCCATACATCAAAACCGTTGAAAGGTTGCGATACAAACATCACGATCCTTACAATTGATCAAATCGATACTGGAAATCTTGAAGATTAGCGCATAGTTTATTGACATCTTGAAGATTAGCAGATAGTTTACATGGAGGCTGGTGAAGAAGAGCGATATTGCTTGGACCATTCCCGTGTCGGTGTTGTAGGAACCATGTGGTGCCGATCTCTATCCTGCTGCTTGCTTGTTTACTTCTTTTCTATGAAACAACGTGAACGTTACAATTCCACATATTTGCGAGTCGTGGTAAGAGCAACGGAGACACAATCATACTAATTTTGGTCTTCGGGACATGAACGGAGAACTACCTGAGTGTCTCAGTGCTCTGGACTCTAAAAAGCCCTACATGTCACTATAATATCCGGTTTTTTTTTTCGATTGCAAGAAAGATGTACACACACCACTATACACACGCACGTGAGTGCCCTTAGGCCTTAGCACACGTATAAACGGATGGAGGCCATGGATAAAAATGCGCACTCGCGTGTCTATTATGTTTGGTAGGATTAAACGGATTGGCTCGGACGAGCAACTTATGTTTGGTCGAATAATTGGATACCAACCAATGGGAAGGATGGGAACAGATCAAGGGCAGAAGGTTAGTGACTTAACTGATCATGCATCTGGCAGGTGGGATGCAGACCGTATTCGAGGCAGGGGTGGATCTGGGCCTCGAACAGAGTGGGTTGTAGCCCGAGGCCCAGCAAAACAAGCAGTGCAATTTTTTTTATATACATGCCCAATATACTATACGGCAGTATTCAGCCCGAGGCTCAGCCGGCCCACCTTCCACGCTGGCCCACGCCTCCCTGGCTCTCTCCCACGCTGGCCTGCTTGGCTCGAGGTGGAGCCTTCCGGCACCGATGGGCGACAACCTAATCCCCTTGCCCCTTCCTCCACTGTAGTAAGGTGAGAGAGCTGAGAGCAAACCTAATCCCCTCCTTCCTCCACACCCTCGGCGACTCGCAACCTCGCCAGCCCGCCACCTTCCGCTGCCCCTCCCGGCTGAAGCTCCTCCCTGGTGCTTACTTCTTCTTTAATTCCTTTTTCCCCAACCGAATACTATCTAGCTCTCCTCTTCTACCTCATGCTTTCTCCCCAATCCCCATCCTATTTATTTCTCCTGGGATTTGCTCCAGCCAAAGCTTGCCCTGGTGCCTCCCCGGCCCGGCGCCGCCTCCCTCTGGTTGTGCCGTCTTGGTGCCCCGGCGTCGCCCTCATGCTCTCTGTGTGCCCGTTCCTCTTCTTGCCGCCGCTGGCTCGTGCAGGGCGTCTATGGCCGGCTCAGCCGCCGCTCTCTGCGCCCTCGCCGAGCCGCCCTGTGACTGTGGCTCGGCTCCGACCTACTCGACCTCTCACATGGCTCGCCTTTGGTCACACGCCTCGGCCCGGCCACTGCCTCCTGCCTCCCCACACACAGGCGCCCCACGCCCGTGCCTCGCATGTCGCCTCTGTGGCTCCGTCCGACCGTCCGGCTGGCGCCGCGCCCTCACCTCGTCGCTCAGGTAGTCGTCTACTCGTGTGAAGACACTTGAGGAGGTAGGCTGTAGAAAATTGCACTCATAAAGTCATAATGACCAAGATGTGCTCATATATGAATGTGTTCTCTTCCCACACTATAGCATTGTCTTGTTGGTCTTTGGCAGGCTCTGGGATTGTTAAAGAGTGCTATAAAAACATGACAGTCAAAAGAAGCTAGGTTAACTCGGGTAAGAACAAGTATAAGCTTGGTAACCCTGCCACATTATCTATGTTTTGTTTAGGTCCATATGTTGACTTGTTAATTTACTTTCTACTTACCAACAGGTCTGTGCTGGACTTTCGTCCCGGCTCCAAGAATATAAATATGAGAATGCACAGCTAGAGGAACTTCTTGTTCAGGAGGTAAAATTATCTGACCAATATTCATTTTTTCTTACATTTTTGCTAAAGTTTCATGTCAATGAAGCATTTGTGGTTTATTTTTTGTTATGTCTTAGCGTGGGTAGAAATTAGCGTCATTTTTAAGATGTTAGTTTATTAGAATTTAGTCTGAGACGTGCTTAAATTCTAGATCCACCACTGATTCGAGGTATATGTTTTTCCACCGGATGTGGATGATATCTTGAAAATCCCTCGTCCAGTTTTATGTCCGATGATGTGATTGCATGGGCTTTTGAGAGATCAGGTGTTTACACTGTTAAAACAGCGTACCATGCTATCATGCAACAGAGGGAGAGGGAAGTGTTTTCAGTGGGACGTTCGACAGAAGGCCTGTTATGTCCCATCTTGTGATGCGGTCGCAAGAGGTTTGGTGGTAACGAGTTCGTGATTGCAAGTACAATCTGGAGATCGAGAGGAAGAACAAATATAACAGAATGGGGGAAGTGCTGAGAGAATAGAGAGAGGAAACTATTCCATTTCATCGACAGTAGCTTACAGCGCGTAGGGATTGCCTTTAAAGGCTCAACACACCCACCCGACTCTCCGACACTTGGGTCCCACAACCAACAAATACATTACTTAATTAACTCTAATGCCAGCTAAGCTAAGCCATCTTCATTCCTTGCTTCGTCGCAGACTCCCCTTGTAATTCCTCCTCACTCTCTTCTGGTCCTTCCCTTGTCTTCACCACCGTGGTGATGATATTGTCGCCCAATTAAGGCCCAGCTTGCCCCAAGCTGGCGCAGTTGGAAAGCGTGCCCGCAAGACATGATAATCCTCCCAGGTTGCGAACGCCACAGGTAAGGATGTCCCTTTAGTCAAAATTTGCTGATGAGCTGCATTTTCTTTCTTCACCAAATGACAGTCCAGTATAGAATGGCTTCAATTGAGAGACATGAAAGACGGGGTGAATCTGACTGTTCTCGGGGAAATCCAATCGATATGCTACCAAACCAATTTTGTCCAGTATACTGTAAGGGCCAAAGTATTTGAAAGCTAACTTGGGGTAAGGGCGATTCACCACTGAGTGCTAAGCATAAGGTTGCAACTTCAGGAGCACCTTGTTGCCCACCTCGAAATCCTTAACGGAGTGTTTTTTGTCAGTGGCTTGTTTCATTCAGAATTGAGCCTTGTGCAACTGCTTCTGTAAGAGATCAGAAAAGAACCGGCATTCATGCACCATATCGTCAGCTTCAAGAGACTTGGAAGTAGACAAGGAGGGCACCATGCTGTAATGAGGATCAGTGCCATACAATGCATTGAAGGGTGTACACCCCACTGCCGTGTGATAACACGTATTATAACAATACTTAGCTAAAGCTAACCAAGAAATCCATTTTGTGGGTGAAGTCGCCACATCACAGCGCAAGTATATTTCTAAACACTGATTCACACGCTCACTTTGACCATCCTATTGAGGATGATAAGCGGTGCTGAGATTCAATTTGGTTGCACATTGCTTGAACAACTCTTGCAAAAAATTACTTGTGAATACTTTGTCCTGGTTAGACACAATTGATTTGGGTATCCCATGTAATTTGACAACATTATTGAGAAAAAGTTTAGCAACTTGACTGGCTGTAAAGAGGTGCTTCAATGGAAGGAAGTGGGCATATTTAGTGTATCTATCCACCATGACCAAGATCACATTGTATCCTTTGAAATTTTGGAAGGCCTTCCACAAAATCCATGGTTATGTCTTGTTAGACTCCTTATGGTACTGGCAATCTTTGAAGTAACCCAGGAGAGTTGCAATTTTCATGCTTAGCTTGTTGACAAACTGAACATTGCTTGATGAACTCTTCGACAGCTTGTTTGAGGCCTTGCCAGTGGAACAACCTTTTCACTATGTGATAAGTAGCTTGTATACCAGAGTGACCTCCAATGGCTGAGGAATGAAACGCATGGATAATTTTGGTTTGAAGTCCAGTATTAGCCCCAACCTAGATCTTGCCATCCATATGAATGCGACCATCAGACAGAGTATAACCTTTGTTATTACTGCCCGAAACAGCAAGTTCTTGGAGCACTTTCTGAGCTAAGTCATCCACTGCATAAGAATTTAGAACTTCTTGCAAGCCTCCAAGTCGAGTAAATGACCCACTCTAGACAAGGCATCAACTGGTGTATTGTCGGATCCCTTTTTATACTGAAACCCTATGAGTTTAGTCGTAGCATTTCTTTCTAGTTCAGATTTGAGTAGCTAATCCTCCAATTGGCACAAGCTTCAATGATCTGTATTAATAATAAAAGGACCTCTTAACAAATACAATCTCCATCTATCCACCGCCATCATGACAGCTAAAAATTCTTTTTCATAGATGGATAACTTCTGATTGGTGATCCCCAAAGCCTTGCTGTAATATGCGACTGGATGACCTTCTTGTAATAAAACTGCACCAATACCTGAATTACAAGCATCGGTTTCAATCACAAAAGGTTTAGTGAAATCCAGCAATGTGAGAACAGGGACAGTACTCATAGCCAGTTTTAACTTGTCAAATGGCTCTTGTGCTTGCACTGTCCAGTGAAACCCTTTCTGTTTTTGCAATAGATTAGTAAGAGGCTTGGCTAACAACCTGTAACATCCCAAATTCTGTTACCAAAAATAAAATTAATAAAGTTATTATTTTATTAGATTTTCTAAAATTTAAAAGAGTTTTATTGCTTTTCTTGAATTTCCAAGATTTTAAAAGTCAAAAATAAACTTTATTGAGTTTTCTGGGATTTTCTTGGATTCAAAGTTGAAAAGGAAAAATTAATTATTTTCTAGGATTTTAAAAGTTTTTCCCTAATTATTTTAAAAGCCAAAATAAATTATTTGCAAAATTAAATACCAATTATGAGTTGAAAATATTTTAGTCCAAAATGACTAGGGGAATTTCAATGAATTTTTCCATAATTTTTGGACTTTATTTGCTATTTTCTAAAGCCTAAATGAATTATTTTAATCTCAAAATCATTAAAAATCCCGGAACAGTAATAGGGCCGAATCTTCCTCGGCTCGTCACTGTTCTTCCAAGCCCAGCCTGTTTTTCTAGCCTAGCTCGCCCTACCAACTCACTCCACCTCTCCCTTTTTCTCTCACTGATGGTTGGACCCACCTCGTCAGTCTCTCTCTCTCTCACTCGCCTCTCCCTCTCATTGCCGTGTGGGCCCTGCTCCACCATGCCATTGTCTCCCACCTCCGTTTCATCCACGTGCGAAAGCGCTGTTATTGCCACCATTGTCGCACCTCAGAAGCTTTCCAAAATCCGTTAAACCCCGCAGCAATCACCGCGCCCGTTACAGCCTCCGCTTTCCTTCTCCGGCCTTCAATTCCCCAGAATCCGCCATTGACTCGATGGGGGCTTCTTGCGCTCCACACCGCTCTGGCCTCACCCTTGCACTATAAAAGGATGCGCCGGGTGCGCCATCTCCATCTCATCCCAACACTGCCACCCAACTCGCCCCAATCCTCTCAAGTTCGTTGGAGGTCGCCGGAATTTGGAGTCGAAACCTCGCCGCTCGAAGCTTCCCGCTATCGATTCCGCCACCGACAAGCTCGCTTCGTCATCGCCTTCGTCTACATCCCTGGTATCGCCTTCACCCGCTCGTCCTCATGTGTGCACTCTCTCGATCGGAACGCCCCCACTGCTGTTGACCTAATTCCACCATTGCAAAACCTCTCACCGTCAGCCACTCCATTGTGCTCCGCCGCCGCAAGGCAACACATAAGCTTCAGCGTCATCTCCTCTTTTTTGCACACCTTCGTGTAGCTCATCGTGGCGCGTAGCGTCGACAAGCTTGTAGCCAAGTGCCGCTGCTACCGCCTTAGGTAGTCGAAACCCTTTCGATTAGTAGTCAAAACTCCTTTCGACCAGGTAGTCGAAACTCCTTTCGACCATTGTAGTCGAAATCTCCTTTGACCAGTGTAGTCAAAACCTTCCTTCGACCAGTGTAGTCGAAACCTCCTTCGACCAGGTAGTCGTAACTCCTTCTGACCACGTGAAGTCGAAGAGGCGAACAGAACTCGAAAGAGGTGAACAGTACTCGGAAGGTGAACAGTACTCGGAAGGTGAACAATACTCGGAAAGTGAACAATATTTTTGGAATTCTATAATTTCTTGTGACATTAAAACTTCTGGATGTTTGTTCTCCCGTACACGAACTCCAAATCTGTCGATTCTTGATCCTAAATCCATATAAATTCACTATCTACCTCCTAGAACTAAAATTATTTAATTAGGAGTTTATTGGAATTTTATTTGGATTTTTTTTGAATTTGGCTTATTTTCACAGATAGATTTTAACGACTTCTGAGAGCTGGATTTTACGCCATTTAAGAACAACAACTAATTGAGTATGGCAAATTACATCCTTTGATCATATTTGAATCTCAGTATTTTAAATTATTTAAATTCTATTTTAAATTATTAGTGCATGCGTATTTATATTCAAGTAATTTAAATTCCTGTTTTAAAGTTATAGCTATTCCCATTCCCATTGTATAGCCAATCTTGATATTGAATTAGTCACCCCTTCACACCATAAATGAAAATCTAGTTTATGCAATAGTATGAACTAGAACACTTTGGGGAAAATATATGCTTAGTCAAAGCTTAGACAAAAAAATATTGAATTTGGGAAATTTTAGCCAAAATGTCCACTTATGATTTAAAATGAGGCTATAGTATTATTTTTACCATATAACTTTTAGCAAATGATTTAACTTGGAAAATAACTAAAAATTGGTTTCGACTTGGGCGAAATGGATGTTTGGATGGTGCATGTTAATGCACGTGATCGATTCATTTCTATGATCGAGGCTAGGATTTTATTGGAAGTCGCCCAAGTCAGTTAAGGACGAGTCTTCGATTGTATTTTGCTATGCCCCAATGTACTACCACAAGTCCAGAGTGGGAGGACTAGGCTAAATAATTTGTAGCATTTCACCGTAGTTGTGCCTGGTAGCGTGGGTGTCACAATGACCTACTTTTACATATTCCCACATGGTGCAAGAGGGGGCCTAGGTCTGGCGGATGGTTCAATCCAAAGGAAGCGAAGCCTTAGCGAGGCATAACTACTTTGGAATGGCGCATTGTAAAGACCTTGTGATAATCAGTTAGTCGTACACCTTCGAAAGTGTGTCAGACGGACATTAAAAGTTGATTATCTCTTATGGATAAAGTTGTACAACCTCTATAGAATATAAAACTATTCAAATAGTCGTGTCCATGGTCATGGACATGCTGAACAAAGCCACTCAAAGTTAGACTTTGGTTTTGATTTCAAAAGATTTTGACAAATGTTTTTTTTGGATAGTGTATCCAATTGGAAAATTGGGCGGTTAGCCATGTGATAGGAGGGTATCCATCACCATATTTCATATGGAGGTTATCCTACTATAAAACTTGAGAATTTATAAAATGAATTTTAGTTATAGAATAACTACTTTGGAACTTAATACAAATATTTAAAGAAAACATTGCTTTATGCAAATTCAACCAATAAGCATTCCTTTGATATATCCTTGCATGTATTATAATCTGTTATTGGGTGTAACTTGTGGAGCACGGTTGTTTGTGCTCACCGTTGCTTAATGCAAATAAATTTCGGAGGAGAAGGACTTCGCTACTGGTGTAGATCTCGACAACTAGGCCGCTACCCCAGTCGATTGTCTATGGCAGATTAGCTAGGATCTACTACGTCTTTTTTGTCTTTCGTTGTGTTCTTTATTGGTGGCTTGTAAGTCTTTCTTGTAATCAACTCTGATATTTATTAATAAAGTTATGCGAATTATGGATGTTACCATATATTTTACTGTGTGAACTAGCTACTGATCATAGGACTAGTTCAGAAATACACAGAAGATTTGGGGGTGTTACTCCCGGGTTTGATAGAAGTCCCATAATGTTTCACGAACTTCCTGTAATAACCAGTGAGACCCAAAAAATCTCTCAATTCTGTTATATTGGTAGGAACAGGCCATTGTCAGATAGCTTGTGTCTTACCTGGATTAGTAGCCACACTCTGATCAAATATGATATGCCCCAAGTACTCCAATTAAGGGGAAGCAAAAGTACATTTGGACCTTTTCACATATAGTTAATGGTGTTGTAACACTTGAAATACCAATTCTAAATGTTGTATATGCTTCTCAAGGTTCTTACTATATATAAGAATGTCATCCATAAACACTAAAACACATTTTCCAATGTATGGAGCAAAGACGGAATTCGTGAGACATTGAAAAGTTGCAGGAGCATTTGTGTGGCCAAAGGGCATTACCTTGAATTGAAAATGGCCATGATGTGTTTTAAATGCAGTTTTCTCCTCATCTTCAAGCACCATTCTGATTTGATGATAGCCACTTTTCAAATCCAATTTAGAGAAGTACTTGGTTCCAGCCAATTCATCTAGTAATTCATCCACAATAGGTAAAGGAAATTTGTTTTTGATTATTAAGCATTAAGCCTCCGATAATCTACACAAAATCTCTGACTACCATCTTTCTTTTTTACTAGCAATACAAGAGATGCTAAAGGACTTAAACTTGGAGTCACGATGCCCTTCTCAATCATCTCAGCCACTTGTTTTTCGATCTCATCTTTTTGTTGAGGAGAATACTTACAGGGTCTAGAGTTGACTGGAATTGCCCTAGGCACCAAAGAAATCGCATGATCATAACTTCTATGTGGTGGTAACTCTCTTGGCTGCTGGAACACCTTTGCAAACTTGCGCAGTACAACTAAACTTCAGGAGGCATACTTTCTTCTATAAAATCAGGACTGGATTCTATCATCACAGTGGCCCACAGATCATTACCCTTATGCCATTTGAGTACTTGATCAATGGAAACTTCATGGAGAGTAAGGTCACTATCCTCATTTAATCCTTGTAGTCTGACCAACTGTCCTGTATAATCAAACTCAACCCATTTCTGAACCCAATCACAACTCATGGGACTATGTTGTTCTAACCAGTCCATTCCAAGAATTGCATCATAACCCCTAGGTTTAACACTTTCATATCATGTTGGAAGGTAAGCCCTTGGATCCACCATGAGAACCCCTTCAGTTATGTACTACATTGCAACATTTCTCCATTTGCAATCCTTACCGACATGGTTGGCACTTGCTCTGGTTTGTCTTGTAGGCTGCCTAGCATTTCAGCATTGATGAAAGTATGGGAGCTACTCGAGTCCAGCAGCATTAACAACACCTATTGGCCGACAACTGCTCATAATCTCATTGTTCTTGCATTTGTGGTTCCAGCTGCAACATTTAGAGACAAAAACATCTCATCCTCTATCTTAGAGTCCTCTAGGGAAGTCACCACATCTAAGACTCCATTAGATAAATAAGTTGGGCTCTCCTCTAACTCGAGAGTTTTCAATTGAGCTTGGATGGAGCAGTGATGGTCTGGTGAATATTTCTCCCCACAATGAAAACACAATCCATTTGCTCTTATGTATGCCTTTAGTTGTTGTGCCTTCCATACTTCATTTGGTGTGAATCTTCCTCGGGTATCCCCCTTTTGAGTTCCTCCAAACTTCTTAGATTGTTTGTTGTCATCTCCCTTGTATCCCATTCTCCTAGTTCTGTCCAGAACACTCTCTTGCACACTGGCATATATTGCTGCCTTGCTAACTGATTCGGGCATTTGGGTTTCAACAGCAGCTCGCAGGTCGTCTTTCAAGCCCAGCACAAACTACGTAACTAGCATCATCTCCCCTACATTTCTGTCATAAAGCCTGATATGATAGACCAAACTATCAAAGTTCTTCTTGTATTCTTCTACTATGCCAGTCTGTCTCAACTACAACATCTCCCTCATCTTGTTGCTATGAGTGTTCATTTCAAATTTAGACAGTACCGCCTATTGGAATAGTTCCTAGTCATGCCACACATTTGCTAACTTATATGCTTGGTACCAATGAGCCTGTCCTCTAGGTACATAGTTGCTACTGCTACTCTAAACCCATCTGGAATCTGGTACATGGAAAAGAATGTTTGACACTTATCAATCCAAATCCTAGCATCATTGCCATCGAACCATGGAAAATCCATCTTCGGAATCCAAGTTCTTCTTCCTCCTGTCTCACTAACTTTGTTGGTCTCAGGTATCTCAGTTACTATGGGTGTGGGAGGAGGAAACGAGATGTGCGGTGATGTCTATACTGGAGGTGGCACCTGCACTGCGGTTGGTCTTGTTCCTATGATTCCTGGTCCATCCTTTGCCGGGATCAGAAGTGGGGGAAGTATTGGTCCTTTCATTACCTTTGCAACTTGAACCTGTTCTTGCTAGATCTTTCCGATGGAGTCCAAAGATAAGTTTACCTTCATCTACATTTGTCCGAGTTGTTCTCCATGTTGTTCCAGCTTTTGGTCTACCGTCGCCAGCTGCACCCCGATCGCCATTTTTACCTCCTCCGCCAACTCAGTTTTCATCTATGCTAGCAGTTCCTTCAACCTCTTCTCCATGACTTCCATCGCCTCCACCACTTGAGTTGCTTGAATTCCACGCTTCGTCGGTGCCGTTGCGATTCCTCCTCCAAGCCAACCGAACCCAAATCAGGTCTTACACCGATCAAGCCCAGAGGCGATCGGTACCCTTCTTCAGGAATTTTTACCGATCAAAGCCGAGAGAGATCGAGGAAGTAACGCTAGATCGACGAAGCTCCGATACCATAATGTTATGTCCCATCTTGTGATGTGTTCGCAAGAGGTTTGGTGGTAACGAGTTCATGATTGCAAGTACGATCTGGAGATCGAGAGGAAGAACAAATATAACAGAATGGGGAAAGTGGAGAGAGAATAGAGAGAGAAAACTATTCCATTTCATCGATAATCGCTTACAGCGCACAGGGATTGCTTTTAAAGGCTCAACACACCCACCCAACTTTCCGACACTTGGGTCCCACAACCAACAAATACATTACTTAATTAACTCTAATGCCAGCTAAGCTAAGCCATCTTCATTCCTTGCTTCGCCGCAGACTCCCCTTGTAATTCCGCCTCACTCTTTTCTGGTCCTTCCCTTGTCTTCGCCACCGTGGTGATGACAAGGCCTTTGGAAGAAACTCTGGAAACTCGCAGTGTACCGAAGATAAGGGTGTTTTGGTGGCGTGTCTTCAAAGACATGCTACCATGCTTTGGTACTTTGTGTCGCTGGCATGTCCGCACGGACATGAGATGTGTTTGTGTGGTGTTGAGGATGAAACGTTACTTCATACGTTGATGGATTGTGACCATGCGCAAATGTTCTTGAAAGCTATCACCAAACATTTCATTATAAAGTTACCGAGGCTGCATCCATCCACTTGGGCGACGGATCTTACTGATGGCACCTTTTTATCACCTCATGAGAGAGCCATTGTGATTTCGGCTGTGGACGATTTGGAGCTCAAGAAACAATCTTGTTCATGGAGTCGATTAATATCAGCCACAACGAAATGGTCGAGGTAATTGAGGAGACGATTTCCACGCTTGAACTCCTGCCAAAAGAAGAAAAGTTTTTTCAGACATAACCTAATGAACCATGGAGCAAGCCCAAGCGGGTGTGGATGTACCACCTACGACCAGGTGGTCAGAACCCTCTGACCAGTCATGTAGTCAAGCCTCCCGCTACGACCACGTAGTCTAGCCTCCTGCTATGACCACGTGCAGTCAAAGTCCTTTACGAACACAAGCCTTTGACCAGCCACTCGGATGAACAGTACTTGGTGAACAGTATTAGGGTGAATAGTACTCATGGTGAATAGTGCTCAGATGAACAGTGCTCGGTGAACAGTAGTCGCAATGATCAGTACTCGAAAAATCAGCAAACGAGACAGAGCTCTTTTGAGGTGCTGCAACGCAGTCTTTTGCGTTTTTCTATTGCATATCTCAACTCACGACCAAAACTCAACTTACGACCAATTCTAAACTTTCGACTTCTCTTGACCCCTTCGTACTTCTTGCTTGTGATATCTAAGACTGCTATCTCCCCCTACTTATATACTCTTACACTCATCGACTAAGACACGGACTCAACGTGAGTATCCTACTCGGACTCGTTCTCGTAAACGACTCGGACTCAAACTCTTATCTAATTTTGTACAAGATTATAATCCCAACACACTCCCTAATCTTGTAACAAGATTAAAACAGTAATCACTCCATCTTGATCATCCTGATCTTCTCATGCATTTTGAACCTCCAAGTCTTCCTCTTTTACCTGCGCTCCCGTTCGTTGTTCCTTCCTGGACCGATACTGCCCCACCACCTATACTTACTCCATCCTGAGCCATGCACAAACTAGCACTTGCCACGCCTTTCACCTGAAGTGAACTCCTCCTTCCTTGCACGATCGCCAGGGCTGGAGCACCTGCTCCCTCGACCGCCCCTACCGCAATGAGGTCGTGCCCTACGACGACCGAGTCAGCACTTGCTGCGCCTCCTGCGCCACTTGCCCGTTCGTCATCTGGTCCTTCCGACCTCCTGTTCTCTGCACCAACTTCCTTAGCATGCACGTTATCTGTCTTCAATTCCTTCTTTGGTTTTATTTTCAGATTTGCCCCTTGATCTTCCAAGTGGCCGCCCTCTGCGCCAGCATACCCGTGAGGTCCACCACCCCCATCTGCGTGGGTGCCTCGCCCTCCATGTGCGTGAGACTCACCACCCCCTACAGTGCCCAGCGCGCCTTGCTGTGTGCTGTTTGGCCGTCCCAAGGTTCCGCCTGGTGCACCTCCTGTATCAACTGCGTGCCACCCCTCGGTCCCGCCATGTCCTTGGTTTTGACCAATACCCAAGTTCCTCTCTGGATCCTCCAGGCTCTCCTTCCCACAAACCGATTTACAAGTTTTCAGAGAAATCTTGTACAACTGGTTTGAGGATCTTTTCACTTTCATTAACAAATCTTTGTTCTTGTCATAGACACGCAAGAACTCATCCTTCATCTCCACCTTGCACCCTTCTTCCGCCAACTGTCCGAGACTGAGTATGTTGATGCACAAACTCAGTATAAAGTAAATTTCAGTCAGCATCTTCTGATCGTCGTTCTTGCATTGCAAGAGCATCGATCCTTTGCCTTTGATCTGCACCGTGGAGCTGTCGCCAAACTTGATTTTTCCCGCAATCTTCTCATCGAGCTCATGGAATATGGAGCAATCTCCTGTCATGTGATTGCTTGTTCCATTGTCCAAATACCACTTATCAGTGCGATCATGGTTGCCTCCCTCCGTGCGTAGTTTAGGAACTACGTTGTTCTCGTTCAACATCACCATGACCACCTCCTCTTTGACACATAAGGAGAGAAGCAGAGTAGGCTCCTTATCGTCATCACTAGCTCGGGTGAGATTTACCTCATCATTCTTCTTCTTGTTTGGACACTCCGAAGTGTAGTGCCCATACTCGTCACAATTGAAGCACTTTATGTGGTTGCAAAGACTGACGCCAGAGTGACCGTATTTGTCACATTCAAAACACTTGATATGTGACTTGTCACGGATCTGTCACCACCGTCTTGCCTAGCCCAGTCTTCATGTCCTCCTCTACTAAAACCACGGCCTCCAGCACCGTGACCACGTCCACTCCAGTTCCAGAGCCCCGGCCACCTCCTTGAACCCAATTGAGTTCCTTCGTTTGTTTGTTTCCTTCCTTCGCATCACTTTCCACAAGTAATGCTTGATCTGTCCTTGCCTTGCACCCTCTCAGAAGCCCATCATGTGCTTTGAGAGACCCAGTTACCTGTTCCAGCTTCATGCTCTCAAGATCACTAGAATACAAAAGAGTTGTTACCACAGGTATGTACCTCTTAGGTAGGACTCGTAAGTATTTTTCGACCACCTCAATTTCCTCCAGTTTATCACCAAGAGATCGCAACTCATTAACCACAGCTGTTAACTTTCCTGCAAACTCATCTACTGATTGAGTTTCACCCATATGCAGCACCTCATACTCCCCTCGAAGAGTTTGTAGACGAACCTTCTTCACTCGATCCACACCTTCGTGCATAGTATGAAGAGCAACCCAGGCCTCCCGAGCAGTATCTTTCCCAACAAGTTGATTCAACATCGAATCGGGTATTGCAGTGTAGATCAGCGCCAATGCTATTTGATCAACCTTCACATCGACATCCACAACCTTTCCTTTAGGATCGATCTTTCCCTTCAGATCGACCGTATCAACTACTGCATCCCAGACCCCTGGGCAAGCATATTGACCCTCATCTTCATAGCCCAAGCCAGGTAGTTCTCTGAAGTGATAATCGGGTACGAGAGCGAAATCTAACCATCTTTCGTGGTCGATGAAGATCTGTTGGGAGCCATCTTTTGCTTCCTTCTCTGGAGTCGAAGACTTGATTTTCAAATACCCGCTCTGATACCACGTGTGGACGTACCACCTACGACCAGGTGGTCGGAACCCTCTGACTAGTCGTGTAGTCAAGCCTCCCGCTATGACCATGTAGTCTAGCCTCCTGCTACGACCACGTGTAGTCGAAGTCCTTTACGAACACAAGCCTTCGACCAGCCACCTAAGACCAGGTGCCTTCGACCAGTCACTTGGATGAATAGTGCTCAGATGAACAGTACTCAATGAATAGTGTTTGGATGAATAGTACTCATGGTGAATAGTCTCGGTGAACAGTAGTCGCAATGATCAGTACTCGAAAAATCAGCAAACGAGATAGAGCTCTTTGGAGGTGCTACCATCGCAGTCTTTTTGTGTTTTTCTATTGCATCTCTCAACTCACGACAACTCAACTCACGACCAAAACTCAACTTACGACCACTTCTAAACTTTCGACTCCTCTTGACCCCTTCTTACTTCTTGCTTGTGATATCTAAGACTGCTATCTCCCGCTACTTATATACTCTTACACTCATCGACTAAGACACGGACTCAACGTGAGTATCCTACTCGGACTCATTCTCGTAAACGACTCAGACTCAAACTCTTATCTAATTTTGTACAAGATTATAATCCCAACAGCGGGGATGGTTCAAATGCAATATTGATGGAGTTGTTGATGTGATAGGGAAATTAGGAGGTTCTGGAGTGGTTACCAGAGATGATAGAGGGAATTTTGTTGCTGCGATGTGCAGGAAATACAATCATATTGATGACCCTCTTGTGCTGGAAGTTCTTGTTTGTATAGACGGAATTTTAGCAGCATCAGAGAGGAATCTATCGCATGTGACAATGGAGACAGATAGTCTAAACTTGGTTAATCTTTGGAAATCTGTAGCTTTGAAACACCTGCAAAATTTCAAGATTTCAAATTTCAATTTGAGTTTTGATTTGAATTTCGTTTTCTTCCAAATCTCAGAAAAATTCATCAAAACCTCGCTTTCCCTTTTTCCCTCCCGCTTTCCCCTATCCAGAAACGCCGCTGCCCTAGGCCACCTTCACCCCGTCGCTTCGTCGCGCGTCGCCATGGGAGACGCCACCGCCACGGCTCCTGGCCGCTGCTCCATGCCAAAGCCCCACTAGTGCACCGCCACCTCGCCGCACCACCTCCCCCTCTGCCTTCAATGCGGCGCCCGCCCCAAGCCGCAGCCCACGTCGCTCGCCATATCACGCTGCTCCGCCATGCCACCTCTCGCCCAGCTCCAGTGAGGGAGCCAGGCCACCGCGACGCCGCCCCACGCGCACGCCCATGCCGCCACCACTCCTTCTAGCACCGCCCAAGCCCTCCCACCCAACCATGTCACTGCCGCCCTGTGCTGCGGACTGCTCCCACCGCCTCACCCCGGGGGCCTATAAAAGTCGCCCCCGCCCGACCTTCTCTACTCACACCAAGCCCTTCCCCCTCCCTACCCCCCTTCGTCCCCAAAGCCGGCAAGTGCCCGCCGCCACCTCGATTCATCCTTCCCCGTAAGCCGATTCACCCTCCCCACCCAAATCCACCCCATTCAAACACCCAGAACCACCCTTACCCTCCGGGACCCCTTCCCCACCCTCCGGCCTCAACTCTGCCGGAGCTTCACCGACGCCGCCCCCTCTCCCCACAGCCGCCACCACCCAAAACCAAGAAACCAGCCCCCAAAACTCAACCCAAGCAAAACCCTAGAGGAGGACTACCTACCTGGGTGGAGCCTCCCTCGCGCCGCCTTTCCCTCTGCCGCTAGTCGACGCCGCCGTTGGCGTGCCATCGGATCCATCGCCTTCGCCCCCCTCTGTCCCGTGCAGCTGCACCAAAGGGGCGCTATGGCCTTCGGCTAGCGCCCCAAAGGCCCTTAAGGCCGTGGGCGATATGGGCCTCAGGCCGTTTTGCTGAATGGGCTTCGACCCAGTGCCGTGGCCCAACACTGTGCATAGCCCATTACATTCAAAATCACTATTCATTACAATTTTGGCCCAACACTGTCCATTGCATAGTACTTTCCTTTACTGTTCACCCGAAAACCCATTCACTGTTCATTCTTTTAATTTAGCCCATACACTATTCAAATAGTAAAATTGATTACTATTCCTAAACCTAGATTAGTGGTTAATTACTGTTCGTAATCTAATTCATAGGTATGAACAATAAATAGTCACTATTCATTGAAACCCTAAATTGACATTTTATATCCATTCTGACCGTCTCGAACCCATAAAGTCCATTCTTGACTCCGTTCAGCTATACCAAGCTCCCAATAAATCTTTTCACCTTTATATAGATTTTATTATCCCTTTTCTATATTTTTGTTGTAGTTGGATACATTTTCTAGGCTCATTCCTTGTCGAGCCGGATTTTACTTGGTTGTTTTATTGCATTGCTTCTCGTTAGGTCACGATTTTGACGACCAGGTTCCACAAGACATCGGACAAGATCAGTATTTAGAAGATGTTGTGCAAGAAGGCAAGTTGCATTCCTTGATCATTTTGAACCCATATTTTTGTGTATTTATTATTACTTTCATTATTGTACTTGTGCCAATTACTTTAATTATTGAAATAATACTTTTGAATGCCATGATAATTAGATAAATCCTGTTACCCCACATACAAACCCACCCAGCACTTGTAGGCCATATTCACCTTGACAAGTTCACATAAAATATTAGCTATATAGGTAGCTTTGTCACACAAATGTGTTTATCAATCAAAAGAGAGAGTTGGCGGTTCACCAATGGTTTTGGTGGAGAGTTGAGGGTTGTGTCCAGGAAGTTGAACAACATAATAGACTTGTGGTAAAAGTGATTCATCAGTGAGATCTGGAGGTGGACAGCCACGAGTTGGTGTTGGGCCATCGCCTCACTGGATGACAAGTAAGGATAAGAACCTTGTGCCACAGTAACAGACACAGAAAATCGCTCAACCACATGCGTGGTCATTACTCCCTTGCTTAGTACACTGCTTTTCTGATTGAATATCTACAGTATCGAGAATGAAACAGGGGTGGGCCTGGAGGGACACTCGCTGGTCTACACAATGGTATGGGCCCGTCAGTATCAGGGCACAAATTCCACTATTGGTCGGTGGTCTTCCGAGGGTTGTATGGATTTAGACCTATCGGGTAGAGGCTAAAAAGGATGAGTAGTGAAAAGGCTTTGTTATCTCAGCTCAGTCGCACGCTAACGGGTTGCGTGTCTATGTACTGACAGTATGAGTTTGAGATATCTTGTGGGTAAAGTTGGGCAACTCTGTAGAGTGTATAAAAAGGTATTCAAATACGTCGTGCTTCTGGTTAATGAAGCTGTGTTAATGGGTGATTCCAGCACATGAGGCATAAGTAGAGTTTTTGAGATGGTAAGTTGGTTTGATTTTCTTGAGAAACCCCTGATCTTATTATTTCTTATTGTTTTACTGTTTTAAATGTAAACTGCTTTAACTGCAAATTGCATCCACATATGCCTATTAAGGTAAACCATAACCATCCTTTGAACTCCTTGCATATAATTATTTAGCTTTTCCATGTGGCTTGTTGAGTACGGAAGTTGTACTCATTCTTGCATAATTTGCAAAATCATCTACAGAGGAAATATGGGAAAACCTCGAGGATCTTGATGAAAAAGGCTTTGGCAGGATCACCAGATGACGGTGATCACAATTTTTAGGTCTCGACCGTGCTCAATCGTGCCTGTGGTTTGAAGTTCTTTTGTCTTGTATTATATTAACTTTGGGCTTGAATGCCCATGTCAGTGTCAAAACTGGCTGTTAAGTCTTATCCTTGTGTAATAAAATGTTGGCTTTTGTTGTAATCGAAAGCTTGCTTGAGACACTGCTTACTTCGCAACTGTACATCCTAGGCAGTTGTGAAGAGTTTAACGTTTCCACATTTTGGGGGCGTTACAAGCTTCTCAACTATCTTCAGTTTTTCATATCGTAAGGAGATGGAGAAGCTGAGTCAAAACTTTCAAGGTTTTGAGATCGTCCATGCTAGGAGATCTGCAATTCAAGCGAGGCACTACTGCACGAGTGTCGGGACTCAAATATGCAAATATAGACCATCTGTCTATAATGCAGTAGTCCAGGATCACACTAGTGCACAATGTCAACATAGATGAATATCATTCCACATAAGGTGAATATAAGAATAAATGACTAATTTGATTAATAAATAATGGTTGTGACCTTATAGTCGAGTTTTACACTTATTAAGCCATGTAGAATTGAACACTAGGTAAAGAAATTGCAGCAGAACGGAAGCAACTCCAGCAGAAACCCATCGACTTGCCATAGGAAACCAACTGAAATCAAGACCTAGCGGTCAACCTTCTCGGAAAACTCCTCCTCAAAAGCAAATGAAGACTCCTACACTTCAGCTGAATGATGATTGCAGCAAGAATGGGTACTCCAAGTAATCAGCAAGTTGTACCACAGAATGCAATTATAGATGACGGCTCATTTCAAAAGAAATGACTTATATGGTTATTTTGCAAAAGCAACACTTGCATTTGAGTACAAATAATATATTGAAAGCGTACTTTAAAACAAATAACAATAATAATTTAATAAGTTTTTCACAAAGCTCACATAGCCTAATCAATTTCTTTCACACAGTCATATGAGTTAATTCACACAGTTATCCCTCCCAATTGTTTTATGAAAATCTACTCCTCGTGTGAAATCCCCGAGCATGTCCATGACCGCGGACACGGCTATTCAAATAAATTGATTAACACGATGCAGAGGTTGTACACTTTACCCACATGATATAACTAGTGTACCTAGCACCAATCACAACAAAACCTTTCAAAAACTTCGTCTCGACAATTGGTCTAAATCTTTTTCCACTCTGTTGATTAAGTGCAACACATGTTATCAATGAGTGATAACATACAACACACAGTCTTTCTAGAAAGAAGTTCCATAATCACTTAGACAAGTTTATATTTGCAATTCAAAATGATATCAATGACACATTGCATAGCTAAGCATACTAGTCGTGTCTAACCAACCCACATTGGTGCTATGATAATACCAACTAGTAATTAACCAATCTAGGGTAACAAATGATTATGATAATACAATGAGCAAGGTGGATATAATCAAGTAGGTGTATAGCTAATCCCAAAGTATTTAAAGAATTAAATAATTGAAACAACATGCAATAATTTGAATCAAAGTAATTTAGGAAAACAGGGTGCAACATGGTAAAAAGTACAACTTGCTTTGAAGCAAGTCTTGATACTGGTCTTGAACTTGATCAACTCCTCCTTCCTCGAAAGCTCCCGAAGTATCAACGTCTACTCACAAACGAAAGCGAAAACACAAATAAATACAGAACACAGAAACAAATGAACTCCAAAAATTAAATAAAAATCACAGGAAGGTATAGCTTCAATTTAAGTGAATTTAGAGGCTTGAATGAGCTCAATCGGAGTTCATATGAGGAAGAACGAGCTCTCAGAAGTTTTAAATCTAAGAAAAAGAGAAAAACACTATTATGACTTTTTGGAATTCTGTTTCTAAAGGAAAATCCCGGAATATTGGGTCAGCATGACGTAAGGAAATTGAATTTCAAAATTAAAAGGAAAATCCCGAAAATAGGCCAGAGAGGCTGACAAGTCAGACCCATGGTCTATTGATCGGGTCCATGGATTTGGTCCACGGGTCTATGGCCTACGGTTCTGACATGTGGGGTCCACATGTCAGTGGCTTGGTCCACCATGGACTACGTCCATGCTGACTTTGGCTTAGGGTTTTGCACGGGTGGAGATGATGTGGCACACATGGCGCACATCTGGCTGACACGGACCAAAGGTAGGGCGACAGGTGGGATGGGGGTGGTAACGTGGTGGCAACGCAACGTGAGGCTGACACGGCAAGGTGGGCACTGGCGTGGTGCTGACACGGTAGACAGGTGGTGGACACGTAGGCGACGACGTCAACATGGATGGCAACGTGGACACGGTGACGACAATGCACTCGAGTCCCAAATGGCCGCATGATCACTCTACAACAAGGGTAACATCCTAATTTTCTGAGTTTCCAAACCTTTTGAGTAGTTTAGTCCCTTAGAAAAATTCACCAAATTTTATTTGAATTAATAAAGCTTAACTGAAACTTTCAAATGTCAAAACAATTTAATGTGACTAATCTAAACTTCAATTAGTTCCAAAGTTATTTTATTTGAGTTCTTTTTGCTTGGAAATATTTTCCAGATTTTCCTAGAATTTTTCCGAGTTCATTTGCTATTTTTGATTTGCCATTTGGATTTTCTAGTATTTCTAAAATAGAAAACCTATTGAAATATCAGGAATATATATGTGCTGAAATCCTATTCCCCAGCCCAATCCTATTTCGAAGCCAAGCCCAGTCCGCCAGCCCATTTCTCTCTCTTTCGCCGCTCGCCATAGTCAGTCCCACCTACCAGTCACACACGCGTCGTGTGCAACGCGATTGTGCTCTAACCACCGTCGCTGACGTGTGCATCCCAACAGAGCACTATTCATCATCCTCGACACAGACTCCTTTCTCTCTCCTTCACCGTACCACCGTTGTTTCTGTTTAGGACTCTACCTCTCGAGGCTATTTAAGGCCCCGAGGACCTTCGTTTTTTGCACCCCGAGGACCTTCGTTCCTTTTGCCATAGCCGCCTTCGCCCCAGACGCCGCCTAACGTCATTGTCATCGTCATCTTCTTCAACGTCGGCCGAAGCCCTTCATCCTTGCCGTCACCATTCCGGCGAGCCTCGTCGTCGATGGTCGCCACCATCAGGATCACCTCAATGAGCGCCTCCCAGATCTGCCCTCATCATCGCTGGAGTGCCACCCTAGCTCCATTACCATCGAGCCCGAGCCCTAGCCGCCACGTAAACCTCACCGCCGGTCACCACCGTCCACCGCAAGTACCCTATTAGATTCCCCATCGCACCAGACACCCGTGGCACACCTCCGCTTGCTCCGCTATAGCCAAGCACGTCGGTGACCTTTGGGACCCGAGCCACCACTGTCGTCGAGCTTGCCCATCGCACCAGACACCCTTGGCACACCTCCGCTTGCTCTGCTATAGCCAAGCACGTCGGTGACCTTTGGGACCCGAGCCACCACTGCCGTCGAGCTTGCGTGTCAGCCACGTGTCCGTTGTGTCTCCACCTCAGCGTTTGTGCCCACGTGTCAACCGAGTTAGTAGCCCACGTGGCAGACCCACACCCAAACCCGTGATCCAATCCCATGTGGATTTGGTCCACGATAGACCAAGCCTATAACATGTAGACCCCACCTGTTAGGTCTACTATTTCATAGATCAGTGAGCCATATAACCACGAGCCAGAGCCGTGGACTTGGTATAACACCCTAGCTATTCGGAAGCCAAGATGTCACCTAAATCATCTAACATACAACCATAATGCGGAAGAATTAGAACACCATCTCATCTAATGACACAAAGAGATCAATATTCAAAAGAACCATGACATGAATATAGTCCGAATCTAAGCAATAACTATCGAAGGAATAATCAAAGATCACAAGTACTACTAAATCAACCATAACATAGCAATAGGTATCATTCATCATCTAAATTTATTTATTATAGTTCATCAATAACGATTGAAAGATAGAACTAAATCATAATCTTGGACTTGAATAGGGTGAAGTGAATGAGTAGTGTGTGTCTATTCCCTCCCAATAGAGCCAACATCAATGATCACCTAAAATAAACAAACAACTCAAGAATGAGTCCGAGACTCAGCAAGTATAATGAATAAATAGGACATACAACAAACATGATCAAGCAAACCTCATTGAAGAATATGAATAAATCACAGAACGAATATTTGAATGAATGGATTGAATGAAATGAAGGGACTACACACATGCATATACCGGTATAGCTAGTGACACACCCGTCGGAGTTCACCTAAGCCCGCATTTAACAAAATACGGGGATCCAAATCCCATATAAAGAACGATTCATACGGGTGTCCCAAACTGCCCACATTGGAATGGTGGGTCTTACGTGCCCATACTAGAATTGATGGGTCTTTTTAATCCACTCCCGTGGATGAAACATGAATAATGGATGCATGGAATAAAATATGAATATTGAAAAACATGCTCTCTAATCATGGAGATACCACATTGGGAAGGAACATAAACATTAAATATTCTCATAGATCACAGGAAACACAATACTAACAGCAAGCATTCATCATTTTCTAATCATAAGAACATCAAAATACTTGTCTTCCGCGATGCGACGCGTTAGTAGGCAATGACGGTGCTCCTAAACCTGAAGCCTCTCCGCCTACACAATATATACTCGAAATAAGAACAACATAGAACAAGACACTTCCATTAACGTTCTACAACACCTTTCCGACAACCCACAATTAACTAATTAAATCTAATCTGAAAACAGACAACACGATCATGGAACTGATTCTGGACAACAGCACGGAATCTCTCATATCTAATGATCTGGGACTCAGAACGAGGTGAGCCCAGATCCTATGGAAACTTAACGAACATATCTACGAAATCCTAGTTGGTGAGATAACCCAAATCGGCCAAAATAAATATAATACAGGCAGATGAACTTGAAAGACAGAATCTGTCCCAACGAAACGGACAGCAGTAAAGAAAATAACACAACTTTTGATCTACAACTCGGATTAAGGAGTTCTTTAACATTCTGGAAAGGTTACAAAATTTTATAAAACAATCTAGTTGGGTGAAAACCCTGAATTTTCCTCTAACATGAACATATTTTAAAATAAAAATCGACAGATTAATCTAGTCAGAATTCTAGACAGCAAGAATGAAACTAACATAACTTTTGATCCGTATGTCGGAATTAGGTGCTCTTAGTGGATATGGAAAGATATGACAATAAGATACAATTTTCATAATAGGGAGGAATCCTGATTCGGACCTTAACAATATGCAACTTGCTACACAAAGTGACTGCTAAGAATTAATCGAGGTTCTGGACAGTAATACACAAATGGCCGTATCTTTCAAACCACAACTTCGGATTCAGGTGAACTCAGAGGCTATGGAAATCTGACGAAATAATCTACAACTCTCTAAGAGATCACAAATCCTAATTCGCCTTGATCTAAACGAATATCAACGCATAACAGAGAACAACAATCTGTTTCTAAATACAAAGACTAACGCATTTAATCAATAAACGACATCTACCAATAACAAATTGAACTAAACAGCGGGTAAGATTGAACAAATACCCTCGAAGGCCCACGAAGCACTAAGAGTTTTCCAAGATCTCCTCTCCTCTCCTTCGGACAGCAACACACGGCTTTCCTCCTTTGCTTTGACCGGCAAAGACAAGGAAGAAGAGAAGACAGCCAAGGGAGATGAGGGAGTGGAGGCGCAAGGAGTGGAAGGGGCGGCTGCTAGGAGGTGAGGGGGCGGAGTACTGTAGCACGCTGCTAATGTAGCGCGGTGCCTACTGTAGCAAGGAGTGGCTAGGGTTTGGTCCTGTAATATCCCAAATATCTTTAGAGAGTGCAATAAAAAAATTAGAGAGGGAATCATGAAAAATAAAAGTAAAATTTCAGAATTTTGGAAGGGTGTGGGACCTTGGGCTTGCAGCCCATGGCGATTTAGCCCCTGTGGGCCGGCCTTTAGTGGAGAAAAAGGGGGCCTTCCCCTAAACCCTAGCTGCCCTCCCCACTCCCCCATCTCCTGGCCACCGCCCCAACCAAATTCCCCTGCGCCCTCATCTCCTGGTGGCCGCCCCAATCCAGCCCTCCATTCCATCCCCACGGCGAGCCAACGACCCGCCCCGTGCTCCCCGTCGCCGCATGTGTTCCATCAAGAATCGCCGTCGTGGCTGCGTCTTGCTGCTCTCTCTCCTCCTCCGCCCCTCCTAGCGGCTGTCGCCTCCCGTGTCGTGTCGTTTCTTCCCGTGTGCAGCTCGACGAGTCCTGCACCCTCCGAGACCACATCCGTGTCGTCGTCTCTGAGGTCGAGTCCGCCTCCCGCGTCGCCTCCGTGTGCGTCATCACCACGCAGCAGAAGCTGCAGGCCGACGAGCTCGCCACTGTGCGCCTCTTCCAGGAGAAACGCCCTCCGTCGTCTACATCACCAACCTCACAGTGAGGCAGGATGCCTTCACGCTGGATGTGCTCGCGGTGCCGCAAGGGTCTAAGTCGGGGTTCGTCTGGGACAAGACTGGGCACATCGTCACCAATTTCCATGTCATCCGTGGCGCGTCAGATCTCAAAGGTCACACTTGCCGATCACCGGTGTATGAAGCGCAAGTTGTTAGATTTGACCAAGACAAGGATGTTCTTTGTTTTGCGATCCAAGCACCAAAGGATAAACTATGACCTGTACCAATTGGCGGTCGCCAGATTCATCGTTGGTCGAAAGTATATGTCATTGGAAACCCATTTGGCCTTGATCACACTCTTACAACATGTGGTTTCAGTGGATTGTGTAGAGAAATCGGTTCACCAAGAACAGACGCCCTATACAGGATGTGATGCAGACAGATGCTGCTATCAACCCTGGTAATAGCGATGGTCCTCTTCTTGATAGTTCTGGAAATTCGATAGGTGTAAGTACTGCTATATACTCACCTTCTTCTTCATGCTTTAGTGCTTAATTACCTATTTTGCTAGACAAATGTTTCCTTGATCCGCTTAAGATAGATGATGTCTCTACGCCATGGTTTCGAAGCAGTTGTTGCTCCCCTTGAGAGGTTAAAAATTGGAGTATATTGTTTAATGTTTACTGCCCAAGATTGCTTTATTTGCATGCACAGATAGAACATTAGACAGCCAGTATAGTAGCTTTCATTGTGAGCAACTCAATAGCCGTACATGTGGAAATTGATGCGAATTCTCTTGATGTGCTATATCTCATGATCTCCTTAGTAGTTCAATTTCTTACTTCAAAAGAGTTATTCCATCTTATGGTTATTGCAAAGGTTGTCGCCGAATCATTTTGTGCTTTGATTAGCTTTCCAGTGTGCATTTAGCTCGAGTCCCCTCCCAGATAAGTTGGCTGCAATCTTGTATAGGGAAGATATCTGAAAAAAAAACTAGTGGTGTGACCTTGTCAGCAGCAATTACTGCGTTACTGTCATATATTCATTAGCTTGCTACTCGTGTTCTTTCAAGAGCTCATGTGAGGTTGCTTTTAGCTCAGGACCAGCAACTGACTTCCACATATAAACATTACAGTTGAGATCCCAAGAAATACAGGATCTATGGCAAGGATGTGTGCAGCGTCAGCCGTTGGCTGGCATCTAGTCGGGGTAAGGTGGTGGTGAACTCCAGCGTTAGAACGTTCCGCCTTTTGCCTTCTGTTTCACGGTTGAGGCAAGTGCAAGTATTATTAACGAATTCTTATATTACCTACTTGATGAATGCCATAGTTTAATGATAATGCCTACTGATTGGTAATGTTGATGAGCCTAAATGCCTTAGTTGAATGATGATGCTTACTACTTGGAAAGGTTTACATGATGCTACATGTTAATAGATACATGATGATGCATACATGATAATGTCTATATGGGTATGCCTACATGAGAATGGTACATGTTGATGGCAATAATGATGGGATAAGGTGAGCAATGAGACTACCTTGTTAATGATGATAATGCTGAGTTGGTATTGTGCTTTAAACTTTGCATCATGTCATTCATTTCTGAACCTTGGACTATGTGGTAGCCAAGAGGTTGTTTCCTTGAGGTCCCCGTCAGGCATTGGATGGGCGTTAGGTCCCCATCATGCATTGGACGGGCTTTGTTCCCCACATCCGTGGAAAGTCATGTAACTAATCCGGTGAGGTCGGTGAGAACTGTTACATGACTTGGAGTGTGGGCTTTTGTTCCCTGTGCCTAGAGGGCACAGGCTTTGAGTAGGTATCGACGGATACCCTACTCGGCATTACCGGTAATTGCTAAGATGTGAAGAAGGTGCATTCATGACATGCCATTGCATTTTTGCATAAGATGTGGATTTGTCAGTTTGGCTTATAATGTTATTGTTCATGATGGGATTGTTGTCCCCTTCGACTGCTTATGATGCTATCATAAGAGATGGGTTTGTGGTATATAATGTTGTGTTCTTGATGGAATTGTTTAATCCCTTTGCCTACTTATGATGCTAGGTATGATTTGTTATTGCACTTTGCTGAGTCGTGGACTCACGCTTGTTGTGTTGTGCTTGCTAGGTACCTCTCGAGGCCGCGACATGCATGGGAAGGGGTAGACATGGTGCACGTCACGTAAACACAAACCACAAAGAATAAACTAGTCCAACTATCCACATTTTATATTCCTGATAATTGCTTTGGTTTTCCGTTTTGTGACCATCCTTCGTGGTGGATATTTTATTTGTGCTCTTGGGTGATTCAATTATGTTCTTAATTCCTCGTTATTTTGAGGACCTTTGATGCTTGAGTTGTATCTATTTGCAAATGGATGCCCTTGATTAATGCTTTAGTTGTTTAGCCCAGTTGGGATGATCTGTGATGATTAGTTTAAATTGGATGATTGAAAATATTGATTGATGCTAAATTAGAATGTTAAAATCTCTGGTATAGTCACCTATACAAAGGAGATTCTACCGAATTTTAGAGAGATTGGTCAGTGATGATTTAGATGTTGCTGGTTGATCATTATCTGCCTAAGCTTAGTAATATTGGACTACTTTAACTTAGTTGTCAGCGAGAAGACTTCTTAAGTTGACTTGTGTTCAATTGGTAAATCATGTACTTTTGTTGAGGGATGATAAACTGTGATAGCGTTGATTATTAGCATTAGGTCACCCATGAATGAATGTTTGGATGTTGGTTGATATTATCATCTTTCATGATATGGTTGGATTAGTAATAGATTAGTGATCTTCGTATAGTCCCTTGATAGTGTTATCGTAATTGGCTCAATCTGGTCGGATGTTTGAGATTGATTGGTTGGCGAATTATGATTCAATTCTTATATCCATTCTACTGGATATTGATCTTTTATGTTATTGTTTGAAAGATGGTTGAAATTATTCTGTATTGTTATTGTATGTTAGTCTTTTAGGTAACATTTTGGCTTCCGTATAGCCAGGGTGTTACAGAGTCCCTCCTCCCTTGCCTTCTAATGGGCTACCAGCCCACTCACGGGCCTTGGGCCACTGTGGCCGGCTCCTCTCCTCTCGAATATGGGTTGGCGGCCCATTCCTCTCCTAAAATTCTAAATTTTGAACTTAATTCCATCTTTAAACTTTGTTACAATCGATATTGAATAAATTTCCCTCTCTCGAATAATATTTTCTCCAATTGATATTTGGGGTATTACATTCTACCCCCCTTAACAGGATTCAACCCCGAATCTAAACACCGAAATAACAAAAGAACAACTGCCTCTGAAACGAAACAACAATTAACACGCTCCGGACGTGAACACATCCGGATATGGCTCGCGCATAGGAGACTCCAGCTCCCAGGTCGCTTCACGCTCACATGGATGCGCCCATGGCACCTCAACGGATATCGACATCTTATGCCCCAATGCTCGTCCCGACCCCTCCAGTATACGTACCGGACGAGATTCAAACGTGGGGTCTTACTCAAAGGTCAACGGCTTTAACGAAACCTCAAATCCCAAATTTTTGAAGTTCTCACTTAACACCAGAATACACCAGACGTTGCATACATCGCGTATGGACCCGAGACGGTCAAAGCGATACGCCAACTTCCTAATTTCTGCAACTGTCGAAAACGAACCAATGTACCTGGGCCAAATCTCCCCTTTTGTACGAAAGCACACAACATGCTCAAAATCGAACTCTTCATCTAACAAGAGACACCTCCTTTAAACAAGAATGCACAACAGAATTGGTTCTTAAACCACTGATTCACAAAGAGAATCCAACTAGAAATAGAGAGTTCTCATCGCATCCACGCAATACTAACTCTCCACCAAAAGGGTAAAACCTTAAATTTGACAATTCATCATGAAAAAAATCCCACTTTCTAAATAGGCAGTTTACAAATGGATACCACGAAAGCCAAAGGAGAAATTACTCGAATGCCAAACCAAATACTTCTTTCGGTTTGTCTGAATTGGAAGGATTCAAACATGCTAACACAGTGCCAACTCAAATTGCGGTAGACACCAGTCAACAACACAAAATTCAAACGAGAATCAAGAAAACGCTTCACTACCCGAGGAAACATCATTTTTCTCAGTTTCTCTTTTAGGAAAAAAACTTCTCTCGAACCTTGGAATTCGAATTCATCGCATACCACACGAGCTTAAATCTCTTAATTAAACATCCTCAAATTACACTTGAACCGAATTACATCATCCACACCTTTGTGGAGAGACTCTATTGACCCCAGCGAACATGCTAGACAACTCCTC
Organism: Phyllostachys edulis; assembly: GCA_036346405.1. Lineage (NCBI taxonomy): Eukaryota > Viridiplantae > Streptophyta > Magnoliopsida > Poales > Poaceae > Phyllostachys > Phyllostachys edulis. The sequence goes on from CM070556.1 coordinate 49,865,163, forward strand.
CTACTGATGAAATTATTTTTTGTGAAAGCACCCAAAGCACCTCAAAATGGATCGCATGCAATCCCATCGACTACAACTTTCCAGAATAACAACTCTGAACCCTCAATACACCCGCTCATGAACTACATCAGAAGGGTTCTATCAACAATCATTACAATGCTCAGAATACTCCAGTTTTCTATCTCCTCTACACACAATCTTTGGGCGACCAAATGTCTAGCATAAAAAAAATGCAAAGCCTAAATTTAATCTCCAAGACCTCTACAACGAATTTCTCTTATAACAGATAGTGAAATTATCGGATTAAATCTCTAACATCCCCACAAATCTAACATACTCATTCATTGACATCATCAGGAATCACCCACACATTATCGCAATACTTTCCAATTGCGTTACTCAATAAAATTGATCAGGGTTTCCATACCTTCGATAATTCCCAACCTTACAATATGAATTGAAGTTCTGGAATTTTCACTATACCATAGGTTCTACTCAGTCGTAACACTATTCAGATTTACTTCGAAGCCAAACGTTCCAATTGAATCAACTTTCGTCTAGGAGGTACAGGTCAAAACCAATTCATCTTCTACTACTCTTCCAATAGCTTGGTAGCAAAATCTCACCACTACCATTACTTAACCACCACCAAACAGTTGCCAAAAGATGCTTTGTAAAACTTTGCAACACACAACTAATGATCCTTTCTCAACAGAAAGAGGCGAATAAGGACAGGTTTCATCACACAGGAAAACATGGCTCTACACAGCGAGCACGAACTAAAAGAAATAATCTGATAACGAAGATCTTGGAAAAATGAAAGTTGAGTTCACAGTTGAGAGCACAAATCCCTCAGAAAAGGAAAAGCAAATAACAACCAATAAGCAGGTGACTTTGCGATTGAAAATCGACAACTCTGGTGCGAAAATAGCAGAAAGTTTAGGAACGATTCAAATAACCACAAGTTACAAAACTTAACTCAAATTCTCAAATACTCCTACTGCACACTTTCCTTTAACACTGAAATTAATCCTTTGACTAACAACAATTTGCCACAACGAACAAGATAAGGTCTTTAGTCCAAACCACAAGAACTAATTACGAACCAATAAAATTCTCCAACACGTCCTATTTGCTCGAAACAGTTCAACTACACATGAAACATGAGATGCAAATGATCCCAGCCACAAAACTCGAAACTTTTTCATTTACGGGATTTCACAGAAAGCAAACAGATTAATTCCCTCTTGAAGAAATCAACAAAAAGGTTTCTTTGATTGCAACCTCGCTTTGCGAACTCAAACCAAAGAACCTTTAAGACTAAATCACACGAAACTCTTAAGAAGCAATAGGACATTCCCATACACCATTTTATTTAAAATAATTTTAGCTACCAGAACATTCATGAGCTCCAAAAGATCACGAAAGCTAAACTTGAAATATTCTCCTTTAAGCGATATCATCAGGCGACCAATTTACTACAAGTATTAACATCAATCTCACCACAACAATGAGAAAACACTTCAAAAGATCCACGTGAAAAGAATGAGTTGAGTCTTTCTCAAAAGAAGAGGCAAATGGAAACAATTTTCACCAACTAGAAAATCATTTACCACTCGCAATGAACACAGGACCAAGGGAAATAATCAATTAGGCAAAGAACTCAGAAAACGTAAGAGGAGACCACACTTGAGGACATAGGCCTCACAGGAAGAGAATATCAAACCTTAACTAATAAGAACAAACAGACATTCAAGATCAAATCGCGTGAATCACTTAAGAACCAATAGAACTTTGCGACCCGTCGCTTTACTCGACGACTTCCAATTACCACATAAACCTTGAACACCAAAAGATCATGAAAGCAAAACTTGAAATACTCTCATTTAAGCAATATCACCATAGGTGATCAAATTACTACGAGAACTAACATCAATCTCACATTTTGACGATTTAATAACAACGACTACACTAGTACCAAGAATCATCAAACTTTATTACTCCATCCTAAAACTTCCCAATGGAAACACAACCACAAGGTTGAAACAAATTTATTATATCAAGATTATGCTAGGCAATAGCAATATCACACGGCACGCTATCAAAGACTACTTACGAAATTCATCTACTCAACTGTTGGTGTTGCTCAACACCATCTTCAGTGCTCATTAACAACTGATGATTGTACTAATCATGTGTGTACATATGGTACTAATTCCGTTTGCAATCACATAACCACTTATAAACATAGATTCAACATTTCACCTTTGTTTAGAAATCAGTTCAAATCATGATTAACGATTCACTAACATAATTTTCTATAAACAAGGTTTCACGAATCGATACACCAGCATCTATCTGGTTCTTTATATAGGTTTCAACAATTTTAGCATATCAGGAAATAGGTAAATCTAGCACCTATGTAAGATCCATAGGTTCCGAACAGATATGGACAATCTTTTATTTAACATACACCATGTATCAAATACAAGGACATCTCAAATTAATCAATTTCACTTTCATGGATGGTAGTTAAGAATAATTGATTTGCACCATGCTAACAACCCAACTTGGTAACTCATATAATAACAATTTATTCGCTTAGTTATAACTTCTCATTTTAAGCATGACAAGACATCACAAAAGGATTCTAACACCTTCATTCAAAGAAAAGAGAGACTTTAAACCTCAACGTCAAGTAATCCAAAAGAAACACATAAAGCCAAAGCTTTCACATGTTAACGAACTTACAATGGAAAACTCTCATTATCCAAACTATCAAACGAGTAAATGGTTCGTTCTTTTCAAATGAGAATGAAGGAACAACCATGGAAATATCAATATTGCCAATTGACGAAGATCACAAGTAGTTAAAGCAACTCAACAGTCGAAAAACAATAATTGTTTCAGAGAACCATTAAAGACCCATTGAGACCAATCAACTACCATGAACCATGAACCACGAACCCAAGAGAAATTTATCAACCACCACAGAACAAGAATTTGCTAAATTCAGAAATCAGGAAGAGAACAACTTTCTAAAGCAACTCACGCTCAACACCTGAAACTATGGTACTCGGGGTAACTACTTCCCTAACCACATACCACGAACAGTGGTGTAACCTGGTGAATCTCAGAGTGACAACCATGTCCTCAACTTCTTAACATCTGTTATCAACACGCATAACCAATGTAATCAATTATGAATATATAGGATCATCTCATGACAATCATAGAATAAATTCATAGATATAAGATATCACATCATATCATAGATTAACAACAAGAAAAATAGTACAGAAGCAATTCAACAATTGCTCAACAAATAAAACATAACATTAGAAAGGCGGAAGCCACGAATTACCCATCCCACCTACTATGTACAGTGTGTCATTTTAATATATTTTTTCTATTAACCACGGACCTAAAGGCCGCTCTGATACCAACTATAACACCCTAGCTATTCGAAAGCCAAGATGTCACCTAAATTATCTAACATACAACCATAATGTGGAAGAATTAGAACACCATCTCATCTAATGACATAAAGAGATCAATATTCAAAAGAACCATGACATGAATATAGTCCGAATCTAAGCAATAACTATCGAAGGAATAATCAAAGATCACAAGTACTACTGAATCAACCATAACATAGCAATGGGTATCATTCATCATCTAAATTTATTTATTATAGTTCATCAATAACGATTGAAAGATAGAACTAAATCATAATCTTAGACTTGAATAGGGTGAAGTGAATGAGTAGTGCGTGTCTATTCCCTCCCAATAGAGCCAACATCAATGATCACCTAAAATAAACAAACAACGCAAGAATGAGTCCGAGACTCAGCAAGTATAATGAATAAATGGGACATACAACAAACATGATCAAGCAAACCTCATTGAAGAATATGAATAAATCACAGAACGAATATTTGAATGAATGGAATGAATGGATTGAATGAAATGAAGGGACTACACACATGCATATACCGGTATAGCTAGTGACACACCCGTCGGTGTTCACCTAAGCCCGCATTTAACAAAATACGGGGATCCAAATCCCGTATGAAGAACGTTTCATATGGGTGTCCCAAACTACCCACATTGGAATGGTGGGTCTTACGTGCCCATACTGGAATTGATGGGTCTTTTTAATCCGCAACCATGGATGAAACATGAATAATGGATGCATGGAATGAAATATGAATATTGAAAGACATGCTCTCTAATCATGGAGATAACACATTGGGAAGGAACATAAATATTAAATATTCTCATAGATCACAAGAAACACAATACTAACAGCAAGCATTCATCATTTTTTAATCATAAGAACATCAAAATACTTGCCTTCCGCGATGCGACGCGTTAGTAGGCAATGACGGTACTCCTAAACCTGAAGCCTCTCCGCCTACACAATATATACTCGAAATAAGAACAACATAGAACAAGACACTTCCATTAATGTTCTACAACACCTTCCCAACAACCCACAATTAACTAACTAAATCTAATCTGAAAACAGACAATACGATCATGGAACTGATTCTGGACAACAGCACGGAATCTCTTATATCTAACGATCTGGGACTCGGAACGAGGTGAGCCCAGATTCTATGAAAACTTAACGAACATATCTACGAAATCCTAGTTGGTGAGATAACCCAAATCGGCCAAAATAAATATACTATAGGCAGATGAACTTGAAAGACAGAATCTGTCCCGACGAAACGGACAGTAGTAAAGAAAATAACACAACTTTTGATCTAAAACTCCGATTAAGGAGTTCTTTAACATTCTAGAAAGGTTACGAAATTTTCGAAAACAATCTAGTTGGGTGGAAACCCTGAATTTGCCTCTAACATGAACATATTTTAAAAGACAAATCGACAGATTAATCTAGTCAGAATTCTGGACAGCAAGAATGAAACTAACATAACTTTTGATCTGTATGTCGGAATCAGGTGCTCTTGGCGGCTATAGAAATATAAGACAATAAAATACAATTTTTATAATAGGGAGGAATCCCGATTCGAAACTTAACAACATTCAACTTGCTGCACAAAGTGACTGCTAAGAATTAATCGAGGTTCTGGACAGTAATACACAAATGGTCGTATCTTTCAAACCACAACTCGGATTCAGGTGAACTCAGAGGCTATGGAAACCTGACGAAATAATATACAACTTCTAAGAGATCACAAATCCTAATTCGGCCTTGATCTAAACGAATATCAACGTACAACCGAGAACAGCAATCTGTTTCTAAATACAACACTAACGACGAATCAATAAACGACATCTACCAATAACAAATTGAACTAAACAGCGGGTAAGATTGAAAAAATACCCTCGAAGGCCCGTGAAGCACTGAGAGTTTTTGAAGATCTCCTCTGCTCTCCTTCGGACAGCAACACACGGCTCTCCTCCTTTGCTTTGACCGGCAAAGACAAGGAAGAAGAGAAGGCTGCCAAGGGAGATGAGGGGGTGGAGGCGCAAGGACTGGAGGGGGCGGCTGCTAGGAGGTGAGGGGGTGGAGTACTGTAGCGCGCTACTGTAGCACAGCGGCTACTGTACCAAGGAGTGGCTATGGTTTGGTCCCCTCCCCTCCCTTGCCTTCTAATGGGCTGTTAGCCCACTCATGGGCCTTGGGCCACTATGGCCGGCTCCTCTCCTCTCGAATATGGGTTGGCGGCCCATTCCTCTCTTAAAATTCTGAATTTTGAACTTAATTTCCATCTCTAAACTTTGTTACAATCGATATTGAATAAATTTCCCTCTCTCGAATAATATTTTCTCCTATTGATATTTGGGGTATTACACTTGGTCCATAGGCCAAGGGTCCCACCCGTTAGCCCTTGTTTCTTATTTTCTGAATTTTCTTTTAATTCTGAAATTTGTTGCTAACATCATGCTGATGCAATATTTTGGATTTCTTTTAGAAAGAAAATTCTGAAAATTCGAAATAGTAATTCCTTTCTCTCTTTTTTAGATTTAAATCTTCCGAGAGTCCCTTTTTCCTCATACGAACTCTGATTGAACCCATTCAAGTTTCTAAATTCATATAAATTCAAGATCTACCTTCTGGAGATTTTTATTTAAATTTTGGAGTTGATTTATTGCTCTGCTTTGTATTTATTTGGTTTTCACATTCGTTTGCGAGTAGACATTGATACTACGAGAGCTTTTGAGGAATGAAGGGTTGATCAAGCTCAAGATCAGTACCAAGACTTGTTTCAAGGCAAGTTTTATCTTTGACCATGTTGAAGCCAGTTTTTCCAAAATTACCTTGATTCAAATTATTGCATTTTACTTTAAGTATTTATTTAAATGTTTTGGGGTTGGCTATACACCAACTTGGTTATATCCACTTTTCTCATTGTATTATCATGATATTTTGTCACCCTAGCTTGGTTAATTATTAGTTGGTATTACCATAGCACCAACATGGGTTGGTTAGGCATGAATAGTCTGCTTAGCCATGCAATGGGTTATTGATATCATTTTGAGTTGCAAGATATAAACTTGACTAAGTGATTATGGAATATGTTATGAAAAGACTGTGTGATGTATGTTGTTACTCGTTGATGGCTTGTGATGCACTTAACCAATAGGGTGGGAAAAAGATTATACTGAGGCGAGTGGAAAAGATTGGTGGTATAATGGACTTGCGATTAGGAAATGTGAATTGTGGTGATTAATTAGTTAGAACTTTGGCAGTCTCGCCTTGGTCAATTAAAGACTTAACTTTATGCGCCATTGAACTGGGCCACAACTGTACAATCATATGCCTGATGGGACGGGCCTAACTTATTAAGATGTGAGTTTTAACATTGACTACTCAGGTAGTAAGTTTAGTGATGGGTGCATGTGTGGACTACTCTGAAAGTCACATCGATGGATGGTTCGCCACTTCTAGGTCTAACGGTGTGCGTCGGACCAGCGAGTGAGGTTGGGGTTGACTGTATGCACATCGAGAGAGTCAATTGTTGAGATGAAGTTTCTGAAATATTTTGTTATAATTAGTGCTAACTACACAGGTTATACCGTGTGGGTAAAGTGTATTACCTTTGCAGAGTGTTAATCAATCTATTCGAATAGCCGCGTCCGTGGTCATGGACATGCTTAGGGATTTCACACGAGAGGTAGATTTTCATAAAAACGATTAGGAAAGGACAACTGTTTGGGGACACTTATACAACTATGTGAAAGAAACTGGTTAGGTTATGAGAGCTTTGTGAAAATACTTGTTAACTTATTATTGTTATTTGTTTTAAATTACGCTTTCAATCTACTATTCATATTCAACTGCAACTGTTGCTTTTATGCATAAGAACAATAGAAGCCATTTCTTTTGGGTTAAGCCATCATCTATAATTTTATTGTGGTACAACTTGTTGAGTACTCGGAGTAATCATTCTTGCTGCAATCATTCAGCTAAAGTGGACGAGTCTTCACATGCTTTTGAGGAGGAGCTATACGAGGATGGTGATCGCTAAGTCTTGATCCTAGTTGGTTGCCTGTGGCAAGTCGATGGGTTTCCGCTAGAGTTGCTTTCGTCGCGCCGTTGTTTCTTTATTTAGTGTCAGCCCTGCATGGCTTAATAAATATAAACTCGACCATAAGGTCACAACCGTTATTTATTAATTAAATTAGTCATTTATTCTTATATTTGTCTTGTGTGGAATGATATTCATCTATAATGACACTGTGTGCACTAGCGTGATTCTGGACTAGTGCATTATAAACAGATGGTCCAGATTTGCATACTTGGGTCCCAACAGGCGGGTAGCTGAGATGACGACGAGGCCAATGGTGGACACGCAGCGACTGGAGGTGGATAGAGGTGGCCAGTGGCGAGGTTGAAGCGGAAACTAGGGCTCAGGATCAACGGTGACGGGGCTAGGGCGGCACTCCGGCGATGGCGTGGGCAGATCTGGGATGCGTGCGTCGAGGCGATCCCAATGGTGACGACAAGAAGTGGCAGGGCTCACCGAAATGGCGGCACTGAGGATGGAGGACTTTGGCTAGCTCCTAGGAAGATGGTGATGGCAAGGGCTCTACGTTCCTTTGGCTGAAAAAGAAACTGACAAGTGGGGTCCACTTATAAGTGAGAGAGGGAGATAAGGCTGGCTAATAGGTGGGCCCTACAAATTTTTTTAATTTCTGAAATAAAAGAAAATCCAAAAAGGCTTCAGAGACTGACAAGTGGGCCCTAGTCTATGGACCAAGTCCATGGGACTAGCTCAAGTTCACAGTGGAACGAGTGCACGACCTGAGTGGATGTCATGTGGGACCCACATGTCATTGGGTTAGGGTTGGATCTAGGGTTTCGGGTTTGCTACGTGTGCATTGACAGGATGACACGACGACGGTAAGGCTAACGGGGCAGTGAGCTGGCGATGCGGTGGCATGCCACATGGGTGTGACGTGGCACCGGCGTGAGTAGTGAGCGTTATGAGCTCGACGGCTTGCCGGCGGCAGTGGCCATAGCGGAGGCAAAGTAGGGGCACAATGCGGAGAGGACGAGGTGGCAAACAAGGTGACACTGTGAACTTCACCAGTGGTGACCTTGGGCGAGCGTCGACACGACAGAGTAGTGGCGGCAACGGTTTGCACGGCGGCAAGGTGTTGCGACGAACCTCCGATGAAGGGAAGGGGAGCATGGCGTAGAACGTGGAGCGTCAAACCCAAATGGGTGGATACTGTCGACGGAAACTCACGGGTGGTGGCGCAACAAAACGGCAATGACGCACAGCCGGACTTAAAGAAGAAGCTCCCGATCTCCACCTTGGATGTGTCTCGAATCTAATTGATGGAGGGAAAAAATGGTGAAACCTGGGAACACAATGTGACGTGGTCCTCTCTGGTAGAAACAAGATGAAGCAGCGGATCGATGAGCTCCTTCGACAGTAGAGTGTGGCCAGATGCAAAGAAGATGACCTCAGTGGCAGCGAATGATGGCTTCTCGAGTGCCAACGTCTAGGGCAACAGAGGCGGCGGCGGCTCGGGGTGAGGATAAAGGGGTCCAACGACGCTTTTAAAGGGCGGGGAGGAGGAGTCCCATGCAAACATGACGACGAGGCTGTGTTGAAGAGGGAGACAGAGACCGAGTCAGGGATGAACAGGACAACACTGATAGGTGGGGGCCATCTGGCAGCAGCAGCAGCACGGAGAGGAGCTAGGCTGTGCGCGCGGGAACGGGCTACACAAGATGGGCCGAGGGAGAAGGAATGGGCAGGGAAAATGGCGGGGAAGGCTGGCCGGTATAGGGAAAAGGAATGGGCCGACGGAATTGGGCCGAACCAAAATCAGCCTGAGAAGGATTTAGAAAGAAAAAAAGGAAGGACTTGGGAATTTAAAAAATGATATTAAATGAAACCGAGCTCAAAGAAATAGCAAATAAACTCCAAAAATTCTGAGAAAATTCTAGAAAATACTTTGAAACTCAAGGAACTAAAATAAAAATGTTTTGAATTTAATTGAAGTTGGGATTATTCACATTAAATTATTTTATTTTTTGAAAATTCAAATTAAGATTTAATGTAAGCAAGAAAATTCAAATGGTTATTTTTATTTTTAAAGGATTCAAAAAGGCCCCAGATTTGTGATGTTACAGTATAGTACTAATCACACCACAAGGCTGCCAGTTATAGTATGTAATTCAGTTGCATTTCCCCGCTACAAATAAAATGGCATAGTATGAAAGTATTCTTGGTGGGCTCCGAGCAGCCAAATCCTTCGGTGTCCGTCGACTAAAAGCGGTCGGTGACTCACAGTTAGTCATAAACCAGGTTAGCTAGGACTTTAAATGTTCTGATGACACAATGGCTCAATACCTGTAAGAAATGAGGAAATTGGAGAAACACTTCAGCAATTTTGATGTCCAATATATACCACGAAAGGATAATACTTTAGCGGACCAGTTATCGAAATTGGTGTAATACCCCGATTTATTCTAAAGAAGAAATCATTCAAAAGAGAAGAATAGAATTAAGAAAGAGGAGTTTTTCGCTTTTCTTCGGCAACCTGGGCCTCGGGCCTTGGCCCAGGAGGCCCATGGGGGGCCGGCCACCTATAAAAGAAGGGAAAAACCCTAGGCTAGCACTGTAGCTACAGTAGCCTCCGCTACAGTGCGCGGTGCTACAGTGCCCTGCCTCTTGGAGCCGCCCCTTCCCGCTGCCGGTGTTCACTAAGGAAGGCGAAGGAGGGACTGCAGATCGGTTGGCCGAAAGGAGGGACGAGGGATCTCCTTCGTGGGGGATCGTTCAGCGTCTCCCTAAGGTTCTTCAAGGGTAACGAGAGTCATTCCTCGCTGTTTAATTAAGAATAGATGCAAAAACCGATTAGATTTGATTGGATCAAAGTCTGTCTGCAATAGATCAAATCTGTCCAGTATGTTGCGCGAGCTGTTTCAACGTCTTAGAGGCCGAATCAGAAGTGTTGATCTTCTAGAGATATCTATATTATGTTCTTAGCTTTCCGTGGCCACCGAGTTCACCTGATTCCGTCGCTCGAGTCAAAAGTTATGATAGATTTAGTATCTGCTGTCCAGATTTCTGACGAGGTTAATCTGTTTTGTTATTTCGTAAAATATGAAAATGTAATTCGAAGAATCTGGGTTTTCACCCAACTAGGTTATTGTAGGTAATTTGATAATATTTCCATATTGTTAAAGAACGATCAATTCGGAGTTATAGATTAAAAGTTATGATCGTTTTAGTGCTACTGTTTATGCTGTTAGACAGTTTCTGTGCTGAAAGTTCATCTGTCTGTTAGCGTACTAATTTGGCCGAATTGGATCATCTTGTCAACTAGAGTATTGTAGATTTGTTAGTTAGAAATCCACAAAAACTAGATTCACCTCATTCGGAGTTCCAGATCAAGAGATATGATGTTTACCATGCTGCTGTCCAGTGGCGTTATTTGACTGAATGCGTTGGTTTCAGTTTAGGTTTTCTAGATAAATCTTGATTCACCGGGGAAGCGATGTAGAACGTTGTTAAGTAGTGTCGTGTTCATCGCGTTCTTATTTCAGTTATTTAATTGTTTAGGAGGTGAAGCTTCGGGTTTAGGAGCACCACTTTTTCCTGCGAACGCGTCGCATTGCGGGAGGTAAGTACATTGCTTATCTTAATGATTGTGATTGATGAATGCTTTTATGATTATACTGTGAGTTCTTATGATTCAAGAGAAGTTGGATTGTCTATGGTCTTTCATATGTGTTGAATCCATGATTGGAGATGATAATATTTAAGTTCATGTTCCTTCCATATGTGTGTTATCTCCATGATTAGAGAGCGTGTCTTTTCAATATACATATTTCATTCCATGCATTCATTATTCATGTTCCATCCATGGGAGTGGATTAAAAAGACCCATCAATTCCAGGATGGGCACGTAAGACCCACCATTCCAATGTGGGCCCCACTATTCCAATGTGGGTGTTTTGGGACATCCGTATGAAATGTTCTTCATACGGGACTTGGATCCCCGCATTTTTGTTAAGATACAGGCTTAAGTGAACACCGATGGGTGTGTCACTAGCAATACCGGTATATGCATGTGTGTAGTCCCTTCATTCAAATACTCGTTCTGTGATTTCTTCATATGGTTCAATGATGTTGACTTGTTAATATTTGTGGTATGTTCCATTTATTCACTGTACTTGCTGAGTCTTGGACTCACACTTATTTGTTTATTTATTTATTTAGGTAATCACTTATGTTGGCTCATTTGGGAGGGAGTAGACACGTACTACTCATTCACAGCATCCTATTCAAGTTCAAGATTATAAATTAGTTCTATCTTTCACTTATTATTGACGAACTGTAGTAAATAAGTTTAGATGGAGAAGGAAGGATACCTTCTCCTTGATACGGTTGATTTATTATTGCTTGTGAACCTTGTTTAACGATGAACTGTAATAAATACATTTAAATGGTGAAGGAAGGATACCTTCTCCATGTTAGGTTGTTTTATCTATGCCTTTAGATGTTATATCATTCAGATTCTTCCGCAATGTGGCTGTATGTTAGATTATTTAAGTGACATCTTGGCTTCCAAATATCCAGGGTGTTACAATTGGGATCCTCATGAGCACTGGTTCCAACAGGTGTTTTTCTTGAATATTTGTTTGAATCCTCTGTAAGCACATCTACAGAAGTACCACCGACCACTTTAGAGGTCACTGTTCTCGAGCATGATGCAGATTGGATCTTACCATTATATACCTATCTAGCATATGGGACAATACCTGAGGATGGACATGAAAAAGATAGATTAATTCGAAAGTTAAGATTGTACAAACTGGTCGACAACGTCCTATACAAAAAAGGAGCGCATAGTGTTATAATATGATGTATTTCTCAGGAGAATGGAAAAACATTACTTCATGAAAAACATTGGGGCTTATGTGGAGCACACGCTTCATATAGAACACTGGTCTGCAAAGCATTCCGACAAGGTTTTTATTGGCCCACTGTACTACAAGATGCAATACATCTTGTAATGACTTGTGAGCAATGCCAATTTCATGCTCGACAAGTACATCAGCCTACAAACCAATTGCAGACAATTCCGTTCTCATGGCCATTTTCGACGTGGGGTATTGACACAGTCAAACCTTTACCTAGGGCAACTAATGGGTATAAATTCTTATTTGTAGCCATTGATACATTCACTAAGTGGATTGAAGTCAAACCAGTCGCTACAATTACTGCATCTACAGCAAAGAAATTCTCTATGAAGAATGTAGTGAATCGTTCTGGTGTACCCACTCGTTTAATTACTAATAATGGATCACAATTTGTTAGTGGTCTATTTCAATATTACTGTGATGAAATAGACACAAAAAATGTTTTGCTTCTATTGCACATCCGCAGAGCAATCGAATAGTTGAGCATGCAAATGGTCAAATCATGCAAGGCATGAAGAAAAGAGTCTTTGATAGACTCAAAACACGCACGGGCTTGGATAGATGACCTCTATTCATTTCTTTGGGCCCTACATACTACGACCAACAGAGCTATGGGTGAAACACCTTTTCAACAAGTCTACGGAGCAGAAGCAGTATTACATAATGAAATTCAATTAGGTTCTACACATATTAATCTCCATGATACCGTTAATCAAGACGAGCATCGTGAAGATGATGTCAACCTTCTCGAAGAAAAGCGCGATCGAGCACTTATCCGGTTGGCAGCCTATCTACAAGGCTTACGTCGATACTACAATAGAAGAGTTCAACCACATACGCTAAATGCTTGTGACTTGGTTCTATGGAGAATTTAGAATCAGTCTAACATGAACAAATTTTCTCCCAAATGGAAAGGTCCTTTTACTGTAGTTTCAGTTACCCGACCTGGTTCCGTTTGACTTGCTATGGAAGACGACATAATTCTATCCAATGCTTGGAACATAGAACATCTTCGCAAATACTATGTGTAACATATTCTTAACTTTTAATAAAGTTTCTATTTTTTGCATTTGTTATCTAATGTTCATTCTTTGATGTGTTTTCTTCCAAATTATATGATGTAATTCTATAGTGCTACATGTTATGTGATTATGGCTGGTCTTAAATGAGTATCGACTAGTATCCTAACATGTATAAGGCCACTGGTCTGGTCTTCAGATAACTTTTAGTCAAGACTTTTTCCTATAAGCCATCTCTCATTGCTTGGAAACTCACTGAACTTACTTTATCTAGGGCTTGCTGCTAGTTCGTACTACGTATATTGTGAAAGCTACACAGGTCGTCAGCCTATATTCATTAACATTAAGTTCCTATGATACGTTCACCATATTACTGATCGAACACATCACAATCCGGGGCTAGTAATATACCAAAAATCACATTCATAGAATCACAAGTCAAACAAATATTTTCATTCATGGATAAGCAATTACATTCAAAGTAATTCAATTGTCTTTATAGTGAAACTTTACATTCTTCATATATTCAACAACAAAAGAGGCTACTTCTTCCCTCTTCGATTTAATTTCTTGTGCAGAATCTAAACTCAAATCTACCACCTCGATTTCCCCAGTTTCCTATTAGACTAGTGCAATCATCTCGACCACCATTTCCACAGAAGTTGAAGTCTTCTCAACTACTTCTGTGGGGATTTGTCTAGAGGAGGTCGGAACTTCTCCGACCACTTCCTCGACGACAACTTTGGGTACTGTTGCCTCCTCCAAACTGGTCTACATAGACTCAGTCACAGGAGGAGAGAATAGTGGCTCCTCTCTAGCTTCCTCGACCTCAGTGATAGGAGCAAGAGAAGTGGTCGGGCCGCTACATACAGATAAAATCATTTATCTAAGTATATATATATATATATATATGAACCAAGTTTAAGTTTAAAGACTTACTTGAAGCGAAGACTGGTGTTGATCTCGAATGCAAATAGGTTGTCAACAGCAACCAACTTGCTACTGCTGACCTCAATAATACTAATAGTAGGACTTACAGTCCTAGGTTTTCGCATAAGGATGAGGGGAATTTCTTTTTCCTCCTCAATTTCATCTCCCTCACCCTGAACATATGGGAATAATGGGAGGTGATTATATGACTGTATGAAAATCATAACTCGTTGTTTTTTCTACTGCACTTGGGTGGAAGTCTTGTTGACTTTTGCCAACTTCTCTTGTGTCTATGGCCGGTTGTGAATATGCTTCGACCGGATGGCAGAAGGGGTGTTGGTCGTCTCTAGCTCTTTGCTATTCAACGACACAACATCAATAGGTGTTGCACTAGTCGTCGTAGCACTAGTCTTCTCTGCAACGATCAGCGCACTCGAAGAGGACACTACAGCCATGACCGAAGTAGAAATCGCAGCAACAGTTTTAGCCTTCTTAATAGTGGGAGCTTACTGCAAAACTCGGACTCGTCAACTTTCCTCTTCCCACCATACATTTAAAAATAAACAGAGAGATCAAATTCTTTTTCTTCCACTTCTTCCTCATAAAATTCCCAATTAGAACATTTCATGAAGAAGAAAATTTTAATCGCTCAAAATAATGTCCCACACTATCTACTTCTTTACTATTTTACTCGTAAATGATAAACAATCCTTGTGGAATTGGAAAAGAAGAATTTTAAACTTGAGTGGCAGAAGAGAAAAGCAAGAACTTAAGTAAAATGAGACAATTTTTCTCCTCTAAACCATTATTTATATCCATCAACTTGCGGTGTAAATCGAAGAAGACCTAACGTTTGGAATTCTCTCGGCAATTGATTGTGATGATAACTTCTGGATATAACTTCTAAGAAAAAACATAGTCTTTTCCTTTATCCCACATTTTCATTAAATGATTGTAATGATTGTCCAAAATTGAATCCTATCGATGCACATTTCGAGGCATATAAGCCTTAAGTAAATATTATTTTCTTAAGCCTTGGGGCCAGCTGATGAGGATTCTTGACCAGGTCATCCTTTTTCAGTCAAAGTTGGACTTCCTGTCAAAGGAAGCGCACTTAAACATAGGTCCACCACATTACGGTTATGAACTTACAACCAGTTTACAAAAGAAGTTTGAATTCCTTTTATTACAGACAAACTGGTCGACAACCTGTTTAGGTCGTGTCCGACTAGCTATGGACATCGTCCGACCAGCTATACGACCTTGGACAATTACCGACTACTTAACTGGTCAGGAGACACCAACAGTTACCCACGTGATTGGTAGGAAGATGACTTTTGGTGCATTTAGCAACTTATGACAGTTGGCTAACAGAAGCGATGGTTCAAGACTCTCTTGGTGAAGGTGCATGAAGAGCTGCTACCCCTTCAAATACTATAAAGGGAGCAGCCCACATTCTCTGTAACATGATTATTACGATGTAATCATAAGTACAAGTTCAATGATCATTACGATCATATTGTAACATCCTTTGTATTCTCATACAAATACCCAACATATTCATAGCAAGATACGGTCTTCATTTGATTGTGTTCTCACATTACATTCTCGAGTAACTTCAATTCGAAACCCTGTGTTCTGATCATCGACAGTTGCCACTAAATTCTTGCTCTCCCTCTAATCCATTCAATGTGATAACGTGTTTATCTTTGAGTTACTCCTATTAAAGGTGTCTGAAGGTTTCATGCCAAAGGGAGGCTTGCCCCTAGGTATGTTGGCCCTTTCAGGATTGTGAAGGGTAGAGGAGAAGTTGCTTACCATCTTGAATTGTAACAGTCGTTAGTAGGATTGCATGACATCTTTTCAGGTCTCAAAGTTGAAGAAGTGTCTTCATGTGCCAATAGAGTAGACTCCTTTGGATTCAATGGGGTTGAAGGAGGATCTCACTTATAAGGAACAACTAGTTAAGATTTTGGATGTGGCAGAGTGGTTAACCAGAAGCAAGACTATCCATTTTTGCAAAGTTCAATGGAGCAATCACTAAAAAAGTGAGGCAACTTGCGAGCATGAAGAAGAGCTGGAAGCCGAGTTTTCTAGCCTTTTCTTTAGCTAGCCTGAATCTCGGGGTCGAGATTCCTTTAAGGGGGAGGTTTGTAACATCCTAATTTTCTTAGTTCCAAAACTTTTTGAGTAGTTTAGTCCCTTGGAAAATTTCAGTAAATTTATTTGAATTTAATAAAGCTTAAATAAGACTTTTAAATATAAAAACAATATAATGTGACTAATCTGAACATAAATTAAATCAAAAACTACTGTATTTGAGTTATTTGTGCTTGGGAATATTTTCTAGATTTTTCTAGAATTTTTCTGAGTTCATTTGCTATTTTTAATTTGCCATTTGGATTTTCTGGTATTTCTAAAATACAAAATCTATTCAAAATCTCAGGATTTCAAATGGGTTGAATCCTATTCCAAGTCCCAATACATCTCTGAAGCGTAGCCCATTTCCCCTCTCTCTCTCCCCCGCTCGCACCTGCATCCCGAGACCCACGCAACAGACGTACACGAGTCGTTTCCGACGCAAACTCAGTGAGCCAAAGTCACTGACATGTGGGCCCATGGCTGCATCACTATTCATCATCCTCATCATGCACGTCCTAGACTCCACTGTCATGCTGCATTCAGACACTCCCTTAGCTCCGCCGCTACAGGCTAGAAAAGCCCTCGGCGTGTGTGTCAAACCCATCGCCTCGACCTCCGCCGCCAGATCCTCAAAGCCCAAAGACCTAGATCACCACCACTTCGCTGGATTTGTAGATCTAAACCTAGCACCGCCGTCTCAGGATTTCTTCAATTCCGTCGCAGCCAGTGATCCTCTATCGTCATTGACTACACCGCGGGGATTGCCTTGATGTGTTCTACCTGGTGCGCACCATCTTGTCACCAGAGGAAAGTCGTAGCATCATCTCACCGTCAAAGTCTGTGCCACCGCTCTGCTACGTCGTTTCCACTATATTTCTGTCACCACCGATGACCATTGGTCGTCGCGCATGACCCGATCACATCGCCTGGTCCTTGTGATCCTTATGCGCGCACCCAAAACCTCGCCGGAGCACCTCACTACCGTTTAGCCATCAACCCAAGCCACCGCCATCGTTCTCATTGCCGTTGAGTCCCTTGTCGTCACATCGGAGCCGTTGGATGAGTTCGCCAGAATCTGAGTATGCCAGCGATAACCTTCACTCACTGCCAGTCTGTAACATCTACCAAATTTAAAATTAGTAAAGTTATTATTTTATTAGATTTTCTAAAAATTAAAAGAATTTTCTTGAATTTCTTGAATTTCCTAGATTTTAAAGTCAAAAGAAAATTTATTGAATTTTTTGGGATTTTCTTGGATTTAAGGTTAAATAGGGAAATTTAATTAATTTCTTGAATTTTCTGGATTTAAAAAAAGGTTTTCCCTATTTTCCAAAATTAAAAATAATTTATGTGCAAAA
This sequence comes from Phyllostachys edulis, assembly GCA_036346405.1. Classification (NCBI taxonomy): domain Eukaryota; kingdom Viridiplantae; phylum Streptophyta; class Magnoliopsida; order Poales; family Poaceae; genus Phyllostachys; species Phyllostachys edulis. The sequence continues at coordinate 49,883,036 of CM070556.1, forward strand.
AAAACAACGCTTAGTTGGAAATAATTTTATCATGTTCAAAACAATTCACGAAATTTCTGTGAATTGTTGCTGAATTTTTTGACTTTATTTGATGTTTTCTCAAAGTCTATTTGATTTGTTGCTTTCTCCAGAAATCGAAAATCAATTAAAATCCTCATTTCTTCTTTGGGCTGAAATCTTTTTTTTTACCCTGGGCCATTCCTCTCTTTTCAACCCATTTCTATGCTTGACCCAACCCATCTCGCCTCCCTCTCTCTCCCTCTTAAAATTGGACCCCACCTATTAGGCCCCCTTTCTTCCTCCCCTCTTTCTTCCTCCTCGTGGCGAACGCACTGCTGCTATTAGCGCCCACATAAGCTCAATGAATCCCACAATTTCCCCCTGGATTCTTCGCGCTTTCGGTGCCATCGAGACCCCCGAACCACGCCTCCCCCATTTTGGCCATTACCCCCATCCATAAACACCCTAATGCTGTAACTCTCGTCACCGCTCTGGTTTCACCTTCGCACGTGATCTTCCTCCCCAACCACCCCCTTGCCCTATAAATGGGAGCCTTAGGTGCCCCTCTACCTCCTCATCCATCCCCGAAAGTCTCTCCCTCTCAATCCCTCCCTCCTTGCCACAATCGAAGTTTTTCTCCAGCCGGCCGAACGCCCTTCCACCGCCGATTGCGCTACCGTTGAAGGAGTGTAACATCCCAAAATTCCAATTATGCCAAAAAGAAATTTTTGTTATTTTCCTTGAATTTTCTAGTTTTTTTAAATCCGTATTTATTTTAAAGCCAAAATAAATTATTTGCAAAATTAAATACCAATTTTAAGTTGGAGATATTTTTTAAGTTCATATAAGTTCAGGGAATTTCTGTGATTTTTTCCATAATTTTTTTAACTGTATTAACTATTTTCTAAAAGCCTATTTCAATTCTCTCAATTTCTGTAATTCGAAAATCATTCAAAAATCTGGAAATCCCTCCCAGGCCGATCTCTTTCCTCGGCCCGTTCTCTTTCTTTTTCTCCATTGCCCATTCCCTTTCCACCGGCCCAACCCAACTCCCGCGCCCGCCTCTCTCTCTCTCTCTCTCTCTCTCTCTCTCTCTCTCTCTCTCTCTCTCTCTCCCTCTCACTGACAAGCGGCCTTGCCCCATAAGTCACCTCCCTCTCTCTTTCTCTCGTGCCCGACCCCTCCTGTCATCCCCTAACTCTCGCCTTCGTCTTCCTCATGCCCGCGCCAGCGCCGCCATCATTCCTGGCAATTTGAGCTCGTAAATGCAATGTTTTCACTCGTGATTGTGCGCAACTACACCCATGATCCTCCTCCACTCTCTGGTGCATTCAAACACCTGTTCCCCCCCCCTTTAATCGCAAATGCTTCACCGTCGCGACGGCTCAAAAACCCTACGAACATCCCCGCCGCCTTGGTCATCCCCTTGCCCTATAAAGGCACCATCGACACCGCTCCCCTCCCCTCAACCCATTCCCGCAACTCACCGCGCCTCCCCGAGTCTCTACCCTCTAGATTTTGAAGTTGAAGCTCGCCGGCCGAAACTCCTTCCGCCGCCTTTCCCGATGCCTATAGACCTTGCCTCATCGCCTTTGTCGTCACCTTCGGCATTGCCATCTCATGTTCTTCACAGTGCTCTCCTTAGCTTCGCCAGAAACCCACCGGTGCTCCAACGTCGCTGTCAACTGCATTTCGTGACCACTCTTCCTCTCACCACCAGCCACCTCATCACGTCCCTCCACCGCTAGCGTGCGCACCAGGTTCAACTTGAGTTCCTCTTTCTTTTTATACCCTAAACGACTGTCGCTATGGCGCGTAGCGACAATATTGCCTGAGCGTCGCCGCTCATTGGCGTGACGTGGCTGCCCACATCCGTGCCACCTGGCCGCCACGCCAGCGCCACCTCGCCCCGCTCACCCATGTCAGCGCCGCGTGGCAGCCCACATCAGCACTTGCATACCCCTCGCTGTTGTTTAGTAAACCAGGTCCACAGTGGACCGTTGACCCCTCGTGGACCCGGTCCATGGACCAAGGGCCCACTTGTTAGTAAGAATATAGAATTTTCTGTAGAAAATTATTTGGCTGGAAAAGAAAATCAAGTGCTGACATCATAATTCGATTTTCCTTTAGCAAAATAAATCATTAATTCCAGAAATTGAATTCAGGATTTAATTTTTGAGGATTCCTTCTCCTTCGTACAAGCTCCGATTTCAGCATTTCAAATTTCTAAATTCATATAAATTCAAGATCTAGATATATATACTAAAATTATTTAATTTGGTGTTCATTTGAATTTGGCTCGTTTTCGCATATAGATTTTGACGACTCCAGAGAGCAATAGTTGTTTGACGACCAAGTATTTGAGTAAGACAAGTTACACCTTTGATTATATTTGATCGCATTATTTTAAATTATTTAAATTATGTTTTAAATTATTATTACTTGCTTATTTATATTCAAGTTAATTTAAATTGTTGTTTTAAATTTATAGTTATTCCCAATTCCATTGTATAGCAAATTGTGTTATTGAGTTAGCCATCCTTGATACCTTAGTTGAAAATCTAGTTAGTGCGATAGTATGAACTAGAATATATTGAAAAACTTTATGCTTAGTCAAAGCTTAGATAAAAAAAATATTGAATTTGGGGAGTTTAGCCTAAATGTTCAATTATGATTTAAAATGAAACTATGGTATTGTTTTACCATATAAATTTTTGAAAATGTTTTGATGTGTAAAATAAATTAAAATAGGTTTAGACTTGGGCAAAATGGATGTTAGGATCGATTCATTTCAATGATCGAGTCCAGGGTTTATCGAATCTTGCCCAAGTTGGTTAAGGACCGGTCTTCAAGTTGCATCCTACTAAGCTCCACCATACTACCATAAGTCTGGAGTAGAACAGACTAGGCTAAATAATTTGTAATACCTCATTGTTAATTGTTCCATGTTGATGTGGGGGTGTCGGTGTTGGAAATATGCCCTAGAGGCAATCATAGAGATGATTGTATTTCATTATGTTCATAATATTGGATAATGTGTTATCCTATTCCTTGAATGAATCATTGGTTATGAAGATTAACAAGTATGTGACTTGTTGGTGAAACTCTTAACTTATATGATGTCGTTCTAAATGTATCCTTGGTCGGATATCAATGGTCAGAACACTATTGACTCTATCGACCAGCACATTGTATTGATTGATAACCATGTTTCACCGGTCATGGATATAGGGATATCGAATCAATAATATGAACACATGTTAGAGAACATAGGGTTGGATTGACCCACCTTGAGACACTATTGAGATTGTTATGATTCTATGTGTCGTTAGTTGGTCTCAAGAAATGATGATATATAATCCTTAGACCTGAGATCAGCATGGTTTCCTACATGTGTAATAGCACTCTTAGGGGTTGCCAATCGCTACTTGTAACTGGGTAGTTATAAAGATAGCTTTCGGGTATGCTATGAAACATGCGGAGGAATGTGACTGGTCGAATATGAAATTTGCCCCTCCTTACATAACAGGAGAGATGTCTCTAGGCCCCTCGTCATGGTCGGATAAAGAAAGTATATGGCCATACCACTAGTGGTCGAAGTGTTCGACCATGTGAAGTTATCCGACACTCAATCGAGAAAGTATTGAATAGTCCATGGATGACACAACATCTCACCTGGAGTTCAACCAGACATCATGAGGCAAAGGGAGAATACACGAGTAGGTCACTTAGTTCGATCAGTTACGGACTGGTCGTATAGAGATACGAGCTAGTTGTAGATTAATCGAACGAAATCACAGAGTGGTCGAAACCTGGTCATAAGGAGTTATGAACTGGTCGTGACCAAATACGAACTAGTTGTATAGAGATAGGACCTGGTCGAAAGTGATGGGGACCTGGTCGTAGATCATATTACACTAAGGTTTGTCCGATATAATTTGTGTGTATTCGGAAATCATTATGTCCTGCTAGGAACCGCTAACGACTCGTGATTGGAAAGGGTTTCCAAGTCACAACCGATTACGCATGAACCTACAGGGTCACACACTTAACAGGTTGGAACAAACCAGTACGGATACAATTCGTCAAACGTGTTCGGATAGGATCCGTCATGAGCACTATATAAGGAGATGCATGAGGCTGTGGGAAAGATGTGAACGTAACAGACGAGACACACGAAAGTCGTGAGTTGAGTTGTTCTACTAAAACCCTAGCCGCCATCTTCCAGATAGCTCTGCCATGCAACTTGGTGCTAGCACACCGGCGCATGGTTGTTCCTTCCCTGAACGTGTGGATACCGTAGAGGCGCTACTGTGGTTGCTGTTGCGCTTGAGGTCGATCCACGATCTTCACAAGGAACTGCAGAGGTCGCTGGAGGAGATGATCGACTACGACTACTACATCGACGTGCTCTTTGTTGGACTAGGCTGCTCCAATCCTTCTTCCGCTACTTTGCGCGTCTGGTGGTAACGATCTGTGATCATCTACTTGCTTGGCTTCCTGGTGTACGTGGTAGAAAATTTTGATTTGTTGCTATCGTAGCCTACCCGTGACCCAACAGTCGGTTAGATAGTATTCCCACTTGGCGCAACAAGGGGTTCCCAGCGGGTGGTTAACCCAATGGAAGTGAAACCTTAGCCACCTTGGACCTTCCCCGACTTCATTGACACCTTCCTCGTGACCAAGGTGAGCTACTGGAGCATAAGCATCCTTTAATTTGTGTAGTTTCAGGCGTTTACACCGAAATCGCTAGTGAAGCCCATGGCGCCGCCACGAGACATCACTATCAGTTTGCCTCAAGCGACCTTAGGGCCCCGAGCCACAACTATTAGCAATGCGATGTCACTCAGAGCCCAATTTGAGCTTCAAATCCTACTGTTTTAAATTATTTAGTTAATAAACTAATGAGTCTATGACATGTGGGAACGCCATAGATTTTATAAATAAAATCATGAAATAAAAAATGAGTCACTGACAAGTAGGGCCCACATGTAAGTTAATAAAATCCGGAAAAATGTAAAAATGAAAAAAGCCACCTTTAGTTCAGAGAAAAATACACTTTCTCTGTTGGAAAGCATAATTAAGCCTTAGAAAATATGCTTTCGAAGTCACATTTTTATTTATTTCCAGGGTTTTCAATACGAACTGTGTGATGGACCGAAGCTGGATGTACACTGAGAATTGTGTGAGTGAAGAGTACATTAATGGTGTGTCTGCTTTTACAAGAGCTATCGAGGAGGATATGTTGAACAAGGGGGCAGAATATATGTACTGTCCATGTATTGACTATGAGAATCTGAAGATGTTTAAGAACCGAACGCAGATCGAAGCACACTTGATTCGAAGGGGTTTCAAAAAGGGTTATACACGTTGGACCAGTCACGGTGAAGAGCATTCGAAGGGGTTTCAAAAAGGGTTATACACGTTGGACCAGTCACGGTGAACAGCATATTACACAAGAAGTCAATGATATGCTGCCGGATGATGTCGATTGTGGTTCCAATTCGGATAGGCTGCACGATGATGACAATCTAGATCAAATGCTCCACGATGCAGAAGGGAACTATGATGAGAGGGAGTATGTTAAATTCCAGGCCTTGATAGAGGACTCGGAGAAACCTTTGTTCCCAGGCTACAAGCCAGAATACACAAGGTTGTCATCCGTGCTTGAACTATTGAAATTGATGGCAAGCAATGGTTGGTCCGACAAGAGTTTCACGGGGCTATTAGGTCTCTTAGCGAACATGCTTCCAGAGAGAAACGAGTTACCCAAACCACCTACAAAGCCAAAAAGGTTCTTTGTACATTGGGAATGGAAGTAGAAAGAACACATGCATGTCTAAACGACTGTATCCTCTACCGTAACGAGTATATAAACATGCATGTATGTCCTGTGTGCAACGCATCCTGATACAAGCGTAAGAATCAATCAGATGACGACGAGGGAATCAGGGTGAAGAAAGGACCACCTGCTAAGGTGGCGTGGTATCTTCCTGTAATTCCCCGTTTGAAGCGGTTTTTTGCGAACCCAAAGAATGCAAAACTACTGCATTGGCACTCAAAGGAGCGTAAGAATGATGAAGCTAAGACACCTCGCGATTCCGCCCGGTGGAGAAACATCGATAGGAGGTTTGCGAGACTTGGTCGCGGAACCAAGGAATATAAGGTTTGGATTGAGTATAGATGGAATGAATCCTTTCAAGAATATGAGCAACCGACATAGCACTTGGCACGTGACGCTCAGTATCTACAACCTTCCTCCTTGGTTGTGTATGAAGCGTAGTATATTTTCTTTGTCAATACTTATCCAAGGGCGAAGCAACACTGGGAATGATATTGATGTATACCTAGCACCATTGATGGAAGATCTAAAAATACAATGGATTGAAGGGGTAAAGGTATGGGATGCGTACAAACGAGAGAACTTCACTTTACGTTCCTTGTTGTTCTGCACCATAAATGATTATCATGCCCTTGCTAATCTGTTAGGCTAGAGTACAAAAGGGGCCAAAGTCTGTACTCACTACTTAGATGATACCGAGAGTGTGTGGCTGAATCACTCGCGCAAAACCGTGTACATACGTTACCGTAGGTTCTTTCGGAGGGCTCACCCATGCCGCAGGATGAAAAAACAATTCGACGGAGAGAAGGTAGACAGTTCAGCTCCAAGGCATTTAAGCGGAAAAGAGGTCTATGATATGATTAAGGATTTAGATGTTGTGCTCGGAAAGGGACGTAAATCGAGGACCCATGAGAAGAACATCTGGAAGAAGAGATCAATATTTTAGGATTTACCTTATTGGGAGCACCTAGAAGTTCGCCACTGCATCGACGTCATACACGTAGAGAAGAATGTATATGACAGCTTGATTGGTCTCTTACTGAACATTCGTGACAAAACAAAGAATGGTGTCAACGCACGGCTTGACTTGGTTGATATGGACATCAGACCTGAGTTAGCACCAACAAAGACCGATAAATGACGAACGTACCTTCCCCCTGCTTGTTACACTTTGTCCAAGGCCGAGAGAACTGAACTGTGCTAGTGCTTGCATGGTGTGAAAGTTCCATCCGGTTACTCCGCCAACATGAAGAAACTTGTTTCGATGGAAGATTTGAAGTTAATTGGCATGAAGTCTCATGATTGTCATGTGCTGATGACATAAATGCTCCCTGTTGCAATTAGAAGTATTTTGCCGATCAAGGTCCGAGAGACAATCATGAGGCTGTGTTTTTTCTTTAACACAATTGCTCAGAAGGTCAACGATCCCGAAGGACTAGATGCTCTATAGGATGAGGTGGTGACGACTCTATGTGATCTTGAGATGTATTTCCCTCCGTCGTTTTTCGATGTCATGGTCCATCTCATTGTTCACATTGTGAGGGAGATAAAGATGTGTGGGCCCATGTTCCTATGTAGCATGTACTCGTTCAAGAGGTTCATGGGAATTCTCAAGTCCTATGTACGGAATCGATCTCGGCCGGAGGGCAGCATCGTCGAAGGTTATGCAACCGAAGAGGTCATTGAGTTCTGCGTCGATTACATGGCTCGGGTCGAACCGATAGGCGTGCCTTGATCTCGCCATGAGGGGAGGCTCGAGGGTATCGGGACCATCAAAAGGAAAGCAATCACTCCAGATATGAATGTGTATGCTCAAGCCCATTTCACGGTCTTGCAACACATGGCTGAAGTATCCCTGTATATTAACCAGCACAAGGACGTGCTTCAGCAACAGAATCCGGAGCGGCCGGATGTTTGGATCACGAGACAACATAACAGTCGGTTCAACCAATGGTTGAAGGAGCAACTCGCTAGGAGCTCATCAAGTGATATGCTGGCATGGTTGGCAAAAGGGCCAACATTTACAGTTGTGACATGGTGAGGATACGACATAAATGAGTACACATTCTATACGCAAGCTCAGGATATAAAGAGCACTAACCAGAACAGCGGTGTCCGCATAGATACATTCAATACCGATGGGCTGAGGAGCTCCTACTATGGGCTCATAAAGGAGATATGGGAGCTCGACTACGTGCTTTTCAAGATCCCCCTATTTCAGTGCCGTTGGGTCCATCTAGCACAGGTGAAGGTCGATAAGTACGGTGTCACTACCGTGGACCTCGAACGTGTCAGATATAAAGACGAATCATTCGTACTCGCTAACCAAGTTGTTCAAGTCTTCTATGTAACCGACCAGGCAAATCAGAAGTGTCACGTAGTTCTTCATGAAAAAAGGAGGATTGTCGGAGTTGAGAATGTAGTGGACAAGGAAGAATACAATCAATTTGACGAGTTGCCTCCTTTCGGAAACAGCATAAGGGTCGAGGAAGAAGAACGTGACGAAACTAGCTACATACGCATTGATCATCATGAAGGGCTAATTTTTAAAGATTAATTGAACAATGTGTGTATATGTACGTTCTGATGAATGGTTAATTTTAGTTCATTTGAGTTAATTGATTTGTACTATGAAATGGGTGTGCTTGTTTCTGAAATGAATGTGAATTGGATGTATATACATGTACTTGTTGTGTTTTCTGCTTGTTTTAGAGGGCATAGCTAGCATTTCCTGAGGCTAGCCAATAAACAGAACTAGATTAACCAATACAAAATAATATCACAGACAGTTTCATGTATAAACCGTCTGTGATTATATATCACAGACGGTTCCTTGGTAAAAACCGTCTATGATACATCATATATCACAAACGGTTCGTTGATTGGAACCGTCTATGATACATCATATATCACAGACGGTTGTTGATTGGAACCGTCTGTGATACATCACATATCACAGACGGTTCTACTTTACAACCATCTGTGATATCCATCCCTATTTATATTCGGACTCTAGGGTTTGCCCGCGCCCCCCACTCAAACGATTAAGTTTCTCAACTCCTGCCTCCTCCCCCGAGCCCATCGCCGCCGTCCTCGACGCCGCCTCCTCCTCGAGCCCAGCGCGACTCCTCCCCCGAGGCCATCGACACCGTCCTCGACGCCGCCTCCTCCCCCGAGCCCACCACGCCTCCTCCCCCGAGCCCGCCGCGCCTCCTCTCCCGAGCCCGTCGCCTCCTTTCCTCCCCCGAGCCCGGCGCGCCTCCCCTTCGATGCCACCCTGCTGCTCCGGTACTGCTCCCTGCTAGTCCTTCTCCTCAACACCCAAAGGTAACCAATGCCGAGTTGCCGACCCTGTTGCCCCTTTCCCTCACTCTTTCTATCAATAATCTGTCATGGTCCTCATTGACTCATGATAATTGCACTGGTATCTGGTTCAAACATCGAGTAGTATGAGGTGTTGTACTTGTTTTAGGAATTTGTATTTGTTCTAGTCAGTGATTCATATGGTATTTGTTTTGATACTGCTACTGGAATATATTGCAATGTGGTATGGTGGGCTTGAGATGAATGTTTTGTGATGATAATAGTCTTGTACTGAAATTGTTTTGATAATCGGATTTGAACTTGAGCTCTAATTGGAATGCTTACTCTACATCTGAAAGCAATATCGAAATGTTAAATCTTAGTTTTATGCTGATCTCATTTGTTCATATGATGTTTGTGTTGACCATATTATTTCTTTTAAATGACTTGGAGGATTTACATATTTATGTCAATTATGTCATTGTATTGGTCCTAATTTCTTCCCTACATATCCCAATTATTATTAATTGGTGTGTATACCCATACACATAGAGATCGAATCTTATGATAATATATTCATGCGTGTCAGAACTTCTATTTCTTGTGAAGATGTCTTTCGCTCATTCTTCGTCATCATCGCCTCATGTGTCTGATGCAACATCCTTTGGAATATCCAAGCGCGGTAGAAGAAGAGAAATATCGAAAAGGCCCGTGGGCCGATTTACCATCACAGAGGTCGATCAGTCTAGGACCCCTATCAATCCTCACCGAGCAGCGTCCGTATTCCAGAGAACGGTCGGAATAGTTGCACAAGAACAGGTCAACATCTCCTACGAGTCGTGGAAGGAGTTGACCAAAGAACAGAAAAGTAAGTTGTTGACAGATATTTTTCGATCGTTCGAGATCCTGAAACAACACCAGGACTTCGTGCGATGACATGCGTTGCTACAGGAGTGCAAAGCGTGGAAGAACTTCAAGAGCACGCTTGTCAAGAACTACGTAGAGAAGGGTTTGAGGCCCTTCCACAAGTATCTGTTCTTGGAAGAGTGTTGGGCCGAGTTTGTGGTGAAGAATATGACAGATAATTTTAGGAATGAAAGTGCGATGCACAGAGCCCTCCAGGCAAAAACACAAGCACCCCCATAGACTCGGCATCGCTGGATATGCGGGTAAAATCCCGATATGGAGGGATCCGGACCAACAGGCAAACCGTTCGAATATCTCCCCGTCATTTGCCGAGATCACTGATGAGCGCGCCCGAAACTGGTTAATGGGGAGCTTATGTACCCTGTCTACAGGGGAAATCTCCTTTCCAAACCCCGTAGATGAGGAATATCCCAGCGCTTGGTAAGATATCGAACTACCTTGTTTGTAATTACTCCATAATTTCATAGGAAGTGAAATGACATATCGGGCTATTGCAGGTAACGTTGAGTGCACAATCTTCCCAAGGCTCATTCTAGGCAGACAGGGAGAGAGATATACTCTCCGCGGCCCTAGGAAACAATGAGCACTCGGGTCGCACGAGAGGCGTTGGTCTTTATGTTCCATGGAAAGATTGGTTCCGAGCGGACTCCAAATCGTACCGGAGTAGGAAGAGAGCCAAAGCTAAGCGCGATGTAAAGCTACAAGAGGAGATTCGTAAATCTCTCAAAGATGAGATCAATGAATCCCTCAAAGATGAGATCGATGATAGCGTCAGAGCTGCGACGCAACGGCAGATGGAGAGCTTTGAGGAAAGGCTTAGGGAAGTTCAGTTGCAAGTCCCAAATCAGTTGCAAGCCCCTACCCTACTATGCTAGCCAGCCCCCTCCCCCCCAAACTTTCGAGTAATTGTGCGTCCAACCCTAACCCTACCCCAATAGGCGACGACATATTTCCTGTCGATGAAATCCAAGTAATAATTATTATCTCTGGAATGCTCAATCCATTGATTGGCCTGTTGGAGTAGCTAATTTTGTATCGTTATGTAGGTGGCTACGAAGTGCAAGCTCCAAGTGAGATATGCCTCGGTTTCCCTAGATGCTGCTTGGGGCCAGGTGTATCCATCCGGTGTCGGGGCTTTGGTGCATGGCGTAAATCTAACACCGGGTTTCACAAAAGTGAATGTGGACGGTGTTTATGCCAATTTCGCGGCCATCCCGCTGCATATTCCCCCAAATGATGAGGTCATGACTCTAAAGCAAGCCGTTGGAGTATTCATCCAGTGGCCCAAGAGGGACATCTGTCTGGAGCTACCTGCTCTAGTGTCAACTTCACAGGAATGTCCTGCAATGGTGTCAAGTCCACGGGAGCTGACTGCACCGGAGCTACCTGCACCGAAGCGGCAAGGGCCCGGTGAATCAGATGTATCTACACCACGTGCTCAGTCGACTCTTGTGAAGTCGACCTCTACAAAGCAAGGCAGCAAGGGCAAATCGAAGACAGTTAACTCCTTTTCTGATATCCCCTTCTTGCCGTTGGCCCAGAAATTCATGCTAGGCGAGCCGTTGGTCGAGATGTTAGACAACCCTACCCTAGGATTGGCTTGCACGAGATTGCATACATGGTACATGGAACAGGCCAACAAGATGGATGAACAACGATGCTCGGGTGTCACCGTCAAGTTCAAGAAGGTTCATTTTAACCATGAGGTTCAAGACTGTGTCTTCATGGTGACCTTCGAGGACTTGTTCTATCTCTTCAACCTCGATTCCCTCGATGCCTCACTCATGTGATGCTGGACACTGTAAGTGTGTACAATCATGGTCAATGTTCGTGTAATACTGATAAATGTTATATATAACTCCCTGCTTTTGTATATAGATACATGTTTTTGGAAGCCGAATTAAGGAATTCACTAGTAGGTTTCCTCGACCCACACTTGGTCTCCGAGCAAACCATCAAGGAGAATGCAAAATTCGTCGAGGATTACATTATAGAGTTTTTGCTGGCTCAACGCAACAAGGAATTCATACTTTTGCCCTACAACGAGGAGTAAGTGTTGCGCTACTGGCTATACTTGTTGATTTGTACTTTATAAGCAACACGAACTTAGGTTTAATGACCATGGTGACATACTTGTGTAGGTTCCACTAGATTCTAATTGTAATTATACCAAAACGGAACACGGTAATATACCTAGATTCCCTACAGAGGGCCAAACACAACTTCATAGTTGTCCAGCATTTAATCAACAGGTAAACACATTTCCTCCATAGAAACTCTATTGTAGTCTTTCCTTCCTTTGCAATGGCTAAGGCTAACTTCTTGGAATCACGTAAGTCGTTCGCCGTGTACTTTGCTAAAAGAGGGAAATCCAAGGGAAGGACGCTATGACACGATCTAAAATTCCCGGTACTTGCTAGCTAGTACACATTAATCTTATATAACACTTCGTAGTAATACCTCTCGAACTAACCAATTCTATTTTTACAGTGCCACCAGCAGCCACCGGCCTACAACCTCTGTGGATACTATGTTTGCCACAACATGCAACTACTCATCGATTCCGCGATAACCAATGATCCTCAGGTTTGTCAATCTTGCAACAATTATTTCATACTTACCAATTTATATAAGCAAGAATTTAATCTTCCTAGCGATAGGTTGCGAGCATCGCCGAAACTGCATTGGAACAGAGCCAGCTCATAAAAATTTGAGGATAGTTTGCGTCATTCTTGAACACTCAGGTCATAAATCCAGATGGGGCGTTCCACAATGTAGATTGAACTTGATTGGGATAAAATTGAACTTAATGGTACATGTGTATAAATGTACATGAATGGTTAATTTTAGTTAATTGATTTGTGAATTGGATGTGCTTGTTTCTGAAATGAATACGAATTGGATGTACTTGTTTCTTAAATGAATGTGAATTGGATGTATACAACTTGTTGTATTTCATCTTGTTTCAGAGGGCATGGCTAGCATTTCCTGAGGCTAGCAAATAAACAGAAATAGATTTAGCAATACAAAAGAATATCACAGACGGTTCCTTAGGACATACCGTCTGTGATGCATCATCTATCATAGACGGTTTTTAGATGAAACCGTCTGTGATAGCTGATGTATAATAGACGGTTTCATCTACAAACCGTCTATGCTAGTTAACTATCACAGAAGGTTTCATCTACAAACCGTCTGTGATAGTTGATTATCACAGACGGTTTTGTGTTAATAACCGTCTGTGATAGTATGTATCATAGACGGTTCGAAAACTGTCTGTGATGACCTCATGTCATTACTGACCCATAAACTCAGGCGGCTCACAAAACCGTCTGTGATGACGTTTTTGAACCATCTGTGAAGACCTTTTCTGTAGTAGTGTATCCCCGTTAGTTCTCCTTCTTTGTCTCTCTCCTAACCTTTGTCATCTTCCCTAAGCTTCTGGAGTAACCGGTAGATGGTGAGCACTCGTCACTCTAGAAGTGGAATCTAACATCCCAAATTTTGGTTTGTTTTTGAAGCTTTTAAAGACAAAAGTATCCATTTGAATTTTCTTATTTAAGTCAAAGAATAATTTGAATTTTCATAAATCAAAACAATTTAATATGATTAATGTATACTTCAATTAAATTCAAAACTATTTTATTTGGGTTCCTTGAGTTCCATAGTATTTTATGGAATTTTCTAAGAATTTTTGGAGTTAATTTGCTATGTCTTTAAGCTCAATTATCTTTAATCTATTTTCTGAAATTCAGAAATCATTTCTTATTCTAGATTTTGCCTTGGGCTGATTTCCTTTTCCTTTCGGCCCATCTCTTCTCCTTTCGGCCCAACCCTTTTTCTCTTTTTTCCCCAGCCTTTTCCCTTTGCCCGTTGGCCCGACCCATTTTCCTTCTTTCCTTCCCTCACCAGCCCAGCTAGCTCTCTTCCTTTCCTTTGCTTCCACTGCCCGTGGGTCCGCTATGTCAGCGTGCACATGTTCTTCTTCCTTTGGACTCTGCACGAGTTCGTGTCCAAGTCCCATACGAAGCCGCGCCGCCATGCTCCTCTCAAACACTCCCTCTCCAACCCTATATAAAGACAGCCATTCGCGTCAAAATCTTCGCCTCGACATCCTCTCTCAAATCTCCAAAGTGCCGCTGCTGGTCTTGCTTCTGTCTCGCCAATTGAAGCTTGGGGAGCCATCACCGCCGAAGCCTTTCATCGCCGTAATTCGTCACTCTTGAAGGTCCTTCGCCCGAGCCGTCTTCGCCGTAGGATTCGCCTCTTCATGTTCTACCCCGAGCTCCCTTCCTCTTTGCTCGAAGATCACCAAGTAGCCGAAACACCATCTTCCTCAAAACCGGCCACCACCTCCATTGCCGATCTAGTCGCCGGTGAGCTCTTTTGCTTTCTTGAGCACGACAACTCGTGTCCCTCGTTATCCTCTTCTGTTTCCCTCCCTTTTCCCTCTTTCTCCGTCACCGAAGTGCCCTGCCGCCACTTGTCTTCATCGCCGTCGGTCATCTTCATCTTGCTGCCGTCCCCGTTGTCCTTCGGCCGCCCTGATTGTTCCATCGTGCTCCTTGCGCCGCCGCCAAGCTGATGCCTACCTTAGTTTCCCTCGAGCGCCCTTGTTTCTCCATTCCCGTCGCCACCCGAAGCTTCTCCTTCGCCAATGTCACCGCCGCCGACGACATTTAAGTGAACCTGTTTTTTTCTCTCTCTTTTTTGTTTTGTTATTAAACTGGGCTGAAAGTATTGGGCTTTTATTAGTTTGAATATAATTGGTTCATATCTGAGTCTTAATGGGTCGTTCGTTTATGTAGCAGGCCGTTACCGGGTCACTGTTTGAGATTTGTGCACCCGTTAATTCCCTAAAATCGCTAGGCCATCAAAAGCGATAGCAGAAGAAGAGTCGGGCCAAGGAAAACAAAACAGAAGAAGCACAGAGACATAATGACCACAAGATGGGGGATGTAAGGGTTCAAGGAATCGACTGAAACTTTCGTTTTTTTTCAGGCTACTCGGCCCCTTAATTAATATATCTCTATTTTCCCTTGCAAAAAAAAAGGACGTTCGGAGTTACAGCCTTGTCCTCTGATTATGTTCTCTCTTAGTCATAAAAATGTTCAGATGATGCCGGTTGCTTGGCCATTGTGTCTTGACCAAAATTTCCGTGGCTTCCTTGCATATGGTCTCTGATGCGTGGGTACTACTCGTAGTCGTCGTACCAGCACCGGGTACCGGTACGGCTCGGGTGCGGCGTCGGTACGGTACCTAGGGGTATCGGGATTTTGATGAATTAAAATAAAATAAAATAAATCAGGTACTGCTGGGTACGTTTGAGTGCTGGTACGGTCCAATAAAAAGAACTGGAAGCCCAACCCATGAAGCCCACGAAGATGCTATTAAGTGAAACCCTAGCAGTGCCAAACACCAAAAGCCATTCCTCAATTTTCTCCCGAATCGCCAGCCGCAACTCCCAGCGAGCACAAAGAAGCAAAAAGAGGCTCTAGCAAGGCTCCGGCGACGTACTTCCTCTTCTCCCCTCTTCTTGTTCCCTTCTTGGCTTCTTCCTGTTGCTCGGTACCTTCTTCATCCCACCGATTTCTCTTGTTGGTTTCTCTTGGTTTCTCTTATTCCCTTTGTGTTCCCTTTTTGTTCATAATTCACTGCTTCGGTGCTTCCCCGGTTTATCAGTTATCTTTTATATTATATATTTTTATTACTTTTATTATATATATACTACCGTACCGACGTACCGGAGTTTTTTGGGAAATGTTGCATCGCCATACCCGCACCGGCGTACCGGTATCTCATATCGGTGCATCAGCATATGGGGTTCTTGCACCCCAATCCAGCGAAAATTTTGGAACAATTAGGTTCTTATCCGTGTAGCTTCCAAAGATCTTTGATTATGTTTGTTAGCTGCAATTTGGGGCTGATGTTTTTGGTCCCTTTCATCAATTATTCAACTCGTGCAACCTAACTGAGTTGTAAAGCAGCAATTAAGCATCCATCATAGTCATGTAGTTTTTGGTATCTGTCACCCTTAAAGCCAGGGCATCCTGTCTTATGTATATGTGTATCATACATTGATAATTCTGTTTATCATGTCTTGTTCAGTTGTTCCCCACTGCAAAGAGATGCCAGGATGAAAAATAGCAATGCAAACAAACTGTAGTCCATGAGGCACAAATGCACAATTTTAATCCTTTATTATCATAAATTATTACGCAGGTCTTGCCAAATGAAAAGAATCAGAAAACATGCCATACATGGTACATCTGTACTACAGCTTTTCAGTTGGGAACATATCTATACCGTCACAGTTTATACAATCTTTCAATGAACAAACTAAACAACTTTACGCATAGCTTAATTTCTTGGGTGCTTGAAACACTTCCATATCTCTAGCAGCAAACAGCAATGTTACATACAGTTAGTTAACCATCTGAATTCTCACTTCAGAATTGGGGGATCAGCGTATGGGCCATTCAGCCAGCCGTTTGCGACCATGCGATAGGCAGCTTCAGTCATGTGGATGCCGTCCCAGCTCACGTATGACGACGGGTTGGAGCACACGCTAGCGCCTTGCTCACCACACTTCTTCTTCAGGTTAAAGTTATAGTTACCCTGCCCTCCAGCACCGCAGCAAGCTTGCATAGCACTGCTGAAACCTGCAATAGCACCGATGTTCAGATCATGATACATAAATCTGAACCATGAAATTTAGTCCTATAAATTACAATTGGGCATTGGCGATGAATTCAGTCATATGGTATTGTATCCTTCCTGTTGGCAACGTGTCTTCTGGTATGCCATATATTAAGTATGTGTTCTGAAACTCTGAATCCACCTTAAAGATGTACTGGAGATGCATGACAGGCTACTCCATTGAGGAAGGGGAACTCACCAAATTTTCCAGGGCTGATGACAAACTGCATTGCCGCTTTGAAGTAATCACCATACATGATTTTTGTCTTTGGGTACTTCTTTTGAAGCTCATCAAGCTGCTGCTTGAGCTCCCTGTTGTGATGGAAGGCAAGACGGTTGTATCTCCGGAGGCACCCGGTGCGGGTGTTGTAGTCTGCTTTGTTGCTGGTGTTGTACAGTGTCAGGTACAATGGGAAGCATCCAATTGGGAGAACTCCAGGCACCAACAGGTCTGTTGCCCCAAGTTCGATCAATTTCTGAAAGAAAAAGAATATAAGATTCTCAAAATGGTTCGTTTGTACATGCGTGTTTCAATTTGCATTCTCAAAATTTGGAGTCTACATTAAAATGTATTGTGCCAAACTAGTTTATAAGATTCTCAAAATGGTTCATTTGTACATGCGCGTTTCAATTTGCATTCTCAAAATTTGGAAAGTCTACTTTAAAATGTATTGTGCCAAACTAGTTTCACTCCTAGAAATGCGTATTTCAAACAGATGTTTGCACGATCATTTGTAATCATCGAATTACACTGACAGGCTAATTTAGGAACACACTACTAATAGAATAACATCAATGCACTACTAATAGTATAACTTGGATCTGTTCTGTCTGCTTGAAATGTGTGGAAACAATCCATTTTTTAGAACCATGTCATGTGACAGCCGTTTCATGATGGGCATGAACATAACAAATGATTCCTCGTCTTCTTTACCAGCCATACCTTTTGCATGCCCATTCTCTTCATTGTGCAATCATGTTCCACATGCAATCCCCATCTACACATCACATGGGGCTACACTAAGCAACAATCTGATGTACTTTGCACCAACTCAATTTGGTACACAAAGTACAACCCCATGCCATCACAAATGTGTGGTGTGATTTATGCAGGTGGAACCAGAATTTTCCCTTTTCAAAACAGTGCAGCCATAGCAATTTCATGTTAAGTGCCTAGTCAGAAGATTCTACCCTTTTGGAGGATACCAAATCTGTCACATGTTCACCTCCCTATTTTAATGTCTACAAAGATTGGTAATCCAGTTGACCATTAGAAAACATCACATTGAGATCCATTAGATCCAATCCAAAAAAATGTGCATAAACTATGCTAGTGCCTACCTACTAGCTAAAGTGCAAAACTACTCAGTCTTCTCACTGAATACTCCCTTGTAAAACATAAGTACACATAATTCGAAGCATTACAAGAACACTTCCCAAAACCATGTCATTTTATCATCTCACACCAATTTTGTGCCACCCATGCGTTTGTCATGTATTCCACCTTTGGCTTTTATGCCGACCATATCTAGATATGACAGATGAGTACTGCCTGAAATCTGCACTGTCACACGCTTGCATGATTCCCTGAAACTCCAAGTATATAGCACACTGTGCTGCTCTACTACTTCAGCAATGTATGAGCATTGCATGATGCAATGCAAGGGTCATCCTACATTCCTACTAACTCTAGCAGCGATGTGCAATTCATTATTCATGGATTTTATACCTCGACGCCGTTGGCGATGGCTTTGGCGACCAGCGGCACGTACGTCTTCACCTCGGAAAACGCGACGCCAGAGAACAACGGCGCATTGTAGTCATTGCCCCCAAACTCCCCCACCACAAACAGGGACTTGCTCAAGTAGTCCTTGCACTCTGCAATTAACACACAACCAGTAAATTCTGATCTGCTACTGACCGGAGCATGGTAGTACTTCAAGAAGATTCACAACCCTAAAAGCGTAGGCGAATCGGTCTCGGACCTTGCTCCGATTTGCAGAGCGATGGCTTCATCTTCTGGAGCCAGCCGATCTGGGTGTTGATGGAGCCAGTGTTCCAAATCCGCTGGTCGATGCCGTGCGCCTTGAAGAAGGAATACTCCAGCGCCGTCGCGCCGGTGATGGCGAAGTTGGCGCCCTTCTTGAAGTCCTTGCCGTGCGCCTGCGACGGCGGCGGCAGCGGCAGCCCGAAATGCTCAGCTGCAAATCGACAAAAGATTTCCATCAGCTAAAAGGGAAAAAAACTTCACATCATAGACTCTGCTGTTGCTCTGAAATTCTGAATAAAAGGCACATCACAATTCAGAATGCAACCATGCAATCGAGTGAGACATACGAGGTCAATTGGAAGAGCTGGCAATAGTAACAATAGTTTCTTTCAGTAATACACCGTAGCATTCGTGGTGTGCTTTATCTATCCAGAAGGGAAAAGAAGAAAAGAACCTTTAATTCACATCAATACTTTGGTGTAAAACAACGAAGGCAGCAATAATTCACTATTGCAAAGCAGCCACTCTTTTACCAGCATGTTTTTTACCGCTAAATTTTATGTTTTTTCTCTGAAAGTTGAAAAACATGGGCCTTTTTGACCTATTTAGTTTTGCATCGCTAAAAATAAAGAGTGTGGAGCAAGAGAAATTTGATAGTTGAGTAGTAGTATACTAAACAAAAAAAGTCAATTGCATCATGACCAAGGTCAGACCATGGTCTAACACTCCAAAATCAACAGTTTTAATAACAGAGACATTTCTATTAGATATTGCAGAGTCCATATATAATTTGTACTTGGTGAAACGAACAGGCCAAGAAAAGAAAAGAAAAACATGGCGAGGTAGGACAGAGGAAGCCATGGACGGCGCATAAATGTACCTAGGAAGTCGACGACGAGGCGGCCGTTGGAGCAGCGGCCAGTGGGGCGGCCGAAGAAGGTCATGCCGTAGGGCGGGCGCGCGGTGGTGAGCGCCTTGGGCACGCCGTCGACGAGCATGTTGCCGGCGTCGGAGAGCGAGTCCCCGAAGCTGAAGACGGCGCGGTACGACTTCTTGGCCGCGAGGCAAGGCATCACCGCGGAGCCCGAGAGGCACAGCGCGGCGACGAGCAGGGGAAGCAAGCCACGATGCTGCACGGGGCGGACGGCCATTGCGGGTGTCGGCTGGCAGCGGCAATGCGTATGTGCAGTGAGAGAGGCGCGGAGAGAGACGGGATTCTTTTCTCGTGTGGCGCTTGCTTTACGTAGGGGTGTTTGGAACGGGTTTGGCTTAGAAAAGTCCGGAAGCCGTTCCATTGTTTGTCTCTCTCGTTTTTCCCCAAAGCCGGCGGATGCCATTCAAAACGCTTTGTTTTTTTTTTCTCCGGAACCGGAAGTTATTATAATGCACGGCAGCCGAAAACAGAAAACCACCATGGGAGTTTCCCACAGCTTTCCGCAATGTTTGCCACGGAACAAACACCCCCTCCCACGCCTGAACCGTAGCCCTAGCATCGTCCCAGCCTAGCCCACCCGCATCTTCCTCCCTCCTCCTCTCTCGAGTGGCGCTGCCCCAACCCATCTCCTCCTCCTCTCTCCCGCGCCGCCACCCTCGCCCTCCTCCTCCCCGCACGTGGCGCCCTCCCCTTCTCCTCCTCCCCCGAGTGGCGCCGCCTCAGTTTCTCGATGAGATGGCCAAGAAGAACGATAACACGATCACATACCCCAGGATAGGAGACGCTTGCAAATCCTCGGACCTTGTCAAGGCTTATATCCGTAGCTCATCTTG
Organism: Phyllostachys edulis; assembly: GCA_036346405.1. Lineage (NCBI taxonomy): Eukaryota > Viridiplantae > Streptophyta > Magnoliopsida > Poales > Poaceae > Phyllostachys > Phyllostachys edulis. The sequence continues at coordinate 49,903,564 of CM070556.1, forward strand.
AGAGACACTGATTTGTGTGACTTGCGGTCAGAATGTACATAGAACCATGGGCACATTCTGCATCCTGTTAAGTTAATTTGAGTTGTAATGCAAAGCAAAAAAACCATTGAAACTACCGCTTTCCATCCTTTACCTTTCCTGGTCGAATGACTGCCAATTTATACTCGTTGTCATGCACATTAAATCAAACCACAATATAGTTGCAACATGAATCGACTTTACATAAAAAGGAAAATAATATGAGAGTGAATACCCCTTTTCACGCCCGATTAACGTCAGTGAGGGTTGCCATTTTTTCGATGCAGTGAGGATTATCATTTGGAAAAGACGAAATTGCAAAAACCCACGTAGAAGTATGTTGGAGTTTGATTTCCCCTTATACCTATTTTTGTGGCACTTTCTTTACTATTATGTGGCTGTTTTAAACACACTTGTTGCCTGTTTTTTTGCCATTTATTATAATGTTAGTTGTCATTAATTATCGTCAATTGTTATTAATTGACATCAATTGCGTCAATTGCAGTTAAACAGCATCAACCAAGTTATTAGTTGTCTCAAGGATATTTTAGATATTTCTTATCTCAGAAGCTGTTGCTAGTCTACCTAAAAGATAGACAGTCAAACATCAAATATTTTTAGATCAACCGTTTAGCTCTGCAACCCAGCTAAAAACCGTTTTTCAAAAAAAAACTATGATGCCAAAGAGGTCCATAAATGCAACAGAAGGTGCCGCTGGCTTCTTGCAGCTGCAGCCTGCAGGGTGAGGGTGGTTGGCACCATTTGGGATGACGAATTGACGATCCTCCGAGATCCAACAAATTCACTATAACTGCGCCCATCTGTGGCTATTCAAACCGGTACAGCATTCATATCTTGTGGCGTATTTACATGGTGAAAATCTTTAACCTCTTGGTTACTGAGCAAATGAGCATCAAAGCTAACTATGATAACTAAGTACACCTTTCGCAAAAGTAGTAACTGTGACAACGACGGTAGCACATTTTCTTTGGAATATTTGCCCGTGATATGGACGAAACAAATGAAACCATGGGTTCAGGAGAATGTTTTTTTTACTAGGCTCAGCTGACTAGAACATTACAAGACTATAGTAGAATTAACCATAAACAAAGCCTAAATTAACTACTACTACCATATAAGTATAAACATTAGCGAAGTAACTCCACTGGAACCCCATACCCTGCAGCCTGGGCCCTATTAGTACTGACGATAGGAGTATTTTTCATTCCTTGGGTAGATCATAATGAGATGCTGTTTTTTCTGCTTCTCTTTCTGTATGTGATCTTGTACCATTATTGACTGGATCTGTGCGAAACAGGTTCAAGTTCAACTGGGCCCGGGTCTTCACGTTCAGAAAAATGGCAACTGTCGGAGCTCCCGGCCGCTTTTCGGTGGCGCTGCTGCTTTTCTTTTCCTTGCCTCTGTTTGTTCAAGCGCCCATTCATTGGCATCCGGGCTTTCAGGTGGGAGCCCTCGTGGTTTACCCGAATTGCACAAAGCTTGAATGTCCTTGTGTACGGAGTGTGTGCACAACGAGGTTATTTTCTTTCTAAAATAGCATTATTTTATGATGAAATAGTAAAAATTGTATCTTTATTGCGCTCAAAATTCACGGGAGGCGACCGACTGCGTCCTAACTGCATGGTCGGTCACCTCCAGTGAATTTTGAGCGCGGTATATGAAACACCTGAAAAATTTCAAAGTTTGAAAATTAGTTTGAATTCAAAATCGAATTTCAAAATTCAAATTCAAAATCAAAATTTGGCCAAATTTCGCCCAAATCCAAATCCAAACCCTAACCCTAACCCGCTTTCCTTCCTTCCTGCTTCCTCTCACGGCGCGCCTCCACCTCGCTCGCCACATGGCTGCAAGGCCACGCCTGTCCGTCTTCACCAAGTGCGCGTCGCCGCTGGAAGCCGCCACCACCACCGCTTTTGGCCGCCCTTGCACCACCAGCAACAGGCCACCGCCCACCACCCGCCACCTCTCTCGCCACCACACGCCCTTGCCGCCACCCAAGACCCCGTGGTGGCGGCACACCTCCGGTTGCGGCCGGTGATGAGGCCGCCTGTCTCGCCTCGACCCTCGCCCTCCGTACCCAGACTGACCACCGCCGCACCGCCTAAGCCGCCTCGTCCTACCACTCACCTCTCTCAAGCGCGCTTGAGTCAGCTTCGCTCCCATCGCTTTCGCATGCCATGGCTATAAAGCCGCCTCGGCCTCTTCAACCTCTTCACCAACCCAACCCTTCTCCTCCCTTCGTCTCCGACGCCGGTAAGTCGTCGCCGCCGCCTCGGTTCCCCTTCCCGGTAAGAACAAACCCCACCCGAAGCAAATCCCACCCACCCAAAGCAAACACAAACCTCCTGCCCCTCACCCTCTCGGTCACGGCTTGGCGGATCTGTCTTGGCGCCGCTTCCTCACCTCAAACCCTAAAACCCGACGCCAAAACACACGCCAAGAAACCCTAGGGTCTAGAGGACCTACAGGGTGGAGCCGCCTTGCGCTTGCTTCCTCCTCCTGCCGCTTTGCCGCCGCCGACGCCTTGCCGCTCCCCTGCCGCCTCCCATCTCGCCAAGACTTGTGGCTGGCATGTGGTGGCTTTGGCTGCTTGACGGCGCCGCGCGTTGTTCTATGGCTTTTAGCATACTTGCAGCGTGTTAGTAATGGGCGTTCTGACCCATTTTCTTTTGGGCTACAGGTGTTTCGTTTCTTGTGTAGCCCAAAGACTGCTCACTAAAGATGACCCATTCTTGTTCATGCACAGTAAAAATAGGTTTTTATTCCCAAAAATTCCAGATTTTGCACAGTAATTTCTAATTACTGTTCTTAAGCCTAAAATGGTGATTTATTATTGTTTATATCTGATTAATAGGTATGAATAGTAATGTGATCATTATTTCTTCGAAAACCCTAAGTTGAGTCAGTATAGCCTTTTTGACCGTCTTGAACTCCTAAAACCTAATCCTAACTCTGTCCAGCCATTTCCAACTCCTTTACCTCTTTAAGTTGACTTTCTTTCTTCTTTTATATTTTTGTTGTAGTTGGATCTTTTTCGGGCTCGTTCCTTGTTGAGCCAGAGTTTTATTGGTTTTGTGTCTTCTTGCTAGGTTTCGACACCGACGAGCCACCAGACTTTGCAGACAGACCCCAACGAAAGCAAGACAGGTTCAGTGGATTTGAACAAGGAGGCAAGTTGCATACCTTGAACATATTGAACCTACATGTCATATATTAATACTGCTATCTTCATTAAAATATTTTAGCCAAGTATTTCAACAAAGAAATAATATTTTGGAATGCCATGTTGAGTAGATATAAACCCTTAACCCCACATATTAAACCACCCATTCTTGTAAGCCATATTCACCTTAACAAACTTGGTCCACATAAAATAATAGCAGATATTCTGTTAAGTCATGCAAAAACTCTGTTCTAAATACTGTTAAGGAAGGTTGGCTTTAGGCCAATAGGATTTTGGTGTAAGTTGAGGGTTGTGTCCATTGTGTTGGACAACCCAAAATACTTGGTAAATTGGGTCATCAGTGAGATCAAGAGGTGGGTAACAATGTGTTGGGCCATCGCCTCACTGGGTGACACGTAAGGACAAGAACCTTGTGCTAAGTAACAGACACAGTAAACCGCTCAACCACATGCGTGGTCATTACTCCTTAGCTTAGTACACTGCTCATCCAATTGAATATCTATAGTATCAAAGGTGAGACAGGTGTACCCTAAGGACACCATTGGTTCTTGCAACCAGATGGGTCGTCGACCTCGGGTACAGAGTCCACTATTGGCCGGTGGTCTCCCGAGGGCTGTATGGATTAAGATCTACCGGGTAGAGGCTAAAAAGGATAAGCAGTGAAAATGCTTTGTTATCCTGACTCAGTTGTGCGCAAACATGATGCGTGGCAATGTGAGTTTGTGATATCGTGTGGGTAAAGTTGGGCAACTCTGCAGAGTGTAATCAATGTTATTCGAATACACCGTGCTTCCGGTTAATGAAGCTGTGTTCATGGGTGATGCCAATATACGAAGCATAAGTAGAATTTTACAGATGTTAATTGGTAATTTCAGAAGTTGTACTCATTCTTGCTTAAACAATCAACAGAAGAGTTTTGGGAAGATCCAGGTGTGCTCTACGAGCAAGAAGAACCGGTAGACTTTGACGACTACTGGTATTAGGGTCTCGTTTACGCCCAAGCTTCCTGTGGTGCTATTTTTCTTTTGAAGTGTATTATATTACTTTCGGGCTCAAATGCCTGCTTCCACTTTAAAACCGGTCATTAAGCCCTATCTGCTTGTAATAAAAGTCTCATCTTTTGTTGTAATCGTTGTTTGCTTATGAAACCATTAACTTTACAACCTGCACATCCAGACAACAGTAAAGATTCTAGCGATCCCTAGTTTTTGGGGTCGTTACAGTATAGATGCTATTTTTGCCTATTCTTTCGTATGAGCTATTTTTCTATTTCGTTTAAAAACATTGTCATTTCAGCCAAAAAAATACGTGCACAACAACTTTTGGAGGTCACTAGTTCGCGGCGTGTGCCGTCGGATCGGCGTGCGACCTAATCTTGGTCGTTGAATTGGGGCATCCCCCTCAACCTTGTGGGCGAGTCCGCTTCAGGCCTTCCATCTTGATGTGCAACCTTTCTTCCACATGACTTCGTGCCTCCACTTGGGCTCAACCCCTCCCCTTCTCCGACGAGGCAGGAAAAACTTACTTAATTGGGTTATGTCTAATGTCACTTCATTACTCGACAACATCACTTTCCACTTCCCGGTAATGCGGTCAACCCCAAAGAATGCATGCAACATCGAGCAATCTAACAGAACATTAGTCAACATGTGCAAGAGAAAATCAAATCTGTCACCCTGGTACCAATAATAGTAGTACAGTGATTTGGACATCTCTAACACAAAATAAAATCAAACTTCGATGTAGTCACTTACTTTTTCAGGGAATAAAAGGTCTAGACCTGTTCTATTGCTACTATTATCTCTTTCACAACAATTTTACAGGTAAGAAAATATTCATTCTTTCGATGCTTGATATCATACATACAATTGCTGCAGTTTCAACCCATGTAACGCAAGCGCTCTATCTGAATTAGCATTCAGGAGTAGCGTACAATTCAACAAAACAAAACTAAGGACTCGTTTGGAACGCATGAATTCCACATCATCTTTGAAGGAGCTTTAGGAAGCAATTTAATCCTCACAGGACTCGCCCTGAATTCCTTCCTTCTAAACAGGGCCTAAATTATTACATGGATCTTGCACAAATTTGTGGAGAAGTTTGAGGTCCAGGTAGAAATCTTGCAAAAGGCACTTTGCACTCTTGAAGTCAACAATGGCCCCCAGCTCAGTGCCTCCGGTATTGGCTCATGTTTCTTTGTCCGAATGCACCCCAGCTCATCCGGGCGAGCATGCACAATGGCTACAGCCATTAAATGGAGCCTAGGCGTTACGGTTGTTGCGCCATAACTATACTATTAGTTGGTCGCCGTGCCATAGTGCATATCGTCCCAAGGTGACTTTTGTGTTGGAGAGTGCACGAAGACAAATGGAAGAGGGAAAAGGTTGGTACTACGTGCCACTCTCAAAAAAATACAGTATGCGTTTCTGATTATGACACCAGAAAACAAACGCTGGTAGTAACTGTCACAATAATGTAGAAAAATCTCTAATATATCGCTGTCGGCATTTAAAATGATTCCATTTTCTTTGCCGACATGTGTGGAGATTTGTCTTTTCCGTTTTGTGCAGAAGTAGTGGGAACATCAGGGTCACAACTAAAGTGTTTCATGTTTATAGAGACATGCATATTATAAGAATTTTTGTCTTAATTATGTTGCATAAAGAAAATGATATGCAGCTAGCTGAGATCCAAATCTTTGTTGACCATCGTATACATAGTTTGTAAATATTTACGTGTGCGTCGGTGGCCAAAGTTTAAAATGGTTGATCTTACACATATTTGGTACCGAAAGTACCGACACTATGAGCCTGTTTAGTTCAGGTCAGAACGAGTCAAATCAAAGTTTTGATATTACTTTAAAAATTTGGCGAGTGTGTGCGTTGCTCTCGAAATCCAAACTTTGGCTGGCAGCCAGCTGAGTGACTGAGTCCCAGAGACACGTGGGAAAACTTGGTTGGGTGAGACTAGTTGCATTAATTGTATGTTTAATTTGATTCAGGACCTTAAAATAAACATATCTCTTAAACTGAGTATCCGATTTGTAGCCTCTTTGAACTGTTGTATTTCTTGTTATTTAATCAACAAAACAAGACACATATAGGCATATTTTGGTGCAAAAAAATGATGTCATGCGGGCCACATGTTATACTAACTTTTTTTTTACAAATTTTAGTATAGTTGCAGTCCAAATACATCAATTTCGGTATTACCGTGAATTAGTATGACTATAATATGTGGATATCATGGGGATATACTCATGATCTTAGGATGATGAGACAATTGACAATAGCTTTGAAGTTTTGTCGAAAGTGTTGTTTTCAGCAAAGTGTCAAGAAAATCGGTTGTACCGGCATTGAAGGTGCGGTAGTACCGCAGGGCGGTAATACCGTTTGATGCATGGCGGTAGGAAATTTTCAGAGAAGATATTTTGTGAAGTTCTGGTCTTCATTGAGAAACGGTACGACCGACATTATTGGAGTGGTACGACCGCAGTGCGGTAGTATCGCTGGTAACACGACGGTTGTACCGATTGTGTTGTGAATGTCGACCTTTTTGGATAATTGGTTTTGGGTTAGGTCAAGTTCATGGACTTCAGTGCATATGTATTGCATGATGCATGTTTTCACTAACGTGGGTCAAGTTGTGAAAAACTTGTTCCCGGAATCGATTTCTTTATCTATTGTTGTGCAGGACGCTTGGAGGTTAATGACGGTCAACGGTGAGGATGATCGAGACTAAACTTGGAGAGCTGAGGTTCAGAACGATCGAGAATATCGGGTGAGGTCAATGGACTCAAGCATGGGGCAGAATGGACAAGGATGACTGAACGAGCAGTTCGGTACGACGGGTTGGATTAAGTGCCGTGGGGGTCGGTGCAAGTGCCATGGTGGTTTCAGCGGGAGCCGGACGGTAGAGACATGCCGACATGATGAGAGCCGTTGATCAACTTATACGTGGCGAAGCAGACGATTGCTTCACCAAGATTGGACTCGGTCTTTGGAGAAGGATCGAGAAAGGGTATTTTGGTAATTTCACCTAAATACCGCCTTGGTGACCTTTTGGCTAAACAACGGCGCAAGACGACGCAAGGAGAAGCGGTTTAGGTCAAGAAAAGATGAAGACAGCGCTTTAAGATACGTGCGTGAGTTAAACCTATTTGTGTGTGGGCTTAACGGGTGCCCAAATTGGAATATTCTCTAGATGCTAGCCTCTAGTATAAATAGGAGAGGGTGCTATCCAGCAGCCCTCAACCCTTGCTTTGTGAACCCTAGTTGGTGTTTTTAGGGTTTTGGAGAGAAAGATGAGAGGTTAGGGTTCTAGAGAGTGGATTGATTGTGTGCTCCTTGGTTGAGCTTTGTCCTCCAGGTTGGAGTGGCTGTAAACATCCATCTATCTCAAATCAATCCAAGCAAGTTTTCTAAAGATGAGTTTGTTCATGTTCTTGCTCTCCCTCTTTTTGATGATTTTGTGTTTTTGATGTCTGGTTGGTTTTCTCTTGAGTTTTTGTTGTGATCTAGCTTGCTGTGACATGTGGGAGTGCATCTAAGACCATCTTGATCATTCTTTACCCACGAGCAAGATTTAGATCATGTTTTGCTTTTTGACTCGGTTTTGAACCAATCTTCGTTCAAATGGAAAAAAAAAAGGTTGAAACTTTAACGTGGATCTTCTCAATCTTTGATTGGAATAGGTTCTTAACCTCCTAGAGAAGATATGTTTCAAGTTTCATGAAGTTTAGAGTTTTGGATCAAAAGTTACGTTGATTTTTTTTTCGTTTTCAGGCTGTTTACTATTCATTCGCCTGTTTTTACTGTTCACTGCGGCATAACCGGCACTGTTCATTTGGTGGTTTCGAATTGCGACACGAATGACACTGTTCATCTGGTACAACTGGCACTATTCAAAAGTACTGTTCATTAGCACGTTTTTTTTTTCTTTTTCCGTTTCTTTTGAGGGTTTAGAGTGGATTCAACATAAATCTTCCACCGTGATTATCTATTGTTCTTCATAGCTCTCATAGCTATTGGAGTAAAAATATGTGTTGAATCTAATCATAAAAGAAAATTTGATTGAGCTCTTATTTACCCCCCTCTAGTCGTCTTTCTGGTCCTACGTAATTTAAATACTATTTTTTTTACCTAATTTTTAGTATTACCAAATTTTTGATATAACTAACTGTCGTAAACCAAACGAGCGCTATATCCTGCTAGACTTTGAGGCTCAGTGGTTGCAATGCCTTGAAGTTGTACAGCTTCAAGTCACTGCAAGCAATGCTTTAGGATTAATTTATAGGAGACCATTTGATGGTGGTAGTAGATGCTTGTCTAACCATCACACGGTTTTGAAGACCCACGCACATCGGCACATGCACACGTACGTACCTTTTGTCCTTCCTTGCAGCCAGAGAAAAGAATACTACGCGCAAGGTTGGAAACGAACTGAGAGATACAAACTACTAGTATGGTGGGGATCAGGGTATGGAACACGGGAGATATCTTGTGAAAATAAGCATTTTCGTGAAAATGGTTTAAATTTCACTAAAAGTTCCTGTACAAGTTTTCAAAATCCTCAAAACAAATTGTCAACTATAAGTAAGTGCATTGTCTTTATCCACAGAAAATGTCGAGAACAAAATCAATCCTGTTACACCTGATACTGCGTGTAGTTATACCATTGAGGTTATTGGATTTGGATCAAATACCGTCGTACACACGGTTTTTGTTTCGAGACGTATGCCATTGAGGTTATTGGATCAAATTATAGAAAACACACAAAATATCCCTGATACTGTGTGTAGCTATACCGTACCCATTGGACTATGGATTGGGGACGTTTGCTGCCAAGCATGTAATTGAGCGGATTATAATTATAAGCATTCTTTGTTTGGAGGGTATGTCTTGCGTGTGCTCACATTTCATATGAAGTTAAAAAGAAAAAAAAGAAAGAACTATCATCTGCAGAGGTGGAGTTGGGCCTTGGGCCGCCGAGACAATGACCGAGGCTCAGGATAAAAAAAGTCATGTTAATTTCTTTGAAAAATCAGAAGAAAAAAAATGATTTAGATCCGAAATCTACTGAACACCTCAAGACGTGATCCATAGCCAGCCATGCCACTGATCAGCTGGCGAGAGCTTGATCGTCCAGCAAAGAAAAAAATAGTACTATTGGGAGGGCAAAGTACAAACGGCGGATTAGCTTCAAATGTGTACTATCTTAACCGCTGGCGGCCGAACTATTAAGAGGGCGATCGATGTACATGTTGTACGTTCACTGTCAGGTTGGGTCGAATATTACTAACAATCTAACATAGAAAAACTCTGAGAAGTTAACTAAATTTGCACAAGAGCAATATGTTGTTAACTAAACATATTATTTGCATGTGAGGTCAACCTAACTCGATCGCACGCTGACCAATGCTCAAGAGGAGGGGGGAACACTCATTGGCTTTTGGGTGCGAACGTGCTGACACAATCACAAGATTCCAGAGCATGGCACATGCAATGAAGAGAAAAGCCCCCATTATTTATTTATTATTTTTGTAAAAGGAAGATACTAGCCAATAGATTATTTCCACACTACTTTTAAATACTGAATGGAAGGCACTGTTGTCAGGAACTCAACGGCTAGTGTGGTGTCTTGGTGGGAAACTCTGTTTACTACCGCCTGCAGTCCAAAATAAATTACTTTTAAGGGAATTGGTTACAGATCAAGGATAGAATTTGGTGTGTTCAGTTATTAATAGTGCACACATCACGAGTCAATTGCCATCAACAAATGTTCATAAAGCCATGGATAAACAAGGCTAGAATTAGCAAGATTAAGTTGTTGGTGAGGCCGAACACTTTGATTAGGTTTACTGAACAAGGCAAGCAAGCACCGGTCACCAGCCTGCAACGGAATCGGTTCCTACTTCCTACAGCGGTAGCTAATCAGTCTCCTTTTCTGTGCCTGCGTGGGCCTAGATCGCCAACAAAAAGCTGCGAATAATCCGAAGTACATAATTCAGCAGTAGTAGTAGGTGAGCCAAATCTATCAACCTGCAGTCCTTTCTTGGCCTCTTTAATTGGGAAATAAATTAAGGGGGTGGCCGGGGCCCCCCTCACGGTGAGAACCTCCCAGCGAATTCCCTTCGTTTTAATTGGGCCTATGAAACTTATAAAATCATGTATAATTGATTTATATTAGTCGTCTATAGTTGTTATTATATAAGATTTTTGCTAATATGCATAAAAGAAAATGAAAAAAAAGAAAGATGCTATATACAATTCTATAGTCAACTGTATCATGAAAAACAAGAAAATCATTAAAAGATTGTGTGTCCTATAAAGACAACAGCTGTTTGTACCATTGTATGAGCTATCTTTAGTGTTGTCTACAGATAATATAGAGATTCTTATACAAAGAAATTGTTCTGCATCTATCAGACACGCTCTAAGATGTTAGAAAAAGAAATTAGAAAGTAGGGATTGGGAGGAAAATGTGCCGGTTACAGTTCCACCGGAAACGAAAAAGTGAGATGCCAATGGCAGATTTTTTTATATTAATTAGTGTGGTGTGTGATCTGTTTGGTCGGATTGGTAGTTTGATTAGTGCTTTTGGGGAGGTAAAGTTTGTTGATATAGTTAAGTGTCATAATCAAGATTTCAGGTTGTTATCGCATTACAATCTAAACATTACTTTCTAATGACAGCGATGCAATCTAAACATCCTAAAAGGGAAAATAGACTTAAGGAAGCGGAGAGCTTTAGCTTTCATTGATTCGAGAGTTCACGGTACGATCAGTCCAAAGACTGTTGCAAGGAAGCTTGATCCCGCCTGCTTCACAATCTTATGGCAAATTGAAAATAAAAACCACTATAATCTCCATCACAGCGCGGGTCAGACCTTGCGCGGATGGCCCTGGATGCTAACAATGGTCTATAGACCGTACCAAGACCAACTTAAGCAAGTCTTCCTTGAGGAGGTCAAACAAATTCATGCTACGCTGCAGGAGCCTTGGCAAATTCTTAGAGACTTTACACTACAACATGAACACCCCTTTACCAACGCATACATTGCAACGCTCTATGCATGCGTTGCGAAGTAATACTATGGCTACGCATAATATGTGTTGCAAAACCTAATCGTCGTAAATCATGTTGATGGCTATAGATAACATGCGTTGCAACCTTATGTGTTGCAAACATTTAAAATGCCTAGTTTTTTATTTTTCTTTTTCTGAAAATTTTGCAGAATGGAATAATCGTTTGACACTGAAGTTCGCTGAAATTACCAACAAAATACCATTGTAATGCAAATCTCTTGTTTTTTTTTTCTGTTTCATATCACAAGTCCTCTTGCTCAATTCCCACTTCCCACGCTTTCTTTTTTTTAATCCTAACCTAGCCGGCGGCTCACCGGAGACTGAGCACACGAGCGCAACGGCGAGGTGGAGGATCTGGCGATTCAGTAGGTCTCTGGACTCGGGGACGACACCACCAGGTGCGCAACGATGTCCTGAAGTGTGAGGACCCCAGCTTATTTGGCTTGTAATGCTTAGTCATCCATTGACCCTAGCATCACAAACAAAATAACCCGTGTCTTCGAGATATGTATACTTCCCAGAAATGCAGTATACACACCCCTTTACAAAATTATGCATCGATTTCATACAAGATATAGAACCAAAGCATCAACTAGATTAAACAAAGACATACATAATAGAGAGTTATTACAAAAGGGGCCGACCGGCCAAATAACAACTACGAAAGATAAACAACAGCGGAAGCAAAAGACCATAAGATAGCGATAAACAAAAGCCATACGATTTGCCTAAAGCCCACAAGGCAACCGACCAGGCCGCCAAGCCAGTCGTCAAAACCACCGCATATCTCACAAAAGTGAAACCCAGGGGGATCCACCTCCTCTGCAACAAATTAGTTAATCAAAGCAAATGGGTACAAAAATGTACTCGCATGACTGACGTGTAGTGTAACAGACCTATACATATTCTACACGCAAGCTTATTTAAGTGGAGGCTGTAGGTTATTTTCAGCATAAAGCAAGTTTTCATTTGCAATAATTAAATAGATTCAAAGAAGTTTTGCAATTCATTTTTAATTTGCAATTAACAGTGAGACAACAACATAATAGCAATAGATAGATGACAACAACAATCCTGAAAGTAACTAACCCAATAGTCACCACAACAATAGCATGAATTACCCATTCATACCACCTATGTCAAGTTTTAATTAAAGGTTGTAGTCTAATTCTTGCGGGAAATAACCAAGCTTGTCCATAACCTAGGGCGAGGCTATTGAATAGATTTAACCTGCGGGGTGTACCAATGTACCCACACGCCAGACCGCCTTTTTGCCACATGATTAAGCACACTTCCTTTGGTATGCCGGCACAGCTAAATCCTACGAGACATTTCCAATGAATGATGCTAATTAAGAGACGCGACAATCCAAAGGGTAGGATACACCGGCCCAGCCTAAGCAACTGCGGGTGCACTTCCCCTTATAAAAACAGTTTTAACCACCAGCGACCCATAATTAACACCTCCCAAAGTACTAAGTCAAGAGGAGCCCCATATCCCCCTCGTGTGGTTAGCACGCAAAAATGCTTGGATCAATGGCGCAAGTAATTTGGTCCTTGGGGACTTAGGCACCATTCCATACACCATGAGATCACACCAACATCCATTGTGCCCAAGTCAATAACAATTTTGTTTTCATTTTTATTTCTTTACAAAGTAACAAAGCACAAGTGCTGGACATAATGGAATAATAATTTTTTGGTGTGATCAAGGTCATCGACATAAGTCGACAACCGCCCATTTCTACCGTTATATAAGCATTTCTAAGCATTATCAACGTAAACTACTAAGTGATAGGAGTCCATCCATCGAACTCTAAATCACAGCAAGATAATCCTAGGCTTAGTAGTAGAGAATGGACATTTACCTACAGAGTATGCATCTATAGGGTCAACTAATCGATAATTTAACACAAAGTAAGCATGCATACATATAAGTGAATACAAAGTATTAGACTTTAAATTAATGGGATTGAATAAATATGATTAAACTGCTTACCTTGCTGGAGCTACTCACTATGCTGCAAAGGGTCACTCACGGGATCAACACACTCATCGGCACCTAACGAAAAAGCGGAAAAGAACCGATAAGAACGACGAACACCGAAAGGACTCAACAGCAAACTTTCTTCAAATGCTTTGAAATTTTTACAGCAGCAAGAGCATAATTTTTAAGGAATTTAGCAATAATAACCAATTGATTTGGATTCTCAATGCAAAAGTTATGGCGAAAACAATTTTGCTCAGCCTGGAAAATGCTGGAAAAATTCAAATCGGTTACTGTTCATCCGAATTAAATTCTCAAGCACAATTTTCCAAAGAGGTGTTATACCTGGGATTTTTATGGTAAATCAAGCACCTCATGAGATGAATAACACAATTGAGTTCACCTTATTTGGAGCTATGATGTATGTTTTATGATTTTTCAAAGACATGCAAAAGAGCACAAATAAAATGCACCCACAATTCTTTTGAAAAGAGTGACATGCCTAAATCCTATTCTACCATTTATTACACTAATAGAGGAAGCCAACAAAGTTGGATTCACTCAAAAAGGATCTACAGAGGATTACTTATGCAGTTTACAAGTTACTTGCAAATTTTGGAGTAACATTTAAAGTTAATTTTGAAACTAATTTACCAATCCATTTTTTGGAGCCAAACTAAACTTACAACCATTTTTAGATTAAAGTTTAGTTCAAACCAGAGCTACCAAAATTTGAATCAACTCAAAAGGAGCTAAATTGAAATAGTTATGTATTTTTGAAGTTCATTACCTTTTTCAGTTCACAAATAAAACCTTCGGGAAATCCTAAAATCATGACGACGTGGAAATGTCTAGGCCGTTGATCTTGGATCCAACGGCCCAAGACAAACTGGACGTCATGAAGCGCCGTCTTGAGCTCAGCAGAAGTCTTGAGCCGTTGATCGTGGATCCAACGGCTCACAAGCACCGAGTCTTTGCGTTGCTGTGAACGCCCGTGAATCTCAGCCGTTGATTCTGAAATGGACGGCTCAGATGGATATTGCGCGGCGCACGCACAGTGGTAGTTTAAAGGGAGTGGGACCCACTCGTCAGCGACCCATTAAGCCGCTTAAGGACACATTAATTGCTAACAATGATTTAAACGGTGATTAGCCATTAATGGGGGGAGATCTTTGTCTTAACGACAACGGCACAGTGCCGCTGCCGTCCGACAAAATCCCGAGGGCTTCCAGGGCTCGCCGCCGGCGACGTGGACCAAGCCGGCGCCGACCAAGGGCCAAAACGAGTCCGCAATAGCCACGCGCACACGCTGGTGTAGGTGGCGACCACGGAGGAGGACCACATCGGCGGCTAGCCGGAGAGAGGCGGCGCGGTAGCGCACGGCCAAAAACAAAAATGCACGAGAAGCTCCGCAGCGGTTCTGAGAAGCGGTGCCACAACATCTAAGGACTACCACGGAGGTTACCTTAGCACTGAGAGGCGCCGAGGAGGTCGGAGCTGCTCTGGCGACGATGAGGCTTGCTAGGCTTGAAGAAGAGGAAGTGGAGGACACGGCCTGAGCAAATTTAACCAGACTGGGTCATCAATAAAGCTTCCATATAGCCCATAGATGGTCCATGAGCAAGTAATTGGAAGATGGAGGACTTATCGGAGCTGAGGAAGAAAGGGGGTGATTTCGGCCGACAACGAGCAAATCCCCAAATGTGACCTTCTCTGTGAATGTCAAACCAAATTAGGTTAGGGGATTTGCTTAGGAGGGTGAGAGGCACGAGATGACGCGAAAGAATTGATGGAGGAACCACTGGAGCACCGAGGAGGAAGAAGCTTGCTTGCGGCCTCCAATGGCGATTTTTGGGTTTCAATGAATTGAGCTCTACCAAGCACCGAGGAGCAAGGTGAAGCTTAGGAGGTGTTTAAAGGAAGCCAAGGAGGTACTGGGGGACCTTTTATAGCTGGGGAGCAGAGGCAATGAGCTAGGGTTAAGCTCCATGGTGAGCTTAGCCATAGCTCGGTCCATGGCTCAACAAGGATGCGGAGGGGATGGGGGCAGTTCTGAGCATGACTTTGGGGCTAAAGGCACTGGCACGCATTAAATCCTTGTAGCAAAGAGCTGTTGAGAGGAGACAAGGCACTGCTCTCCCTCTGCCATGGCGCACGCGCGCGAGACCGAGGAAGGAGAAGAACAGGTGGCTGATATCGTCCGTTAGATAAGAAAAGGGGGAGGTCGTGACCATTAGATCTGAACCGGAGTGGTCTGAAAAGGAAAGGGGGAGGTCGCGACCGCTAGATCTTCATCGCAGTTACGAGAAGGAAGGGAGGTCATGACCGTTAGATTCACATCGGACGGTTGCGAAAAGAAAAGGGAGATCGCACGCTGAAAGGAGATAGGAGGTCATGGCCGTTGGATTTGCATCCAATGGCGATCAACAGAGGCGGGAGGTCGTGGGCGTAGCGCACGACGCGATGGGAGGTCGTGGCCGTTAGATTTACATCCAATGGCACACAACAGAGAGGGGAGGTCGTGGCCATAGCGCACGACGCGATGGGAGGTCGTGGCCGTTAGATTTACATCCAAAGGCGCACAACAGCGAGGGGAGGTCATGACCATTGGATTTACATCCAATGGCACACAACAGAGAGGGGAGGTCGTGGCCATTGCACACGACGCGATGGGAGGTAGTGGTCGTTGGATTTCGATCCAAAGGCACACAACAGAGATGGGAGGCCGTGGCCATTGCGCACGACGCGATGGGAGGTCGTGGCCGTTAGATATGCATCCAAGGGCGCACAACAGTGAGGGGAGGTCGTGGCCGTTAGATTTGGGTCTGACGGTGATGAAAGGAGAGGGGAGGTCGTGGCTGTGGATTTTGATCCAACGGCGCTAACGCCTTCATGTGAGGAAGGGCTCGGTGGTGAGGAGCGGTTGGGTTCGACCCACTTGAAGGTGGCTCGAACCCAAGGAACAGTGCCCAGATTTGAGTTTAAATTTGAAGGCTGAGTTTAGAAGAATTTCTAGAGATGGCAAACTAACTCCAAAAATTCTGAAATTTTGACTGAAGCTTCCTCACTCCAAGATTAACTTTACATAAAATTTTTAGAGGTTTTTATGAACAGAATTTTTCTCCAAAAATTCTGCAAGGGTATGTTCTAGGTTTTGACCAATTGACAAATTGGTTTGACTTGGCTCCAAAAATTATCAAATAATTTCTAAAAATTATGAAATTTTTCAGAGGGGTCACATATCATCCCTAGAACCAAGGAAAAATATTTTCAAAGGTTGAATACTAGATTCTTGCCAAAGTTGATTAAGGGGTTGACTTTAGTCAACAGGAGGTTTAGGTTTTTAAATTCCACAACTCTTGACAAGAATTATAGAAATGTTCAAGAGTTTCAAGATGTGAGAAAAGTTTTAATTTCTACTCATTTAATTATATTTGAAACAAACCCCCATATTAGGTTACATTTGAAACACAAACCCTGGTTTGGTTACATTTGAAACACAACCTATATTTGGGATGTTACAAAATCTCCCCCCCCCCTTACAGAAATCTTGTCCTGAGATTTAGCTCACTCGGAAAAGAAAGAGGGGTAGTCCGCACGCAGACGATCTTCCCTTTCCCAAGTAGCTTCATTCTCGGAATGATTCGACCACTGAACTTTAAGGAACTTGATGGAATGATTCCTCGTTCTTCGTTCAGCCTCTTCAAGGTGCGAACAGGGTGCTCGCGATAGGTCAAATCTTCTTGCACATCAAGAGTTTCCAACGGAGCTTCCTCAGTTGGAACACGGAGGCACTTCTTCAACTAGGACACATGGAACACATCATGTACCCCCTCAAGTGCAGCAGGCAAATCCAACTTATAGGCAACCACTCCTTTCTTCTCGATGATGCGGTAGGGACCCACATACCGAGGAGCTAACTTGCCCTTGACGCCGAAACGTTGATGGCCCTTCAAAGGAGAGACTTTGAGATAAACAAAGTCTTTAGGCTCAAAACTCAACTCACGACGACGACGATCCGCATAGTTCTTTTGCTTGGATTGAGCGGTGCGTAACCGCTCACGAATAAGCTGGACTTGACTCTCGGCCTCATTGATCGAGTCCGGGCCAAAGGAAGGTCTTTCGCCGGTCTCAGACCAGTTCAACGGGGTTCTGCACTTTCTCCCGTATAAGACCTCGAAAGGTGCCATGCCGAGACTAGCTTGAAAGCTGTTGTTGTAAGAAAACTCGGCAAATGGTAAGCATTTCTCCCAATGCTTCCCATAGGAAAGAACACAAGCACGGAGCATGTCTTCCAAAACTTGGTTGACCCTCTCGGTCTGACCATCAGTTTGGGGATGATATGCTGTGCTGAAGGAAAGGCGAGTTCCCATAGCCTCCTGCAAGCTATGCCAGAACTGGGAAGTAAAGATAGAACCACGATCAGAAACGATCGTCTTCGGTACCCCATGCAAGCTCACGATCCTGGATACATAGAGCTCAGCTAGGCGACCGGTACGAATCTTGGTCTTGACTGGAAGAAAGTGTGCCACTTTAGTCAACCGATCAATGACAACCCAAATGGCATCATTTCCTTTCGGTGACCTGGGTAGACCGGTGATAAAATCCATCCCGATCGAATCCCACTTCCACTTAGGAACAGGTAGGGGCTGAAGTAGTCCAGCTGGATGCTGATGCTCGGCCTTCACACGACAACACACGTCGCACTCGGCAACGAACTTCGCAATCTCCCTCTTCATTCGGGTCCACCAAAATCCCTAACGGAGATCTTGATACATCTTTGTGGCCCCGGGATGGATGGACAAAGGCGAATCGTGGGCTTCGCGGAGGATCAAATTCCGCAGCTCCATGTCCTTTGGAACCACAAGGCGTTGCCCGAACATCACAACACCAAGCTCATCTTCAGAGAAGCACTTGGCTGTTCTGTTCTTGACATTTTGCCTGATTTGGTTCACTCCAGCATCCGATTGCTAAGCGGCCTTAACACGATCCACCAAGGTTGGTTGCACAACCAAGGTAGCGAGGAAACCCTGCTCAACCAAACCCAAGTTGAGACGCTGAAACTCCTCCAGAAGGGTGGGCTGATGCTCCTTGAGCAACAAGGTATTGCAATGCACTTTACGACTAAGCGCATCGGCAACGACCTTAGCCTTGCCCGGATGGTAGTGAATACGCACGTCATAGTCTTTGATCAACTCCAACCATCTCCTTTGCCTGAGGTTCAGATCTGGTTGGGTGAATAAATACTTCAAGCTTTTATGATCTGAATACACTTCACAACGATTGCCGGTAAGGTAATGTCGCCAAATCTTAAGTGCATGAATCACAGCAACTAGCTCCAAGTTATGGGTAGGATAGTTGAGTTCATGAGGTCTCAATTGCCTTGATGCATAGGCCACTACCTTGCCTTCTTACATAAGGACACATCCGAGTCCTCGACGAGAAGCATCGCAAAAGATATCGAAGCTCCGATGAACATCGGGAGAAGCGAA
This sequence comes from Phyllostachys edulis, assembly GCA_036346405.1. Classification (NCBI taxonomy): domain Eukaryota; kingdom Viridiplantae; phylum Streptophyta; class Magnoliopsida; order Poales; family Poaceae; genus Phyllostachys; species Phyllostachys edulis. Next base: position 49,922,351 of record CM070556.1, read on the forward strand.
GCGGAGGCGGTGGTCAAACGCTTCTTGAGTACTTGAAAACTTTCCTCACAATCAGCGGACCACAAGAACTTCTTGTCCTTCTTGAGCAACTCGGTCATCGGCCGCGATCTTGGAGAAGTTCTCGATAAGCGGCGATAATATCTCGCTAAACCGAGAAAACTCCGCGCCGGTTTCGGCTGGGCGACTCGAGAAAGCACATCAACGACCTTGCTAGGATCAACGGCTCGCCTCCGCTGAAAGAATATGGCCCAAGAAAGCCACTTCCTTCAACGAGCAGCGCGACTTGCTGAACTTTGCATACGGTTGGTGCTCACGCGGCTTGCCCGAACAAGCGGATGCTCGGCGTGTTCCTCATCGTTCTTGGGTAGATGAGAATATCATCGATGAAGACCACGACAAAATTATCCAAATACTCCATAAACACGAATTCATGAGGTTCATGAACAAGCGCAGAGCATTGGTTAAGCGAGCGACATGACGGTATACTCGTACAAACCATAACGAGTAGAGAAAGTCGTCTTGGGAATATCCTCAGATCGGATCCGAACTTGATGATATCCCACTCTCAAATCAATCTTGGAGAAGACTTGAGCTGCAGATAATTGATCAAAGAGATCGTCGATGCAGGGCAAAGGATACTTGTTCTTTACCGTTACTTCATTAAGCGAACGGTAATCGACGCACATGCGCAAATTATTGTCCTTCTTCTTTACGAAGATTGCTGGACAACCCCACAAAGATGAGCTAGGGTGGATGAAACCCTTCGTTTGAAGCTCGTCAAGTTGCTTCTTCAACTCCACCAACTCATTCGGTGGCATCTGGTAGGGCCTCTTTGAAATCGGGGTAGTACCGGGAGCCAACTCGATGACGAACTCGAGGTCTCGAACTGGTGGCATCCCTGGAAGATCTTCGGGAAAGACATCCATGAAGTCACATACCGTTGGGACTTCACGAATATTCGGAGCTAGCTTCGCCCGGCCTTGAAGAGATCACGGACCTTTGACCGGCTTGAAAAGCAAACACCGCCACCGGAGGGACTTGTGAGGTAGATGAGCTTCCAGGCACAATCGATTTGCCCCATGTGCTGGGACAACCAATCCATGCCAAGAATCACATCTAAGCTTGCTGCATTGAGGAGGATAAGATTTGCTAAAAATCTTACTCCCTCAATCTCAACTGGAACCTCGACACTCGGATTCGACTCTCAACTCCGAACAGGAGAGCGAATGAGCAACGGACCAACAAAGGAGCAAAAAGAAGATCACTAACAGCAGCAAAAAGACTGAGATACAAAAGAATGAGATGCTCCTGAATCGAACAAAACAGTAGCAGGATGAGAGTTAACAAGAAGCGTACCCAACATGACATCAGGTGCCTCCTGTGCTTCCTCCGCTGAGATGAGGTTGACGCGACCGCTGCCCACACCTTGGGCCGCGGGGACAATCTTCTGATCCTGGGAAGGACCACCTCCTTGCCCGTGTCCTCCATTAGGACGAGGGGCCACTCCAGTCTTCTTAGGGCAATTATTTGCATAATGGCCCTTACAGTTCTGAAGAAACAAGTGACCCTTGGTGGGTTCTTGAGGGGGCCACCGGTGACTTCAGAGGTGCGTGATTGAGACACGGCCTGCAAAGGATGAGGGTAGAGTCTTGGCGACCTCGGGGTCTTTGAAGCTCGAGGACGGACCCCGAGGCTGCCCGAAGTGAGTATGGGAAAAGCTGGGCTGGGAAGACTTCTGGGTCTCCCACTTGCGCTTGCGGGACTCACGCAGCATCCTTCCCTTGTGCTCGGAGACGATGGCCTTGTCGACCAAGGCCTGGAAGTCGGGGAAGTCAACGATAGATAGCTTGTCCTGAAGCTCCTCAGACAAGCCATCCATGAACTTCTCCTGCTTGGCCTCATCAGTGGCCACCTCCTCTGGAGCATAACGAGCCATGAACTCGTACAAGTACTCCGTGACCGAATTGCGCCCTTGCTTGAGCGCAAGAAACTCCTTCTTCTTCAGCTTCATCACACCGGCAGGGATGTGAGACTGTCGGAAGGCAACACGGAACTCCTCCCAAGAAACGGTGTGGCCTGCGGGCTGCATGGCGAGAAAGTTCTCCCACCACGAAAGAGCTGCAACCTCCAACTGATGGGATGCAAAAAGTGCCTTCTCCTGCTCCTAGCACTGAGCGATGTTGAGCTTCCGCTCAACCAGAGCAAGCCGATCGTCGCATCCGTGGGTCCTCGGACACGAGAAAGTGGTAATTTGAGTGCGAAGGAACTCTGCAAGTCCCCACACGATCGATGTCCACTTCCTCCCCCTAATCCAGAGGCACCGGAAAGAGTGGAGGTGTTGCGCGCAATAACCTCCAGAATCCTGGTCTGATCCATTCGGTTTTGCTCGATCTGAGCAAGAACCGGCCATGGTTGGAGGAGGCGGAGCTCCTCATCGACTACTAGGTGACCACGACCACTCGAGTTCTTCCGGCCATCCTGCTGAAGAGAGAAAAGGGTTAGCAACGAAATCCGAAAATTAGAAGCTAAAGAAAGCGAAAAGCTATCGACTAGGGGAATGGAAAATCACCCTAACCGAAAGCCAAACTTAAAACAGTAAGAACACAACTCTATGCTTACCAAAATGCTCAAGAAATAGCAAGGAAACACGAGACTAAATCTCAACTTCCCTACATAACTAACCCGTATTGAAGGAACGAGTAATCGGTAGAGAAGGCAAAATTTCAGCATACTACTCTAATTCTAACACTTCTACAAAGCAAGGTAAAACCAACAAAATAGGTGTTAGATACTTAGCTAACTAGTATCACATCTTACCCTTTTATTCCCACAAGTTTTAGTTGTGTTAACCTCTCATTATCGATCCTATTTAGAAACCTTGAGATTACTGTCCGGAAATTTGATGCTTGCTGTCCAGATTTTGCATCCAAGCTCTTAGCCGAAACCACCGACTCCAGAAACTTCAAAACCTTGTAAAAGGGGCAGCCAACACTTCAATTTGCCAATCTCATTGATTCGCAAAACCCAATTAAACGATAACACCATCTTTTGAGGGAAGGAGAGGAAAACAACTTTCAAAACTCAAATTAGAGCGAGATGAGATAAGAAAGCTAATATAGGTAAGGAGTAAAATCAGAGAATTTACTTAAGCTTTCATAAACCATTTGATATTTTCAAACTAAGTTTTTCAAAATATCCTAAAGACGACCAAGCTAGGGTTACTACGGTCAGTATGGCTCTGATACCAACTTTGTGAGGACCTCGGCTTATTTGGCTTGTAATGCTTAGTCATCCATTGACCCTAGCATCACAAACAAAATAACCCGTGTCTTCGAGATATGTATACTTCCCATAAATGCAGTATACACACCCCTTTACAAAATTATGCATCGATTTCATACAAGACATAGAACCAAACCACGAACTAGATTAAACAAAGACATACATAATAGAGAGTTATTACAAAAGGGGCCGACCGGCCAAATAACAACTACGAAAGATAAACAACAGCGGAAGCAAAAGGCCATAAGATGGCGATAAACAAAAGTCATATGGTTTGCCTAAAGCCCACAAGGCAACCGACCAAGCCGCCAAGCTAGTCGTCAAAATCACCGCACATCTCACAAAAGTGAAACCCAGGGGGATCCACCTCCTCTGCAACAAATTAGTTATCCAAAGCAAATGAGTACAAACATGTACTCGCAAGACTGACGTGTAGTGTAACAGACCTATACATATTCTACATGCAAGCTTATTTAAGTGGAGGCTGAAGGTTATTTTCAGCATAAAGCAAGTTTTCATTTGCAATAATTAAATAAATTCAAAGCAGTTTTGCAATTCATTTTTAATTTGCAATTAACAGCGAGACAACAACATAATAGCAATAGAAAGATGACAACAACAATCCTGGAAGTGACTAACCCAATAGTCATCACAACAATAGCATGAATTACCCATTCATACCACCCATGTCAAGTTTTAAGTAAAGGTTGTAGTCTAATTTTTGCGAGAAATAACCAAGCTTGTCCATAACCTAGGACAAGGCTATTCGAATAGATTTAACCCTGCAGGGGTGTACCAATGTACCTACACGCCAGACCGCCTTTTCGCCACATGATTAAGCACACTTCCTTTGGTATGCCGGCACGGCTAAGTCCTATGAGACATTTCAATGAATGATGCTAATTAAGAGCCGCGACAACCCAAAGGGTAGGATACACTGGCCCAGCCTAAGCAACTGCGGGTGCTCTTCCCCTTATAAAAACAGTTTTAACCACCAGCGACCCATAATTAACACCTCTCAAAGTACTAAGTCAAGAGGGGTCCCATATCCCCCTCGTGTGGTTAGCACGCAAAAGTGCTTGGATCAATGGCGCAAGTAATTCGGTCCTTGGGGACTTAGGCACCATTCCACACACCATGAGATCACATCAACATCCATTGTGCCCAAGTCAATAACAATTTTGTTTTCATTTTTATTTCTTTACAAAGTAACAAAGCACAAGTGCTGGACATAATGGAATAATAATTTTTTGGTGTGATCAAGGTCATCGACATAAGTCGACAACCGCCCACTTCTACCGTTATCTAAGCATTATCAACGTAAACTATTAAGTGATAGGAGTCCATCCATCGAACTCTATAGGATGAACATTTACCTACAGAGTATGCATCTATAGGGTCAACTAATCGATAATTTAACACAAAGTAAGCATGCATACATATAAGTGAATACAAAGTATTAGACTTTAAATTAATGGGATTGAATAAATATTATCAAACTACTTGCCTTGCTAGAGCTGCTCACTATGCTGCAAAGGGTCACTCACGGGATCAACGCACTCGTCGGCACCTAACAAAAAAGCGGAAAAGAATCGATAAGAACGACGAACACCGAAAGGACTCAACAGCAAACTTTCTTCAAATGCTTTGAAATTTTTACAGAAGCAAGAGCATCATTTTTAAGGAATTTAGCAATAAGAACCAATTGATTTGGATTCTCAATGCAAAAGTTATGGCCAAAACAATTTTGCTCAGCCTGGAAAATGCTGGAAAAATTCAAATCGGTTACTGTTCATCCGAATTAAATTCTCAAGCACAATTTTCCAAAGAGGTGTTGTACCTGGGATTTTTATGGTAAATCGAGCACCTCATGAGATGAATAACACAATTGAGTTCACCTCCTTTGGAGCTATGATGCATGTTTTATGATTTTTCAAAGACATGCAAAAGAGCACAAATAAAATACACCCACAATTCTTTTGAAAAGAGTGACATGCCTAAATCCTATTCTACCATTTAGTACACTAATAGAGGAAGCCAACAAAGTTGGATTCACTCAAAAAGGATCTATAGAGGATTACTTATGCAGTTTACAAGTTAATTGCAAATTTTGGAGTAACATTTAAAGTTAATTTTGAAACCAATTTACCAATCAATTTTTTGGAGCTGAACTAAACTTACAACCATTTTTAGATTAAAGTTTAGTTCAAACCAGAGCTACCAAAATTTGAATCAACTCAAAAGGAGCTAAATTAAAATAGTTATGCATTTTTGAAGTTCATTACCTTTTTCAGTTCACAAATAAAACCTTCGGGAAATCCTAAAATCATGACGACGTGGAAATGTCTGGGCCGTTGATCTTGGATCCAACGGCCCAAGATGAACTGGACGTTGTGAGCGCGCCCGCGCGTGCTCAACCGAGTACGGGCCGTTAATCGTGGATCCAATGGCTCACAAGCACCGGCTGGTGACGCGTTTGACGCGCGCGCGCGAATGCCCGCGAATCGCAGCCGTTGATTCTGAAATGGACGGCTCAAATGGATATTGCGCGGCGCACGCACAGCGGCGGTTTAAAGGCGCGGGACCCACTCGTCAGCGACCCATTAAGCCGCTTGAGGACACATTAATTGCTAACAATGATTTAAACGGTGATTAGCCATTAATGGGGGGAGATCTTTGTCTTAACGACAATAGCACAGTGCCGCTACCGTCCGACAAAATCACGAGGGCTTCCAGGGCTCACCGCCGGCGACGTCGACCAAGCCGCCGCCGACCAAGGGCCAAAACGAGTCCGCAATAGCCACGCGCACACGCTGGTGTAGGTGGCGACCACGGAGGAGGACCACATCGGCGGCTAGCCGGAGAAAGGCGGCCTTGGCTGACCAAAAACGAAAATGCACGAGAAGCTCCGCAGCGGTTCTGAGAAGCAATGCCACAACATCTAAGGACTACCACGGAGGTTACCTTAGCACTGAGAGGCGCCGAGGAGGTCGGAGCTGCTCCAGCGACGATGAGGCTTGCCAGGCTTGAAGAAGAGGAAGTGGAGGACACGGCCTGAGCAAAATTAACCAGACCGGGTCATCAATAAAGCTTCCATATAGCCCATAGATGGTCCATGAGCAAGTAATTGGAAGATGGAGGACTTACCGGAGCTGAGGAAGAAAGGGGGTGATTTCGGCCGACAACGAACAAATCCCCAAATGTGACCTCTGTGAATGTCAAACCAAATTAGGTTAGGGGATTTGCTTAGGAGGGTGAGAGGCACGAGATGACGCGAAAGAATTGATGGAGGAACCACTGGAGCACCGAGGAGGAAGAAGCTTGCTTGCGGCCTCCAATGGCGATTTTTGGGTTTCAATGAATTGAGCTCTACCAAGCACCGAGGAGCAAGGTGAAGCTTAGGAGGTGTTTAAAGGAAGCCAAGGAGGTACTGGGGGACCTTTTATAGCCGGGGAGCAGAGGCAATGAGCTAGGGTTAAGCTCCATGGTGAGCTTAGCCCACAGCTCGGTCCGTAGCTCAACAAGGACATGAAGGGGATAGGGGCAGTTTTGAGCATGACTTTGGGGCTAAAGGCACTGGCGCGCATTAAATAGTTCTGAGAAAGAGTTGTTGAGAGGAGACAAAACCTTTGCTCTCCCTCGCATATGGCGCTTACGACGCGAGACCGAGGAAGGAGAAGAACAGGTGGCTGATATCGTCCGTTAGATAAGAAAAGGGGGAGGTCGTGACCATTAGATCTGAACTGGGGTGGTCTGAAAAGGAAAGGGGGAGGTCGCGACCGCTAGATCTTCATCGCACGGTTCTAACAAGGAAGGGGAGGTCGCAGCCGTTAGATTCACATCGGACGGTTGCGAAAAGAAATGGGGAGGTCGCACACTGAAAGGAGGTAGGAGGTCATGGCCGTTGGATTTGCATCCAATGGCGATCAACAGAGGCGGGAGGTTGTGGCCGTAGCACACGACGTGATGGGAGGTCGTGGCCGTTAGATTTACATCCAATGGCACACAACAGAGAGGGGAGGTCGTGGCAATAGCGCACGACGCGATGGGAGGTCGTGGCCGTTAGATTTACATCAGGGCGCTGGCAACGAGGGGAGGTCGTGGCCGTTGGATTTGCATCAATGGCACACATGAGAGAGGAGGTCGTGGCCATTGCGCACGACGCGATGGGGAGGTCGTGGCCGTTGGATTTCGATCAAAGCGCGCTGCGAGATGGGAGGTCGTGGCCATTGCGCACGACGCAATGGGAGGTCGTGGCCGTTAGATATACATCCAAGGGCGCACAACTGCGAGGGGAGGTTGTGACCATTGCGCATGATGCGATGGGAGGTTGTGGCCGTTAGATTTGGATCTGACGGCGACGAAAGGAGAGGGGAGGTCGTGGCTGTGGATTTTGATCCAACAGCGCACAACGTCCGTGCGAGGGAAGGGCTCAGGCTGAGCTGAGACACGGTTGGGTTCAACCCACTTCAAGGTGGCTCGGACCCAAGGAACAGTGCCCAGATTTGAGTTTAAATTTGAAGGCTGAGTTTAGAAGAATTTCTAGAGATAGCAAACTAACTCCAAAAATTCTAAAATTTTGACTGAAGCTTCCTCACTCCAGGATTAACCTTACATAAAATTTTTAGAGGTTTTTATGCAAAGAATTTTTCTCCAAAAATTCTGCAAAGGTATGTTCTAGGGTTTGACCAATTGACAAATTGGTTTGACTTGGCTCCAAAAATTATCAAATAATTTCTAAAAATTATGAAATTTTTCATAGGGGTCACACATCATCCTTAGAACCAAGAAAAAATATTTCCAAAGGTTGAATACCAGATTTTTGCCAAAGTTGATTAAGGGGTTGACTTTAGTCAACAGGAGGTTTAGGTTTTTGAATTCCACAACTCTTGACAAGAATTATAGAAATGTTCAAGAGTTTCAAGATGTGAGAAAAGTTTTAATTTCTACTCATTTAATTACATTTGAAACAAACCCCCATATTAGGTTACATTTGGAACACAAACCCTGGTTTGGTTACATTTGAAACACAACCTATATTTGGGATGTTACATGAAGTTGATGGCAAGGACGCGGAGGCCTGAGACTGTCGGCGGCGAGCTGGCGTCGACCGGAGGCGGAGACGAAGAGGTGGCTCACACGGAGAAGATGCTACGGCGGTTGAGGAAGCTCGAGGAGGTGCGCAACGGGTCTGACGAGACTCTAGGAACAAGGCGCCCAAGATCTTGACTTCATTGGAGGTCGGAGATGGCCAGAATCAAGGCGGCGGTAGTTGACCGAGCTCGGAGAAGAAATCGTCGCATGCCAAAAACGTTGAACCAAACTCAAATTAGTTTGGTCCGAAAGCTCAATGAGTTAATGTGATCACGATGAACTAGGTCGCGTTGAGTATGACTCACCGAAATGCTAAAAAGCCCACGGGCCCAAAACCACTGAAGGCGGAGACGTAGAAGTGGCATCTGGATCGTTTGATGTGGATCGAATGGTTCACATCGCTTGAGCTGTTCGAACCGCCCGAACTTGCCGCTAATCTGGATCATCCATTACCGTTCGTACGACTCTTATCGCTTTGTGCCGTTCAGACCAAACTCGGGCTCAAGCCGATTCTTAGTGTCACACACAATCCACCGGACTGATCGTCACCAAGTGAGACCGACGGCGTGGAAATGTCTTTCTAGTGGTGTGCTCTATCAAAAATGCTGAATTAATTCTAGTAGTTTCATACAAATAACATGATTAACCCCCTTTTATTTTTTCCCATAAATGATTATGAATGCTGACTAAAAATAAGACAAGTACAACGTCCCAAAAAACCTTAAGTTAGATTAGCTGAGCGTATTATGTGTTATGTGTGTAAATTATGTATTAAATGTAAAATTTTTGTTGTTGTAATAAAATTGGTCTCGAAATTTCAAATTTTCAACTTGAATTCAAACTTTAATACGAATCCAAAAAAATGTGTGATTAAAAGTTGTTGGAAATAATTTATTTAAATACTAGATTATTTATCTAAAATTAAGTAGAATCTTGATTTCAAGTCTAAAGTTTGAATTCTTAAAACAAAAATTTGAAACCAAGTGCAAACTCAGGTCATGGTAAATATAGGGAGTTAGACAATCAAAGTGATGGTAAATTCAGGGAGGCATTTTAAGTCATGGTAAAATCAGAGAGTTATGCATTTCAAGTCTTGGTAAATTTAGGGAGTTATGCATTTTAAGACATGGTAAAATCAAGGAGTTAGCTGTGATTTTACCATGACTTGGACGCCTACCTATGATTACTCTGTCCGATAATTATGCCCGATTTTAATTAGTGTACACAAGTAGGGGTGAAAACGGAACAAATACGGACGGATAATGGCTCTGCCATATTTGTTTTTAATTTTTTCGGATGCAGATACGAATACGAATACCCCAGACATGAATACGAATAATGTCAAATACAAATACGGAGCGAATACGAATCGAACGAATACGGTCACGAATATTTTTCGTAACATGAAAACCCCTTATATTATTCGTCAAGTACAGAAGGTCTAGTTTGGCTCTGATCAGCTTAGGTTCCTCGTCCGATTTCGCTTCTATAGTTCAACTCTGTATGACCAAGAGGTTTTGGTCATGATATTTGATGATGAACACATTGACAATAAGCTAGACTTAGTCTCAGTACTTAATGATGAATAAATTATCTCTGGAACTTGTTTGTGCTCTTCAACTGACTTGCATTTGAGTTACATCGGTTTACATTGAAAATCGAGTTCTTGTTAGGATTATTGGTAGTCTGGCTTTGTACTTGCGGAACTACGAAGTCTTGATATGACCGCGGGTGTCTGTGGTAGTACCGCTGGTCTTGTTTTCGAATGTGTTTTAGCTCGAATCATTAGATCTGATCTGGAGGCGTCTACGTGGCAAAAGGGCTTTGTTCGAAGTTTTGAGCTTTTTCGTGTTGCGGTAATCTGCGGCGTTGTTTTCACGGAACTACCGCTTGCGGTAGTACCGCGAGTAGTTCTGATAGTACCGCAAGTCATTTTCTGCAGTGCGTTTTGCTCGGTTCGTTAGATCTTGATCTAACGGTGATATTGAGATGAGCGTTGGACCGTCCGAGCGTCTCAAGGAATCTGGCGCTTGATCTGAAATCGGCAATTTATTATTGTTGTAGCGTTCGGACCGTCCGAGACGAAAGCTTTGTGAGTCGTTGATTTGAAATCAACGGTTGATATTCACGGAACGTTTGGACCTTGAACAGTAAATGCTTTGAGGTTCGTGAGAAGTTTTGCAAAACAATCATACCGCTGATGAACGCGGTAGTACCGTGTTGTCTGGTAGTACCGGTGTGTTAATGGCGGTAGTACCACACTTGGTTTTTCAGAAAGAGAAAGCTTCTGACAGATACAGTTAAATCAAAATCGGATGATCTGGAGTCTTGGGCGGAACGGCCAAAAAGCGGTATGACCGCGCTTTGAGCGTCGGTAATATCGCACAAAGGTATGACCGTAATGTTGCGGTATGGAAATTCAGAGAGCATGTTTTGGAAGATCTTGAGATTTCCCAATGGCGGTAGTTCATGATGCTCTGGCTGATACGACCGCATGTCTTGGTAATCTGGGGACGTATAATGGCGTAGTTTAGATTATGCTCTGGAAAGTTGTCGTTTTGGGGTTTTGGTGAGGATATGTTAAATTCGTGAGCTATATCTTGTTGCATGTTGCATGATAGTGTTTATGGGTGTGAGTGAGCTAATGGATGGTCAAGTTGGATAACTTGTGCCAAGAATTAGTTTCCTTGGTCTTTGCATGTGCGGGTTAGGTGTTGAGGGCGAATCACGGTCGGTGATGAGGATTGACTCGGACTAGGATGGGGAATCGAGGTCTTGGAAGTTATGGATGTCAAGAGGTGGTTTGGATCGTATTTGGAGCACGTGGAGATCAAGGGTGCACTGCTTGGAAGCTACGGGATGGAGTCACGGAGGCTTCTGACGTGGAGTTTTTGGAAAGACAGATTTGGAAGGAGTTCCAAATCTGATTGTTTGAGATAGAGTCCGTATTGGTGTCGTGTTGGACATGGATAGAACTCTAGGCTATAAGAAGAGGCAAAGGTGCGCCTTGTGTAGGGTTTTTTTTATGTTACGATTTACGTGAGATAAGTTTTTGACTGTAGCTTTTCATCTTTGGCGAGCTACGGCTATTTCTTGAGGTTTTGAGAGGTCTTTGAATTGTGGTTTTGAGGGTGCTTGCTAAGCACTTTGTAGGCACAAATCAAATTAAGAAATAAAGCTCAGAATTGCTTCATCTTGTTTTTGATTTGTTGTTCCTTCTGTGCGCCTGAGGTGGTCTTTGTTGTGAAGCTACACAAGAGTCATCAGAGTTTCTGGAGTTCTTGTGCACAAGAAGAAGTTTGAATTAGGGGGTCAATTCGCTGCAATCATTCAACCCCCCCCCCCCCTTCTGATTGCCATTACGATCCTACAAACTCTCAAAACTATTTTCATCTCCCTCCATTTTTTTCTCGTGTCTTTTTTATCCCACCGTTTTCCCTCTCTCAAAGTCTCCAATCCCACCAATTTTTTGGTTGTGCAGGCTAATATCTATAGTGACCCCACCTTCCATAGAAAGGGTATTGTAACAGCTGGGTTCTATAATTATATAAAGAAAAATCTCTTCACCTCCTTGGAAATCTGCTCACGCCTCCACATAAATCGTGGGTTTCTTCTTCCCAATCCATGCCTCCACACATTCCCCCTGCAACTGGCTGCTGCGCGCTATCTCCTCCCTCCCACAGGTTAGCGACTCTCATTCCTTACGCCCTAATCCTCCTACACCGCCCGCTCATCTCCTCTCCTCTCATCGTTTCTCCCCGTCTCAGCCTCTCCCTCTTCTCGCCGCCCCAGCCTTGCTCGCTGTCTCCATCCCAGCCTTGGTCCCACGCGTGCGCGCGCTTGCACGCCCGCGCTCACCTTCTCCTATCCCCCTGCCGACCCGGCCTCCGGCCGCCGACGCCAAGTGGTTGCTCCTTCCCTCTGTTGACGCCTACCCCGGGCTCGCCTGCGCCTGTGCGCATGTTTTGGCTCACCCCCGTGCGCCCCTCCCCGGCTTGCGCGCCCACCCGCCATCATGAGGCATGAGCGAGCACCGCGTGCCCACGTGGGCCGAGTCCAGGACGCGCCGAGGCAGGCTACCCAAGGCCCAAGCCAGCACAACCCTAATCCCTAAATCCCTAATTCGGAATCGGGCATCGCCGCACACGCATCAGCCATTCCCCATTTCCGATTTCTGTATTCCTAACGATGGTCGCCGCTATGCCAGCCGACGATGAACCCTCCCAGTCAAGGTACAATCCGTGGGCTCAATAGAGACCCCTTCCTTCCCTGGTGGTTTGAGATCTCTTGAATGTTAATTGTGAGCTTTTCTTGATGCATGCTGGTACACGCAGGTCATGGTGCGAGTGCGGCCGACGGTGAATCGGCCGGTAGATGGCAAGGATCTATGGTTCATGTGCAAGACCTCCCTGGAATCCAAGGCGTAAGGCCCTTCTTGATCTGTCGGTCACAGAAATTTGACTTGATCTGTGAAATCCTTGTTGTCTTACTATTGTTCTTTCCTGTGAAGATGCAAGTGAGCTCACTGGAGAAGCAGACTAGCTACCAATGCCGGTGCTCCTTCCTCGAGGAGTGTAGTAAAATGCTCGTTCTCAACTGAACTGAAAAGTGCATCTAGATGTGGTTTCCAGAAGTGAGATTTATTGAACAATGCTTTCAGAACTGAAATGAGAAATCAAATTCTATCTTCTTTGCATGCTTATGGACAGTGGATGTCAATCAGATCTTGATGAAGGTATAAGTACAATGACTTCCAATTCATGTCGTTCTCTGTATATGCTTATGGACAGTGGGTGCTTTGGTTATGAATGGTCCTTTTGAGGTGTATTCACATAACCCTTCTTCGTTATGAACTTCGATATACATGTTTTCCTTTTATGTCTGCTTGGTTTGGCGGGTCATGAGTGTCAAGGCTCTTGGAATAGCCTTGGCCCGACATTTTCAGGGATGAACCAGCTAGTCTATCCACAAACATGGGTGTTCACACTTGTTGTAATTGCGTGCATAGTAACGCAGATGAACTATCTAAACAAGGTATGATCAATGTTTATGTTCACAGATAGTTATGGGCACTATAAGAGAATGATTTTCACATGTAGCATAGACTGAATAAAAATGGTTGCTATGTGGATATCATATACATTTGTGATCTGTATTCTGTTCTACATTACTTTCAACTTGACAATTTACTTTTGCAGGCCCTTGACACATTCAATACTGCAGTTGTTTCGCCCATATATTATACGATGTTTACATCCTTGACCATTTTGGCTAGTGTAATAATGTTCAAGGTACCAGCTTTTGAGCAATTTATCTGTTAACATGATTGTACATCAAATATTGCTTAGTCTCCAGTCTTAGCCGACAAAGTTGACATAATGAATTAATTCATGAATCTTGTTTATTCTGAGAATATACAAGATGTATACTAGATATCAATCTTTACGTTGAATGAGTCAGCCACTGGAATCCAAGGGTTTGCTATTATGTCTAAGAGTTTGCTATCTTTGAGGAAAATTTGAATATTTAGTTCTCAAGCTGAATCAAATACATGAATGATTTTGATGGTCCATCTGAAGCGCTGTAGCTTTTTTACATTACCATTTGAACTTCTTTGAAGTTGGTTCAATTCATATGAATCTGAATTGGCTCTATTCTATCTGATTTCTTTCACCGCCAATTAACATCGATTCTTGTAAGAACTTATTAACCATTTTTAGGGAACATTCTTGAAAAATATCTCGAAATTGCGAGAATGGCGGGGATGTCACTTATTAAATTAGAAAGCCATCACTTTCGAGTTCCTGTGTATACTTGCTTTGTTACTGGAAGTTGGAGTAACACTCTAGCTATTGAGCCTCCAGCAAGAATTAGAAGCCCACTTCAGATATGTGACAAATCAATTCATGCATCTCCACCGAAACATATTGGTTTAGATGAAGAGTAGGAATATTGATGATCATACAATATCTTTAATTTTTGGGACTGCTTTTTTCCTGAAATGGTTAAGCAGTAAATGCATTGTTATTGACAACAGCTTTTCTGACTCCAGGTTTTTGATCTTACGGTTGTGAAGCCTTCTGACTTTGTGGAATATGCTTTGGCTTGTTTGGAACAACTTGCTAACTCTGGGGATCATAGTGCAAGGTCCTATATGTTTGCGATTAATTATTGGGAATTACTGCTCTATGTATGTACCTACCGATTGTTTGGAAGAGTTGGAATGTTACATTTTACTTTAATAATGCACTAACAGAACTATATTTCTCTTTTCAGATTGAGAAGATATGTTGATGGTTTGGACTGTTCGGCAAACTTGTGTGTAGAATGGAGAATACAGGGGAATGAAGATTTTTTTTTATAGAACCACGGGGGCATAGAGAACCAAGACTTTTCACTAAAAGTATAGACATGTACTTACATTTATGTTTTAGGGCGTATTATGTTATTAGATCATGATGGTACCAACTGCGCATGCCTTGAGTCTAGACTTCTGAAGCCAGTTGAAAATTCTTTGTAATGAAACAATTTTTTGTTGATGTCAATAAATTTTTTTTGTTATACACTTTGATATGTGTGTTTTGTTTAACCTCGTGGGCCCTAATTGATAAGCCCAGCCTGAACATGAAAATGACACCTTTTGCAATAATTAGATGCGTTGTAAACAATCCTGGAAGCAATTTTCTAGTGTCCAATGCCAACGCATATATATGTTGCCACTATATCAAAATATGCGTTGCAACCTTACAACGCTTTTATTTACATGTTACCAACGCTTGTATATGTGTTGTCACAGACCTTGGCAACGGCCTCAATGGCAACGCATACTAAATTCGTTGGTACAGACCCTAACAATATTTATTTGGACTTCTACCAACACATATATGCGTTGTAAAGGGGTGTTCATGTTGTAGTGTCAATCTCATCTACAGGGCGTGCGACAAGAACAATCACAACTTAAACAGGAGGCTCATGGCTCAAGTTCGGGCAACCATTGATCACTACGAGCTAAAGGAGATTCAGTTGCAGGAGCACCAGTTCACGTGGTCAATTGAGCAAACTAACCCGATGCTAGAGAGAATCGACCGAGCTTTCGCCAATGCTGATTGGGATCATCTTTTCTCGGACCATCAGTTGCGTCCGCTCTCCTCCTCAATGTCTGAACACTGCCCTTTGTTGGTTGCGGCAGAGGAGAGGATCACCAGGCGGAGGCGTTTTGTCTTTCAGAATTGCTGGCCTCTGTTGCATTCTTACAGAGAGGTGGTTAAGGGAGCATGGTCGCAACAAGTGGAGGCAACCGACCCAGTTAAGATCTTGCTGTGTAAATTGCAAAGGACGGCTACATCCCTAGTCAGTTAGAACAGTACAAACTTTGGCAACAAGAAATTGCAATTGCAGCTAGCTCTAGAAATGATATTCCAACTGGACCAAGCCCAGGAGTTAAGACAGCTCTCACATTTAGAAAAGGAGCTGCGCACAGGACTTAAAGTAAGAATCCTAGGCTTAGCGGCAATACAACGAATGGTATGGAGGCAACGATCTCGAGTAACGTGGCTAAAACTAGGAGATGCAAATACAAAATACTTCCACTCCAAGACAACATCAAGGAAGAGGAAAAGCTTTATTCGCGTCTTGTCAGATTCGGCTGGTATCTACTCCCTCCAGTCAGAGAACGAAATGGCGTTGTTCCGACACTTCTCATGCATCATCGGTACGGTGCGGCAGACAACTAGGGTTTTCGATTGGGAACACATCTGGCCAAGTCGGGGACCGTCAATTCCGCTAAGTCAGCCGGAGCAACCATTCTCAAAAGAAGAAATCATTGAGGCAATACACAGAATGCCACGGGACAAGGCCCCGGGGCTAGAGAGATTCACTGGGGTATTTTACAAGGAAACGTGGGACATCATTAGGCAGGACATCTTGGTAGTTTTCAACAAATTCTACAACCTTAATAGAACTCATTTCGCAAAAATAAACACAGCGGACATATTCTTACTGCCTAAGAAGGAACAACCGATCGATATATCGGAGTTCAGGCCTATCAATTTGATTCATAGCATGGCCAAATTAATTTCAAAGGTGCTTTCCTACAGGCTGTCAAGACACATGGACAATCTGATCTCCAAATGCCAGAGCGCCTTCATCAAGACACGCTGCATACAAGACAACTTCCTCTATGTACAAAACCTTGCTCACAGTTACCACCGATCCAGGACGCCGTCACTCATGATCAAGCTGGATATTTCCAAGGCCTTCGACTCGGTCTCATGGCCTTATTTGCTTGATGCTCTGCACCAATGTGGCTTTGGACCAAGATGGAGAGAATGGATTTCAATGCTATTGGGTACATCAAACTCTACAATAATTCTAAATGGGATCAGAGGACCAAAACTTTGGCATCAGTGTGGAGTACGACAAGGGGACTCACTATCCTCGTATCTATTCATTGTGGCAATCGATGCTCTACAATATCTACTAAACACGGCCACAGAGAAAGGGTGGCTATCTCCACTGAGGAGGAGGACGGTAAAGGCGCGACTATCTCTGTACACGGATGACGCAATGATATTTATGCCACCTATCAAAGAAGACTTGGACAATCTAAAAGAGCTTCTGAACATCTTCGAAGAGGTCACCGGATTAAAGATAAACCTAAACAAAAGTGCTATCATACCTATTCAGTGCCGAGAACTAGACTTAGACACCGTCCTTCAGGACTTTCTTGCCTCAAGGAGATGCATACCGTGCACATACCTGGGTCTTCCACTATCTTTGCGCAAGTTGAGGAAGGTGCATCTTCAGCCACTTCTAGAAAAGATAGATGCGAGGCTTGTGCGCTACAAAAAGAAAATGCTATCCAGAGCAAGAAGACTGACGATGCTTAAGGTGGTTCTCACCTCTATACCCATCTATCACATGACCTTGGCCGATCTCCCGACATGGACGCGGAAATAGATAGATAAACGTCGTAGAGCATGGTTCTGGAGTGGGAATGGCCTACATACAGGGGGAATGTTGGGTCAAATGGAGCACGGTGTGTCGCCCAAAAAAGTGGGGCGGTCTTGGACTCATGCACCTCGCCTTTTTTGGCCGAGCTTTGCGCATTCGTTGGCTATGGTACCTTTGGAAGGAGCCTGAGAAACAGTGGAATGGCATGCGGCTTCCAATCGATGAGAAGGACCATGAGTTTTTTCGGGTTTCTACCAAAATTGCTCTCGGAAGTGGGGATATGGAAAAGTTCTGGAAGGATGTGTGGATGGGGAACACTGCCCTGAAAGAAGTGGCCCCCAACCTCTTTCGTATCACGGTCAGACAGAACAAGATGGTGAGGGAGGCACTAGAGGGGAATTCTTGGATCGCTGACCTTAGGTGAAGGATCACAGAGCATCACATTCTAGAATTTGTGCACCTGTATGGCAGGGTCGCGTATGTGGCATTCACTCTAGAAATACCGGATGATATCACTTGAAAATAGACCTCGACAAGCACATATACTACCAGGTCAGCATATGAGGCACAGTTCTTGGGATCAATAGAGAGGCCCTATGTTAGTCTCTTTTGGGATCCATGGGCACCGCAAAAGTGTAAATTTTTTGCATGGCTCGTAGTTCAGGAGCGGATACCAACGGCGGATATCCTAGAAGCAAGGCATATGCAAAATGATTTCTGGTGCCCTCTCTGTACAGTAAACCCAGAAACATCAAGACACCTACTACTCAACTGTGCCTACGCAAAGAGGGTGTGGAATGCTATAGCATCTTGGTCACATCATAATAGCATTTTACCAATACAAGGGGACACCCATGAATCGGTCTTGCATTAGTGGATAGAAACTTCAGAAAAGGAAGTAGCGTTGAGCAAAAAGGCTATCATGCTCATCTTCTGGCAAATCTGGAAAGAAAGGAACAGGAGAATTTTTCAAGCTCAAAGGAACGACGCAATCGGGCTGGTAGCGATAATCAAAGAAGAAGCCAGGGCATGGATTTTAAGCAGGGCAAGCAGTCTCGCGACATACCTTCCCTCGGGCGACGCGGCGCTTACATAACCTTTGGATTAGTAGGCAGGCGCCGAAACAATGCTCTATCTGAAGTGAAGGTACTATCTTCAGAAAGTGCCGAAAAGCATGGACAAGAACATCTCCCAAGGCTTCCACTCAGCGAGGGGCGAAGGGAACAAGGAGATCGAGTTCGATTAAAGGGGTTTTAGGGGGTCTTTCGGCTTGTTTTGGTTTTGTCTTCTTTTTGGGGCTCGGTTTTATTTTGTTCTGTATTCGTTTTGAGTTCTTTTTGCTTTTTTTCCAGTCTTTTTTGTGCCTTTTGTAATTATTGAACCTTAGTTTTCTATCCGCCTTTAATGCAGTGTTGGCAGTTCTCCTGCCACATCTTAAAAAAAAAACCTAAGCTCTTGGCCATCCTAAGGACCAAAGCCATAGCTATTCTCTGTATCGATTGCGGGTTCCACGTCTTCAGCTCTCATCAATCTATCTCAATGATCACCCACGAGAAGCCATGGCACCGGGCAAAGACTAAGCTATCTCAGCTGGCTATCTCTGTTCAATTGCGCGAGTTGACAACCAACACTTCTTGAAAGAAAATTCCATGAATCCGAACAACCTACTACTATTGGCTATGGTCGTAGCAAATGCACCTGAATGGAGCGGAACATGTTCTTGATAGTTTTTTTTCGGAATATTTTTACTACTTTAGTTAACCATATATTTTTTTCGCCACATAAATTAATAGCATGAGTTCTAAGCTATCAACCGACAAATAAATACTTGGAGAACTAAAAATCCCCTTTCTCCCTTCGAAAACAAGAAACCCATCTACTTTATCACTGCAACGAACACAATAATGGCACACTTGGTCGTGGTAGCAATGCAAGTGTACAATCCCAAATACAGTACTGTTAAGAAGCCATGGGTTTGACCCAACAGTCGGTCTATGGGTGGGCGTCCCATCCAAAACACTAGCAGGGACTATAGCCTATAAATCGGTGGTACTAGTCATTATAAAAGGTTGATCGCTTGATAAAGGAATAAAGGAGAAGAATACCCTCTACACCATTGTCTCTCTATGTGTTCAATCTACTATTTATTCTTGCATTGTTTTGATGTGACTACATGTTTGCCTACGAGGTGATCGTTCGGACTAGACTCGCCAGCGATGGTTCCTCAATATGTTATTAGCATGATCGACTCTAGCCTACCTCTAGGCCTACTCTACTCAAATCGAAAGGTAACCATCATAGCACGATGCTCGTAGATTGAATCGTATTTTCTAGATCGCTTTCAATTCCACAATTGTTGCTTTCTAGATTGTTTTCTACGGTGCAAATCCACTCTAATCTACTACGAGCCGACTTGAAGTCGCCAGCTAAGCTGATCGGTAGATCACATGAAAAAGAGGATGTCGATTGCACTGTAGATCGATGCATGAATAATGAACAGTGAATTGTAGATTGATACATGAGCAACAAAAGAAAAAAAATGGAAACGCAGCCCCGTACGGCCACGCCACTGTCGGTCCTTTGCATGGCCGCCGCATCACACAACCGCTGCACGGCCACGCCGCCATGCACTGACGCTGTCCTAGAACCGAGTTGCCGCCGCGCGCTGCGTGCACCACCGTCAGCCTAGAGCACTGCTGGCCCCTTGCGCATGCACCCGCATGTGCCCTCCCGTTGGCTTGAACATTGTGCCGCCGAAAGGCCACCACCGCCCAGCATGGCGTTTGCGAGCAAGAACGCTGGCCCCGCATGGCCGGCGTCGCCTCCGGCCTCGCCTCCTGCATAGGTGAAGCCGTCGCCGTGCCCCTCGCCTCCCGCACAGGCGAAGTCGTCGGCCGTACCGACGCCAGCCCCGCACGGCCGCACATAGCCGTGCCTGTGCCATAATCGACCGCCTGAAGCCGCCTCCACCAGTCCCGCTAGCTGCCGTGGCCTTGCTGGCCTCGCAAACCTGCCGCGCCGCGCTTATTGGTGCCGCTTCCCGCCGGCCGCAACGCGCTCGGCCCCGCATGGCCCTGCCGTTCTCAGCCTCGCACGGCCACTTGTTGACCTCCCGCTTGGTTTTCTAGTCGGCTCCCGGCCGCCCGTCGTGTCGCGCCTTCCCGTCCACCCGTAGCGCCGCCGGCTCCCCGCATGGAACGCTCCGCACCAGCCTGCTGTTGGCTAGCCACGTTGCCCGTCTGGGATCCGCGCCCGGCCGCCAAGGCGCGCCGCCTCGACCGACGATCGCCTCTCGTCGTGGCGCCTTGTGCCGCCTCCATCGCACGGGAGCCACTGCCGTCGCCTTTTTTTGGGAACAAGGCATGGGGGAAACCCTAATACCCTCCTTGAACTGGCCATATGGGCCAAAGTAATGGGCTGAAAAGGCCAAATGGGCTTGGGCCATGTGATTTCGGGAGAAAATAAAAAAAATGGAAAACTCGAAAAGAAAATGAAAATTTGCGAGAAGGCCCTGGTAGCTCTGAAAATTACGATAATTTTTCGTGGATCAGGAAATTTTGTGAAAAACCCCTAGAGTTGGGACATTTACGAGATTTTGTACATTCTTGCAGAAGAACCGCTCAGAAATTGAAAAATTAGGTGAATATTTCTCAAAACTGAAAATTTAGCGGTTTAGCCCCTAAAAATTGTAGAATTAACCGAAAATTCATATTCCAACAGAAAAGAGCCTCGGGAATTCAAATTTTGAATTATTTTTAGCATTTGAAGCATGTTTAACTTTGTTATTATTATTTCTGTGCAATTTATATATTGTATTTGCTATTTTGATTATCTGTTATTGTTTATATTACATTTAATCATTGAAAATAGTAGTAAATCATGAAAAATGCATAGAAAAATACGGGATCACGAACTGGGAGTTCAATGAGCATTATGAGAATTTTTGCAACCATTTTATGCAAATTATTAGCAGTAATCTTATTAACTCTTTGCATGAATATGAACATGAATGGCATCACGAACCAAGAGTTCGAAGGACTGACTCAGCATGGCCAGAATTTGTATCAGTCTTTAATTCTGTGGTAAGGTAATCACGGATGAGCAGAATATTGCGAAGACTCTCTCTACTTTTCACCCGAATACGGTGCAATTTGCACGCAACTATCATCAAGACATCTACAAGGGGTATGCCGACTTGATTGATATTATGCAAGTTGCGGAAGCTCAAGATGATGTTCTAAGGAAGAACTATATCTCACAGCCGCCTAGTAGCAATGTTGGCCATGAAGCCAATGCTAGCAGCTACAAGGTGAGGAAGCCTCTCATTAAGGAGAGATGCAAGAAGGGTAAGGTCGTGGATCGTAGTACGTTATTGATGCTTACCAGTCTAAGAAGAAGGGCAAAGGACAATATGAGGCACACCCCTTGCCATTGCGGGCATGGAGGATCCACATCCATTAGTTGCACTCATGGATATGGACAGCCCCGTAGCAGCCCCCATCACCCCTCCTTTGGACATCGCAGTGGCCGCAGCCGTAGTTTCCCAAGAGGAGAAGATCGTCATGGAGCAGATTGAAGCAGAACATTGAATTATTTTATTATTTGAATAATGGTTATAAGCTCTAGGAGAGCAAAAGTATGAAAATTCTTATGATGAGTCCTGCAAAGCTTATTTTCCCGTATTTATAATAGCAAGTTATGTTTTGGTATTTGAAGTATCAGAACATGTGTGGCGTCCTATGTAGGAAGTGTGCTTAGCAGATAGCAGCACAACGAATACTATCTTGAGAGAGATGAATTTTTTTCAGTCGATCAGCAAGAATGCTGGCAGTCTTACGACAATCATAGGCAACGATACTTGTATAATAGGCTTAGGAAGGGCCACAATTATACTCCTGATGGGCACAACTTTGGTCATTGAAGAAGCCTTGTTGTATCCAGAATCGACTAGAACTCTCAAGAATATTAGCGCTAACGGTTTCCCAAGGTATAGTGCAAAAGCTACCAAAGACATTGGTAGGGAATGAAGAACATCTTCCGATACCTCCAAAGAAGCAAAGAAGTTGATCTGTTCTATAGAAAAAATCAAAACATATCTATGAATGGCTATGCAGATGTCGGGTACCTGTCGGACCCGCATACAGCCAAGTCGCAAATAGGCTATGTATTCCTATGTGGCGGAATTGCAATTTCATGGAAATCGTCTAAGCAAAGTCTTGTATCGACTCCGACGAACCACTCAAAAATTATAACACTGTACGAGGCCTCACGAGAATGTGCTTGGCTTCGGCAGATGATTCACTACATGCAGCAGTCGTGTGGATTGAATAGCATGCAAACCCCTATTATTATCTATGAAGATAATACAACTTGCGTTGCACAAGTGCAGATGAGTTATGTGAGGAGTCATCTCACAAAGCATATCAACCCCCGTATTCTTCTATGCTATTGAATTGCAAAAGAATGACGAAATTAAAGTACTGTATACTAAGTCATGTGAAAATCTTGCAGATTTATTCACTAAGTCGCTTCCAGCTTCTAGCTTTGAAAGATGAATATGTAGAATTGGAATGATGAGACTTAGAGAAGTGCAGAATTCAGAGGGAGAATCTTCACGAACTCATTATTGAAACTTGATCACGAAGATCGAGTACCCAAAGAATAAATCTCAGAGATTAAATGAAATTAGGTGGATTGTACTTTTTTCTTCCCTTAACGAGTTTTCCTGAAGTTTCTCGGCTAAGGTTTTTAATGAGGCAATTCGTGCTACACAGAAGAACGTATATCACATACTTTTTCTCTAAATTTTTTCCACTGGGTTTTTATAGAGTTTTGACGAGACATTAACATGTGAAGATGGGTACCTAAAGGGGAGTATTAAGAAACCATGGGGATGGCCTAGCAGCCGACCTATAGGTGGGTGCCTATCCAAAATCCTAACAGGGGCTATAGCCTATAAATAGGGAGTACTAGTTATTGTAAAAGGCTGATCGCTTGATGAAGGAATATAGGAGAAGAATACCCTCTACACATTTGTCTCTCTGTGTGTTCAATCTACTATTTGTTCTTACATTGTTTTGATGTGATTCCACATTTGCCTACAAGATGATCGTTCGACTGAACTCATTAAGCGACGGTTCCTCGACAGGTGCTAGTACCTGTACCAAGTACACACCAAGGTCTTCTAGAATTCCTCCAACCTCAATCCGTGCAAACGCATCAGACAATGCCAGCACTTGCACAAATGGCGCACTCACCTTGGGGACGATAATAACAAGATTCCAATTTCCAACCATGCGTACTGTCAGTAAACACCTCTCGCTGGGGAGGAACACGTGAAAAGCAACCCCGAAGCCCCACTAGTAAGATGCACACTACCAAGGCAACTGGTCCACACTACAAACACAAGCCACTGGGGGAAGAAGACGACAGTCCAAGCCAATTGCTCAAGAAAGAAAATATGTAAGGGCAGGTGTTTTTGTTTTCTTTTTTGCCCGCGGGTGACTTAATCTGGATCGTCAATTACACGACTCAATGGGTGAAAGTGCCTACAATCCCTTCGTTTTGCTGCATCGCTGAGGAAGCAGAATATCCTTGTAGGAATTTACTTGCATGTTGCAGAATTTGTGCGTTCCAAACGGACTCTCCAGTTGCACTCTAATCACGACAAGTGTCTTGCTATGGTGGGTCTGCGTCTACACTTACTAGCAACAAACACCGCACATGTTGCTTTCTGTCGGTTGTATGTGTGGCACAGCTAATGACTGAGCTCCATTTGCTGCAGCGTGGGCAAGCCCAAACGAAGATCTTAGTAGAAAGAGGGCAACCCTACCTCGAGCGGTGGGTACCTCCGCTGCTGGTGCTGGGGCCAAGGTACTATGATGAAGCTCTTCAAGAAGCATCCATGAACAAACCATTTTTCAAACAGGGCCACCCCGGTTTCTACAACTGCCCTGGATTTCAGTTGCGGATAGATTTAAATATTAGATCTTCTCACGACCATTTAAAAATATTAATTTAATTAAATTATAGTCTAACGGCTATTTTGCAACAACCGAATAGGCAATCCAAGCACAAAACTTTTAACTTAATAATCATAAGAACCAAAGAGCTTCCACAAGAAAGTTTGAGTGCAGTCGTAACCTTAACATGTTCTCCAATGTGTCATTCATCCTACTGATACGCCTTCTGATGAAAATTAAGCAAGTTTGAGTATAAAAAGTACTCAGCAAGCCACATGGGAAAGCTATTTAACTACTTGCCATAATTTCAAGTGATTAATGAGAATTTACCATATTAAGTGTATGTGGATGCATTCTTTGAAGCAAAGCACTTTGACTTTAGAAACAGTAAAACTGATAATAGGTGGGGGGGGGGTGAACACAGCTTCATTAACCAGAATGAAGCACGTCGTATTCGAATACCATTGATTATACTATGTAGGGTTGCTTAACTTTACCCAAAAGATATCTCACTCGTAATGTCATGCAATTGACACGCAACATGGTAGTATGCCACTAAGCTGAGATAACAAAGCCTTTTCACTGATCTTTCCTTTCTAGTCTCTATCTGGTAGGTTCTTGGTCAAACAGTCATCGGGAAACCACTGGCCAAAAGTGCAATTCGCGGTCCGATGCTGAGCAGACATACCATTGTGTAAATCAGCGAGTGACCCTTTAGGCCCACTCCTGTCCCACCCCAAACCCGCGACTGCTATCTACCACAAGAGTAGGTGCCACCTGTAGATATTCGATAGGCGCGCTCTGGTCAAGGTGGCCGGTGCTTGAGCACCATTGGGCCAAGTGGAGTTCGGCGGTGGTGTCGGTAGGGCTTGAGGTGCTCTATGGCGGCTTGGCGTCGTTGGCCATGGGCGGCACAACGATGGAGCACAACGACGGCGGGGATGGGGAGCTTGGTGGTTGGGGCGGCTTCATGGTGTTAGGGCGAAGCCCGTGATGGTGTTGGAGGGGTGTAACAACCCATTTTTGTGCAATTTGAATTTTTATTGGATTTTGTGGATTTTCAAAAACTTTTGTTGCATTTTGTGTGATTACAAAAAAATTGGGTCCATTTCAAAAACCAAATCCAAATCCAAGCCTAAAATGGAATTAATTAAAAATCTACAAGAAAATTTAAAACTCAAAATCCCTCTGAATTTGAATTTCCAATTAAAATTCATCTTGGAATTAAATCCTTTCATTTCTTTGAAATTGAAAATATTTTTGAATTTGAATTTCCAATTCAAATTCCTCCTAGATTGAAATCCAAATTTCGATTTAAATCAAATCCCTTCATCTTTCTGAATTTGGAATTATAATTCAAAATCAATTATGATATCTCCAAACAATCTCTCTGAATTTGAATTTCCAATTCAAATTCATCTTGAATCAAATCAAACAAAAATAAGAAAATCCTTTTTCCTTCTCCCTTCGGGCCGAATTTGTTTCCAGGACCCAGCCTTCTCCCACACCTGGCCCTCTTACGCTGCCACGGCTCATCCGCACCCATGCCCCTTCTATCTATCTCCTTCCATCGGGCGACTCCCACTCGGGCTGCTACCATGCGTGCCACACCTCGCCCACTGATTGGTGGCCCCGTGCCCCACCTCCTAGTCTCTCTCGCCACTCGCTCTCACTCTCTCTCGCTCGCTCTCTCGGTGTCAGTACCCCTGTGGCCCGCATGTCAGCGCCCCTACACTATTCTTCTTCTTCTTCTCCTCGCTCGCGCCAACACAATGCCCCCTCTCTCTTCTACTCACCATCAAAGCCACACTCTAGTGCTTCTGTTCCCAACGGACCTCGAGCGCAAAGCTTCGCCACGACCTTGACAACGCAACATGCAGGCTCGACGCCCTTAAAACCCGTGAAACCACGAGATATCGTGCACGGCCGTGACACTCTCGTCGCCATCATGCCTTCTCTGCCACCTATAAAGCCTCCTTAGCGTGTCAACGACATCGCCTCACCTCACTAAAGCCATTGCCCATCATGTAACTAAGCATGACTATGCATATCTATGTCAACCAATGTTGGTAGTACAATTATGTACAACTAAAGCCATTGCCCATCAGGTACCACACTCTGATCTTCAAATCCTGCTCCTCTTCTCTGTAACATCCCAAAATTTTATTTCTTGTTAAAAAATAAAATTTTAATTAATTTCCGTAGATTTTTTGGATTTTAAATATGTCTTTCCATATTATTTTGAAGCACAAATTAATTTATTTGAAAATTTTAAAACCAAATTTAAGTTCAAAATAATTTAGGTAATTTTTGTGAATTTTTCTAGAATTTTTGAACTCTATTTTTTTTTTGCCAAAAAGCCTATTTGAATTTTTGTAATTTCTAAAATTCGAGAATCCTTAAAATCCAGAAATTCGCTATTGGGCCAATTTATTTCTCCTTGGACCATTCCTTTCTCGTTCCCAGCCCAACCCAACTCCCCTCTCTTTTCCTTCCGCGCTAGCCCAACCATGCGTTGGCCCGCTCCCGCGCGCCTCCTCTCCCTTCCGTTGATAGGTAGGGCCACCTTGTCAGGGCCTTCGTCTCCCTCATGAGCGCACACGCCGCCGCCATTGTCGCTCCACCTGAGCTTGTAATGATGGTCGTTACGCCTGCCGATCATGCCCAATCAAGCCCACGATCTTCCCCTACTCACAATCCGCATTCACTTGACCTTTTCCCCCACTCCTTTACTCGCATTTTCACCGTCGCCCGCACCAGCATAAAACCACCACGCACGCCCCCGTCCCTCGTTGCCCCCTCACCACTATAACAGGGAGCACCATCTCAACCTCCCTTCACTTAGTCTCTCACCAAGGTTGTTGCCACCCTCTCCTTCCCACCTCGCTGGAATTCGAGCTTGAAGTCGTCAGTGCCCGAGCCTCGCCGCCATTGATTGTGCCACCATCGTTGGAGCCCGGACTTCATCGTATACACGGGAAGCATCACCATCGAATGTTCTACACGGTGCTCACCTTCTCATCGTCAGAGGACCACTAGAGCACCTTTGTCGCTGTCGACCCAAACATGCTGCCACCTCCCTTCCCTGCTGCCGGCCAACCCTTCGAGCCTAGTCGCCATGACCATGCACACCAGGTTCCTCACAACTTCCTCTTTCTTTTGGTACCCTCAATGACCATCGGCGCGACATGAAATGCCAGCGACCATAGGGTCCTGTGCATCGACCGCCGCGTCGAGGTGACGTGGTAGCCACGTGGCTGCCAGGTGTCAACCATGTGTGCGCCACATCAGCTCCACCATCCCCATAAGCGTTGTGTGTGTGGCGTGTGTGCTGGCATGGCCAATACACCATTCTGCGTACCTAGTCCGCCGTGGACTACGTTGTTTTGTGGACTCGGTCTATAGACTGAGGGCCCACATGTCAGTGACCGTAGAGGTTTTCCTGTAGAAAAATAATTCGGACGAAGTTGAAAATTAGTTGTTGATCTCATGCTTCCACAATAAATATGATTTCCTCTAGAAATTTAATTCATTAATTCCAGAAATTTCAAACTTTCGAGAGCTCGTTCTATTTCGTCCGAGCTTCGATTCCAGTGATTCAAATTTCTAAATTCATATAAAATCCTAATCTATCTAATTATACTAAAATTTAAAAAATTTGAGTTTATTTTAATTTTATTTGAATTTGGCTCGTTTTCACATATAGATTTCGGCGACTCCGGAGGGCACGATTTCTACGACGAGTGTGACTAGCAACCCTTTGAGCATGCAAAGTTACATCCTTTGATCATATTTGATCCTAGTAATTTAAATTATTTAAATTCTGTTTTAAATTGTTACTGCATGCTTATTTTTATTCAATGTAATTTAAATTCTTGATTTAATATTATAGATAATCCCAATTCAATTGTATTGCCCATTTTGACATTGCTACAGCCATACTTTGTCACCTTAGATTAAACCTAGTTGATGCAATAGGATGAACTAGAAATCTTGGGAAAAATATACGCTTAGTCCTGTTTAGGCTTGGATGAAATGGATGTTAGGATGGTGCAAGTCAATGCACGGGATCGATTCATTTCAATGATCGAGACTAGAGTTTTATTGGAAGTTATCCAAATCAGTTAAAGACCGGTCTACGAGTTGCGGATTGTAAAGTCATTATGTACTACCACAAGTTTGGTATGAGACAGATCTGACTAAATAATTTGCAACATTCCACTGCTAGTTGTGCCATTTGTATTTGCAGGTGTTGGGTAGACATAAATTCCCACTTGGCGCAAGAGGGGGACTTCTGGCTGGGCTGGTAGTCCAATGACAATGAAACCTTAACGAACATGACTACTTTGGAATGGAGCATTGTAAAAGCCTTGTGATAATCATTTAGTTGCACACCTTCAAAAATGTGTCTCGACCGACATTATAAGTTGAATATCTATTGTCGGTAAAGTTGTACAACCTCTGGAGAGTGTAAAACTATTCGAATAGCCATATTCACAGTCATGGACATGTTGAGCAAAGCCTTTCGCGAATTAGACTTTGGTTTTGATTTCAGAATGATTTTGACATAGATGATTTTGGATGGTTGATCCATTGTGGGAAAATTGGGTAGTTAGCCTTGTGATAGGAGGGTATCTTTCACCAGAATGTATGGAGGTTACCCTACTCTAAAACTTGACATTTAAAATCCAATTTAAATTTAGATATGTAATAATTGTTTTGGAACTTAGTAAATGTATTTAAAAATGAAAATGTCGCTTCAAGCGAAATTCAGCCATACGAGCCTTCCTTTGATATTCCTGCATGCATTAAAACTTTGTTGTGGGTGTAACTTCTAGGGTACAATTTGTACTCACATTGCTTAAATAAATTATTGTTAAGAGGAGGAGGACTACGTTGCTGGTGATGACCTGGATGACTAGGATTTGTCCCTAGATGATTGCCTATGGCAAATCATGTGGCCTACTACACTATTTTCCATTTTCCGCTGTACTTTTCTTTTTTGGCTTCGTGCCCTTTTGTAATAAACTCTGATAATATGAACAAAATGCGTAATGTGGACTTGTTATCTTTTGTTTTACTGTATACACTAGCTGTTCCTGGACTAGTGTGGGGAACACAGAGAATTCGAGATCCTTTACTCCTAGGTTTGACATGCTCCTTGCAAATCATTGTCTAAACGAGAGAGATAAAACGAATGAAGCATAAATAAATTCAAAAAATTAAAATAAAATCCAAAATTAACAAAACCAGCACCAGACGAGAGAGCTTGATTTTAAATGAATTTAGAAACTTGAACGAGTTGAATCGGAGTTTAGATGAAGGAGAACGAACTTCTAAAAGATTGGTGGAGAGAGAAAATGGGAAAAAGGAAAAGAAAAAGGAGAGAGGTTACTACAGCAGTGACCACATAATATTCTGGAATGTATCGTTTTCGGGATTTTTGAAAAAGTTCTGAGGCAAACAAGTGGGCCCATGGTCTATAGACCGAGTCCACAAAACGACTTGGGTCCACGGTGGACCGACTGCACAAGGTTTGTGTGGATAACATGTGAGTCCCACATATCATTGAGGTGGTTTTGAATCTAGGGCTCCGGGGCGGTGGCAGGCCGGCGAGCCGGCCGAAGGGATCAAATACTAATCCATCTATAATTTGACCTTCAAAGCTCAAAACATCCTGGCTCAACTAGGCCCAACTAGGCTACCTAGGCCTCACCAGGCTGTTCAACATCCTAGCCGATTTAGGCCTAGACCGTGTTGTCGTGTGCTCAACATAGATATACTAAAGGCCAACCTGACCAAAACCTCGCCAGGCTCGTAGTCCAGTCTATTCAAGACATGCACTGATGATTCATAGTCATTCAACTGTCTTCGCACGCTTTTACGTGTTTGGCAACACCCCGCACGCACGCACGCACTGGCACAATTATCACGCAAGTACTGGAGTACGTACATACAAACTGCGTGCTAATCCCTTGTATTTTGCCCAAAAAAAAAGAATAATCAAATCAAGCTTTCAGCATGTCGATCTTTTTCTTAAAAATGTGAGAGCATGTAATTGGTCTGAAGTCATCTTAAGTCTCATGACCTATGAGTTAGAGTTCAAATACAAGAAAATTATAGCGGCCATCAGCCAGAGATACAACTTGCCACCCTAGACATATTCCCTGGAGAATGACATCGATCATTCAACCCATGTGAATCTATATATGCCCGTGGACACTCAATGATAAATTAACCATGCATTTCACCACAACAAATTTATTCGGCTTGTTCAACACTGCAAATTAAGCTAGCTGCCGGTTGAACAAATACAAGACGATCGATGACAGTAGTATATATTGTTGCGACCAACCTAACGTACGCGTGCACGTAGCCACGTACACCCTCGCGGGACAACGTGCACGCACGAGCACACAATTGTCTCTCTCTGTGTCTCTACGGAGCAGCCGACGACGGCGCCATGCCGCCGTGGTGGATCGGGTCGGGCCCGCCGGGCACCTCCCTCTTCGTGCTGTCTCCGCCGACCTGTCCCGACGGCGGCGGGATAACGTCACGCCGCGTGAACGACGCAAGCCTCGGCCGGCGGCCAATGAACCCGTGCTGCCGCAGCACATTGCCGCCGCCATGGCCAGCTCCTCCTCCATTAACCACCGCAACCTCAGCTGTCTGCATCATCCTTACCGCTCCAGGCGTCCAAGCGAGGTCAAGAGTGCAAACCAAGAGCAGCACCATTGCTGCAGTCGCCATCCTTGAAGAAGCCATGAACAACACACAACTTAATTACTTGATTCTACTTAGCTGCAAGTCAATCGCTAACAATTTTTTTTGGAGATATTTACCATACAAGCTAGTGTGATCTGATGGTCAACGACATGCACTGGCACACCCTTATATATACACAGGCCGGTCCAGATGAGGAAGCAGCAAGGAAATCAATTCAGTTGGATCGATGGAGACGTTAACTAATCGTAGCTTAAATAATCGACCAGCAAATTAAAGCTTAGGTGGATTGAAAATGAGATGAGCTTTTGCAGAGAGGAGATGGAAAAAGTAGTGGGGGTCGCTTCGGCAGCGCAACGACCTCCATCGCGCACTTGGGATCCATGCAGATAAGTCCAGGGCTGGCGGTTAATCGTGGGTATCCTGAAGCATTAGTTTAGAGTAGATAGTGCAATGCCATTGTTATCCTGTCAAATTCTTGTTTGCTGATCATCAAGGCCAAAGCTAACCTTTACTAGCAAGTGATCGATGGAGAGGGACAGAGGGTTGAGATATACATGCCATAAAAGAATAATATGAGCTAGCTACAAATTGAGTCTCGGGTAGTATATGCTACTCATTAAATTACCTTTGACTAGCTGGTGAATCTAGCTCGAAGAAGTGCATGGTTATGGTTGCATGCTGCGGGTGTAATCTATCGATTTTATCTACTAGCCATCAACATGTGCACCTGCACGGTCTATATAAGTAAAAATATTTTTTTTATTGATAAATAACTGGTAGAAACTTGTAGGATCCTACCTTAGCTCGAATGGATAAAACTTTATTTCTTAGTTGGCATGGTGAGCTTCCACTGCAATGCCATAATCAATCTACAAACTTTAGACATTGAAAACACTAATATTTGAATACTAAAAATATATATATTTGAAATATGAATTCAGAGTTTGTATATACATTGACAGAAAAGGCTGGTTTAAATTTAAAATTTCGATTTTTGAACTTTTATATTATCTATAAAGGTGGTTTAATATTGTTAGATGCTGCTTGACTATGAATTCCAGCTTCACGTCTTGCTTTCTTGCACTTGAATTCCTCTGTTTTCAATATTGTTCTCAGTGATTGAACCATGAACAGCCATCGATCAGGGTTCTTCTAAGTTTCCATCAATGGCACATGAGAACTTTGCATCTATTAGTAATGAAAGCAAAGTAGCTAGCTTTTGTACAATCTCTCTCAGTGATGCTCTGATTTCTTTCCTGTTGCATCAACACAAAGTGTTATTGACTTGGTGTGTATCCATTCGTCAATCATGAGCACTTTGTCCTTTGTAGAACTTAAACATGTTCTCAGTCATTGGTGATTAAAATTAAAATCAAAATCAGATTGTACTTTAATCCATTCTCAATAAATTGTATTTTAAGTACTATTATCATAATCTATGAATTTTTTATTTAATTATTTTATCTTTCAAGATGGAGACTAAATACTTTATCCAAGAACCTAGCCCATGGGAATGGATGGGCTGCATACCTGCCTGCTGTCTTTTCTTGAATCTCCTCCTCCCTAGCTAATCTCGATCACCATTTGATTATTGCTCTATCGATCTCTGCTTCTCTCACATCAGAACCAAAGGAAGGACACCGCCAATCTCTAGGCTTAAACACTGGCCGCGTCGGGGCAACTTTTTGAGCGACGATCTCCTCGGGCGGATTGCCTGCACGGCATACAAAAAAAAAACCTTGAATAGGAGTCGATGTAGGTTTTATTTTTTTTCTGAATCCTAGCCGCAGGAGTCCATGCAGGCCTCTGAGTCTGTTGGGTCTTTTGAAAGTTTGAATCGGAGTCCAAGCAGGCTGCCGGATACAAAAAGAATTCCAAGCCGCAGGTTGCACCAGGCTGCCGGATGCAAAAAAAAAAATTCAAGCCGCAGGTTGCACCATCTATATAGAATTGGATGGTTAGATTTCTCTGATTAATGTGGGAATTTTTAGCTTTTTTTTTCTTTTTCTTCGATTAATGTGAGAATTTCTACCCTTTATTACCTCCTAAGATTAACATGGGGGCTTCTAGGAGAGCCTCCAATTAGTATATGTATAGATTATATATTACTCCCTCCGTTTTTTAATACATGATGTTTGACCAAGCGTGCAGTCAAACTTATATAACTTTGACCATTACTTTTCATATGATTTTGTTAGTAAAAAATTACAAAATTATTATATTATGAAAATATTTATCATGACAAATCTAATGATACTATTCACTCATGATCAATCTAAATAGTTTTTCATATATTATTAGTCAAAGTTAGATAAGTTTGACTGCACGTTTGATCAAACGTCATGTATTTAAAAACGGAGAGAGTAAAAGCTAATGATAGGTGTGCATGGTTATGGTGGCTGCGGGTGTAATCTATCTATTATATCTACTAGTATCCCGGCACGCTCTTGGCCACGCAGCAACAGGGGCAGGAAAGCCGCGCACCTCAGGCCTTTGGGCGCGTGGAAAAGGCGCACGCGAGCGCGTCACCGGCCTTTGGGCGCGCGGAAAAGCCGCACGCGAGCACGTCGACCGCTTGGATCGAAGGCCCATGGCTGCCCACTAGAGGGGAGGAACCACAAAACCATAGACACTGTTACTGTAGCACCCCCTCCCCCTTGCTGCCGCCCCCCTCCATGCCATCCTCCTTGCGCCTCCTCCTCCCCCTAGAGCCGCCACCCTCCTCCCCCATTGCGCCCCCTGTCCAGCACCTCCCCCTTGCGCCTCTATTGTTGTCCTCCTCCATCCCTTGGTGGTGCTCCCTCCATTGTTACCAGCCAAAGGAAGAGGAGGAGGAAAATCCCCTTCGAGTGATGTTGGCCAACGAGAAAGGAAGAGGAAGAGGTAGAAGGAAGGGGAGAGGAGGTTCTAGTGGGGAGTTCAGTGGGTTTCAGCGAGGTATTCAAGGATGTTTTTGTTTTCCCATGATTTAGAGTAATTATTTTCTGTACGTTTGATTTCGGGTAGCAGATCGGGTATTTCCTGCCGATAGTTGTACTGTAGTTTTGAAGTCTGTAATTGCGAAATTTGGTCTGATCATCTCTTAGACAATTGTGGATAATGTCATCAGCTTTCCATAGAATCTTAAATCTCAATATTTGGATGAGTAGTTTTCGAGTTATGGTCTTTTCAATTGCTTCTGTCCAGAATCTATGTCAGGTTATAGCAGTCGTAATATCTACTAGATTAAAAATAGATAACGGCCGAATCAGGGATTCTGTCCGAAACGACTTTTATAGATAATTCAATTAGCTTTCCGTAATGTTAAAGAACACAAGTTTTGGATTATTAGAATGAAAGTTATAGATATTTAAATCTTATTGTCCAGAATGTCTGTCAGATTCTGACAGTTGTTTTATTCTGTTTGTTAAAGTTAGTTAAAGGAAAAATTTGAGAATCTGGCCACCTAGACTTTTGTAGACAATTTTGTAAGATTTCTAGAGAGTTTGACAATGCATTTTTTTGATGAAAAGATTGAGAATTATGGATTTTAGAATGTTGTTGTCCAGTATCGAGTTACGACCAGTTCATCAGTTTGCTAGAGTAGAGTAAAAATTTATGAAAATGTTGGATTTTAGGGTGCGGATACAAGTATTGTTAGTAGGCATTGTCCTATTTTTTTTGGTCAAAGCTTGTTTTGAGTAAAATCTTTATTGTAGGTGTAGTGAACTTGGGTTTGGTTTCGCCTTCTCTACATTCCAACTTGTCGCAACACGAAAGACAAGTACAATTATAGTCATATTGGATGCTTGATTGTCCAAATTGGGTAAATGAATATGATGTGTTTAATCTTCTGAAATATGAGTACCTTTCGTTATTTACATGCTTCCGTTAATTGTGAAATTGCAAAGTATGCAAGTATTCCTTTCATTCCATTACATTCATTTCAAGCATTCATGTTTAACCTACGGGAGTGGGTATTGAGATCCCCATATTTTCAATATGGGCAACTAGATCCCTGTATGAAATATTCTTCACACGGGCAATGGATCCCCGCATTTTGAGAATGCGGGCATGAGTGAATACTGACGAGTGTTACACTCGGCTATACTGGTATATGCAGAAGAGAAGTGGAGTTATATTTATTTTGCATCGCATTCATAGTATATTCATGTGTATGTGATAACTTGAGAATGATATGTCTCCGATTCAATATTTATTATGTCGTTCATTTATACTTGCTGAGTCTTGGACTCACTCTTGCTAATTTTGTTTTTAGGTGATTGTTGAGGACGACATGCATCGAGAGGGAGTAGTTCACATGAAGAAATCCACTTTATCACGCATTTCATCACTTAAATAATACTTTTGTTGCTATCCTTCAATTGGAAACTTTTAAATGTAATAATTGGATTTATGGTACTTTCATTATTCATCTTTAAAGTTTATTCATGCTAGTTGATGATTTAAACTATCTGAACCGATTCATGATAATGTTCTACATGAATGAAGTGTTATGATTGCAATTTTAGTGCTTAGATCCTTGCTGAAATTTATGTTAGTTATATTATTAGAATTATTTTGTGGTGACATTTAACTGTCATTAGTTGTTGATTTGATGAGAAATTTTTATAGTGTTGATTGGTGATAGTAGTTTAGGTTGCATCTTGGCTTCTGCATAGCCAAGGTGTTACAGTTGGTATCAGAGTGGGTTTTAGGTCTGTGGTGAATAGATTAACAACTTAGGTAACTTAATTTGCTAAAATTTCGTTAATAGTTAATTAACTTAAAAATTGACACACCGGTGCATAGTAGGATGGGATGTGTGAAGCTTTGCATTTACATTTCCGTTATATTGTATTGATGATTCATGTTATGAGATGATCTTGTATGATTATAATTGGTTATATTGGTTATGTGTGATGGTAGCGGATGTCGAGAGGTCGGGATCGGTTGTGGCCATGGGCATGGCTAGGTTTTACCCTCGTTTGGGGTATGAGAATAGTGAAGTGTTTACCTCGGGTAAGCTAGTTCCTGGTGTTGAGGATGGGTTTCTTTGGGAAGGTTATTATCTTCCTTGAGTTTGGATTGTTATTCTTGTTCAGTTACGGTTGATGAATTTCTCTTGGGTTAGTGGTTCATTGCAGTGAGGGGTTTCAATTGGTCTCTAATTGTTCTCTGAAACAATTATTGTTTTTTTGACTATTGAGATACTTCTGCTACTTGTGAACATTGTTGAATTGCAAGGTGGGGCCCTTCATGAGATTTTTGTTTTCTCATGGTGAAACATGACTCATTTATTCTCTTGGTACTTTGGTTAATGGGAGCCTTCCTTTTCAAGTTCTTAAATGCGAGGAAGCTTTCGCCCCAATG
Source organism: Phyllostachys edulis (assembly GCA_036346405.1). NCBI lineage: Eukaryota > Viridiplantae > Streptophyta > Magnoliopsida > Poales > Poaceae > Phyllostachys > Phyllostachys edulis. The sequence continues at coordinate 49,958,719 of CM070556.1, forward strand.
TATTTCTTTTGGGGGTAATTTGAGTATGAAGTTTAATACTTCTCTTTTATGAAAGAAAGCGTTAAAGCCCTTTTTGCAATGTCCTGTTATGGTTAAGTCAGAGATTGTAATAAAATAAATTGATATGGTATGGGTATCAAGTTGGGTTAATGGCGTGGTATGTAATTAATCTTAACTAGTATCCTTTGAAGCGACATTGATTAAGTTGATGTTGTCTTCTAGTAGTTCTTGATGAACTGTGATTGTGAGCATGGCTATACCTAATTGGAATCAATAGAATTATTAAGAAGTGTGAGATATTGATGAATTAGTTTGATCACTAAGGGTGATAAATTGGTAAACTTCTTGGGTAAAGTGGATTAACTGAGCTCAATGGATTAACCTAACCATTTGGGATGGTTAAGTTCAGAAGGTGTTAGATTATTATCTTAGTGGATATTTATCTTGGAGTTATTTCTTGTGGATACGTAGTGATTATATGTAATTACAAGGTGTAATTATTATGTATTAAAGTTTGGTGTTGAACATCACTAAGAGATGAACTGATGGGATTTGATATATGATCTATGTTTATATGATGGTAGAATTGTCGGATAATAGTATGTCTTTGATGAAATGGTTGATCATTAAATTTTTTAGGTTGTTAAACTTGTTGGATTATTTGGTCTCAATGGATTAATCTAACTGTGTAGGGAGGAAAAGTTAACGGTGTGTTCAACTATTGCCTTAGTGGATAATAATATAGAAATTTTATTTAATTGATTACTTGATGATCTCTTATATGCTAGCGGGAATGCAAATAGAGAAAGGAACATAAATTCTTCCATGATTGAATAATCGTCAATTGTTAATGGTAACTTCTGGATTGGAATTAGTGTTGGTGTTGAGCATTGCTAATAGGTGAATGTTGGAAATTTAAAAGTAATCTATGTATGTGTATTTTGCGAGGATGACTTGGGGCAGCATGCCCTTGTTAAAAGAGGTTTACTTCGATAAGGTGGTTTGTGCATTAGATATTCTCTTGAACAAGTTGATTGTTGTAATCTTATTGAGATAAAAAAAATATGAAATTAGTTATTGTGTTCTTTTGGGAAGGTTTATGATGGGATAGTAGGCTATGATGATTTATGCTAAGAGTATATAATGATGAGGTTAGTAAGACTGTGAGTATGAGATGGTGAGGGTAATGTTGATTCTTTTAGACGTAAAGGAATTTGATCGTCCTCAATGATATCGTTTAAATGAAATGTTTTGAGTTTTGAACTCGTGATATTTTGGAGTTTAGGATTTATATGGTAGCTAAAATTGGTTCGAGCATAGTGATGTGTTGAAAAGTTCTACTGGTTCTTATGTGATTCAAGTGATTTAGACTTAAAAGTTCTTCTTGTTTGAGTTGGCAGAATAGTGTTGTAATCAAAGGAAACATTTGTTGCCTTTGAAAAAGGAAAGAGTCTAGTAGAAGTATTTGAGGTTGGAGTTAGGCTTTGTAATTTGCAACTTATTGAAGTGTGCTTAACTTTTCTATCATTGCCGCTTAAGAGTTTCTTGAGTTTTAATAGCAATGTTTTATTCTTATTCGTTGAGGGTTAAAATTCTCTTTAGGTGGGACTTGTGCACTCAATTGTGGTCTCGTCTTTTGTTTTTCGAGATCTTGGCTTTTTTTACTATTTTCCTTGGTCTTGTGTCTACTGTGAGTGGCAAATATTTTTCTATGTGCTGAAGTTTTTTTCCATCTATATCTTCTTCTGAGAAAGGATTAACCGATTTGTGTTGCAAAGTCTTTTAGGATGTATAATGGCAACTTGATAATGGTGTTAAAGTATATGATTTTGGTGAGACTATAGGTGTCAAGTTGTTTGAGATGCATTGAGTGATAAATTGATTTCTTGGAATAAACCTTGATGAGAATTTGATTTAAATAGAATATTTATCTTTAGAGCTAACTGATTACATTGTTGCAACTAGAAGAACCTATAGTAAAGTGTGGTTCAAGAACTTTTGGTTCATTTTGATGGAACATTAGAATTATCGAAAGTATGGGAATCTTGATCAATTTTATTAGAATATCATGATTAGGTACTTTGCAAGGTTGAGTAGGAGAATTATGACGGTGTACTTTATGAGATTAGAATTGCGAAGAAGTCTAATCGTTATGAAAATTATTGGGATAGTAGGAATTGTTGAATTATTGCTAGGTATGACTTGGCTTCAGTGAGTACCCCTCTAGGAGTTAGAATTTTTCTAAAGATAATTTGGTCAAGAATATGTTTTCATGTTGTTGTTAATGATTGAGTATGTTTAGATTGTGGGAATTTTAGTTATCGGATTCGAGAGTTTCCGTATGAGTTACATCGAAATACATTTATAGGAGCCTTGGATATTGAAATTTTGGTTTGGTATTCTATGCTGGAATCTTGGAGGCCAATGATGTTGTGTAGAAATAGTGGAACAAAGTGGATTCCAAATTGTGTAATGATCATTGATAGAATCTTTTGGGTGTAGTAAATTAGTGTGTGTGCTGAGAATTTCAAGTTGATTATCCTTAAAGGATTGGGGTGAAGTGATTGTGGGTGAAAACCATAATGAGGGCATTGGAAATTATTTATCAAAGTAACTCCGTCGGTAGAGGAGTTGGCTAGAGTATGTTATTGTGGGGTCAGTAGAGTCTCTCTACAAAGGTGTGGATGATGTACTCGGTTTGAGTATAGCGTTGATGTTACCAATTTAAGAGAAATGAGTTAGTGTGGTATGCGATGATTTGGAATCCCATGATTCAAGATAAAGTTTATTCCTAAAAGAAAAGTTGAGAAAATAACATTTTCTCGGGTAGTCCTGATAGATTCTGGGACGGTCTTCGGGGAAGAAAACGTGGGAGAAAATGGTAGAATTAGGGGTTTGGCATAACTTGGAAGTTGTAGGCTCTTTCATGAGGATTCCAGAAAGAATTGGATGTCAAGATTTAGAGTTCAGATGAATAAGTTAGAGATGTTCTACTACTGGGACAGCGGATAATGTGTCCGGTAGTTTTGTGTTAATTGAGTCGGTTTGACGTAAACGTGCGATGACAATTAGTGTAAAGTATGGGTGCTATGATATTGTGATTTTGAGATTTGTTTTGCATTGTGTAACATCCCAAAAACCACATTTTGGAAAAATGTAATGAAATAAATGGGAGAATAATTTTGATCATGTTTATGTGTGGGAAAACTATTTTTAGCATGATTTTGAACTTTTGCATAAATCAAATAATGACTTTACATGCAAACATCAATTTGGAAGATTATTTGAGAAAATAATAGAAAAGATAAAATACTAAAAAATTGACAAAAGAAACTACACTATGTCTGAAGCTTCCACACAAATTTTCATAAATTTTGGAGCCATTTTACTATGTTTAAAAATTCGAACAACAATTAGCTAGTTTGAAAATTTAAAAACTTAATTCAAATTCCCGCCGAGCCAAATGGGCCAAATTCGCCCGGCCCATTTTCGCTCGCTCTCGCTCTAGCCCACGCCAGCCCTCAAACTACCTCTCGCTGAGTTGCTGGCCCAACCTATCGGAAGCCTTCGTCCACCTCGCGCCTGCGAACATGCGGCAACGCACCTCGCCTGCTCTACTGCTCACCCACGGAACACAACCGGCGCCCATAGTTTGGAGCCTCACCTACCCCTATCACCTTCGCCTGCCATCGCCCATGCTAGTTGCCCCGTCGATGCACCGTTATCCTGCGTGGATGACGATACCGAAGCCCAACACGATAAACCCGTACACTACGCCATTTTCTCGCCACATCTCTCAGGCCATGGTCGGCCGCATTTATGCTCCTCACCATGTCACGAGTTCCTCCACTTGCCATTCTCGCGTCCTACAAAGAATCAAACCTTTTCGTGCTTTGCTTCGCTGGGAACGAGAGTATCGTTCTCGACGCTGGTGAGCAAGCCTTCCGCCGCCATAGCCTCGGTTGAGCTCCCTTGCCCACAACACATGCGTCATCACGTTCCTCTCACCTTAATCATCCTTCTCCTTTGCTCAATGCAGCCCTAGGAGCCATCTACCGCTGAAACACCATCATCATCCCTAACTCCGCGCGTGTGCACCCGATTTGAGCTACTGTGTCCTCACCATTACAAAAGGTTTGGACCTCTTCTGACCGCGTCATCCTGTGTTCTGACCCTCATTTGACTAATCCCCCCACTTAACACAGGACAGTTCACTGTGAGTCTGAGCCTCACCTCCTTCTTCCTCATCCTCGGTCGTTGCCACCATTTTCCGTTCTTTCTTGGAAGTTCGGTGAGTCTTGGTTTGATTCCTTGCATCTACACCATCCCTAGGATGTCAACGAACTAATGCGACACTCCTTGTAGCACCTCCGTCCTTGTGGTGAGTTGTCGCCGTGAGCCTCCTCTGCGCCGCCACTGTTCAACATCATCAAGCCACTCTGGCCATCCTCCGATGCTATCAACCGTCTTAGTGAGCTTCTAGTAGTCCCCTAGTGCTTCTACGTGCATTAGATCGGTAGATCAGCCATCATAGCCTAGGAATCATGGTAGCCGATCATTGTGTCGCCACGGGAGACAGTGTCACTGCCGCTTCGGTGACCATTGGTCTTCGAGACGCCACCTATAGCATGGCCGTTGTCCCCTAAAGCTAATGCACACCACCAATCGCTCTATCCTAGCATCACGTGCGAAAACCATTCTGGACCCGAGGCACCTCGCTGCTTCTCGCCAGTGTAGCGCTGCCTCTGTCCATCTTTCTGGCCTCTACCACCACCCGGTAGGATCTTCGTTGAGTGGGGAACCCATTTTGCCCATCCTCGAGCCAAGTCGTTGCGCTGTTCGCAGCCGGTGAGCTCGCCATAGCGCTCGGCCATGTGTAACTCTGCTCCCTTCTCTTCTCTCTCGCTAACAGTGGGTCCCACTTGGATGAGTGTTAGCTTAACACTAATGACAGTGGTTAAGTGAAATTAATCAATGACATGTGGGACCGGCTGAAAACTTAATCAAAAATATAATTTAAAACACATTTAGCGTATGAGAGACTAACATGTGGCACCACTCACAGTTTTCGGTTTTTAAACATGTTTTAAAACCGAGAGACTGACATGTGGACCCTAGTCGTTAGTTAATTAAAATCCAAAAATAGGTTTAATCATTAGTTAATAAATAATGAGCCTATGACATATGGGACTGCCACTGTTTTATAAATAAAATCAAGAAAATAGAAATATATCACTAACAAGTAGGCCCCACAAGTAAGTTAATAAAATTATGTTGGAAAGCGTAAACCTTAGAAGAACTCAGAGGAAAATATGCTTTCTCTATTATAAAGCGTAAATATCACAGAATATGCTTTCGACGTCATATTTTTTTATATTAATTTCTGCATTTTTCAAGCTGAGCAAATTTAAAACGTTACTAACTTTTGCATACAAACTCCAAATCGAATGAATATTTTTTTTTATAAATTCATAAAAAATCATGCTATGTCTGAATATGCAAAAATATTTGGATTTTGTTGTTGTTGTAACACACCAGCCCAACATGAGCCTGGAATGCTATTAAAATAACAAGGTAATAATTTAAAATCTAAGACATTACACTAAATTTCGGCAGAATCTCCTTTGTATAGTTAACCATACAGGAGGTTCTAACAATTATCAATAACATAACCAAACATTTCCAACAACCAACTTAAATCATAATCATAGAAACTTTCATGAAACAATAATGAACTCTATTACAAGCAATAGATGCATAACGACATAACCAATAAAAACATCTTAGTAGTTTGCTCAATTTATGAAATCATAGTCCAAAATCTATCATTCATGAGTTATTCGTGGTAGAGTGCATCAGTTCTTATTACTAGCTCTTCCCATGCATGACGTCCGTGTAAAGGGTACTTAAAAAATTTAAACAACAGCAAGTGTGAGTCTATGACTCCACGAGTGTGGGGACCTCAAGCTCGTCTAATACATGACAGGGACCTCAAAATCAATACTTGGCTACCACGTGGCCAAGTCTCAAGGATAATGACATGATGCATATGAGTCTATTCATTTATCCAACATAAGAATGAAACAACTAGCAGCGTCATTCATGAGTAAAGAGCATAATCATAATACAAGCATTCATGGATATTCACTTTAATTGTTCTACCCACTAATTGCACTTGCCTCAACCGTGTGAAGCCTGATGACTCGAAGAGGGCACTGCCCCCAGAATCAAACCACCACCTGAACATTTTTAACAACCACACTGAGAGGAAATCTCTGAACAAGACATTGCTAAAAACAAATATACGATTAACTTTGCTCCCTAGCGCAACCCAAAACACCAACTCCCATGAACATCGATCTGTCCCAAAACAGAACAGTCTTCTTCAAAAAATCATAACTTTTCATATGTTTACCCAAAAATGGTTTTCTTTGATTATCTGGAAAGCTTATTAAATTACCCACATAAAACTAGTGGGTGAGATTCCCAAATTCTGTCATTCTTTATCTCTACTAAACAGATTACTAAAACTGCTAAACCTTGTTAGAGGTTTTGGACAGCGAGACTAAAACTTACATAACTTTCAGTACAAATATCCAAAAATTATGTTATCTAGCTTTCTAGAAACCTTATTAAATAACCTAAAACTATCATGTATATTAAATAACCTAAAACTATCATGTTGGTGCAATCCTCTAAATAATTTGTTAGCTAATTTCTAATAACCAGTTAATACTAGCTGCCAGAGCCTTTGAACAGCAACGTTGCAAAAACCATAACTTACGACCCGTTCATTCAAATGAATTGATCCAAGATCCTACGGAAAGCTAATGACGCTAGCCACATTTCTCTAGGAGATGGCCAGTCCAAAATTCGCAGTTAACAACCCTAAAACCACCGAACAATACAGACTGTCAAGAATCGATCTAATACCCGATATTGCAAATTCACAAAACTACAAGACTAATCAAACAGAATTGAGGGTTACCTTTGGAGAATGCACTGAAGGCTGCAAGAACCACCACGAGGTCCTTCTCCCTTCTCCCCCTTACTTCTTCTTGGCCGGCCACCCCAATGGAGATCTTTCCCCCTTCCTCCAACCGGCCGGCAGCAATGGTGATCCTCTTGGCTAGCAGCAGGGAGTTACACCAAGGGAAGGAGGTGCAGCCAAAGGTGCTGGACAGGGAGGGAGGGAGGCACAGGGTGGGGGTGAGTGGCGTCCAAGGGGGGAAGAGGAGGCGCCCTAGGGTTTCCCCCCTTATATGGCCGGTTGCCCCCTTCCCTCTTTGGGCCAAAGTGCTGTGGGCCGAGACCCCACAGCCCAGGTTGTCTGAACTTTGCAAAAACCCCCCTGAAACTTCTGTTAAATCTATTTTCTAAATGGTTCTCCTTGCTAAAATCGTTCTTCTCACTTAAATAAATTTGGGGTATTACATTCTACCCCCCTTAAATGGAATTCGACCCAAATTCTAATAACGCTCAACGCTAAAGAACAATCATGGCTAAAATTTACCAACAAAACCACATACTTGCTGTGAACAATTTTGGATATTGCTCGTGCATGCGAGGCTCCAATTCCCAAGTGGCCTCTCTCTCGGTCTGTTGCGACCATAGCACCTTGACATACTTCAACGTTTTATTCCATAAGACTCGTTTTGACTTCTCCAAGATTTGCACTGGCTTAGATTCAAAAGATAGATCCTGTTCAATGGTCAAAGGTTCTAGCGGGATTATATGCTCTGGATCCCTCAGGTACTTCCTCAACATAGAGACATGAAATACATTGTGCACACCGCGCATGGACTCTGGAAGGTCCAAACGATATGCCAATTTTTCAATCCGTACCAGGATCGAAAAATGCCCAACATTCCTCGGGCTAAGCTTCCCTTTTGTACAAAATCGCATAACACCTTTAGTGGGAGACACTCTCAAGAGTACCTGATCCCCCACTTCAAACTCCAACTCTCGTCTCCTCACATCAGCATAGCTTTTCTGTTTGCTCTGAGCTGCCAATATATTCTGCCTCACCAAGGCTACACGCTCAACGGTCCTCTGTACCCAATCTGGGCCCAAAACTGCCTTCTCACCCACTGCCTCCCAACAAAGTGGTGACCTGCACTTGCGCCCATATAGAACCTCGAATGGTGCAGCTTTAATACTAGAACAGTAGCTATTATTATAAGCAAACTCTGCCAGTGGCAACTGATCTTCCCAACTACCTTTCCAAGACAAAAGCAGAAGACATGAGATGTCCTCCAAAGTCCGAATGGTACGCCTGACCGCCCATCCGCCTATGGGTGAAATGTCAGATTAAGATGAAGGTGAGTGCCCAACAAGACTCTGCAGGTATCCCAAAACTTGGAGACAAACTTGGCATCCCTGTCGGAAATAATGGTCTTTGGTACATCATGAAACCTCACAATCTCACGCATGTAAATAGGAACCAAATTGCTCGCTGAGTTTGTCGTGCGGATAGGAATAAAGCGTGCATATTTGCTGAAATGATCCACTATTACCCAAACTGCATCCTTTCCTCGCGGCGAATGCGGTTATGCAACAACGAAGTCCATGGAGATATTATCCCAAGGCCACTGAGGAACCTCTAGAGGCTGCAACAACCCAGTAGGACGCTTATGCTCAGCTTTCACTTGCTGACAAACACCACAAGAAGCCACAAAATTAGCGATATCCACATTCATCCTTTTCCACCAGAAATCCTATTTCAGATCACGGTACATTTTTGTCTCACCCGGATGAACAGTGTATGGGGTGCGATGAGCCTCCCTCAGGATATCATCTTTGACCTCCGTCTTTTGTGGTACACAAAGGCGACCTTTAAACCGTAAAGCACCGGAATCATCCAAACTGAAATCTCCTTCTTTACCCCTATCCAGACGTTTTCTGACAGTCTGCAATAACCGATCATTCTGCTGTGCTTCTCGCACACGGTCTGCAATGGCTAACGTAAGGATCAACTGTGTCTCAACATGTGCTGTGCCTGCATAGCAATAAGATATCCCCATGCGGTCAAAATCAGCAATGAGGCAATCAAGGGTAGCGGGAGTCGCCTTGCAACTAAGAGCATCATTAACAACGTTTGCCTTGCCAGGATGGTACTGAATTGAGAGATCACAATCCTTAATCAGCTCTAGCCACCTGCACTGCCTTAAATTCAGATCCTTTTGCGTGAATATGTACTTAAGACTTTTGTGATTTGTGAAAACATCACAAGTCTCACCATACAAATAATGCCTCTAGAGTTTCAAGGCAAACACCACCGCGGCCAACTCCAAGTCATGGGTTGGGTAATTCTGCTCATGCTTCTTCAGTTGCCTCGATGCATAAGCGATTACTTTACCTTCTTGGATGAGAACACAACCCAGCCCAACTCGAGAAGCATCTGAATAAACTGTGAAATGCTTCCCAGGCTCAGGAAGCGTAAGAACAGGAGCAGTCACCAGCTTTTCTTTCAAGGTATGGAAACTACGTTCACAGTCATCATCCCACCGAAACCTCACATCCTTCTACGTGAGTCGGGACAAAGGCTTGGCAATAATAGAGAAATCCTGCACAAATCGTCGATAATATCCTGCCAAACCAAGGAAACTCCTCAATTCTTTGATGCTGGTCGGTCTCCACCATTATACCACTGTGGAAATTTTTCCTGAGTCAACAGATATTCCCTTATCATTTATGATGTGCCCCAAGAATCCCACTTTTGACATCCAAAACTCACACTTTTTCTGTTTAGCATTAACTTATTCTCTCTTAGTGTCTCCAATACAAGCCTCAGATGACGTCCATGATCTTCTTCAGTCTTTGAGTAGATAAAAATATCATCAATAAAAACCACTACAAAATCATCTAGATATCGTGCAACATCCTGTTCATTGTCTCCATAAAAGCAGCAGGGGCATTCGTTAGCCCATAAGACATAACCTTGAATTCAAAATGCCCATACCTCATGGAGAACGTCGTCTTTTCAATATCCTCTTTTCGGATAGGAATCTGATTATATCCAGACTAAAGATCAATCTTTGAAAATATCTTTGCTCCCCTCAACTGATCAAATAAATCTTCGATGCGAGGCAAATGATATTTATTCTTAATTGTTAACTAATTGAGGGCATGGTAGTCAAGACACATACGCGAACTACCATCTTTATTCTTCGTAAAAAGAATAGGAGCTCCCCAAGGGGACACACTGGGACGAATGAGATCTTTGGCTTTTAGATCATCCAACTGCTTCTTTGATTCGTCTTGGAAAGGACAAGCCAAAAGATATGGAGTCATGGAAAGCGGTCGAGCACCCAAAACCAAATCAATACAGAACTCCACTAGGCGAGGGGGAGGCATCCCAGGCAACTCCGCTGGAAAGACAATTAGAAATTCCCGAACCACTGGAATATTTTCTGTAGTCAAGGATGAACTCAGCTTTTATATTAGAGATAAAAGAAACACATTCTTTGTTGCACGGCTACTAGGAAACAAACTAGCCAGCACAAAAAGTGAGTGAGATGGCGCGCTCCCCTAAAAGACTATCTCTTGCCCAGACAGGGCTTGCAAGGTCACTGTCTTCCATAAACAAGAGATGACAGCATGGTAATGATGTAACCAGTCCATTCCCAAGATAACATCAAACGGTTCCATCTTCATAACCATCAGGTTAGCAAGAAATTCCACCCCATCTAAGGAAATCATACAACCAGGACAAACTGTGGAACTGAAAAGAATACCCTGAGGAGAGTTAACTAGAACTGACTGAGCTATTTGCCGCATACTCAAATTTTCCTTGCTAGCAAACTCTAATGATGTAAAAGAGAATGTAGCCCCTGAATCAAAAAGAATAAAAGCGTCCACTGAATCCACTAGAAGCGTACCTGTCACCACATCGGGACGACCTACCGACTCGGCAGTAGGCATAGCATAGGACACTGATGCTGGGGCGACGGAAGCCCCAACACCCTGGTGTGGTGGTGCCACAGCTGCTGAAGATGCCGCAACTAGAAACGGAGCCGCAGGGGTAGGCGGCCAAAAGTACCCTGGTGGCGGGATCCCTACAGAATTAGGGAGGTAAGGCTGTGGCGGTACCCAGATCGGAGTAGGAGTAGCTGCTAGCATATGCACCGATCCTCGAGAAGAAGCAGTTGCCGCTGGCGCTTGAACTGGCTCCCACTTAATGATACTAGCGGGATTCCACCAGCACACCAATGCCTTGTGGCCCTCCTGACCACAGTGGCGACATGGGCTAGACCAGGAACACTCTGAAGCGCAATGCCCGTTGCCACACTTGAAACATATCATGCCTTGCCCTAGAACCGGACGAAGCATAGGTGCAGCCGCTGACGTTCGAGATGTGACTGAAGACTGTGGCTTCGAGAACTTGGGCTTAGATGAATTCTGAGGGCCTTTGAACTTCTTGGAATCGGGCCTCTGAAAAGACCCACCTCCTCCACCAAAACTCCTCTTTTGACTACTACTAGAACCACTAGGAACCACAGTATCTCCAGCGCCTTGCAACTCCTCACTGAGCTGCATCTCTATCTCCATGCCCCTGGCCTGTTCTGCTAGGGTGCTGAAATCACGTAACTCCAAAACCCCTAACACATGGCGGTACTCAGGTTTGAGCCCCCTGCGAAACCTCTTTGCCTTATCCACGTCATACGTGGCCACAGCTGGAACAAAGCGAATTAGGTTGTTAAAACCCGGTTCATATTCTGGCACCGTCATCTTGCCCTACTTATAATTGTTCAAGGACACCTCCATCCTTTCCACAAAAGAATCCAGGTAAAACTTCCTCTAGAACTGCTCAACAAACAACTCCCAAGTAGCCGGTCCATGGGCAGCGGTCCTAGCTGATAGGACTCCTTCCCACTAGATATCTGCCTATTCCTTCAGTTGGAAGGCCACAAACTGAGCCCTCAACTCTGAAGTCATCCCAGTGCTCCAAAGTGCCTCTCCATATGTCGCAACTAGTTTGCAGCATCTACTGGTGTGCCCATCCCATCAAAGGTATCCAATCTCAAAGCGTTCCATTGATGAAGTCCCATAGCAACAATAGCATGAACCACAACAAGAGTAGCCATAGGAGCAGCAGCAGGAACAGCCGCAGGAAAATGTTGGGGCTGAGCATGGCTTCCCCGAACCTCCCCATGCTGAACCGCTGAAGCAACTTCTTCTTCTGACCCTGCATGACTGCCCTCCCCAGCTACAGACTCCTGAACCTTGGGCGGTGGTGTCGCTTGGCCCCGATCGGCACCCTGCCGAACACGACCACGGCCACGGCCTCTACCCCTTGCCATTGCTAAACACCACAAACAAGAACAACGATACGTTAAGCACAATGATCAACTATTAACTCAATCACAAGAATAACTATAATATTCAACGAAAGCGTATATTCAATGCAATAACTCAAACCCCACCTATTGTGCATAGTGTGTCAAGATTAATAATTGTAGTACTACAGACCTACAGCCCGCTCTGATACCAACTGTAACACCCCAGCCCAACATGAGCCTGGAATCTCCTATGTATAGTTAACCATATAGGAGGTTCTAACAATTATCAATAATATAACCAAATATTTACAACATCCAACTTAAATCATAATCATAGAAGCTTTCATGAAACGATAATCAACTCTATTACAAGCAATAGATGCATAAAGACATAACCAATAAAAACATCTTAGCAATTTGCTCAACTTATGAAATCATAGTCCAAAATCTATCACTCATGAGTTATTCGTGGTAGAGTGCATCAGTTCTTATTACTAGCCCTTCCCATTCATGACGTCCGTGTAAAGGGTACCTAAAAAATTTAAACAACAACAAGTATGAGTCCATGACTCAGCAAAGTACCATTAAGATAGTAATCCTATATATAACTTTGTCACAATCAACCAATCATAAAACTTCATATCAAATCAGCTCATATGCTCATGCAATGCAAATGCCACAGATGCACCTTTTCTTTTCTCTTTGCATTTACCGGTAATACGGAGTATGTATCCGTCGATGCATACTCATGCCTGTGCCTTCTAGCACAGGGACCATAAGCCCACACTACACGAGTGTAGGGACCTCAAGCCCGTTTAATACATGACGGGGACCTCAAAATCAATACTTGGCCACCACGTGGCAAAGTCTAAAGGATAATGACATAATGCATATGTGTCTATTCATTTATCCAACATAAGAATGTAACGACCAGCATCGACATTCATGAGTAAAGAACATAATCATAATACAAGCATTCATGAGCATTCACTTTAATTGTTCTACCCACTAATTGCACTTGCCTCAACCGTGTGAAGCTTGATGACGCGAAGAGGGCGCTGCCCTCGGAATCAAACCACCACCTGAACATTTTTAACAACCACACTAGGAGGACATTTTTGAACAAGACATTGCTAAAAACAAATATACAATTAACTATGCTCCCTAGCGTAACCCAAAACACCAACTCCCATGAACATCGATCTGTCCCAAAACAGAACAGTCTTCTTCTAAAAATCATAACTTTTCGTCTATCTACCCAAAAATGGTGTTCTTTGATTCTCTGGAAATATTATTAAATTACCCACATAAAACTAGTTGGTGAGACTCCTATATTCTGTAATTCTCTATCTCTACTAAACAGATTACGAAAACTGCTAAACCCTGTCAGAGGTTCTGGACAGCGAGACTAAAACTTACATAACTTTCAGTATAAACATCTAAAAATTATGTTCTCTAGCTTTGTAGAAACCTTATTAAATAACCTACAACTGTCATGTTGGTGAAATCCTCTAAAGAGTTCGTTAGCTAATTTCTAATATCCAGTTAATACTAGCTACCAGAATTCTGACAAAGTCTCTAAACAGCGATGTTGCAAAAACCATAACCTATGATCCATTCATCGAAATGACTTGATCCAAGATCCTACGGAAAGCTAATGATGTTACCCACAATTCTCTATGAGTTCCTTCTCCCTTCTCTTCCTTCCTTCTTCTTGGCCAGCCACCCCAATGGAGATCTTTCCCTCTTCCTCTAACCGGCCAGTAGCATTGGTGATCCTCTTGGCCGGCAGCAGGGAGTTACACCAGGGGAAGAAGGCATAGCCAAATGTGCTGGATAGGGAGGGAGGGAGGCGCAGGGTGGGGGTGAGTGGCGGACAAGGGGGGAAGAGGAGGTGCCCTAGGGTTTCCCTCCTTATATGGCCGGCTGCCCCCTTCCCCCTTTGAGCCAAAATGCTGTGGGCTGAGAGCCCACAGCCCAGGTTGTCTGAACTTTGCAACCCCCCTGAAACTTCCATTAAATCCATTGTCTAATTGGTTCTCCTCCCTAAATTCTTGTTTCTCACTTAAATAAATTTGGGGTATTATAGTTGTTGAAATTATTTTTCTATAATTAATTTGCTCTCGGTTCTTTTTTAATAAACGTCGATACCTCAAACAAAATTTACGAAGATCCTCCATCCTCATAATATGAGAAACTAGAGCAAGGCAAGTACCCCATTTGACCATGTTGATCCCATTATTTCAATTATTGTATTTGTTTTGCAAATTCTATTATGGATGCATGTATATTTGCTTAAAATTGCTATATTTGGGGATAACAGTAGTTATATTCCTATTCAATGCATGATCCTCCTTGAATTATTAATATCCTTACTGTTGTAGCCATTAGAGTATAGTCCAGGCAAAAAAAAATGATGTCGAATTGGGTCTTTCGAATGCGAATATTTCATAAATGCTTAGCTGGGCTCTAGTCTTTACGAAAATTGAAAGTGGATGAAATGTTGAACTTGATTTGGGAGATTTTGAAATAATGGTCCAGAGGGGTTACCTATGTTAATTTTGTATAAAAAAAATGAAAAACCTAGATTGCGACGCAGGCGAGTTATAATATGAACCAATGAATGTGAGAGGGATTCTTGCATGTAGATAGGGGAGATCCTCGCCCGAGTCAATTAAGGACTGAAAGCCAGTGCCACCAATCTAAGCCTAAGCATACAACCACATGTGCCGGTATGGAACGACCTTAGCTAATTAAGTCATCAAAAAACTAGCCTTGCATGTTAGTAGGCCGTAGTAGTGCGAGCATGTGTGATTGCTTGAAGGGGCTCCCTTTTCACATCTCCAAGTTAATAAAAGATAATTATAATACATCTCATTAGCATGCATCATGTTTTGAAGCAATTGCATAATTTATTGCACTTGGAAAATCTCAAACAAGTGTTAAACCTACACTTCAAAAAAATCGAACTCCAAAAGAAAACTAAAACAAATGCTACTAAAGTTCCTCTGGATGTAATTTATTCAAATACTATATTAATTATCATGAATTAATATAATTTGTCCCAAATTTTTGGGAATAGTTTTAACCGTCACAAAATTCAAATACAATCCAATAACCTATCTCGAGTTTGGATTTAAACTGAACAAAATATGTCTTGAATAGTAAGTTTTAATAATTTTTGTGGATACTAGACCTTCCCAAGAACCCCTCTGAATTATTTTAGGATTTTAGGAAATTTATTTCTATTTTTAAGACCCTGGTAAAAGTAGAAAAACTAATTTAAATCTCACTCAAAACCTAGACTAAACCAGCTAGCACTGTTCCATGGGCTCAAGTCCGACTCAGTGAACCAAGTCGACCAAACCACCTGAATGCACCGCATGTGAGCCGTTCGATTAGAACTCGACAGCCCAGATCTCGTAAACCTTCGGCCTAGTTTGAACGATCACGCGTGTTGTCAACCGTTCGATCTTGATCCAACGGTCCGCATGGACCCACTTAACCTGGACTCGCGCGCACACGTGAGTCGCTGCCACACTTGTAACATCCCAAAATCCTAATCTTGGGATTAAGTAATATAAAATGCATTAGGAAAAATTTCTTTGAACATTTGCATTTAAACTTTGTCCTTTTGAAAATCTTGTGTTGGTTTTAAAACTAAAACTTTAACAACATTAGGTGCTAAAAAGGAAATAGAGAAAACAAAATAAAATTTCTCTAAGTAAGAGAATGGTTTCGGGCTTTTATCCCAGGAACTATTCAACCAAAATTTCTATATGAAATTTTGTTTAGGAAAAATCATTGCAAACACCTAGGATTAGCACCTCGTTTGAATTTTGTAGAAATTCACGAAAGGTGTTAGCCTCTAAAAATTTTACTGTAGTAACTCCTTGAGCCCAGTAGCCTACAAAAAAATTTGCATAAATTTTGGACTTCGTTTGGCTGGTGAATTAAATCGGCAAAGAAATCAGCTGATAATTCAAAACCCTAAAGCCTGTACTGTTCATCGGGCTTGAGTCAAAACCCCCATGGTTGAACCCAACCCATTCGCTATATGGCCAGTCGAAGGTGCGCAAGCAATGTGAGCTGTGGGATTTAGAAATCAACCGTCCAGATCCAATGTGCCGTTCGGACCATCCGAACAACACAACCCTTGTGAGCCATTGGATCTAAAGCCAAGCGCCTCGATCAACTAGGACGTTTGGACCATCCGAACGCTTGCACAATCTGGGCTGCTCATTTTTGATCGGGCTGTCCCAGCAAAACACATGCGCACACCGTTGGATCTTTATCGGACGAATCAGATTGAGTGGGCCATTCGGACCATCCGAACAACACATTTCATCTGAGCCGTTGGTTATCAAATGAACGCTCCAGATTAGTTGGGCCGTTCCGACCATACAAACAGCACAATTAATCTCAGCCGTTCGTTTCTAATCGTACCGCCAATATTAACTCAACTCGTATCGCTTCGTTGGAGCCACTGGCTGGTGGGCCCCGAGCATAGGGACCTTCGTCCACCTTGCGCTCGGGAGCTCCAGCGCAGCACCTTGTTGAGCTCCGCCGCCCACTGGTTTTGACCTCAGCCTAGTGGTTTTGCTGCAACTCAGCTACTCCAGTCGCATCGCCATTCAACACTGCGCCCATGCCTACCCGCGCCAACTCGTAGCTGCCCATACATCGTTGGAACGCTCCGCCCTGTTGACCGCCATTGCCCGAGCCCTTCCTTGTTCATCTCCGCCGCTCAGCCTATAAAAAGGCCACCCCGAGCTTCGCATTCTCTTTTCCAACTCTGTGCGCTCACCCATTTCTCATTTCATCCACTCAATCCAACTCTAGTGCTCCGAGAGCTAAAACCCTAAAACCACCGTGCGCCATCGTCTCCGGCACCGTGAAGGGTTTGGTGTCGTTTTGTTCGCGTCACATCACATCCTTTGACAACTTGAGTATTTACCCTCACTCAATTTAGCCTTTGATCCACAGGAGCTCTCATTTGGGTCCTTCTTCTTCGTCTCCAGCCGGAACCACTGCGAAGGCCTCACTGGCGATTCAGTGCACCTCGAGCCAATTCACTGCACCTGAAGCATCGCCAAGACTCAATGAAGCTTCTACGATCATTGGATTTCACTCTCCTTCACCCAAGCTTCTTCTTCGTGAGCAACTGACTTCGCCGCTGCGCCTCACTATCGATAAACCATCTCAGGCCATCTTAGCCCCTCCGCGTCATTCCAGTACATTCCTAGTAGTCCCTAGTTGCTTATGCGTGCGTTAGTTTGCCAAGAGCTTCACTCGTTTGCCTTGTCGTTGTTAGTCGTAGGAACCCTTCCACTCGCCGCCGATGCGCCACCGCGTTGAGCCACCTCAGGCCACGCCGTTGGTGCCAGCAGGTGCGCAATAGTGTGTAGTTTCCATGTTAATCACTCACTTGCCTCGCTAAGCCCCACATCGCTGGTGAGTAGCGCAACCGTGAGCACCACCACGTGGCATGATGAAGAAGACACTATAGCATATCATTACAATGTCTAATCCAGCCTTTAACTGTTTAGTTAGTTCTGATTAGTCGCTTACATGTGGGACCAAGCTTTTAAGTTAACTCAAATCGTTAACTCCCTTTGAGTCTATGACATGCGAGCCCCACGGTGTAAGTACATAGTGTGAGCCAGTGAACCTAGTCACTAATAGTAGGCCCCATCTGTCAATGTTAACCAGAAATCCAATGAAAAATAGAAAATACGCTTTCTCCGTTAGAAAACGTATTTTCCATTTATTTCTAGATTTATCAAACCGAGTGTAGTAAAAGCTTAATAACTTTTGCTACACAACTCCAAATTTAGTGAAATTAGTCTCTAAATTTATATAAAATCATGATCTAGCTAAATATATAAAAATATTTTATTTTGGTTGCTGCTGCTTTTGTTGGATGTTATTTTAATTCTTTTTCGGCTCTTTTTAGACATCGATTATTCGAGTTATTCTTGCGACGATCAATCCGTTATACCTCCAGAACAGTAAGAGCAAGGCAAGCACCCTCTTTGATCATATTGATCCCAGTATTTTACTTATTGTAATTTGTTTTGCAAATTCTATTATGCATGCGTGTATGTTTGTATGAAAATGCTATTATCGGGAAAATGGTAGTTGTACATCCTACTTGCTGCATATGTCTCCTTGAAATATTAATCTCTTACTGTTGTAACCTTTAGAATATGGGTTAGACAATATGTAATGTCAATTGGGAATTTTCGAGTATAGTCATTGCAAAATGTAACTAGAGCAATAGAATTTCTGAAAATTGTAAAAGGACAATATGATACTTTGTGTTTGGGATTATTTTGAAAAATGTCCAGAGGAGTTACCTCTATTATTTTTTATGAAAATGACATGAAAACTTTAGTCTTTAGACATGGGCAAGTTATTGTTGTATTCTGAAATAGCGGGGATTGAAACTCACTAGTAGATAGGGTGGAGATCTTGCCCGTAGTCGGTTAAGGACTGAAGCCAGCAAATCCGGGACTAAGACCTAATTGTACAACCGTATGTGCTATTATGGGATGGTCGTAGCTAACTAAGTTATTGAAATCTTAGCCTTGCATGACAAGAGGCGTAAGTAGTCGCACATTCTTGAGGAGGGTAATGTAATCTTGACCTGGCTGAATGCCTCACTTTGACGGGTTTCCATCCGGGCGAAGTGAGGGACTTGCTCAACGGGTTTCCATCCGGGTGAGTAAGGCTCCTCATCCGATGTGTTACTATGTTACTATCAGTGTTGTTATTATTATCCCGACGAATGAGGATAAAGATTCGCAGGGCTAGTGCAAGGTTAGGACTAGATAATGTAAAGGCTGCGTCACGAACTCTAGGTTGCTTACCTTCGGTAGTGAGCAACAATATAGAGATATTTCAGGCAACTGGAATACCGCGTACTATGGGTAAAGTTGTACACCTCTGCAGACTGATAAACTATTCGAATAGCCACGCTCGCGGTCATGAGCATGCTTAGTGCGACTGGTATGGCGGTAGCTTTTGTTTTCCAAACTGTTTTGTCATAAAATGTTGGGGAACTTTGTGAGACCTCGGGGTATTTAACTTGTAATACTTAGCCATCCACTTGACCCTAGTATCACAAACCAAATATCCCGTGCCTCGGGAAAATGTATACATCCCAGAAGTGCTGTATACACACCCTTTTACAAAATCATGCATCAATTCCATACAAACATAGAAACGAAGCACAAACTTTAACCAAAGACATACATAATAGAGATTTATTACACAAGGGGCCAACCGGCCACAAAAGCTAAAACTTAAAATAACAGCGGAAGCAAATATGCCATAAGATGGCGATAAACAAAAGTCAACCGGTTTGCCATTACCCAACAAGGCAAACTGACCGGGCCGCCAGCTAGTCGTCAAAGCGAAGTCCACTCACAAAAGTTAATCCCTTGGGGATCAACCTCCTCTACAACAAATTAATTAAGCAAAGCAAATGAGTACAAAAATGTACTCGCAAGACTTACGTGTAGTGTAACAAGCCTATACATATGCTGCATGCAAGCTTATTTAAGTGGAGGAGGCTCTAGACTCATTTTCAGCATAAAGCAAGTTTTCATTTACAATAATGTAATAGATTGAAAGCAGTTTTACAATCTGTTTTTAATGTTTAAATAACAGCGAGTAACAACATAATAACAATAGATAGATGACAACAACAACATGGAAGTGACTAACCCAATAATCACCACAACAATAGCATGAGTTAACCATTCATACCACCCACATCAAGTTTTAGTTTAAAAGGTTATAGTCTAATTCTTGCGTGAAATAACCAAGCTTGTCCATAACCTAGGACGAGGCTATTCGAATAGATTTAACCCTGCAGGGGTGTACCAATGTACCCACACGTCAGACCGCCTTTTTGCCACTAGATTAAGCACACTTCCTTTGGTATGCCGGCACGGCTAAGTCCTACGAGACATTTCCAATATTGTGTATCAACTACGAGTCGCCCATATGGGAATACAACCTCCCCATACGTTGATGCGGAGTCATCAAAGATGCTCACCTCCTTATAATGGATGTTGCTCCTTGCACTGGATAAACCCCACTACTGCTCGCCCAATAGCCCACCATGCAACTCAGAGCTAACACACGCTAAAGTACTAAGTCAAGAGAGGTCCCATATCCCTCTCATGTGGTTAGCACACAAAAGTGCTTGGATCAATGGCGCAAGTAATTCGGCCCTTGTTGACTTAGACACCTTTCCATTCACACCCAACAAACACACCAACATACCATTATGCCCAAGTCTAAATTATTTTCATTTTCAGTTTTTGCCTTTACAAAATTAACATAGCACAAGTGCTGGACATAATGGAGTAATAATAACATTTGTGTGATCAAGGTAAATCGACATAGGCCTAACAACGCCTAATTCTACCGGTAGCTAAGCATTCTAAGCATGACACCGTAAAGACAATAAAAGAGCATAATTAAATCACCGAGCTCTAATTCACTATTGATACTAATAACTTATGTTTTGTGGCAGGGGATAACAATTTAAGGGCAACCATGCAATAGGAATAACTACCTCTAATCGGTAAAATTACTTTGACACAAAAGCATGCATACATACAATTTGTAAACAAAGTATTAGACTTTAAAAGTAATGGGATTATTATGATCAAACTGCTTGCCTTGCTAAAGTTGCTTAACCTGCGGTAGAGGAATACTCTCAAGATCAACGCACTTGTCGGAACCTAGCGAAGGAGCGAAAAAGAACCGATAAGAACGAAGAACACCGAAAAGACTCAAAAACCAACTTCAGCAAAAATCTCTGAAATTTTTACAATAGGTAGAGCATGATTTTTAAGGAATTTAGCAATAAGAATCAATTGATTTGGATTCGCAATGCAAAAGTTATGGCTAAAACAATTTTGCTCAGCTGGAAAAAAGCTGGAAAATTCACTTTGGTCACTATTCATCCGAAATTAAGTTTTTGGCACAAATTTCCAGAAGGGTGGTGCACCTGAAATTTTTATGGTAAAGCAAGCACTTCATAAGATGAACAACCCAATTGGATTCATCTCATTTGGAGCTAGGATGCATTTTCTATGATTTTTCAAAGACATGAAAAAGTGCACAAGTTAAATGTATTAGAAAAACTTTTGGAAATAGTGGCATGCCTAAAACCTATTTTACAAATAATTTTATTAACAGAGGAAGCCAACAAAGCTGAGTTCACTCAAAAAGGGGTTATAGAGAATTACTTATGCATTTTTCAAGTTAACTAAAATTTTAATGTAATAAATAAAGCTAAACTGATTTTAAATCTATAATCAAATTTTTCTAGAGACAAACTAAGCCTACAACCATCTTTAGATTAAAGCTTAGCTCAAAACAGAATTATCAAAATTTGAATCAACCGAAAATGATTTAAAATGAATTAGTTATGAATTTTTGAAGTTTATTGCAATTTTCTGTTGAGAAATAAAGCCTACCGAGAAAGTAAAATGACTTAACTGAAGGAAATGACGTGGACAAACGCGGGCCATTGATTTGGAATCCCATGGCCCACGCGCGCTCAGAAATGCAAGGCAAACTGTCAAGATCACAACCAACGGCTCAGATTGATCGCACCTTCGGACGGTCCGAAGCTCAAATCACTATGGGCCGTCGATGTCCAGATTAATGGCTCAGATTTGCGTGCGGTTCGGACGGTCCGAACAACACATCAGATCTAGGCCATTGATCGAAATCCAATGGTCCACACATGCTGAGCCGATGACGATGGCCCGAACGATCCAAAAGAATGTGGGCTGTTGATCTAAAAATGAACGGCCCACATTGATTGAAGTTCAAAACTCACCCGGGAGAGAGAGAAAGAGAGGCGGCCCCACATGTCAGTGGCACATGGGCTCGCACACGTGTTTAAACGCACGGGGGCGCTTTAAACACACGGGCCCATCTGTCATTGGCAGTACGGCACGAAAAGGGCGGCTATAAGTGCCTAACTCATTGATTAAAGCTGATTAATTAATGGTTAACCTTAATGTCCTAGCTACAGTGCCTGGGAGGGATTAAATGATGTGGGCCCACATGTAAGTGACTGATAATGAAACTCACACAGGTTAAATGGTGCGGGGCCCACCTGTAAGTGATCCAGGAGCCACGCACGGACTTAAACGTGCACAGTGAAGGTTTAAAGGGGCTGGGCCCACTTGTAAAACAACATTAACTTCTAAGTCATGATTAGCAATGATTAAACATGATTAGCATTTAATGATCACATCTTTGTCCTAATGACGCTCGGCACAGTGCTTACGCGTCCGACAAAATGCACAGTGCGCTTCACAGCTTGTTGCCGGCGGCTCCGGCCATGGCGGCGCGATCCAATGGTACCGACGGGTGCGCAATAGCAATGCGCACTTGATGGAGGCATTCTCAACGGCGGCGGTGGCCCCACAACGGCGGTGAGCCGGCGAGAGGCGGCGGTGCAAAGCACGGTCGAAAGTGAAAATAGCCAAAAAGCTCCGCAGCTGTTCTGAGAAGTGGTGCCCGAGCATCTAGGGGCTATGTAGGAGCTACCTTAGCGCTGTGGAGGCTAGGAGGCGAACGGAGTTACTCCGGCGACGAAGAACTTGCTGGACCCGAGGAAGATGAAGAGGAGAACACTGCCTGAGCAAGATGGACAAGCCCGGGTCATCGAGAGAGCTTTAATAGGGTTCATAGAAGGCCCACAAGCAAGGAATTGAAAAGAGAAGTTGCTTACCAGAGTTGAGGAAGAAAGGGGTGGTTTTCGGCCGAATTTGAACAAACCCCAAATGTGACACTTCCTGTGAATGTCAACACAAATTAAATTAGGGTTAATGCTCAAGATGATGAGAGGCTCAAGAGGGAGCAAAAAGATGGGAAGAAAAGCCACTGGAACCCTAATGTCACCGAGGAGCTTCAAGGTCCATTAATGGCGGCAGAGAGGTTCGTTGGTTTTGAGCTCAAAAGAGCAAGGAGGAAGCTAAGCAAACCGCAGAGGTGTTGAAGGGAAGCCAAGGAGGGGCTCAGTGGCTTTAAATAGCCGAAGGGGTTAGGGTTTAGCAAGGACCAAAGCTCGCGGTGAGCTAGGTCTATGGCGCTGCTGCGGCGAGTTGAAAGGATGGGAGCAGGCACGACCAAGACTTTTGAGGGCGGCCACTGACGCGCATTAATGGCCAGCTCAAAGAGTCGTTGAGGAGGACGCTATGGAGGGGACAGTGCACTGCGCCCGTTGCTTACTCACGCCATGGCGCGCTGGCGGGAGGTAAGGGACAACCTGTTCAAGGGCCCCACCAGTCAGCTACGCAACATGGCTCAAGTCTAAAACAGTGGAAGGGTTGAGTCAGACCCCGAACAGGCACGGGCCCAACTCAAAGACGGTTAGATCCAGGTTGGATGGCTGGGATTTAAATAAGGGTTTGGAGGCTTCCAAAAGCTCCCAAGCAACCGTGGCCATCCGATGCTAGATGAACGACTGGGATCGATTTGCCAACTCGGATGGTCAGAACGACCCATCAAATCTGAAGCGTTAGATTATAATCGAATGGTCCAGAGCCCTGGTACGCTTAGTTGGTTGGGCTCGACCAAAGGTGCGAGCCGGTTTGAACCATGCGACCGGGCGCGACGCGGGAAAGAACACGCAGCGTTAGATCTCGATCCAACGGCTGAGAATGCGCGCGCGATTGAGAGGGTCGGGCTGAGCGGGAAAGGGTTGGGCTGAGCGCTAAGGCCCACCCGATGGAGATCCAACGGTGGAAAAAGCTTGAGCCAAACACAGGGGTTTGACTGAGATTTGAATTTTGAGCTGAAACTTTGAAGAATATTTAGAGATAGCAAACTAACTCCAAAAATTGTAAAATTTTAAATGGAGGTTGCTGATTTTAGGATAAACCTTATGTAAAATTTCCAGAGATCTTTATGCACAACATTTTTCTCCAAAATTTTTAGAAGGCTTGCTCTAGGGTTTGACTGGCCTCCAAAAATTATCAAATAATTTCTAAAAATTATAAAATAATTCAGAGGTGTCACACAGCTTCCCAAGAACCAAGGAAACTTATGTTTAGAAGTTGCACACAAGATTCCCAACAAGGAGGTCATGGCTTTAGTCAACAGGAGATTTTGGTTTTTAATTTCCCATAATTCCTTTACAAGAATTACAGAAAAGTTCAAAAACTTCAAGATGCCAAAAAAGTTTTAATTTCTACTCATTTTCTTACATTTGAAACACACACCCAGATTTGGGATGTTACAGTAATGACATGGGGTTTTACTTTGTTGAGTTAACTGTCATGTCTATAGTTTTGTTGCTATGTCTATAGCCGATTGTCATTTGATGACTGAATTGCTATTTCTATAGCAGTATTGCCATGTCTATGGTTGAACCAAATCTGTCAGTGCCATTTCTATGACGAAATATTGATTATATTTTTACAACCTGGTATGGTTGTGAGTGTTTGTTGATACTTATTTAGTTACTTTATTTACTGTCCTGTACTTACTTTTTCATAAACTGCTCTTTCAAATTTTGTTGCAAATTATTATTTATGATTATTGCAAAATAAACTTGGCTTTGAGCAAATGAACATGTAGAGTAGAGCCATACACTATTAGCCTTGCATCTAATATAATTTTTGCGATACACTACAAGTATTGCTGAGTACACAAGTACTCAATCTTGCTGGCTGAGTACACAAGTACTCAATCTTGCTGTTGTTGTTTCTTTAGAATTTGCAGATGATCCAACGCCAGATGACGAATTCTATGCACCTGGCACCGAAGGGTTCGGTGACGAGTCTACTTAGGCCTTATTTCCTTGTTGGTTGCCTGAGGGATCAAATGGACATACCGCTGGACTTTTGCTACTACTACTACTACTATATCTTCGGCTACTATTTTACGTTATCTGATGGCTACTTTTATTTGGCCGGTGAGCCGTGGGTTGTAATAACTCTTGTAACAGCTTAAGTAGATTATACCCTTTTGCTTTATTTTAGTATGTGACTGTATGAATGTGATGCCAAATGTTGTGAATGTGTGTGCTAGCCTTTATTCCTGGGACTAGCAAAGTATACACATAATATCCACGGGTATTCCACGCCCGGGGGTCTGACAACACTAGGCCCACCTGTTGGATCCTTCTCGCTCCTCTCGCTGACACGCCCATCGATTCACGTAGAGCGCACTCGCCACGTGGCCGCGATGCCATGAGCAGCTCCGTCGACAGCGTCAATCCACCGCCCGTTTCAGCCAACCCCGAGCATCGCCTTGTAACGCTGCCACCATTTTCATCATCTCCCCGGGATAATACCCCTCACACCCCCTTCGTTTTCGCCATCTTTCCTCTCGGTGGCTGAGGAAAGAGGAGCTCTCCTCTGCTCTCTACCCCGGTGATTTTCAACCGCGTGGTTTCCCTCTCTTCTACCTTCAATGCCGTGTCCATTTTAGGTAAACTCAGCTCATGTCCTTGCTTGTATCTCTTGAACCACAGTGGTGCCATTCGGCATTTCCAGAGCGCGCACCCGAGTGACATCATCATGCCAACTTGGTACTCGGTGAGTATTATCCTCCCATTTTCGCGTCACATTGTGCCTCTTTACTCAATAATGAGAACCCCTCAATCAATTTTGATAATTCATGACAGGGTTGTGGTGAATCGAAGTTTCCCTCTTTTCGGCCGAAGAACCAACTCTTCGTCTCCCACTTAATTCGGTAAGCCATTATCTGATTCCTTGCTCCTATAGCATGCTCTTAAGGTCCTTGAGCTATCCCGAGAAATCACTCATCCTAAATCTCCTCAGGGTCACTTCTCCACGTGAAGCCGTGCCACCGCCGTCATCTTCTTCGACGCCGGCCAAGCTCCAAGCTGCTCCGAGCCTCTCCGAGGACCCATTCAGCTCAAGTAGCTTCCTTATAGTCCTTAGAAGCTTGGGCACCCGCTGGATTGAACGCTGTGGAGCTATATTACTATGTGCATGGTTGCCGTATTCTCGCCATCGCTTAGCTCCAGCTAGCCATCAGTACAGGCCGTCTCAGACCTCACCACCACCACCCAAATGTGCGCACTTCTATTGCGAAGCTGTCCCGAGCCTTGGGTGGCTCTGCCGTGGCGCGTAGCGCCAGTGAGCCACCGGGCAAGCGTGCGGGACAAAATTCCCATTGTCGTACGCGGCCACGTATTGTAGCAAGGTGATTAGGTGTTAAATAGTGATGATTAGCATTTAAACACCGTCTTAACGTCATAATGTATCACTTACATGCGGGCCCCACGCACAAAAGTCAGGGGAGATAAGGGATATGTGTGAGAGACTGACGAGTGGGCCCAAGGTCACTTAAGCCGTGCGCGGTGTGCATGCACGCGTGAACCAAGTCCACTGGGCCGTGACGCTGACATCGGGACCAACTTGTTAGATCGAGAATTTTAAATCGGAAGTAAAAGAAAAATGCACTATTCACCAGGCCCATGGGTCAGTGACTGAGGCTAGTGCAGCCCTCGGTAAGAAAAGTCAGAAATGCTTTAGGAAATTCGAAATCTATTATTTTACACACTGAAAAATATAAATAACTTCAAAAATACATAACTAATTCATCTCAACTCCGAAATGGTTGAAACCAGTTTTGATAATTTTAATTTTTAATAATATTTATTAGAAAATTGGTTTCAAACATGTCTCTCTAAAAGAAATTATTATTTTTGAGAATGATCCATAACTCTATTATTTTTACAATAGAAAAAGGTTGATGACTTTAAAAATGCATAACTAATTCATAAAAACTCCAAATGAGATGAACCCAGATATTTTGAACTTGTAATAATATTCTCTATTTATCTATATAATCCTTATATCCCCCACTGCTCTACAAATTTTGGCCAAATAATTAAATTGCATGAACTTTAGACATACTGAAACCTGAAATTCAAATTCCTATAACTTTCACATAGCAACTCCAAATTGAATAATTCTTTCACCTAAATTCATATAAAGTCATACACTAGCCATTGTAGAAAAATCATGCATTTTGAGCATTTTGATTTTTGAGGTATTTCTCAGTGTTTATCGATATCGTTAATTCTATAGATCCCAAGCAATTGATATTGACTCGTACGCTACTGAGGGTGACCAATTGACCTACCAGAAAGGCAAGCATCATTTGAACTTTCTTTTGCACAATATGTGATTGCAATTTTTTGATAAGTTAGTGCAATGATAATTGCTTGCATGCTTATTTTGCTATGTCGCTATTTTTGTGATATGTAGTTAGTTATATCCTTTTCATTGAGGTTAATCTTGAATTATTCTAGTACCAAACTCTTAAGATAGGTTATGTGAATTATTGTACGGTTTTGCTTAGCCATGCAAGTCTAGAAACAGTAGTTTGATTGTCGGGAATAACCCGACAATTATGGAAAAAATTCACTTAATTATTATTCATTTTATTTCAGATCTTCGTATCTATTTTATGAGTTAAATTTTGTCCTTTTAAATGAGTTTTGAGGTCTGGTCAAGTGATTGCTAGTGAGGGTGCCTTCGTGCACGAGATCGGATATGTGGTTGTCTTGTCCGGACTATTAAGGACCAAACTTTGGTACCTACGATTCAAGTAAAACTCGTGCTATCACACGCGGTATATGGGTGTTGTACGGTTAAGTAGGGGGAATGTTTTATTGTGTTACGTCCCATGGTGGTGTAAGGGCACTTGTGTTGATCATTTGTCCATAGGAGCGGATGTAATGTTCTATAGTGTGCAAGGGAGCACCAATTTTTTATTTGTGCATTGCATCGGTATTTCCAATACAACTTGTGAGCTACTTAGCAAGTGCTATCAGTCGCTTGTACTAAGTAAGGGAACATCTTGCAAGGGAGACTTAGTCCAATGGGATTTTCTTGCCAAAAATGACTGTATCTCGATTCTCCCCGGCTGGCATACCTAAGGAAGTGTGCTATTTTCGGAGGCATCTGGAGGCTTACAGGCTAATCGAGTTGTGTGGGTAAAGTAGTACACCTCTACAGAGATAAATATATTCGAATAGCCGTGTCCACGGTTATGGACGATCGCTTGAGTATGTGGCTACTAATTGTTAGACTTTGAATTAAAATTTGTGGGTACAACTTGGTATTCGGTATGAGTGGATGTTCATGCATTTTAGTGTATCAAAGTGGGCTGCCACTTTGATGATTGTTTGATTCATTTATTTATCTTTGTACTACTTTATCACATGCTTTACTTCTACTTTAAATCTATTTTTAAAATGGGAATTGATAAACTAGTATGTGTAGGTTGCAAAAATTGTGGTGTTTTTCGCAAAACTAAAGCCACTAATGCTATCCTTTGAATATCCTCTATGCATAACTAATTTTATCTTTGTGTAAGACTTGTGAGTACAACTTTGTACTCAACCAGTTTGTCTACTGGTTCCAGGTATAGAGGACTGTGAGCCCGCTGAGCTTGTGAGTGTTGATTTAGGCAACACTGACGAGTAGTGCTATCATTTAACTCCTAGTCGGTTGTCGATGGGTTATGGGGCATACCATGCTAGACTTTTAGTTTATTTACTTGTTTCCACTGCTACTTTATGATCTCATTTGAATTTGGCCGGTCGGCCACTTGTAATAGTTGTAGACTTGAACTATTATGATGTATGTCTTTTGAACTATCAGTGTATGAATGTTGTATTGATATGATCAATGTTGTATGTGATTGGGTATGTTGGTCGCTGATCTTGGGAGCCAACATGGCCCCGTTTTCGCTGTTCATGGATTCCATTTTAACTCACTAAATGTGGTCTTTGATTGTTTAGAGAACAGATAATCATGCAGTACTCGTAGGGGAGCGGTATGAATGATCACCAGAGCTCTAGTTTCAGTAAAGACCTCTCATTTAGATGGAGTTAACTTAGAATCCATTTACCTGGAAGTCCAGAGTAATCTCCTAAAGATTGGGCGGGTCTCGGTCTTACGAAAATAACCCAGGGGCTCCCACATCCCTTCACCGAGGTGTTGGGACCAAAGCCTTCCAACACAATGGTGAATGCCTCACTAAGATGGGGGTGTGCCTGCATGAATTGAGGGTTTTCATTCGCCGGGCTAGTGCAAGGTTAGGACTAGGTGATGTAAAGGCTTTGTTACATGCTCTAGACTGCATACTATAATGTTGTGTGCGATGGCATCAACAGATTCCGAACAAACTAGAGAATTTGTGTAATGTGGGTAATGTTACACACCTCTACAGAGTGTAAATCCATTTAAATAGCCATGCTCATGGTCATGAGCATGCTTAGTGCAGTCACATCAGGTATAGTCTCTACTTTTGCAAAAATAGTCTTATCGGAAAATGTTGGGATGGATATTTTGATGTTGCTATTATGAGTGTCATATCTATGGCTGAGAATAAGATGTTGATCATAGCCAAGGAGGGTTGTGATTTGTGATTTGTCAAGTTACTTACTTGTCGTGCCTTATTTATTTAACCACTCTTTAAACTTCCATTGCAAAATACTAAGTATTGATATTGCAAATAAAAAAAACTTAATGCTGAAAACAACTTGTAGCATAGAGCCTCATCCCTTGTTTGTCAAGCATGTATATAAATTTTGCAATATACTACAAGTCTTGGTGAGTACGCAATGTACTCAATCTTACTTAAATTATTGTTCAGAGGATGAGGATGACCAAATGCCAGACGACGCCTTCTTCGGTCCTAGTACCGGGGGGTATAGGGACGAGTCTTTCTAGGGTTTACTCCTTGTCGGTTGCCTGAGGGTTTGGATGGACATACCACTGGACTTTTGTGATTAATCTATTAAATTTCCACTGCTACTTCTGATACTTGAACTTTTATTTGGCCGGTCGACCCTTGTATTGTAAACTATGTAATCGCTTAAGTTCATGCACCATATTTGTTTCATGTTGTATGTAATTGTGTTTGGATGTGTATGCCAATATTGTGGATGAGTGTACTAGCCACTGATCATGGCACTAGTATAGTACACACACGAGGATTTAGGGTATTCAACACCCGGGGTCCGACATATTGTTTGTCCAGGGAGTGTGGCCTCTAGTGCCCTACCGTCGCCTCGCTATGCAGCTCCAAGGGGATAAAGAGGCAAGTGCATAGTAGACAGTATTCGATGGTTGATCATTATATTCTTTATCACTTATTACCATTATATTGTTTGTGCTTTTATCTTATTTAATTGCAAACAATGTGAATGGTCATGATATGAATCGTATTGATGAATTCAAGAAATGTGGATAATGGTATTATTGATGAACCTATGATAAATTGTTCATTCATAAGCATCATTGCATAAGTGAAGGTGATTATGGTGATCACACATCTACCTTGTTGGTAGAGACTCCACGAGAGTGGAGGAGGTCCCTGATCCATTAAGGATAGGCTTGATGAAAGGGTGAACATTGTCGTGAGTGTTGACCCATACTATACCGTATACACGAACAAAAGTGCATGTGGACATGTAGTGTAGAGACACCTTGCATTTAATGAAAAGAGAAATTGAGATTTGAGTATGATAAGAAAGATGAGTAAATAATGATGTTGATGATGATATTGTGTATGGTTGAATTGAACATTGTCCATTGTTTATTGTTGTGCTTGCTGAGTTGTTGACTCAGTCTGGCTCTTTTGTTGTTTTTAGGTGACCGTTGATGACTTTTCACTTCGGAAGGGCTAGCGCATATGAAACCACAACCTACTCTCGATTACTTGATTCATTGGACATGAAAACTCATTTTATAGCTTGATGATTTTATAATTAGGATATGATAGTATTGCTTAGCCATATATGATGGGTTGGATTTGATTATTCATTTAATAGACTTTATTCGGTTGGTTTGTATCAATCTTGGTTTATTATCTTGCTATGCTTTCTAGGAAATAATTATCTGTGATTGCCATATCGTTATGTTTGTGTTAATGTGACCCGTGGACTGGTTTTTATCAATGAGATGCTTGCTGTAATTTCCTGTTAATTGATGTTAAAATTGATAGTTAGTGTAGTTTAGTGGCATTTTAAGCTCTGTGTTGGGCCAGGGTGTTAAGGGGGGCGCCGTGCGGGGAGCTTGTTGAGGTCATGTGCCTCATCAAGGGAGGTAAACCCTAACTCTAAATTTATTTTCCCTTTTTTAATCGAGGTGAGTTTTCTTGAAATGACTTGAAATTCCTCCAAAGTTTGAGATGATTTTTTTCCTGATGTGAACTTTTCTATTTGAAAGTTTCTGATTTAAAATTTTCCTTTTTAACATTTTCTGATTTGAAAATTTTTAACTTAAAAGTTTTTGATTTTTTTAATGTCTTGAGAAGGATGGATAGGGGCTTGGAGTGGGGAGAGAGAGGAGGAAGAAGGAGTAGGGTGAGGTTCTGGGAAGGCGACCGCAAGGCACCATGCGCTGCCACGTGGTGGGGGGTCAACAGCGTGACCTCCACCCTATGCGGACAGTCCCAAGGTAGGAACCCCAAAGTGGAATATGCTAGATATTTTAAAAAGAAAATGAACTTCCTTCCGTGGACACTAATTGAAGCTGAGCTATAACCACCATTAGATGTTATTAGAAAAATAAAGAAATATGCTAGAAATTAAAAAAACAAAACATTCGGCTCTTAACCTGGTGTGTTGAACTATAGTGGCCATGGGATGTTAACTATTAGAATATATGTTAATGTGTAATTTAAAAATATATATAAAATAAACCTTACGCAAAGAAAAAAGTGCTAAAAAAGTAGCGTTCCATCTAGACTACTCGTGCATGAGACGTACACGCAAATGCCGCTAGCTAGCCTTTTTTGTTCAAGTCCCTTTTCTTTTCTTTTTTTTATGACTTCCAATTAATTTGGGCATTTTCCCAATCGGTGTTATGTGATTTGTCATATGGATTGGTAGGACCAATTATAACAAGCCATACAAAATTATGAGTGATTTAAGTGTCATGATAATAACAAGTGAGATTGAATCTATTCCCTTAGGGTATATACAATCG
Source organism: Phyllostachys edulis (assembly GCA_036346405.1). NCBI lineage: Eukaryota > Viridiplantae > Streptophyta > Magnoliopsida > Poales > Poaceae > Phyllostachys > Phyllostachys edulis. The sequence continues at coordinate 49,991,024 of CM070556.1, forward strand.
TACAGATAGCTGTTGTCTATAGTAACTCTCCATATTAATTTCTGAGTGGGTTGTGGTGATACAATCGGCTACAGGATTGTAAACAACACGCAATCTTTTAATGCTTTCCTTGGTTTTGGTGATACAGTTGGCTACATGATTGTAGATAACATATTTCTCTCTCTTTATTCTCTTTCATTCACGTCAGGTTAAATCCTACGTGGCAGAACCTATAAACAGCTGATGTAAGTTTATTGTATATGACCTTAGATTTTCCCAGCTATAGATTTTTTTAGATAATGAAAGAGAAAAACTCTCTCCCGGTGTAACGTCCCAAAATTTAGGTTTTCAAAAATCTTTTAAATAATTTAGGTCCCTGGAAAATTTCACCAAATTTTATTCGAATTAATAAAGCTTAATTGGGAATTTTCTAAATTAAAAATATTTAATTTGACTAATCTAAACATCAATTAAATAAAAACCTGTGTTATTTAGCTTTCTTGTGTTCCAACGAATTTTCTGATATTTTTCTGGATTTGTTTGCTATTTTATTTGCCCTCCTTGATTTTTGGGATTTTATTTAATTCCGAAAATCCTGCTTTTCTCTCTCCTGCCGCACTGCTACAGTACCATCGGGTACAGGTCATCCGGATCCAATGTGCTACAGTAATCGCGAGACACTGTTCATCATCGTTTTCCTTACGCCCGACCGAGTCGCTGGCCAAAGTTTCCGTCCGTTCCAACTCAAAATTCAAAATTTTATATCTTTCTTCTCGGTGCGTAGAAAAGCGAGCCGTTTGCGCTGACGCGTCCGTCTTGATCTCTTCTTTCAATCCCCTAATTTGGTTTCCTCCGAATCATCCTCGTTTCGTCGCAATCTGCAGAAAACCGAGCTTCAACCGAAGTTCTTCTCCGGCGAACTGCGCCTTCGTCCGACGTCCTCCGGCCAAACCGTCTGCGGCGTTGGCTTCGCGTCGTCGTCCTCTACGTCATGCTTCCTTCCCCTTCGCCCGAAGATCGCCGGAGCACCGTCGACCATGTCGAGCCATGACGTTCGTCAAGCCCCTCGCTTCCTCGGTGAGTTTCTCTAAAATCCGATCGCGTCATCTCGTGCCCCTCGTTCATACCTATCTTTCCCCTCTTTTAGATTCGAGTTTCATCAACCGTGCGCTGAGAATCGAGCGTTCTCTCTCCTCTTGTACGTCATCTTTCTCTGGCCAATTACTCCGTAACCGTTGATCCCCTGCCTTCAACTCCACCACCGTTGGGTTCGCATCGCCGCGTTCTACGCTGTGCTCACCTCCCTTTTCGCAGAGCATCACCGGAAGCGTTACGCGTCCGTGAGGCCGCCGTGGTCGTCGTTCTTCGCGTCGTTGCCGTCGCATGGAGCCGAATCTTGATGTCTGGACCGCGTCATCATCTCCGCCTCGTCGTTTCCTTTCCGTTTTGCCCCTTCGCCGCTGCTGCGTCGCCTTCGTCCGCCGGCCATCACGTGAGCTTGATCAGTCATGCACTGTAGCATTGTTTTGTTAATGTGTTGTCTTCAGAGCGTCTTTGCTGTTATCTGTTGCCCCGTTCTTTTCTGTTGATTGCTTTTCCTCTGATTCCTGCCTCCCATCTCAGTGCCACATAGCAGCCGAGCCGTGCGCTCGCGGCCGCCGTCCTGGTCTTGTGCGCGTGTGCTACTAGCCGTTCTCACCACCGCCCTTCTTTTTCCCCTGTGCGGGCGCTGCACACCGGCCGCTGCTCCCTTTTCTCCGTGCGCTGGCGTGAAGCCAGCAGCCCAGCTCCATGCCGCTCAACCCTACCACCATGCCGCTTTCACTCGCCCGTTCGCAGCCCATCGCCGCCTTACGCACGCTGCGGCGCAGCTGCGCGTTCCATCGCCGCCGCCGCTCTCGGGCGTCAGGTTCTACCGTCGCCCGCGACTATAAAAGCGCCGCCTCCTCAAGCGTCCGCGTCACCTCGTCGCTAAGCCGCCATCTGTGGTCTTCTTCTCCGAGCCGCCGCCGCGACATCGTTCGAGCTCTGACCGCTGCTGCCGTCGAGCCGCAGCTGCGTCGTCTCACTTCAACTCGATCCGCCGCATTTCGGTTTCTCTGCCGCCTCCGCGTGCTTGCCCAAGACGCGCCGCCGCCCCGGTCTCGCTGGTGCCACAGTATCTAAGCGCCGCCACCGGCCGTCGATCCGCCGACTCGCCACCCGTCGGCCACCCAAAGGCACCACTGCTCATGTATGTTTGTGTACGTGTATGTTCCAGGAGGCGTGTTCGGTGTCACATCGCCATGTCACTGCCACATCATCACCTTGTCCTCCGTGGCAGCCACCTAAGCCACCCACATGGCATCCACATAATCCTAACCCTAAACCACACCGTATAGACTCGGTTCACCGTGAACCAAGCTCATCTACCATGAACCCTAAACCCTAGCTCATGGACTGGTCCATAGACGATGGGCCCACATGTCAACCCCTAATCATATTTTTGGAAATTCATTTAATTTCGATATTCAATTATCCGATTGGTCCCACATATCATTCACTACCCTTGTCTCTCTCACTTACCAAGAGACCCCACTTGTAAGTATCCAATTCTTTTATTTTATTTAATCCAAGGAATATTCTTCAATATTCTTTTCTCTATCAATTTCATCATTTCATGTGATCTTTCTAAGCTCACATCGCTTGCATCCGAACTCCGATTGAGTCCATTCAAATTCCTAAATTCATCTCAATTCTTTATCTACCTTTCAGTACCATTCAATTTCAGTTTGGAGTTTATTTGATTTGTCTTTTGTCTTTGGTTTGTTTTATGTGTGCTCTCTCGTTAGGACGTCAAGTCCTGAGTCGTCAGAAGGAGCTCAAGTTCAAGGAAGTTGAAGATCGGGTTAATTCAAGATCGTCATTGCTCTAGCAAGGCAAGTTGTACCTTTGATCATATTGAATCCCAGTTTTCAAAGGTTACTTTGATTCAAATTATTGCATTTACTTTAAGTATTTATTTAAATGCTTTTGGGTGTAGCTATTATCCCATTTGTTATAACCTCCTTGCCTATTTGATATGTCATAATCTTTTGTCACCCTAGCTTGGTTATTTAATAGTTGGTAATATTGTAGCACCAACGTGGGTTGGTTAATCGAGTAGATTGCTTAGCCATGCCACGAATCATTTACTCATGTGAGACCGCAATTATTAATCGACTAAGTGATTATGCAATCTTATAATAATCTGTGTGTACTATGTGTCTTTGTGGCATGTGTTGCACTTAAATCAAGCGGGTGGTAAAAAGATTTGGACCGAGGCAAGTGGTGGATACTGTGAAATGGTGGATCAGATGATCTGTGTGGACAATAATCTGTGTGATCTGTGTGGACAATAATCTGTGTGATCTGTGTGAATAATAGTCTATGTGGTCGTGTGGTTTAGTTGGCATGTGGAAGTCTTGCCTTGGTCAATTAAGGACCTCACCATGTGCGCTTATTGAGCTGGGCCTTAACCAGTACAACCACATGTCCGGTATGGGACGGACCGCTAATTAATTAGTGATGTTTTGATTGATTCTGTTTTGGTTGACAATTGAGGCGCAAGAGGGCCAAAGCTAAACCTTAGCGAAGCGTAATCGGGTCAAAGCAGGACTTTGTAAAGGCCTTGTCACGTGCTCTAGACTTCTTACCTAAGGTAGTGAGCAGTGGTATCGACGGATGCCAAACAAACTAGAGAATTCGTGTCTTGTGGGTAAAGCTGTACAACCTCTGCAGAGTGTAAAACTATTCGAATAGCCGTGTCCGTGGTTATGGACGTGCTCGGGGATTTCACACTAGGGGTAGATCTTCATAAAACTGTGTGGGAAGGGAGCTGTGTGATCTAAATCATATGGCTATGTGAATAATCTGTTTAGGCTGTGTGTGTCTTTGTGAAATCAAATTGTTAAATTATGATTATCTATTTGTTTTACTTGGTTTTCAATCTATTATTTGTATTCAATTGCAAATGTTGCATTTCTGCAAAATAACCACAGAATGCCATTCCCTTGGAATAAGCCTGCATCTATAATTGCATTTCTGTGGTATGACTTGCGAGTACGGTGTGTACTCACGCTTGCTTTGACGAATCAAGGTATGAAGGAATCGCCATCAACAAGGTCTACTTCAAGGATCGTGGAGAACTAGGTCACGACCTCACCGATTGCTGTGGGCATATGGATGGGCTTCACCGAGTTATCCTGTTTGTTGGCCGCAGCCTTCATTGAGGTTTTTGCCTTCGAGGCATTAATCGTAAGCTTTGACCTTAAGGTCTTTACTCGATGTTTATTGTAATTGCCTATTTATTAGTTATCTTTGTATATGGAAATGATATTTCACCGATGTTGCCCTTTGTGTGCACTAGCGTGATCTGGACTAGTGCAGTATACACAGAGGGTCCAGAATTGTATTTTTGGGTCCCGACACCCGGCCTCTGCATTAAGGATGCACACAGCCCATTTTATTAAAGAATCACAAGCACCAAAATAACCAACACTGTTAAAAGTGGCTTAAATCCTTACAACCAACAACTGAAAGCAAATCACACTCGGGTATTGCAAATCCTGTGACTAAGCTGCCACCCATGAGAATTGAGGATTTGCTTTGCCACAACCTCCAACCTTAGGATTCGGCCCAAGATAGTTCTCATACGGGCCAATTTACAGAATTTGCCCAAGCACTCAGCCATAACCCACATAATAAGATAACCTGCAAGGGATTAATTACAATCTTTTTGTTAAAAACAACATCATTCCGATATAACCAGATAGAGTGTCAGACCCCAAATTTGGAATTTGGAATCCACTGTGTCAAACTGTGCTATTCCCTAGATCAGTAGATAGCACACACATATACATTCTTGGACCATTCCCATAACCATGTAAGCTCAAAGCAGACCTACGGTAGGTCCATAGTTACGACCATACTTGGTTGAAAAAGGAAATCTGGAGAGGTCTTGAAAAGGTCCTGAAGGTCTTAGAGAGGTCCTAAAGAAGTCCTGAGGAGGTCCTGGAGTTGTCCCTAGGAGATCCTGGGGAGGTCTTGTAGAAGTCCTAAAGGTCCCAGAGAGGTCCTGAAGAAGTTCTGAGGAGGTCCTAGAGTTGTCCCGAGGAGATCTTGGGAGGTCTTGAAGAGGTCCTGAGGAAGTCCTGTAGTGGTCTCGTGGGGATCCTGAAGTAGTCCTAAAGAGGTCGAGGGAGGTTCTGAGGAGTAGTCCTGTAGAGGTTCCGAGGAGGTCCCAAGGAGTGGTCCTAGAGAGGTTCCGAGGAGGTCTTGGGGAATGGTCCTAGAGAGGTTTCGTGGAGGTTCTAAGGAGTGGTTCGAGAGAGGTTCCGAGGAGGTCCTGGGAGTGGCCCTCGAGAGGTTCCGAGGAGGTCCTAGGGAGTGGTCCCGGACATGTTCCGAGGAGGTCCTAGCGAGTGGTCCCGGAGAGGTTCCAAGGAGGTCCTGAGGAGTGGTCCTAGAGAGGTTCCGAGGAGATCCTGAGGAATGGTCCCTAAGAGGTTCCGAGGAGGTCCTGAGGAGTGGTTCGGGAGAGGTTCCGAGGAGGTCCTGAGGAGTGGTTCGGAAGAGGTTCCGAGGAGGTCCTGGGGAGTGGTTCGGGAGAGGTTCTGAGGAGGTCTTGAGGAGTGGTCCCGGAGAGGTTCTAAGGAGGTCCTAAGGATCACACCTGGTCGTAGGTGGTATAACTACACTCAATGTAGACCGTGTTCAGGGTGAATAGTGCTCATGTGAACAATTGAGCAATACAAGCCCGCAACATAACATATATATTTATACATACCAGGCCGTGCGGCCAATTATTTTACAAAAGAGCCACAGAACAGAAATCTTACAAAAGTTAGAGTACAGAAACAAAGATAAGTGCGAAAGCAAAACAAGTCATAGTGGATCCATTCACTCTACCCACAGGCAAGCGACTAGGGGTTCCAGCCTAAGCTTCATCATCTTCACCATCTTTTGGTGCAACCTCCGAGTGGTAGTGGTAGTAGTAGGGGTCTTGATCGCATGTATCTGAAAGAATATATTGGACGAGCCTGAGTACACAACCGTACTCGCGAGCTGACACACAATGCAGTCATATAGATGCAGGGCTAGTCAAGAGAAGTTTTAGAGTTTTTTTATTTGCACAAAGCCAAGTTTGAACTAGATAAGTAGTAGAAAATCCTGAGACTTAGCATTTTTGACAATCTGTTTTAAATGAATTTTCATTTGTAAGGTACTAGTGGAGGTCCCACCTCCAATACCATTGAGTGGCTCCATCCACTCAATGCTCGGGCTATCCCATATTTACCACTGGTCCCCGACCAGGCTTTCTCAAATCCCTGGGGTCCCACCCCATCCTTCATTTCATCACAAATGGTTTTGTAAAAATGAAAGCTATATCGAGCAAGTTCTCAGCACCGCTCTTGACCGTGAGCACAGCTATCTAGATAGTTTTCTTACTCTGCAGAGTTCGCACACTTTACCCACAAGAGGTAATCGTCTTGATATATACACATGTTTCCTTAGACATGTGAATCAAGGGGAGATTACCACAAGGCCTTTACAATGCTCAACATCGACGCACTCCATCCGCTACACTAAGGTTTCCACCGCCCGGAGCCATGCTCCCAGGAGGCCCCCTCTTGTGGCGTGCGGTTCCCGTGGCTTCGTTCTCCCCCGACTATCCACCCGTATTCCACCCAACGGCGGAGCCACGCCGAGACGAGAAAATTAGTTGGCCAGGTCGTACCCATTATAGACTTGTGGTTGCACTATTTTTGCATGAGAGGTCATTCTAAGATTCGGTCCTTAATTGACTCGGGTGGTACATCCACATACCAACATTCTCTCGTGCCCCCGGCACTAGCCACTCTTTCCAGCCACCCGAGTCGAAAACAGTTTTTAGGTTTTCTTTGTTTTGAAAATATTCTTTAGTCCAACATACCGGCCGGGCTCGGCCTCGCCCCAAATCACTTTCAAAAAGTTTTTAATGATTGTGGTCGGGCAATTTAAATGCCTGCATGACATTGTATCTAAGCAAGGCTAAGCATAACACTTGGACACAGACTTATTAACTAGTATGCTAACCATTAATTCTAGGGTGACATGGAAAATGTCCAAATTCAAGGTTTGGAAGTTTATACACAATTATTATTAAGGCATTAACTATGAGCTAGACCAATATAGTTGGATAAAACATAGCAATGCAATTTCATAATTTAAAACACAATAATTTGCAAAAGGTAGGTGCAATATGATCAAAGTGTTGACTCGCCTTGGTCGGGGTTTTGCTGATCTTGTATTGGATCAATCGGAGGGTCTTCAGGCGCTTCGGCTTCTATATATGCAAGAATAACTAGTAGTCAAATAAACCCCGAGAAACTCAATTTAACATCAACAATAAAATGAACTCCAATAAGTCCAAATACATTCAATGAAAGGAAACACTTGGAAAGGAAACACCCATATCTGGCGACAATTTGGAGAGTCTCAGACCAAGGGTCTTAGACTAGGTTGGCCGAAGGTATAGATGAGTATGGTCAAAACACAGTGGTTGAGCTGTGTGCTCAGAGCACCGTGGTCGAACGGTGTGGTCGAACCACAGTGGTCGAGCTGTGCGCTCGAAGCACCGTGGTCAGACTGTGTGGTCGAACCATAATGATCGAATGAGTGATTGAAACTCAGTAGTTGCACTGAGTTGTCGAAACACAGTGGTCGAACTGTGTGGTCGTGGAAGTGCTATGACCAGGGGAGGTCGTGGAAGTGCTACGACCTGGAGAGGTCGCGGAAGCGCTACGACTTGGGGAGGTCGTGGAAGCGCTACGACCTGGGGAGGTCGTGGGGGTGTTACGACCAGGGGACGTCGTGGGGGTGTTACGACTAGGGGAGGTCGCGGAAGTGCTACAACCTGGGGAGGTCACGGAAGTGCTACGACCTGGGGAGGTCGTGAAGGTGTGATGACCAGGGGAGGTCGTGGGGGTGTTATGATCAGGGGGAGGTCGTGGAGGTGTTACGACCAGGGGGAGGTCGTGGAGGTGTTACGACCATGGGGAGGTCGTGGAGGTGCTATGACCAGGGGAGGTCATGGAAGTGCTACGACCAGGGGAGGTCATGGAAGTGTTAGTCGAAGGAATCTTCGACCACTGGAGTTCTTCTGTCCAATTACCTGGGACTGTGTTAGATCCTCTGGTAACTTTCTACAGAGGGGAGATATGACTAGATGCGGTCGGAGGAGGTTTTGGCCGTGTATAGTCGAAGGAGTTTCGACTATGTGGTTGTAGAAGGCTTTAACCGTGCGTAGTCGAATGAGAGAAGTCTTCGACTACACAACAGTAGTTGAAAGAAGCAAAGGTTCGACTGCTTTAACGCGATCGAATGAGCCAGTGAAATAGCCAGAGAAAGAACCAGAGAAATATTGGAGAAAGAACAGGGTAGCTCGAACAAGGAGGAGCATCTGAGCCACTAGGAACGTACCGGTACTGAGCTGGGGAAGCAAGCTAACCAGAGCTGGGCTGACGACGGTGGACCTCGACAGCGAGAGGAACTCTGCGCTACAGTAGTGGCTTGAGGAAGGAGAGTAGTCTTCAATCTTCAGGGTAGCTCCATGGAAGCGAGTAGATGGTCCTTAAGAGATGTCTTGAAGTTTTCTGGTCGGAGGGGAGGAAGTACGAGACCAAAGGCGACCTTGATGGGCGTTGACGGCGAAGGCGGTGATGTGACGTCGCTCGGCCGAAGCGAGCGCTTGAGCCTAACTGGAGCTCGAGTTCACTTAGGGAAGGAAGAAAGCGAGGCTAGCACTAGAATGGCGAAGAAAGGCAACAAGGGCTTGGAGCAACTATGTATAGGCGCTTTGGCACAACCCAACAAGGAGGAGTGGTTGGTCTTCATGGATTTGAGTGGTGAGATATTGCAGCGGAAAGTGAGTGGTTGGAGCGACGGCTATTAATGGCCGAATGATAGAATTTTATACTTGCTAAAATTCTAAGCTTTGCTTGAAGGGATTCTCACACGATGACAGATAAGAATCTAACATCTATTAGATAATTCTAATTGGACTTGTGCTAACAAAAGAGAAGGTTTACTCAAATAACTCTCCAAAAATGCGATCAAGCATAACAACACTAGCTATCACATAATAAGTTTTAAAAATCCCATATTTTTGCATTTATGGATTTTTGGGTTGTTACAAACCCTACCCCCCTTAGGAAGAATCTCGACCCTGAGATTCAGGGTTCGAAGACCTCCTAATTGGCCAGGCCTACATATCTGTAGACACCAGAGACTAGTCGTAGGAGAGCTTACGACCAGGAACTAGTCATGGGGGGACTTACGACCAGGTAGTGGTCGTAGAAATGCTCACGACCATGGAGTGGTCGTAGAAAGACTTACAACTATGAGGTGGTCGTAGAGATACTTACGACCATGGGGTGGTCGTAGAAATTACAGTGGTCATAGAAAGACTTTCGAGAAGTGCAAAGATTCTTCTGCCTCCAACATGAGTTGTAGATAACCGAAGAAGATGAGGTCTATCAAATCCTTGTTAGTTACCAAACAACTGGGGGTAAGTTCAATGTCTTCCAATCGAGTTTGCTCTTCGAGCACACAGAGGCATTTCTTGAGCTGGTATACGTGGAACACGTTGTATACGTCGGACAATTGCTCGGGCAACTCCAACTGATAAGCTACTTATTCCTTCTTGGTGATGATCTGGTATGGCCCTATATATCTCAGTGCCAACTTCCCTTTGACCTTGAATCTTCTGGTTCCTCTGAGAGGAGAAACCTTTAGGTAGACAAAGTCTCCTATATTGAACTTCAACTCTCTGCGACAACAGTCAGTGTAGCTCTTCTGTCTTGATTGTGCTACCAGTAGTCGGTCTCGAATGAGACGTACCTTGTCTTTAGTTTCCTTTAAGCAGTCTGGTCCAAAAAGGTACCCATCCCCGGCTTTCGACCACAACAGAGGCGTTCGACATTGTCTTCCATAAAGGGCTTCAAAGGGGGACATCTTCAGAATAGACTGATGACTATTGTTGTATGTGAATTTGGCATATGGCAAGCACTTCTCCCAATCAGTAGCGAACTCTATAGCGCAATCCTGAAGCATGTCCTCTATGACTTGATTCACTCTTTCAGTCTAACCATCGGTCTGAGGGTGGTATGCCGTGCTAAATGCCAGATAAGTGCCCAAGGTTTCATGAAGACTGTCTCAGAAATGGGAGGTGAACTGTGAACCCCCTATCTGAGATGATTCTCTTGGGCACCCCATGCAAACTGACTATCCAAGACATATATAGCTCTGCTAGCTTGTCACCTTTGTATGTGGTCTTAACTGGAATGAAATGGGCAGTCGTAGTCAATCTATCAATGATGACCTAGACGGAGTCATACCCCAACCTGGTCTTTGGTAGACCAATAATGAAGTCCATGCCGATTTCTTTCTATTTCCATTCAGGTGCTCGTAGGGGCTGCAACAGACTGGCAGGTTTCTGGTGTTCAGCTTTGATCCGCTGGCACACATCGCAGCGTGCTACATACACTGCAATGTCCCTCTTCGTTCGTGGCCACCAGTAGCATTGCTTTAGATCTTGGTACATTTTGGTGCCACCCAGATGAATTGAGTATGCTGATTCGTGGGCCTCCTTCAGGATCAACTCTTTCAAATCCTGCCGATGGGGCACAAAAATGCGCTTTCCATACCGTAGGATGCCCTGATCATTATTCGTTATTTTGAAAGCCTTCCCTTGCTCCATGAGCTGTTGGAGCCTTTCAGTGCTGGTGTTTCCCGCTTGTGTGGCTTTGATCCTTTCTTCCAAGGTTGGGTGGACCTCCAAGGCAGAGAGGCTCCCTTGTGGCACTATTTTGAGGTTGAGCTTCTCAAGTTCTTCAAAGAGAAAAGGCTTCCGTTCATAAGTCACAATGTGGTTACAGTAATACTTCCTGCTCAATGCATCAGCCATCACATTTGTAACGACCAGACCCGGGAGCACCCGGAGGGTTCTCTCAGGACCACCTAGAAGGTCCAGCAGAACCACCTGGAGGACTGGGAGGTCCTCCAAGAACACCCAAAGGTCCTCCATGACCACCCGGGAGGTCTCCAGGACCACCCGGACGTCCCGGCCTCTGTGCACAGAGCTAGTCCCAAGATCAACACGCTAGCTCGCACAGAATCAACATTGGTGACATCACAACCATACAACAAACTTAAGATGAAGCAGACAAATTAATATTTATAGACAAAAGACCTTATGGTCAAGCTTGTTTACAGGGGTGCCACACAGGGCAAATAGCAAAAGAACACTTGCAGCAGAGAAACAAAATACAGAGCGGAGCCACTCGGCGAGCCACAAGCTATCAAGTGGAAGACATCCCCTAGTCCACGACGTCTCCAACAAACTCCTCCTCATAGTGCTCGGAGCACCCTGGGAGGTCTTCGGCTGCTAATTAACCAGAGGGCAAAAGCCATGAGTACTTTGAATGTACTCAGCAAGCCATAGGGAAATAATGCAATAACATTTATGCAAGGCTTGACAAAGTGAGCTGTAGGGTTAGTTTGCATAAAGCAGCATTTCCTGGAAATACAATAAGTAGATTGCAAAGCACAAGTTGGAAAGATAATAAGTAAGTAAACAAGATCTTTGGAAACATCACACGACCACCCAGTCGCGTGCCAACCCACTCGGACCCAAACCCAACTTTAAGAAAACTCTACCCCTTGCGTGAAAGAACCGGGCATGTCCATTACCGAGGACGCGGCTATTCAAATAGATTTTACACTCTGCAGAGGTTATGCACTTTACCCATAAGACACGAAGTCCTCTAGCTGGTTGGGCACCCATCGATACCCCTACTTACTTCCTTTGGTAAGCAGTCTAGAGCTCGTGACATGGCCTTTACAAAGGTCAGTCTAGACTTAGTTCTGCCCACTGAGGATTTGCTTTTTAGGGCCCCCTCTTGCGCCATTTTGACCACCACGACAGAACCGCATAAGGACCTCGCTAATTAGTTGGCTAGGATCACCCCACCCTGGACTTGTGGTTGCACAGGAATGACCCAGATCGATGGCGTACAAGGTTAAGTCCTTAGTTGGCTGCTCAGGCGAGACATTCCACAACCCAGTGTGCACAAGGCACCTACTACTCACTACCACCCACTCGCCCGAGCATAAAATATTTTTTGGTTCAACACGGCCAAATGACCACTCGGGTCACAGCACACAAATTTTAATAATAGTGGCATTGCAATGATTCCATGGCTCATTAGTCAAGATTATCATTGTTGGGTTCAACCCAGCCAGAGAACCACCCAGTTCTAGCACACAAATTTTAGTTAAGGTGACAACAAATGTCGTAGCCTCACATAGGGCCACACTTCATTTTAATCAGCTACACTGGCTGCTACTGCACAAGACACAACCGGTGCGCTGGGGGTAAACTAACAGTGATGATTCATGGTGAGAACGACGTCTACTAAAGCAGGACTAAGCAATGAAGCGCACCCATGTTGGTATACAAAGACATATCCAATGAAGATAACCCATCCTACAGATTTCCAAGGGCACATGTCAACATGCTGCATTCAACCAAACCAAGGAGTCATAAGGCAAGTGGGTGATTAACTACTCCCAAAACCATTTTTCAATAAAACAAGCTATGCATGTTTATAGCAAAATAATATACTTTTTGCAAAATGGGTTCAATATGATCAAAGGCATATGACTTGCCTTCAGTGAAGAACTGAGGGTCTTCTGCTAAGAAAGCCGGTTCTAGGAGGTCTTCAGAACAACCGGATCCTACACGTGCGAACAAGAACCAAGTAAATAAAACAAACCCACAAAACTCCAACGAAAGAACTAAATCAAAGCCAAAAGAAAGACACGAGCTCAAGGCGAAGATAGGAACTTGATCCTTAGAACCGGAGCTCCTATCGAAGAAGAAAAGCTCTCTAGAAGAGCGGTTCAAGGTTCTGGGAAATAAAAGGCTCAGAGAGGGGGAGGCAGCGCAATTAATGCTCACGATGGGAGCAGGTAAAGGAATGAAATGAGCAGGTAAAAGAGGTGACAAAAAGATAAAAGACAAGGTATAGTGGAAATGATAGCATTTAATGCAGCATTAAATGCACAAAGACTTCTCTCCCCCACAGTACTGAGACCTAAGAGAGCGGTCCCACAGAAGAGGTGGTCGCAACCGCCAGGGTGGTCTTTGCAAAAAGACCAAAGAGGAGGTCGCTACCCAAAAGGGTGGTCCTTGCAAAAAGCCAAGGAGGGTGGTCTTTGCAAAAAGACCACAGGGGAGGTCATGACCGTCGGGGTGGTCACGACAAAACGCCAAAAGATAGAGTCACAGCCTCAGAGGGAGGTCGCAGCAAACGACAAAAGAGGGGATGTCGCGGTAGCCAAGATAGAACCAAAGGAGATCTCGACGGTCAAGACAAACTCAGGGGAGGTCTCAACGGTCAAGATGGAATCAAAGGAGATCTCGACGGTCAAGACAAACTCAAGGGAGGTCTCAACAGTCAATATGGAATCAAAGGAGATCTCGACGGTCAAGACAAACTCAAGGGAGGTCTCAACGGTCAAGATGGAATCAAAAGAGATCTCGACGGTCAAGACAAACTCAAGGGAGGTCTCAACGGTCAAGATGGAATCAAAGGAGATCTCGACGGTCAAGAAAAACTCAAGGGAGGTCTTAACGGTCAAGATAAAATCAAAGGAGATCTCGACGGTCAAGACAAACTCAAGGGAGGTCTCAACGGTCAAGATAGAATCAAAGGAGATCTCGACAGTCAAGACAAACTCAAGGGAGGTCCAAAGGAAGGGAGGTCCGAACCAAGGAGAAGGTTCAAACAAAAAGGAGGTCTAGACCAACAAGGAGGTCTAACCAGAAAAGGAAGTTTAGATAAAAAAGGAGGTCTAAACCCTGAAAAGAGATTCAAACCAACAAAGAGATTTGAAGGAGGTCTGAACAAGAGGGAAGTCCAACCAGAAGAGAGGTCAAGGGAAAACTAGAGAGGTCCTGACCAAAGGGAAGTCGCGACCAACAGGGAGGTCGCTACTCAAAAGGGTGGTCCTTGCAAAAGACTAAGAGGAGGTCCAAACGGGAAAAAGGTCAGAAGAGGTTAAGGGGAGGTCCAGAGAGGACAGATCAAACAGAGAGAAAGGAGAACAAGGCCAGAACTCGAACAACACCAAATAAACCGAACTTTGGTATTAATGGAAGTTTGATTTAGTCATTTTAAACACTCGAATTTTTCCAAAAATCTCAAGTTAAGCTTTGAACTCTCATCAAAACCAAATGGTTCTTTTTATTTTGAAAAATTTTAAGAACTCCAAAAAATTGGGATGTTACAACATTGGCCTTGCCCGGGAGATAGTGAAGGTCCAAATCATAGTCCTTGATGAGTTCCAGCCATCTTCGTTGCCTTAGGTTAAGATCTAGCTAGGTGAAGATGTATTTGAGGCTCTTATGATCTGTGTATATGCTGCAATGATTTTCGATGAGGTAGTGATGCCATATTTTCAGTGCATGAACTACCGACGCCAATTCCAGATCGTGAGTTGGGTAATTCTCTTCATGTAGTCGAAGCTATCTAGATGCATAGGCTATCACCTTCTTGTCTTACATCAGCACACTACCTTGCCCCTAACGAGAGGCATCACAATATACCTCAAAATCCTTATGGATATCAGGAAGGACCAAGACTAGGGCTGAGGTTAAGTGGACTTTTAGTGGTTGAAAACTCTTCTCACACCCTTCCGTCCATTCAAACTTCTTGTCTTTCTTCAGTAGCTGGGTGAGGGGTAGGGCGATTTTGGAGAATCTCTTAATGAATCGGCGGTAGTATCCCGCCAATCTGAGGAAGCTTCGGACTTCGGTCACCGAGGTACATGATTGCCTCTCAAGGACGGCTTCCACCTTGGCCGGATCCATGGCCACTCCATTTGCAGATATCACATGACCCAGGAAGCTAACATCAGATAGCCAGAACTCCCACTTACTGTACTTGGAATACAGCTGATGCTCCCTAAGTGTATCTAGCACCAATCTCAGGTGTTGTGCGTGCTCTTCGGCATCCTTGGAATAAACCAAAATGTCATCAATGAATACCACCACGAATCGGTCTAGGTACTCCATGAACACCTTGTTCATCAGATTCATGAAATAGACCAGGGCGTTGGTTAGTCCAAATGGCATAACGGTGAACTCATAGAGACCATATCGGGTAGAGAAGGCTATCTTGGGGATATCTTCAGTTCTAATCTTCAACTGGTGATACCCTGAACGCAGATCTATCTTGGAAAACTTTGTTGCCCCCTTGAGCTGATCGAACAGGTCGTCAATCCTAGGCAACGAGTACTTATTTTTGATAGTAACTTCATTCAAGGACCGATAGTCTACACACATCCGCATACTGCCATCCTTCTTCTTCATGAATAGTACCAGAGATCCCCATGGAGAGGAGCTCGGTCTAACAAACCCTTTTTCCTGTAACTCTTGAATTGGCTTTTTCAGCTCCTTGAGTTCATTCACCGGCATCCTGTAGGGTCTCTTGGATATGGGTGCCGTCCCAGGCATCAGCTCTATGTTGAACTCTATATCGCGATCTGGTGGTCCCCCTGGCAATTCTTCCGGAAAGACACCAGGGTATTCCTGCACCACTGGCATTCCCTCCAGAGGAACGCCTATACATAGCAGACTGCCCTTTTCCATCGGAAGGGTCTGTCTATCTTGACTACGACCACCAAGCCGGGTCCTTTGGTAAGACTTACTGTTCTATTGGTGCAATCTATTACCCCTTGATACCTGGCTAGCCAATCCATCCCTAGGATGATGTCCAGGGTCTGGGCCTCTAACACCATCAAGTCCGCTAGAAACACTATTCCCTCGAACCGAATTTCCACCCTAGGGCATACTAATTTGGCCCATAATAGTCCCCCCCCAGTGAGCTAAGCTCTAAAGGTTTCTTGAGAACAAAAGTTGGTAGTTGCCAATGATCCACAAATTTGCGGTAGATGAAGGAATGCGATGCTCTAGAATCGAAAAGAACACATGCCGGCGAGGAATTAACTGAAAACGTACCCATCTGCACTTCTGGTGCCTCATGTGCTGTAACATCCCAATTTTCTGGAGTTCTTAAAAGTTTCAAAATAAAAAGAACCATTTGGTTTTGATGAGAGTTCAAAGCTTAACTTGAGATTTTCGGAAATTCGAGTGTTTAAAACGACTAAATCAAACTTCAACTAATTGAAAGTTTGGTTTATTTGGAGTTGTTCAAGTTCTGGTCTTGCTCTCCTCTCTCTCTATTCGTTTAGATCTCTCTGGACCTCCCCTGATCTCTTTAGACCTCCTCTTTGTTTAGACCTTCTCTTGGTCTAGACCTCCCTACTTTCCCTTAACCTCGTGGTTTAGACCTCCTTTTGTTTGAACCTTCCTTCGATTTTGACCTATCCTTGGGTCACGACCACCCCCGGGGTGCTCCCAGCTCGGGTATGTGTTTCAAACATCTTTGATTTCCGAAACCCATCGGTTGGGTTGACTTCCTCCTTTCAGGATCTCCTTTGGTTCCATCTTGACCGTTGAGACCTCTCCTATGTTGGTCTTGACCATCGAGATCTCCTTTGGCTCCATCTTGACCGTTGAGACCTCCCCTGTGTTGGTCTTGACCGACGAGATTTCCTTTGGCTCCATCTTGACCGTTGAGACCTCCCCTGCATTTGTCTCGACCGTCGAGATCTCATTTGGTTTTATCTTGGCTGCCGCGACCTCCTCTTTGTCGTGTTGCTGCGACCTCCCTTGAGGCCGTGATCTCTATTTCTTGTCGTTTTGTCGTGACCTCCCTTTGAGGCCGCGACCTTCTCTTTTTGTCGCTTTGTTGTGACCACCATTTGCGGTCCAGACCTCTTGCGGTCGCGACCTCCTCTTGGTCTTCTTGCAAAGACCACCCCTCCTTTTTGGGTAATGACCACTCCTCCCGGTCATGACATCCCTCTTTTCCCCCGTGAGGCACACGCATTAAATGCGGCCATCACTATATCAGCGTGCGCATGTAATTTTGCCGTGTCCGTAGCAACGTGCGCATTTAATGCCGTGTCTCCGCTGCACCTCACCGAGCCCCCACGAGTCTTGCCGCCTTGCCCGGTCGCCCAAGGCCCCCGTTTCCTCTATAAATAGAGTGCCTGAGAGCTCTTTTTGCCCTTCTTTTTGGTTCTTCTCACTCACTCTCATTTGCACTCCCGGCCACTTTTGTTCAGGCTCTCTTTTGAAGTGGTTCCACCTCCTTCCTTCGTCAAAATCTTTTCTTTCTTTCAGCTCTGATTTGAGGAGTTTTTGGGTTTTCTTTTTGAAGTTGTTTTTATTGACTTGGCTCTTTTTGAAAACCTGTAGGATCTGGCTGTTCCGAAGACCTCCTGGAACCAACTTTCTCAACCAAAGAAGCTCAGTTCTGCAGCAAAGGCAAGTCATAGACCTTTGATCATGTTGAACCCATTTTGCAAAAAGTATATTGTTTTGTTATAAACATGCATGGCTAGTTTTATAGAAAAATGGTTTTGGGACTAGTTAATCACCCACTTGCCTTATGATGCCTTGGTTTGGTTGAATGCAACATGTTGACATGTACCTTTAGACATCCTTAGGATGGTTTATCTTAGTTGGATATGTCTTTGTATACCAACATAGGTGCGCTTTATTGCTGAGCCATGCTCTATGTAGACGTCAGTCTCTCGATCTCATGACTCAAAGAATGTTGAACTTGACTAATGAGCTATGGAACCATGGCAATGCCACTATTGTTAAAATTTGTGAGCTATGACCAAGGTGGTCATTTGGCCGGGTTGAACCAGAAAAATATTTTATGCTCGGGCGAGTGGATGGTGGTGAGTGTGGGTGCCTTGAGCACACCGGGATGTGGATAGTCTCGCCTGAGTAGCCAACTAAGGACTTAACCTTGTACGCCATCGATTTGGGTCATTTCCGTGCAACCACAAGTCCATTGTGGGGTGGTCCTGGCCAACTAATTAGTGAGGTCCTGATGCGGTTCTGTCGTGGTTGTCTAATGGCACAAGAGGGGGCCCTTTAAAGCGAAACCTCAGCGGGCAAAACCAAGTCGGGACTGACCTTTGTAAAGGCCTTGTCACGAGCTCTAGATTGCTTACCAAAGGAAGTGAGCATGGGCATCGACAGGTGCCCAACCAACTAGAGGACCTCGTGTCTTGTGGGTAAAGTGTGCAACCTCTGCAGAGTGTAAGATCTATTCGAATAGCCGCGTCCTCGGTTATGGACATGCCCGGTTCTTTCACGCAAGGGGTAGATCTTTCTAAAATGTTGTGGTTGGATTCGTGTGGTTTGGCTCATGACCTGGGTGGTCGTGGGTTGATTTCAAAGAACTGGTTTACTTATGTATTAGTTTTGGTCAACTTATGCTTTGAAATCTACTTATTGTATTTTTGTTAAATGTTGCTTTCTGCAAGACTAACCATACAGCTGCCCTTGTCAAGCCTCGCATAAATGTTATTGCATCATTTCCTTATGGCTTGCTGAGTACATTCAAAAGTACTCATGGCTTGTGCCCTCTGGTTAATCAGCAGCCGAAGACCTCCCCGGATGCTCTGGGCACTATGAGGAGGAGTTCGTTGAAGACCTCGTGGACTAGGGCACGTCCTCCACTCGATAGCCTGTGGCTCGTCGAGTGGCTCCGCGTTGTATTCTGTTTCCGCTGCAAGTGTTCCTTTTGTTTTTTGCCCTGCGTGGCACCCCCTATAACAAGCTTGACCATAAGGTCTTTTGCCTATAAATATTAATTTGTCTGCTTTATCTTATGTTTGTTGTATGGATGTGGTGACACCGATGTTGAGTCTGTGCGAGCTAGCGATCTGATCTTGGGACTAGCTCATTGTGCACAGAGACTGGGACCTCCGAGTGGTCTTGGAGGACCTCCGGGTGGACCTTTGAGTCCTCCTGGGTGATCCTGGAGGCTCTCCGGGGGGTCCTAGGGGACCTCTTGGGAGGTCTTGGAGGACCTTCTAAGACCTCCGGGTGGTTCGGTTGGACCTCCTAGGTGGTCCTGGGAGACCCCTCCGGGTCCTCTCGGGTCAGGTCCTTACATGTGCTTCCTCAGCCATCATGTGATTCACCCGACCTCGCCCCTGGGGTGGTGCTGATCCAGGTGCTGATGAAGTCGGGGGCCTTCCTCTTACTGTTGTGCCGGGTGTGAATAGTACCCGTGCCGGCATACCCCTAGTATTAACCTTGGCAGGAGGGGTAGATTGCTGTTGGCAGTCTTAGGTGAAGTGTCCGAGCCCACCACATCTAAAACATGCCAAGTGGGCAGGTGCAGCGCTGCCCTGCTGGGGCTAACTTGGCCAGATAGGAGTGGTGTATGAGGCACCACCACTATATCGGCTTACTGGGGAGGGAGCTCGGGAAGAAGAGACTAACATGCCGCCCCTGCTCGAAGAGCCAGTCTGAAAGGGTCGATGGCTAGCGGTTGGACCACTGGAGGTTCCCATCTTCCTCTTGCGGCTGGTCTCAAAGGCCTTGCGTTCACTCTCGAGGAGCAAAGCTTTGTTGATCAGATGTTGGAAATCTTGGAAGTCATGAACGATCAACTATACTCGCAGTCCATCACACAGCCCCTCGTGAAGCGGTCGATCTTCTCTTCCTCATTTGATATGTCATTCTGTGCATAGCGAGCCAGCTGATTGAACCGAGTGAGGCACTTAGTGACTGAGGAGTTGCCTTGCTTCAAGGTCCTGAATTCATTCCTCTTCATGCGCATAACACTTGCAGGAATAAAGTTGCTTCTGAAGGCTTCCTAGAACTCGGCCCATCCTACTTCGGGCACCGCTACTTCTGCTGCAGCCTGTGCTCCTGTTGGAAATATGCCCTAGAGGCAATCATAGAGATGATTATATTTCCTTATGTTCGTAATATTGGATAAAATGTTATCGTGTTCCAAGAATAATGTTGTTAATATTGATTATCAAGTATGTGACTTGATTGTGAAACTCTATATTTCTGCGATAATTATTCTTATACGATCCCTTGTCGGAAACATATGAGGACACATATGAATAGACTAGCATATGTATTGGTTGATGACTATGTTTCACGAGTCATGGATATGGAGATATCAAACCAATAATATGGACACATGTTAGAGAACATGATGTTGGATTCAACGCAGTGCGGCCATGGCCACCGGCCGCGAAGACGAAGAAGATGCGCTTGGTGATTTAGGGGACGACGATGGTTCGGATGGGCCAAAATGGACGCGGCACGGTGAGTGGAGTCCGGCGATGTGGTCACGGGTGAAGCTCACCGAGAGGAGGCGGAGCTAGAGCCTCCCCTTCTTCCATGCCCAGAAGAAAAATGAGCAAGAGAGAGAGAGCGAGAGCCGGTTTTGAGCGAGAAGAAGGATGGAGAAATAGGCGGCGTGAGCGAGCGGTGCTCGGGTATAGGCCATGGGGGGTGGTGCATCACGGTGCTGACAGAGGCACGGCAGCATGCGGCGGATGCGTGGAGCGGAGCTCCTGCGCGAGCCTGGCCCGAGGTTGAAGACGCCCTACACGCGGCGGGGCCTGCTGTCAGCGACCACGAAGGGGTGCGGGGCGGAACTGTAAGTGGCTCGGTGTGGGCCGTTCGATCTTGATCGGATGGCTCAGATCAAGAGAGATGTTCGGACTATTTCGAAAGGTTAAGAAATCTGGGCGGTTGATTCTCTATCAGACAGTTAACGATTTGTGCGGTTAGTTGGTCCAGTCGAGACAAGTGGCTAGAATTGAACGAGATCTGGTTGGTCGGCAACAATGATGTTGAGCCTAAGTTTTAAAATCAGTTTGACCAATTAACAAAAGGTTTGACTGAGGCTTTAAAAATAGAAATAAATTTCCTAAAATCCCGAAATAAATCAGGAGGCTTCCTGGGACAACCTAGTTCCCAAATAAAATTTGAAAACCTACTATTCATGTAATAATTCGTTCAGTTTAAAATCAAACTTGGAAAAGGTTATTGATTTGAGTTTGAATTTTCTCGAGGTCAAAAAGAGTTCCAAAATTTGGGAAAAATTATATTAATTCGTGATAATTATTATATTATTTTAATAAATTATTTCCAGATGATGTTCATAAGTTTTTTTTGTTTTCTTTTGGAATTTAAATTTAAAGTGTATGTTTTCTTTGATTTCAAAATTTTCAAATGCAACTAATTATGCAAATGCTTCGGAAAAACCAATGTATGTTCAAAAGTTTTAATTTCTCCTCATTTTTATACATTTGAAATACAAACCGAAGTGCAATAACTGATGCAAAAGATTCAAAAACACTATGCATGTTAATGAGATGCATACTAATTATCATTTTTTAATTTGGGGATGTTACAAAACCTACCCCCCTTAAAAAGAATCTCGTCCCGAGATTCTGGTGGAAAAGAGAAAGGGGCAGAAAAACTTTGCCGCTTTGCTAAAATCCAAACTTCTTTCGAAGGACCGAATGACTCAATCTCGAACCACTACCACTACTAACTTGCTATTTTTGGGTTTGACAACCCCTAGTTGTCATTTATCCAATTAAAATCCACCAACCACATTGAGTCTATAGCAAGCACACTCTAATCTATTATCCCACAATTTATACAACAACCCCGAAATCGCTTGCTTTAAAGAAATCTCCACCATAATTTCTTAGGTTTGATTCAATTTCTAGGAAGGGCTCCACCATAATTTCTTAGGTTTGATTCAATTTCTAGGAAGGGCACTAACTTCCTTCCAACATTAATAATCCATGAGTGAGTACAAACAACTATTAATTCACTCCCACAATCTAACTCACAGGTTCACTCCTATCTTGATCATAATCCCAATAACATTACGAATCCTAAGCAGAATCAGCATATTGCTCATATGTTCCATTACACTTGCCTTATAAATTTCTATTATAGGATATCTCCCATATAACTTCCAAATCGAGAGCACTAAAGATCTGAATTTCAGTGTATATAATCCACCGGTTGACATATACTATTAACCATTTATCAATTATTTGTTGTTTCCAGCAAGTTTTCTCACAATAATTTTAATCCTTAAGAGAGGGTACATCTAAGCAAGATCCAATTGCATCTTCGAGCAATGTCTCAATATTTCTGCTTCTCAATCCCTTTTGTTAGCATGATCAATCCACTTGCAACAATCAATCCATCAAATACACCAATCAATCTCTTAAGATCTAATACAGTTATCCCTACTCTAGGATCTATTTAATTACCAAAATCAACACAATTATCCTAGGTTAAAGATTTACCCCCTTTATTCATCGTCAACTCCATCCTAATGCATTAAATCACCAAAATATTATCCATCCAAGGTGAATTTGTAATCCAATTATAATCCAATTAATCTAAATTACTAACCTCATCTATATTAAGTTATCCACAATAATTATTTTAGTCCAGTTCAATAATTTTAACTCGATGTCTGCCAAAAATCTACTAATCCACAAGTATCATATAAATCCAACCGCCACAATTTATCATCCCTAATTAATCCCATTATACCATCCTTGGGACAACTATTCCCACAAAGATAAATTCGTATTCAATCCTTGTAGTCATACACTACTCGACCAATCAATCATTTAATCATCCTTCATTTCTGGAAGTACTACGATCCGGTTACATACCCAATTATAACTCCACAAATTTCAATCCATCAACATAAGTATCCATCAAAATTTACATTATCATCATAGTTTCAATTTCGAACTCTATCACCTTAGACCAAAATCTGACTAACAATCTTATTGACTGGTTGACTAAGGCATATCAAAATCTAAATCCCCAAATGAATCCATCAAGTTATTAATTCAACCTACCTCATGTGTTCTATGAGTTATACCTACAGATTCTTCCGATATAAATCCAATCATCACCCGCAGGTGAGCTTATACCTCAAAACAATAGTTCCATAGATACTCATATCGCAACTTCCTATAGTAACGCCTACCATAATCTGTAGAAGATTCCACAATGGTTAACATCTCGTGGTTCACCAATCTAAATAACTCTTCTAAGATCATATTCAAGGACCAATAGTAATAATCCAATTTCTTGATGATCAATCATCACTCTAACAATGCAAAACCACCAATCCTTCTCAAAGATCCAATTAAAGACAAAAAATAGCAGTCATTCAACCATACCCTTCTCTTTACCAATTCCACTATCAATCCTTTAACTAACCAGCGACTTCCATTAAAGAGGTGAGAGGGAAAAGCACAAGGTAGGGGAAAATAACAGGGGTGAGGTCCATAATTTACATTAGAGATTTTAAACTTCAAAATGCAAAAACCAACTGGAAATAACCGAAAGGAAAGCGAATAACAAGAAATGAACTCCAAATGTCTGGACAAGGACATAAGATCCAAAGCAAAACTCATAAGACATAAGCTCAACTTCTCGGTACGACTAACTCGTATTGAATGAACGAGCAATCGATTGCGAAGAAAATTTTCAGAACACAACTCAACTCTTATCGCATCTAAAGATCATGGTAAAAACCATCTAAGGGTGTATTAGGCACTAGCCAACTAATATCACATCTTACCCTTTCAATTCCCATGAGTTTTAGTTGAATTATCCTCTCATTTTCAGCCTTAACGACGAACTAAGTGCTTGCTGTCCAAAACTTGCGCTCGCTGTCCAGATTTTGTAACCGTGCTCCGAGCTGAGTTCTCCAACTTCAAAAGCTCCTAATCTTCATCAAAGAACAGCCAACACTTCAATTTTACAACACTCATTGAATCCCAAAACAGAATTTAAACGGTAACAACTATCTTTTGAAAGAAGATGAGAGGAAACAACTTTTCAAAACTTAAACAAGAACAAGGTGAGATGAGCAATCTAAGATAGGTAAGGAGTAAAATCTGAGAACTTACTTTTTCAAAATATACTAAGGACGACCAAGCTAGGGGTTTCTACGGTCAACCTGGCTCTGATACCAACTTTTGTGAGAACCCGGGGTAATTAACTTGTAATACTTAACCATCAAATTGGTACTAGCATTACAAATCAAATATCCCGACTCTTGGCGTATATGTACTTCCCAGAATTGCAGTACACATACCCCATACAAAAATTAAGCATCCATTGCATACACAAGTCATTACAATACCAAGTCTACAAATTTACATCACAAGGACATACAAGTTCATATTACAAAAGTAGGGCCGACTGGCCAACTGACATGGTAAATAACCAAAGTAGCAGCGGAAACGAGGCCATAAGATGGCGATAAACAAAAGCCAACCGGTTTGCCCTTACCCACAAGGCAACCTACCGGGCCGCCAAGCTAGTCGTCTTGTACGAAGTCGGTCTCACAATAGTCGATCCCTTGGGGATCAACCTCCTCTACAACAATTAAATCAATGTAGCTGAGTACAAAGTTGTACTCGCAAGACTTACAAGCAAAAGAATATATAGATGCATTCTTGTGTCAAAGGAAGGCTACTACACTAAGCAGTTTTCAGCGTAAAGCAATTTTTCCTTTGCAATAGAGTAATAGATTGAAGGCAGTTTGACAAATCTGTTTTTATTTGATTAAATCACAACGAGACAACATTTATAAACATAAATAACATCCTAGAGGTGACTTTCCAACAGCCACCACAACATAGCACGAATTACCCATTCGTACCACCCGAATTCAAGTTTTATCGAAACAATTATAGTCTAATTCTTGCGGGAAATAACCAAGCGTGTCCATAACCTAGGACGAGGCTATTCAAATAGATTGTACCCTGCAGGGGTGTACCAATGTACCCACACGTCAGACCGCCTTTTTGCCACTAGGTTAAGCACACTTCCTTTGGTATGCCGGTACGGCTAAGTCCTACGAGACATTTCCAACGGATTGTGCTAATTAAGAGTCGTACGTACGGGGGTTAACCCTTAGTGAGATGCCATCCCAGCTCTCACTAAGGACCCATACGAAGAGTAGGATATATCGGCCCAGCTCAAGCCGTTGCAGATAGTCCCCTCTTTTCCCATGTTGAAAATATATATACAACAACCACCACGCAACTCATTAATTAACACCCCCCAAAGTACTTAGTCAAGAGAGGTCCCATATCCCCCCTCGTGTGGTTAGCACGCAAAAGTGCTTGGATCAATGGTGCAAGTAATTCGGTCCTTGTTGACTCGGGCACCGAGCACACACAATCACACCATCCAACCAATGTGCCCAAGTCCAAAACATTTTGTTTTCAGTTTTAGTTTCTTAAATACAATACATACATGGGTACCCTGACCCAAGTAATTTAAAGTGATGATGTAATGATCATCACTGAGGTGATGATCCCCATTCTACCGTTCTAAGCATTGCTAAGCATGACATCGCATAAACATAAGTAAACCATATATTATCCACCGGGCTCTAATTCACCAGCGGAATTATTAACCTAAGTTCAGTGGCAAGGGATAACATTTGCTATAGCTCATGCATCTACTAGGAATAACTACCTCTAACGAAAAATAACCATTCAAACAGAGCATGCATACATACAAGTTGCAAACAAGATATTTTGTAACGAATGTAATAGGATCAATATGATCAGAGGGAGGGGCTGCTTGCCTTGCTGGAGATAACTTTCTTGCTGCAGAGGATCACTCTCGTGCTCAATATAATTGTCGGAACCTATCGAAAGAATCAAGAAGAACAAATAAGAATGAATAACACCGAGAATACTCAAAAATTCAAAGTCATCCAAAAATCATGAAAAATTCACATAAGGTAGAGCATGATTTTAAATGAATTTATCAACAAAAATCAATCGATTTTGAAATTTTATGCAAAAGTTATGGCTGTTTGAACATCAGGTTTCAAGAAAATCCAATAAAATTGCTATCTGTTACTGTTCATCCGAATTAAATATTTTGGTAAAAATTTCCAGAGAGGTGGTGTACTTGAAAATTTTATGGTAGACAGAGCACCACATGAGATGAACAGTGGAATTTGATTCACCTCATTTGGAGCTAAGATGAGTTTTCTAAGATTTTTCAAAGTCATGAAAGTAGTGTACAAAACAATTGTAAACTAAGATTTTTAGTAACAGTAACGTGCTCAAAACCAATTGTACATTTAAGTACAGTAACAGAGGAATCCAACAAAATTGATTTTACTTAATTTGGAGTTACAGACAAATACTTATGCATTTTTGAAGTTAAAATAATTTTTAGAGCAATAATATTACTAAACCTAAAGTAATCTTGCCAAAAGTGTTTTCTGGAATAGAAAAATGGTTCAACCCATTTTTATATTAAATTTCATTTAAAAATGAAACTAACAAAATTTGAATCATCAATCTTGGAGTTTTTATGATTTAGTTACGAATTTTCAAAGTTTAACAACAATTTAAAGTGTAAAAATAATTTATTTTTGGATCACTTTCCACAAAATATATTTTTTGAGACAATGACAAGGTTGAAACCTATTTTAAAATAAATTTCACTGAATATGAAAATTATCAAAATTGGTTTCACTGTGTTTGGAGTTAAATTGAATTAGTTATGCATTTTTGAAGTTAACACCAATTTTCATTGTACAATTAATTCGTTTCGGATTTTCTAAAAGAATTAATTACTTTTCATACTCACCTACAGCTAGCCAAAGAGTATGACGAGTGGGACAGGGGTCAAGGGTTTGACCCAGTCAAAGTTGACTGGTTTGAGCCGATAACTGCGCCAAAGGTGTATTCAAGGAATACATCTTCTAAACCTGCAGACGTAAAATCGTTCGATGAACTCAAGTTATACGCTTTGCCTTAAGATAATACGTATTCATGAACCTACACATCCACTTAACCAGCCATAAAGCCCACATGTCAATCACTAAGAGGTTTAAACGAGGTTAAATCAGATTTAAAAACGTGGTTAACCCCCGGTGGGTCCTATATGCCATAAGCACATTAAGAAACACAATTAAGACTTGATGACGTTCATTACCCAAACCTTGCCGGCGATTAATCGGGACTCCCACGCGTAAGCGGCGCGGCCGAGCAGGCGATTCGACGCAGCGGAGGCGCTCCGAGCTCAGAATCAAGTCGCACAATTGCGGAGCAGCTTCACGAACCCGCTCGAGGTGACGCGTAGCACGAAGGTCGTCGGTGGCAGACTCGTGATGGCCGGAGGTGGAACCGAAGAGGTGGCGCTCGAGGAGGAGGCGATCCAGTGGTCGAGGGACTTCGGGGAAACACGCCTTGGGATCGCCGGGAGACCAGGATTGCGGCGCACATGAAAATGGCGATGAAGGATGTCGGGGACGGCCAGAATGCGGGCGGTGGCGCTTCCCATGCTCGGAGAAGGAAAGGGGTCACACTCCCGCGAGGTCACTCCAAAATGAAATTAAGCTTGTCAGTAGACTCCATGGGACTATGCGATCACAGGGGACAAGATGGTGTGGAGGATAGCTCACCGGAGTGCTTATGCGCTTTGCGGCCATGGCCACTAGCCGCAAAGACGAAGAAGATGTGCCCGGTGATTTAGGGGACGATGATGGTTCGGAAGGGCCGAAATGGACGTGGCATGGTGAGTGGAGTCCGGCGATGTGGTCATGGGTGAAGCTCACCGAGAGGAGGCGGAGCTAGAGCCTCCCCCTCTTGCATGCCCGGGAAGAAAAATGAGCAAGAGAGAGAGCGAGAGCCGGTTTTGAGCGAGAAGGAGGACGGAGAAATAGGCGGCGTGTAACACCCTGGCTATTCGGAAGCCAAAATGCTACCTAAAGGTCTAACATACAACAATACTACGGAAGAACTTTAACAATAACTCATCAACTAACATATAAGGATCAACATCTTTTAAAACCTAAGCAGGAATTAAAACTGAACCCAACAACAGTTCACAAATTCCAATTATTTAAGTCTACTGAATCCACTAAGATAATCATACCAAACGAATGATCATGGAACATAAGCAGTTATTTAAACAACCTTAACGTAGAAAAAGATGTCAACCAACATCAAACTCCATTATATTACAGTCCATCACTTAACGAATGAAAGACAGAATCAAGTTCTATTATTGAAACTGGTGAAAGGTGAAATGAATGAGTAGTGCGTGTCTACTCCCTCCCAAGAGAATCATCACCAACGATCACCTAAAAATAAATAAACAAAGCAAGAATGAGTCTGAGACTCAGCAAGTACATGGATAGCTGGACATACCACAAATATGAAAAAGACAACTTCATTAAAGAATTTGAACGTACATTGAATGAATACATGAATGCATGGAATGAATGGAATTAATGAAAAGAATGGACTGCACACATGCTTATACCGGTATAGCTAGTGACACACCCGTCGGTGTTCACCTAAGCCCGCATTTAACAAAATGCGGGGACCCAAGTCCCGTATGAAGAACGTTTCACACGGTGTCCAAATCTGCCTACATTGGAATGGTGGGTCTTACGTGCCCATACCGAATTGATGGGTCTTATAATCCACTCCGTGGAAGGCACATGAAACATGATGCATGAACTGAAGTATGAATTATGAAAGACATCATATGTATACCCATGGTATAAAACATAAGAAAGGGACATAAACTTGAATATTCTCATGGATCTTAGGAAAACACAATACAAACATCAAGCATGCATCATTCACCAAACATAGGAACATCAAAGTACTTGCCTTAACCGTGAGACGAAAAGATGACGACAGAACAGCTTTCAACCCCGGTGCTCACCAACACCTGGCAACCGTAAATTATACTAAGTATAGTAAACAAGAGTGCTTAACAAAGCGATAGAACATAACGAGAGCGATCGCTCCTGGACGCAACACAAAAACTAGCAATTTCACCCCTGACTCTAATCTGTCCAATCTGTCGGTTCTCAAAGAAAAAATCCATAACTTTTGAGTCCCAGACCCAAAAGTTATGAATCTAAGTTTTCCGGACTTTACACGAGCTTAGCTACAACTTCCCAGGTGATCGACAGAACAAATTACCCCATCTAAGCCCTTGATTTTAACCCCGAAGACCGTTCTGTCATCTTTGGTACTTTCAACTTGTGAAATTCATACCTTCCATTTGGTACAACCAAAATCAATGAACTAAACCTTTCTGGAAACTACAAGGAACTAGCTTCCTGAATAAAATTATTTCAATAATTCCCAAGGTGCAAGAAAAGTCGCTAACAAGTTAATCTTTCTCTACTGTCCACAACAGAGAGACAGATTACAATAAGAACTTCAAAAATTCATATCTTTCGTTCTACAGCTCCAAATTGGATGTTCTTTAATGATCTGGAAAGATAAGACCAAGTCCTATAAATTTCATAATATGGAGAAGTCCTGATTCGGACCTTGACAATAATCAATCTACTAATTAAAATGACTGCTGAAACATAGCTAAGATTCTGGACAGCGGTAAAGAATAGATCACAACTTTTGATCTACAACTCCGATTAGGGCGTTCTTCAACATTCTGGAAAGGTTATAAAAATTTCTACAATAACCTAGTTGGGTGAAAACCCTGAATATTCCATTATCATAATCATATTTTAGGAGACAACTTGATAGATCAATCGCGTCAGAATTCTGGACAGCAGAAACTAAAACTATCATAACTTTTGATCCGTATGTCGGAATCAGGTGTTCTTGGTGGCCACGAAAAGCTAAGAATATTATCTAAATATCTCTAGGAGATGAAAACCTCCAATTCGGCTTCTAAGAACTCGAAACTTCCCATGCAACCTACTGGACAGAATTGAATCTTTAACAGACAGAGTTCGATCCAATCAATTCTAATCGAATTCACATCTACGACTAATCAAACAACGAAAACGACATTCGTTACCCTTGGAGACGTGCATGCCCGCTGATTTCCCCCGCTAGATGCTCCTCTCCTCTTCTTCTCCTCTCTCGCTCCACCTTTCTCCTTGGCCGACAGCAATAGGAGAGCACCACCAAGAGGGGGCAACGGAGTGCAAGGAGGAGGGTGTGCACTGTAGCAGCACTGTAGCAGCAACGACGGGAGCACTGTAGCAGTGCGTGCTACAGTGGTGGCTAGGGTTTCTCCCTCCTTTTAATAGTGGCCGGCCCCTCATGGGCCTCCTGGGCCAAAGCCTGAAGCCCAGGTTGCCAAAGAATTACAGATTTTTCCTCCTCTAAAGTCTAATTTCTCTTTTCACTCCTTCCTTCATTAGACTAAGTTGGAGTATTACAGAAAAACCCTTTTTTTTGTTTACTCTCCTTCCTTAGAAACATTTGGGGTATTATATTCTACCCCCCTTAACAGGATTCGACCCCAAATCTACCCACCGATCTACCCAAAAGAAAACGGCGTTTGGAAATTAACAACGATTAACACGTACCAGACATGAACAAATCCGGGTATTGCTCGCGCATGCGAGACTCTAGCTTCCAAGTGACCTCTCTCTCGGACTGATGAGATCACAACACAAAGACGTAGAACGACGTCTGTCCTAACACTCGTCCCGACATTTCCAGGTACACTCATCGGAAGAGAATCGAAGGTAAGATCCTACTCGATGGTCCACAACGTTAACGAATATTCCAAACTCTGGATCTCCTAGGTACTCACTTGGCACCATAACATATCAAAAGTTGCGTTCACCGCGTAGGGACCCGAAACGATCCTAGCGATACGCCAACTAGCGAAAACAAGCCAATGTACCTTGGGCTAACCTCCCCATTGGTACCGAACCACACAACATGCATATAGTACACGGAACTCTTGTTCCACCTCTCAATCAAACTCTTCACCATAACAAGGATCACCTCCTTTAACCAGGACACACAATATAACTCTCTTTAAACAAACTCTTTTACCGACAAAACCCATATGAAAATGAAGGATTCACATCGCAACCATGCGTTACCAGCTCGGTACTAAAAGAGTCAAATCCAGAATCGGAAATTCATCACGAAAACCTTTCCACTTTCCAAGTGGCAGTTTGTGAATAAATGTCACGAAAGCCAAAGGAGAAATCACTTGAATGCCCAAATCAGAAATTTCTTTTATTCTTTCTGAACTGATAAGAACCACACATGCTAACATAAAGTCAAGCTCAACTTGCGAAAGACATCCGTCATAAACACATAGCTCAAATAAGAATCAAGAAAACATGTCACTACTCGAGGAAGCATCAATTTCTCAGTTTCTCTTTTAGGAATAAAATTTCTCTCAAACTTTGGAATTCCAATTCATCGCATACCACACTAACTCATCTCTCTTAACTTGGCATTCTCAACACTATGCTCAAGCCGAAATACATCATCCACACCTCTCAGATAGAGGCTCTAACGACTCCACGTAAACATTCTCTTGACAACTCCTCTACCGACGGAATTAATTTGACAGATGACTCCCAATGTATCCCAAAATAGATCTCACACGCAATCACATCACCTCAATCTTTTTAAGAACAAACAACTTGGAATTCTCAGCACACACATTCATATACTTCATCAAAGGGTTCTATCAATGATCATTCCATTATTCGGAATCCACCCTTATTCTACTTCCTCTACACAAAATCATTGGGCGACCAAAGTTCTAGCATAAAAAAAATGCAAAGCCCAATTTTAACCTCCAAGACCCTACAACAAACTTCTCATATAGAAGATAGGAAAACCTCAGATTAAATCCCTAAAATTATCACAATCCAAACATACTCAAGCATTAACATCAACATGGAAACATTTTCTAACCCAATTATCTTTATAAAGAGTCTAACTCTTAGAGATTTATTTACTAAGTCCAAGTCATTCGACAATAATTCAACAATCTCGGCTATCTCATTAATCGCTTTAACGATCGACATTTCGCTAATCTTACTCTCATTACAACACCATCATAATTCATCTCGCACAACCGCAAGGTACCCAATCGCGACACTCTAATACATCGATCAAGATTCCCCATCCTTTCGAAAATTCTAATGTTCCACCGAAGTGAACAAAAGATCTTGGATCACAAATCTCTATAGGTTCTAATGGTTGAAACAATGCAAACAGTTTAGCCTCAAAGACAAATATTTCAGATAAATATAATTCTCTTTAAGAATTATACCCAAATCGATTCATCCTCCAATGCTCTCTAATAACTTACAACCCAAGGTCTCGCAACAACAATTAATAACCACTTGAAAGACCCTATGAGATGAATCGGTGGATCCTTCCTCAAAAGAAAAGGCAAATGAAGACATTTACCGTCAAGTAAACACAGGATCAAGGGAAAAGTCACTTAGGCAAAGAACTCGAAAACATAAGGAAAGTCAACAGTTGAGGGCATAAGTCCCACAAGAATAGAATTCCAAACCTCAACCAATAAGAACAGTAACCTTGCTTTCAAATCGAGTAACTCTTATGCGGCCAAACAACAAGGTTAAGCACGCTTCAGATAAATCATGAAGTTACAAAATTTGAATCCACCCTCAAATACTTGTACTACACTCTTTCAATTAGGAAAGAAACAACTTTCTTTGAACACAACATTACTTGCCAACTCAAACAAACGAAGTCTTTAAAATCAAATCACTTGAATAAACTAAGAACCAATAGAACTCTACAATACGCCGCTTTACTCAACAAATTTCAACTACCACAAAACTCTTGAACTCCAAAAGATTACTTAATTCAAAAACTTTAACTATCTTCATTTAAGAGACATCACGAAAGGCGGTCACATTTCACTCTCTATAAAAGGATCAATATCACCCTCACATTCTCGACTATTTTATTAACATACCTTAATATCCCAACAATTTTTTTTTTCCAAAAGAAACACAACCATCATGACATACTATTTCCATCATCACAATAGGATTGCAATAATCACTTGCTCTAGAAAAACAAACCAAGTGCTCAAGCCACAATGTCAAAAACAGTAACTCATAACAAGATCTTACTAGAACATGACCATCTCATAAAAGTACACCAATATGAATTTCATATTAGATTTCATCCATTTAACTCTTCTCGACGCCAACGCCAAAATAGTACACACTAAAAGCTCTATAGCCACACATGGGTACAATCATGATCCTTCCTCTATTTGCAAACTCCACAACAGTTAAAAGGATATATTCAACACTCTACCTTATGTTCAGTAATTAGAATGAAAGGTCTTTAACTTCAATAATATAGGATACATAAGACAAGGTTTCACAAGGCGATACATCATCGTTCATCTAGTCATTTAAACATGTTTCAATAAAAAAAAATTTAGCATGGCAAGAATTAGGTAAAGCTATCATTCGAATAAGATCCTCAAGATCCAAAATAGGAGATAGATTCCAGATTAATATTTATCAAGGCAACATTCGAACACCTCATTATCTTAACCCTCACTAGCGGTTAGAATAACCGAAAGAGGACCTAGATTCCAATTCATCTAACAAATTTAGTAGATTACTTGATCGTAAAGATCAAACCGGTTCAACAACATTTCCACACTTCTTAACAACAATAGGTTCTTGAACAGATACAGACAAACTCTTATCTAAATTTTCATCATGTACCCAATCAAGGTAGTCAGAGTCGAGATCCCGAGTCGGATCGATTTGCCTCCGGTAGGATCGAATCGTAGTATCGAATCGTAGAATCGGCGATTCTACGGATTTGTAAAAAATACACATATTTAACATCTATACTATAAATTTGTATGATTGTTATATGGTTTACCACTTGCATGTTCCTTAAAAGTAGCTAGACATACTCCAGGAATAAAAAGAGCTTATCATTATCAAGCTCAAGATTGCTCATGCCATAATATAGATATTTGTACTAGCATTACCACATCGATACAATATTTTGCATGCTCCTTGTTTATTTATAGTTTCATTCTCGAAATTAATATCAACAAATTTTGCTCTAAAACAAAATATTAGCAAAGCCCGGCCTCTAAAAAAATTGCCCTAAGTCTCTACGAGTAGGATCGACAAGGAGATTTGGATCGACAGTCGTGGGTTCAGAGAACCGTAAGACTCTAAGAGTAGGATCGCGATCCTACCGACCTTGAGTAGGATCGGATCGCAAGAAGACTTGGATCGACAGTCGTCGTGGGTTCAGAGAGTCGTAAGACTTTAAGACTTGGATCGCGATCCTAACTACCTTGTACCCAATACAACGACATTTCACATTAATCAATTTCACTTCCATGGATACTAGTTAAGAATAAACCGCTTGCACAAAGCTAATAACCCAATCTGATAACTCTTACCACAACAATTAGTTTATTTAACTAACACCTCTTACTTAAGCATGACAAGACATCACTTAAAGATTTTAACACAATCTCGTAAAAAGAGGTATTAAATTTCAACACTCGAAATAATCCAAAAGAAATACATAAAGCCAAAGCTTTCACATGTTAAAGAACTTGCAATGTAAAACTTTCAAGATCAAGAATAAATGATTCACATTTTCCAATAAGAAGGGCGTAACTCCCACTTAAAAGATAAATTTTGCCGATAACTAACGCTCCCAAGAAACAACATTAGACCAAAGAATCAGAGAACAAGTAGTCGATTTAAGTAACCAAGAAAGTCCAACGAAAACTCATCGGAAGAAATGTAGAACACTAACTCAAGAAAACTT
The DNA here is from genome assembly GCA_036346405.1 of Phyllostachys edulis. NCBI lineage: Eukaryota > Viridiplantae > Streptophyta > Magnoliopsida > Poales > Poaceae > Phyllostachys > Phyllostachys edulis. The sequence goes on from CM070556.1 coordinate 50,025,620, forward strand.
CATCAACCGCAACTAATACCGTAATCCACCACATTCAGATCAAGGAAGAGAATAATAAAACTCACCTCAACACTCAACTATCAGATTCGGTAGTTACTACTCTATTCTTTTTATTTAACGGTGGTGTAACCGACAAAACCGGGACCACCACCACGACCTCAACCTCTCAACACCACCCATAGCCAATAATCAATTATGAATATAGAATATCATCTCATAACAATCACGTAACAAATTCATAGGTATAGAAGATCATATCATAGAGTAACAAGGCAACATAACGAAAACGAAACACATTGTGGAACCATCCCATCCCATCAGTGCATCGATTGTGTCAAGTTTTAGGTTAATTAACCATTAACAAATTTTAGCATATCGGGTTACTTAAGTTGCTAGCTTATTCACCATGGACCTAAAGCCCGCCTCGATACCAACTGTAACACCCTAGCTATTCGAAGCCAAAATGCTACCTAAAGGACTAACATACAACAATACTACTAAGAACTTTAACAATAACTCATCAACTAACATATAAGGATCAACATCTTTTAAAACCTAAGCAGAATTAAAACTGAACCCAACAACAGTTCACAAATTCTAATTATTTAAGTCTCATCAATCCACTAAGATAATCATACCAAACGAATGATCATGGAACATAAGCGCTAATTAAACAACCTTAACGAGAAAAAGATGTCAACCAACATCAAACTCCATTATATTACAGTCCATCACTTAACTAATGAAAGATGTAATCAAGTTCTATTATTGAAACTGGTGAAAGGTGAAATGAATGAGTAGTGCGTGTCTACTCCTCCCAAGAGAATCATCACCAACGATCACCTAAAAATAAATAAACAAAGCAAGAATGAGTCTGAGACTCAGCAAGTACATGGATAGCTGGACATACCACAAATATGAAAAAGACAACTTCATTAAAGAATTTGAACGTACACTGAATGAATACATGAATGCATGGAATGAATGGAATTAATGAAAAGAATGGACTGCACACATGCTTATACCGGTATAGCTAGTGACACACCCGTCGGTGTTCACCTAAGCCCGCATTTAACAAAATCAGTTTGACAAATTAACAAATGGTTTGACTGAGACTTTAAAAATAGAAATAAATTTCCTAAAATCCCGAAAAAAATCAGGAGGCTTCCTGGGACAACCTAGTTCCCAAATAAAATTTGAAAACCTACTATTCATGTAATAATTCATTCGGTTTAAAATAAAACTAGGAAAAGGTTATTGATTTGAGTTTGAATTTTTCGACGGTCAAAAAGAGTTCCAAAAAATTGGGAAAAATTATATTAATTGGTGATAATTATTATATTATTTGAATAAATTATTTCCAGATGATGTTCATAAGTTTTTTTTTGTTTTCTTTTGGAATTTAAATTTAAAGTGTATGTTTTCTTTGATTTCAAAAATTTCAAATGCAACTAATTATGCAAATGCTTCGGAAAAACCAATGTATGTTCAAAAGTTTTAATTTCTCCTCATTTTTATACATTTGAAATACAAACCGAAGAGCAATAACTGATTGAAAAGATTCAAAAACACTGTGCATGTTAATGAGATGTATACTAATTATTATATATTAATTTGGGGATGTTACAAAGCCGCTCACACAGCCAAAGCATGAGGCACACACAAGAGCTATCCGTATTAGATACCTAAATGATTGACTCTAGTGCAAGTGGGAGACTATTGGAAATATGCCCTAGAGGCAATCGTAGAGATGATTATATTTCCTTATGTTCATAATATTGGATAAAATGTTATCTTGTTCCAAGAATAATATTGTTAATATTGATTATCAAGTATGTGACTTGATTGTGAAACTCTATATTTCTGCGGTAATTATTCTTATATGATCCCTGGTCAGAAACATATGAGGACACATATGAATAGACTAGCATATGTATTGGTTGATGACTATGTTTCACGAGTCATGGATATGGAGATATCAAACCAATAATATGGACACATGTTAGAGAACATGATGTTGGATTAGACCCACCTTGAGACACTATTGAGATTGTTATGATTCTATGTGTCGTTAGTTGGTCTCAAGCAATGTTGATGTATAATCCTTAGACCTGATATCAGCATGGTTTCCTACATATGTAATAGCACTCTTAGGGGTTGCCAAAGGCTACACCGTAACTGGGTAGTTATAAAGGTAGCTTTCGGGTATGCTATGAAACATGCAGAGGAATGTGACTGGTCGGATATGGGATTTGCCCCTCCTAACATAAAGGAGAGATATCTCTGGGCCCCTCGTTGTGGTCGGATAAAGAAAGTGCATGGCCATACCACTAGTAGTCAAAGTGTTCGACCACGTGAAGTAATCCGACACTCGATCGAGAAAGTATTGAACAGTCCATGTATGACACAACATCTCACCTAGAGTTCAACCAGACATCGTGAGTCAAAGGGAGTATACACGAGTAGGTCGCTTAGTTCGAACAGTTATGGACTGGTCGTATGGAGATACGAGCTGGTCGTAGACTGGTCGAACGTAGTCACAAGGTGGTCGTAACCTGGTCGTAAGGAATTACGAACTGGTCGTGACCAAATACAAACTGGTCGTATAGAGATAGGACCTAGTCGTAAGTGATAAGGACCTGGTCGTATATCATATTGCATTAAGGTTCGTCCGATATAATTTGTGTGTATTCGGGAATCGTTATGTTCTGCTAGGAGCCGCTACGACTCGTGATCAGAAAGGGTTTCTAAGTCATAGCCGATTACGCATGAACCTATAGGGTCACACACTTAACGGGTTGGAACAAACCAGTATGAATACAATTTGACAAACGTGTTCGGATAGGATCCATCACGAGCACTATATAAGGAGATGCATGAGGTTGTTGGGATGGACGCGTGAATCACCACCGAAACCCTAGCCGCCATCTTTCTGAGAGCTCTATCGTGCGACTTGGTGCTAGCACACCTGCGCATGGTTGTTCCTTCCCTTGACATGTGGATACCGTAGAGACGCTACTGTGACTGTTGCGCTTAAGGACGATCCGCGATCTTCACAAGGAACTGTAGATATTGCTGGAGGAGACGATCGACTCGTGAGGACGCTAGACGATCGACTACGACCACTACATCGACGCGCTCTACATTGGACCAGGCTGCTCCAACCCTTCTTCTAATGCTCTGCACGTCTGGTGGTAACAATCTGTGATCATCTACTTGCTTAGCTTCCTGGTTTGCTTGGTAGAAATTTTTGATTTGTAGCTATCATAGCCTACCCCATGGTCCAACAGCTCCTTCTTTGGCAGCTACCGCTTCAGGTTCTTCAATCGCCCTGGCCGCTAGGTAGTTATCCCACCAGTTGGCGGCTGGTCCCGTGAGTTGGTGTGTTGCATACACTACCTTGTCTTCCTCTCGACATCGAGCTAGAGTCAGCTTCTTCTCCATCGTGCGAAGCCAATCTTCAGCTTCTAGTGGCTCACTTGCACTAGAGAAGATAGGAGGTTTAGTGCGCATAAATTCCTCGAGCCTGGACCCATGGCTAGCCGCTCCGGCTTACTGACCAGCGGCTATTGCTTGTAGCAACTGGGTTTGTTGCGCCATCACTTGGGCCAGCGTGGGATGCTCAGGTGGTGGTAGTGTTGCTGTGCTAGTGCTGGTGCTGGTGCTAGGCCGCGACCACGACCCATGACTGCTCTCCTTGGAGGCATCTGTTAGTGAAAACTCTTTTAGAGAGCAGTACGCAGCAACACAAGGTGATAATAGAAAAGAAGCCATCACAAGTCTACCCAGTACTCATGACACAAAACAGCATGTTCAAAGCCAACTGGTAAAAATCAGAGAGATGCATTTAGACCAAGGACGAATCCAGGAACACCAAGAGAAAAGAGTAGCCAGAAAAAACTAAAATAAAATACATATATGTACTTTGAAGGGCTACTAAGCTGTTCATTAGTGTGTAGTCTTGGGTTTCTATCGACCAGCTAGCTAAGGCCGTTACCCTACAGTCGTGGGCTCTGATACCAAGTCTGTCGGACCCCAAATTTAGAATTTGGAATCCACTGTGTCAAACTGTGCTATTCCCTAGATCAGTAGATAGCACACAGAGATACATTCTTGGATCATTCCCATAACCATGTAAGCTCAAAGCAGATCTTTGGTTAGGTCCATAGTTACGACCATACTTGGTCAAAAAAGGAAATCTGGGGAGGTCTTGAAGAGGTCTTGAAGTTCCTAGAGAGGTCCTGAAGAAGTCCTGAGGAGGTCCTAGAGTTTTCCCTAGGAGATGTTGGGCCACGGGTAGGCTACGATAGCAACAAACAAAATTTTTCTACCACGCAATCCAGGAAGCCAAGCAAGTAGATGATCACAGATCGTTACCACCAGACGCACAGAGTAGCGAAAGAAGGGTTGGAGCAGCCTGGTCCAACGTAGAGCGCGTTGATGTAGTGGTCGTAGTCGATCATCCAGCGTCCTCTCGAGTCGATCGTCTCCTCTAGCAAACTCTGCAGTTCCTTGTGAAGATCGCGGATCGTCCTCAAGCGCAATAGTTGCAGTAGCGCCTCTACGGTATCCACACGTCCAGGGAAGGAACAACCACACACAGGTGTGCTAGCACCAAGTCGCACGGTAGACCTCTCAGGAAGATGGCGACTAGGGTTTCGGTGGTGATTCATGTGTACCTCCCAACAGCCTCATGCATCTTCTTATATAGTGCTCGTGACGGATCCAATCCGAACACGTTTATCGAATCATATTCATACTGGTTTGTTCCAACCCGTTAAGTGTGTGACCCTATAGGTGTAGGGATACAGGTAGGCTACAATAGCAACAATTCAAAATTTCTACCACGTAAACCAGGAAGCCAAGCAAGAAGATGATCATAGATATTTACCACTAGACACGCAGAGCAGCGGAAGAAGCGTCGGAGTAGCCTGGTCCAACGAAGAGTGCGTCGATGTACTGGTCGTAGTCGATCGTCCAGCGTCCTCGCTGGTCGATCGTCTCCTCTAGCACCTCTGCAGTTCCTTGCGAAGATCGCAGATCGTCCTCGAGCGCAACAATGTAGAAGCGCCTCTATGGTATCCACACGTCCAGGGAAGGAACAACCGTACGCCGGTGTGCTAGCACCAAGTTGCACGGCAAGGCTCTCAAGAAGATGGCAGCTAGGATTTCGGGAGAGCAACTCACGTCAACTCGTCTTACGCCCAACAGCCTCATGCATCTCCTTATATAGTGCCTGTGACGGATCCTATCCGAACATGCTTTACGAATCGTATCGTACTAGTTTGTTCCAATCCGTTAAGTGTGTGACCCGTTAGGTTCATGCGTAGTTCGGTTGTGACTCGGAAACCCTTTCCGACCACGAGTCGTAGCGGTTCCTAGCGGTGACATAACGATTCCGAATACACACAAATTATATCGATTTAACCTTAATGCAATATGATCTACCACCAGGTCCTCATCACTTACGACTGTGTCCTATCTCTATACGACCAGTTCACATGTGGTCGTGATCAGTTCGTACCTCATTACGACTAGGTTACAACCACTCTGTGATTATGTTCGACCAGTCTACGGCCAGCTCGTATCTCCACACGACCAGTCCGTAACTGGTCGAACTAAGTGACATACTCATGTATTCTTCCTTTGCCTCACGATATCTGGTTGAACTCCAGGTGAGATGTTGTGTCATCCATGGACTGTTCAATACTTTCTCGATCGAGTATCGGATAACCTTATGTGGTCGAACTCTTCGACCACCAGTGGCATGGCCATGCACTTTCTTTATCCAACCACTTCACGGGGCCCAGAGATAACTCTCCTGTTATGTTAGGAGGGGCAAATCCCATATCCGACCAGTCACATCTCTCTGCATGTTTTATAGCATACCCGAAAGCTACCTTTATAACTACCCAATTACGAGTAGCGTTTGGCAACCCCTAAGAGTGCTATTACACATGTAGGAAACCATGCTGATCTCAGGTCTAAGGATTATACATCATCATTGCTTGAGACCAACTAATGACACATAGAATCATAACAATCTCAATAGTATCTCAAGGTGGGTCTTATCCAACACCATGTTCTCTAACATGTGTCCACATTATCGATTTGATATCCCTATATCCATGACCGGTGAAACATGGTCATCAATCAATACATGTGCTGGTCGTAGAGTCACTAGCGTTCCGACCAGTGACATTCAACCGGGGATACATTTAGAGTGATATCAACATAAGTTAAAAGTGCTTCACCAACAAGTCACATACTCGTTTAATCTTCATAACTGATGATTCATTCATGGAACAGAATAACATTTATCCAATATTATGAACATAAAGAAATATAATCATCTCTATGATTGCCTCTACGGCATATATCCAACAATAGGTTTATGCTTAATCGGTTGTGACTCAGAAACCCATTCCAATCATGAGTCGTAGCGGCTCCTAGTAGAACATAACGATTCTCGAATACACACAAATTATATTGGACGAACCTTAATGCAATATGATCTATGACCAGGTCCTTATCACTTATGACCAGGTCCTATCTCTATCTGACCGATTCAGATTTGGTCACGACCTATTCAGATTTGGTCACGACGATTCAGAATTCCTTACGACTGTGTTACGACCACCACAGGACTACGTTCGACCGATCACGGCCACCAGATTCCATAACGACCGATCCAGAATCGTCGAACTAAGCAACCTACTCGTATACTCCCTTTGCCTCACGATGTCCGGTTGAACTCGGGTGAGTGTTGTGTCATCCATGGGTATTCAATACTTTCTCGATCGAGTGTCGGATTATTTCACGTGGTGAACACTTCGACTTCTAGTGGCATGGCCATGCACTTTCTTTATCCGACCACAACGAGGGGCCCGAGAGACATCTCTCTGTTATGTTAGAAGGGCAAATCCCATATCCCACCGGTCACATTCCTCTGCATGTTTCATAGCATACCCGAAAGCTACCTTTATAACTACCCGATTCATTGTAGCGTTTGGCAACCCCTAAGAGTGCTATTACATATGTAGGAAACCATGCTGATCTCAAGTCTAAGGATTATACATCAACATTGCTTGAGACCAACTAACGACACATAGAATCATAACAATCTCAATAGTGTCTCAAGGTGGGTCTAATCCAACATCATGTTCTCTAACATGTGTCCATATTATTGGTTTGATATCTCCATATCCATGACCCATGAAATGTAGTCATCAACCAATAGATATGCTAGTCTATTCATATGTGTCCTCATATGTTTCCGACCAGGGATCGTATAAGAATAATTATCGTAGAAATATAGAGTTTCACAATCAAGTCACATACTTGATAATCAATATTAACAATATTATTCTTGGAACAAGATAACATTTTATCCAATATTATGAACATAAGGAAATATAATAATCTCTATGATTGCCTCTAGGGCATATTTCCAACAGGAGATCCTTGGGAAGTCTTGTAGAAGTCTTGAAGGTTTCAGAGAGGTCCTGAAGAAGTCCCAAGGAGGTCCTGGAGTTGTCCTAAGGATATCCCGGGGAGGTCTTGAAGAGGTCCTTAGGAACTCCTATAGTGGTCTCGTGGGGATCCTGAAGTACTCCTGACGAGGTTGAGGGAGGTCCTGAAGGGAGGTCCAGGAAGGAAATCCTGAGGAGGTCCTGAAGGGAGGTCCCGAGGAGGTCCTAGAGGGAGATCCTAAGGAGTGGTCATGTAAACGTTCTGAGGAGGTCCCGAGGAGTGGTCCTGGAGAGGTTCCGAGGAGGTCCTGGGGAGTGGTCCTGGAGAGGTTCCGAGGAGATCTTGAGGAGTGGTCCTGGAGAGGTTCCGAAGAGGTCCTGAGGAGTGGTCCCGAAGAGGTTCCAAGGAGGTCCTGAGGAGTGGTTCGAAAGGGGTTCCGAGGAGGTCCTGAGGAGTGGTCCTCGAGAGGTTCCGAGGAGGTCCTAAGGAGTGGTCCTGGAGAGGTTCCGAGGAGGTCCTAGGGAGTGGTCCTGGAGAGGTTCCAAGGAGGTCCTGGGGAGTGATCCCAGAGAGGTTCCGAGGAGGTCCTAAGGAGTGGTCCGGGAGAGGTTCTGAGGAGTGGTCCTGGAGAGGTTCCGAGGAGGTCCTGAGGATCACACCTGGTCGTAGGTGGTATGCTACACTCAATGTACACCGTGTTCGGGGTGAATAGTGCTCATAGGGACAGTGCTCGTATGAACAATTGAGCAATACAAGCCCGCAACATAACATGTATATTTATACAAATCAGGGTGTGTGGCCAATTGTTTTACAAAATAGCTACAAAACAGAAATCCTACAAAAGTCAGAGTACAGAAACAAAGATAAGTGCGGAAGCAAAAAAGGTTTTAGTGGATCCATTCACTCTACCCACAGGAAAGCGACTGGGGGTCCCGGCCTAAGCTTCATCATCTTCACCATCTTCTAGTGCAACCTCCGAGTGGTAGTGGTAGTAGGAGGGGTCTTGATCGCATGGGTCTGAAAGATTATATTGGATGAGCCTGTGTACACAACCGTACTCGCGAGCCAACACACAATGTAGTCGTATAGATGCAGGGCTAGTCAAGGGGAGTTTTAGAGTTCTTTTATTTGCACAAAGCCAAGTTTGAACTAGACAAGTAGTAGAAAATAATGAGACTTAGCATTTTTAACAATCTATTTTCATAAATGGATTTTCATTTGTAAATTACTAGTGGAGGTCCCACCTCCTATACCATTGAGTGGCTCCATCCACCCAATGCTCAGGCTATCCCGTATTTACCACTGGTCCCTGACCAAACTTTCTCAAATCCCTAGGGTCCCACCCCATCCTTCCTTTTCATCATAAATGGTTTTGTAAAAATGAAAGCTATATCGAGCAAGTTCTCAGCACCGCTCTTGACCATGAGCACTGCTATCTAGATAGTTTTATTACTCTGCAGAGTTTGCACATTTTACCCACAAGAGGTAATCGTCTTGATATACACACATGTTTCCATAGACATGTGAATCAAGGGAAGATTACCACAAGGCCTTTACAATGCTCAACCTCGACGCACTCCATCCACTACACTAAGGTTTCCACCGCCCAGAGCCACGCTCCTAGGAGGCCCCCTCTTGTGTCATGCGGTTCCCGTGGCTTTGTTCTCCCCCGACTATCCACCTGCATTCCACCCAAAGGCGGAGCCACGCCGAGGCGAGCAAATTAGTTGGCCAGGTCGTACCCATTATAGACTTGTGGTTGTACTATTTTTGCATGAGAGGTCATTCCAAGATTTGGTCCTTAATTGACTCGGGTGGTACATCCACATACCAACATTCTCTTGTGCCCCCAGCACCAGCCACCCGAGTCGAAACTAGTTTTCAGATTTTCTTTGTTTTGAAAATATTCTTTAGTCCAACATACCAGCCAGGCTCCCAGCCTCGACTGCCCCCAAATCACTTTCAAAAAGTTTTTAATGATTGTGGTCGGGCAATTTAAATACCCGCATGACATTGTATCTAAGCAAGGCTAAGCATGACACTTGGACATAGACTTATTAACTAGTATGCAAACCATTAATTCTAGGGTGACAAGGAAAATGTCCAAATTCAAGGTTTGGAAGTTTATACACAATTATTATTAAGGCATTAACTATGAGCTAGACCAATATAGTTGGATAAAACATAGCAATGCAATTTCATAATTTAAAACAACATAATTTGCAAAAGGTAGGTGCAATATGATCAAAGTGTTGACTCACCTTGGTCGAGGTTTTGTTGATCTTGTCCTGGATCAATCGGAGGATCTTCGGGTGCTTCGGCTTCTATATATGCAAGAATAACCAGAAGTCAAATAAACCCCGAGAAACTCAATTTAACATCAACAATCAAATGAACTCCAATAAGTCTAAATATATTCAATGAAAGGAAACACTTGGAAAGGAAACACCCATATCTAGCGATAATTTGGAGAGTCTAAGACCAATGGTCTTAGACTAGGTTGGCCGAAGGTATAGATGAGTATGGTCAAAACACAGTGGTTGAGCTGTGTGCTCAAAGCACCATGGTCGAACGGTGTGGTCGAACCATAGTGGTCGAGCTGTGCGCTCGACGAACCGTGGTCGGACTATGTGGTCGAACCACATTGATCGAATGAGTGATCGAAACTCAATAATTGAACTGAGTGGTCGAAACACAGTGGTCAAACCACAGTGGTCGAACTGTGTGGTCGTGGAAGTGCTATGACTAGGGGAGGTCGTGGAAGAGCTATGACCTGGGGAGGTCGTGGAGGTGCTACGACAAGGGGAAGGTCGTGAAAGTGTTACGACTTGGGGAGGTCGCGGAAGTTCTACGACCTGGGGAGGTCGTGGGGGTGCTATGACCTGGGGAGGTTGCGGAAGTGCTACGACCTGGGGAGGTCGTGAAGGTGTGATGACCTGGGGAGGTCATGGAGGTGTTACGACAAGGGGAGGTCATAGGGTGTTACGACCAGGGGGATCTTGGAGGTGTTACGACAAAGGGGGGTCGTGGAGGTGCTATGACCAGGGGAGGTCGTGGAAGTGTTACAACCAAGGGAGGTCATGGAACTGCTACGGCATCTATGACCAGGGGAGGTCGTGAAAGTGCTACGACCAGGTGAGTTCGTGAAAGTGCTATGACCAGGGGAGGTCGTGGAAGTGTTAGTCGAAGGAATCTTCGACCACTAGAGTTCTTCTGTCCAATTACCTGGGAATGTGTTAGATCCTCTGGTAACTTTCTATAGAGGGGAGATACAACTAGATGCGGCCGGAGGAGGTTTCGACCTTGCATAGTCGAAGGAGTTTCGACTACGTGGTCATAGAAGGCTTTAACCGTGCGTAGTCGAATGAGAGAAGTCTTTGACTACACAACAGTAGTCGAAAGAAGCAATGGTTCAACTGCTTTAACATGATCGAACGAGCCAGTGAAATAGCCAAAGAAAGAACCAAAGAAACATTGGAGAAAGAACAGGGTAGCTCGAACAAGGAGAAGCATCTAAGCCACTAGGAACGCACTGACATCGAAATGGGAAACGAAGCTAGTTGAGTCGGGCCGACGACAAGGGACCATGACAATGAGAGGAACTCCACGCTACATTAGTGGCTCGAGGAAGGAGAGTAGTGTTCAATCTTCAGGGTAGCTCCATGGAAGCGGGTAGATGGTCCTTAAGAGATGTCTTGAAGTATTCTAGTCAGAGGGGAGGAAGTACGAGACCAAAGGCGACCCAAAATTTCTAGACGAGGCGATAGATGTGCGAAGGAGGGAGGAGGGATGGTGGGAAAGATGGCCACCACGAGGTTTTTTAATTCTCCGCAGAGCGATGCAGGTGCGTGGTGGTGTGAAGTGCAGAGGGAGGGAGGGAGGGGGCGCGAGTCAGGAGGGTGTTACGAGAACAATTCTGAACGAATAAAATTATGGAAAATTTACACAAGCAAGTACACGATGTCGGGAGGCTCTACAAAAAATTTCATAATTTTTTGGACTTATTTGCTATATTTTAAAATTTCTCCGAATTTCAGCCTAACACTAACTAACCTAACTAATTATCTAACCTAACTAACTAATTAACCCCACTGTTTTGGCTAGCGCATGGTGGCGATGCGCCAGCGGACACTAAACTAAACAAACAAAGAGTATCCTATTTGATCATGTATATTTGTATTATTTTTTTTTGCTATATTTGTACACGTATTTTGGTTGTTACGTGTGTACTCCAGCGCCATATTGTATATGGACATCTCCAATCGAGTTGTAATGTAGCTTTTTTATACATTCCAAGTCACATGAAATCATGAAACCCTAATTTCCAAAACCTAAAATCGAAATTTTCGCGATCTAAATCCTAAATTTTAGAGACAATATCAGAATAATTATAAAGTTGCCAAAATATTACACAATCAAGTCCACTGCGTGAGGACCCTTCAAAATAAAATTCATAACTTTTGGAGCTCATTTTCTACATTTATTGATTCATACGAATATGACACTTATGTGAAATAGCAATAACAATTTTGAACGAACAAAAGTATGAAAAATTTACACAATCAAGTACACGGTGTCAAGAGGCTCCACAAAAAATTTCATAATTTTTTGAACTCATTTGCTATATTTTAAAATTTCTCCAAATTTCAGCCTAAACTAACCTAACTAACTAATTAACCTAACCCGTAACTAACTAATTAACCTAACCCGTAACTAACTAATTAACCTAACCTAGGCTAATTACCAGCTAATGGATGGCGTATGGTGGCCATGCTCCAAAGGGCTGGCGCATGGTGGCCGCCAAAGGGCTGGGCGCATGGCCACCATGCGCTAGCCTTGGTGAGGTGGTGGGGGTGGCGGGCCGATGTCCACACATCGGCGGCGATGGCGTTGCCGCATGGTGGCCATGTGCCAATGCCACGTGCCATTTTCTCGGGTGCTGGTGCACGGTGGCCATGCGCCAGCGGTGCTAAATATGCAAATACGCGACCACGGTGGTCAGATGCGCAAATACAGTACGAAAAATGGCCGTATCCGCCAAAAATTCCACACACACACACACACACACACATATATATACATATATATATATATATATATATATATATATATATATATATATATATATATATATATATGTATGTATGTATGTATGTATGTATATGTATCTCTCTCTTTTTCTTCTCTCATATGATCCTCATACACATGAAAAGATGAGCGATCAAAAGAAGTAAATGAAGAGAAGGGAAAAACTATTTGTGAATACACACACACACATACATACATACATACATATATATATATATATATATATATATATATATATATATATATATATATACATACATACACACACATATATATATATACATACATACATACATACATATATATATATATATATATATATATATATATATATATATATATATATATAAGAGGATGTCGAATCCCTAGATGCATGAACGATCGATTGGGATGACATGAATTAGAACAAAGTTCAGCTAGTAACTTTTACTCTGAGTGAATGATGTGCAGCTACGCAAAGCAATATTCTCATCCAAATAATCTATTCAATGGAACATCTGTGGACAACCTAAATCCTTTATAGATTAGAACATACCGCTAAAATGATATCAAAATTGTAATAGTGCATACATGAAGAAGAGATCAGATGCATACAATAAAACCAAACATATCATATGTATGATTTTCAGTAAAGAAGTATATAATATACACACTGAAGTCTTCATATGATTTCTTCTAAATCATATCTAGTAAATTTATCTTTTATTTAAATGCACTTGTATACAAGTCATGCATTAATTGTACTGTAAAAACAAGTAGAGAGAGTAAAACAAGTAGGAAAACTATATTGCAAAGACAAATCCATGTAGTAAATTATCTTCGAGTGGCCTCTCGACAATGGACTCATCCACATGATCTTGGTTTGGGCTACTAACATGTGTATCATCTCTAGCATCAGCATCGGCAGTAGTTGGATTTGCCATTGATCCTGCCGTTACCTACATTTTTGTAATCCGATGAGGGTAAAAAAATGTAGTTGTTAAACCAACATCAACATCAAAATACCAACATCAACCGAGATACCGAATAGTGTACAGTGCCATTATAGAAAATGAGTTACTAACCGGAGTAGATAATGTAGGCAGTGGTGCCTCCGGTATAGTGCTATCAAGTTGAGACTAAAGTGTCTGTGTGCACATTGCAATACATTAGCCAAGTACAAATATATATTTTTTGCATTTAACTTTGTTATTGTACTGCCACGCTTCAACTAACCTGGATCATTTGCTCCAACCGCTGCCTAGCCTCGACTTCGTCTTGTAACCTTGCCTCAAGCTAAGAAAGCCTATCAGTTGATGGTCGTAGTCGTCTTTGAGGGTGTACTTCATATGTTGATCCAATACTCGTTGATCAGACCTCTGAGAGGGTTGTCGATGTGCTAATATAGCCAGCACCCATCAAGAAACGACCATGTTTCTTCCCCTTTCCAGCCTTGTACACAGCAGTCGTGTCCAATGGTGAATTCATTACGTCGAAGTCTGGGCCATGAGTCTCCTTAGCAGCTTCAGTATATGCGTCCTGTCGAACAAAATCATCATGGAATTGATCAACTCACGTGAGTTATATATAATCTTGATATGATATAATATATCAAATGGATCAGAATATGAGTTGCATTACAAAACATGATGCACATATAGGGAATGTATAAGACAAACTCAAAACCTAACAGTTATCAATAAATTGAGGTGCAAATAACTTTAATTAGAGGAAACATGTAGGCAGCCAAATGTTTGAAAATTGTACCAAATTCTCTGTTGTGAGTTGGCTACACAAGGTGCCTTCCTGATCACCTCTCCTAGCTTATACATATGCCTCTATATCGGAGATAGGCCTCTGCTTCTTCTTTTCCTACACCCATACAATCAATATGAACATGCAACATACAATCAATATGAACATGCTGACCTACCATGTAACGAGCCATGGAGGAGCTGCCTTGACAATGTGCTGCCCCACCCATCAACAATCTCCGCTCCCTAGCAGCACGAGAGGTCTCTAACCATTGTTCGTTGCACCACCTCTTCTGGGCAATTTGCTGCCATGCATCTTCACACTTTTGGGCCCACCAATGTATTGCCTAAATTAACCAAGTGTTAAATATGAATAAACTAGAATTGATTGTAATCAAGGACATCGTTTGTACAGCTGGTTACCTGCATGTACTCATCCAAAGTATATGTGTTTGGCAAGCCTCGACCCTATGAATTTCCTTTCCAAGGACTTGTATGTGGTAATAGATCACAGCTTGGATGCATGCTTCATATATCATCTGTGGGATCAGCTTCTTAATAGCATTACGCACCACTGTCCAAGAATCAGCTTCCTATCCCTCAGCCCATCTAAACCACCACTACTATTCGGCATATATTAGAAATAGAGGCCATTTATGGAGCAACAATGAACATGTATTATTAGAGAAATGTTGAAGATATATAGAGCAAACTTTCGGTAGAAAATAAGGAATTCACCCAAAAAAATATGTCCCATGTTTTTGGTACACATACGATGCTACATATATACAACTTTCATGTATATGGAGACAGAGGCTTCATCTTATTATTTTAGTTAATCAAAGAATTAATTATTCTCAGTTTTCGTATGGAGGAGACGATGGAGGCGGAGGAGGAGACTTCTGTGTTAGCATTTTGCTAATTTTTTTGCCCTTCTTTTTTCATTTCTAATCTACTGAACCCAACATCTCAATATCTTAATCAATCTAATCTACTGAACCCAACATCTCAACATCTCAGTATCTTAAGATCTCAATATCTCCATATCTCAACAGATATAGACAATACAATGTTTATGTTGAATGGGTTGTACGACAGGTTTTACCTGAGGTCGCCAGCGTCCATAGCTGTGGTGATGTCAGCAGATAAGGAGGAGGATGGAGGCCTTGGCTGTTGCACAACAGTAGATAAGGAGGATGTGACGGCGAAGGAGGATGACAGTGCTATCGGGTATGGAGGTAGCAGATGACGACGCAGATGGCGAAAGAAGGGCAGGACGTCGATGTCGAGTGCAGTGGCGGCAGACGAGGAGGCCGACGGCGTCAGGTGCTGTGGTGGCCCTGATTTGAGTGGCTCTGCTACGGTTGGCACGGCGTTGGATGAGATGGCAGTGGAGGCGGTGGAGGAGGGGGGTGACAGGGTTGGGTGTGGCTACGGGAGACAAGAAGGATGCGCCAATTTGAGTGGATGAGACAATTGCGGATGTAGTGGAGGAGGGGGAAATGGCAGCGGTAGAGGTGAAGGTGTTGGATCAACGAGGGAGGAGGCAGCTACGATGGAGGCGGAGGAGGAGACAATGGAGGCGGAGGTGGCTGCGATGGAGGTGAAGGAGGAGGCGGCTGCGATGGAGGAAGAGGAGGAGACGATTGAGGCAGAGGCAGCTACGATGGAGGCGGAGGAGGATACGATGGAGGCAGAGGCTGTGGATCTGAGGCGAAGGAGGAGACAATGGAGGCGGAGGCGGCTGCGACTGAGGCGGAGGAGGATACAATGGTGGTGGAGGCGATGGATTTGAGTAGTGGAGGAGAAGCCTGCGATGGTTCGCCCGCGTGCCTAGGGTTACACTGCGGGGGTTGGACGTGTAATGAAAAAATGCACGCGTTTGGGAAAAAATGGGAATTTTTGGTATTTGTACCCCCCGCTTCTTCTTGTTTGGGGAAACTAGCCCTTTCCGCCATAATTTGCGATTTAGCCTCAGATAGTGCACTCTGCCCTAGCCCGGGCGCAGGTGCCTCCTACCCCTATGCTGGGGGGTAGGTGACCTGCCCCATATGGTGAGCGCGGCAAGAAGGGTAGGAGAGAGAGAGAGGAAAGAAAAGAAAAAAGAAAATAATCCAAAAAAATTAAAAAAAATCCAAAATTTCAAGAATATTACATAAAATTTAATAAAATATTTTTGAATTTAATTGAGGTTTTTTTATTCATTTAAAATATTTGGATTCTATACAAAATAAAAACAACATTGAATCAACACCGACAAAAACCTAAAAATCAAATTGCTAAAAAATACATGAATTTTCTATAGTAGCTAGATGATGATTTTAGATGAATTTAGGTGAGAGCATTATTCCATTTGGAGTTAGCAAGTGAAAGTTGTAGTAGTTTGAAAATCAGGTTTTGCAAAAAAGGCTGAAAAATACACTTTGGTTACTATTCATCTGATTGGAATTATTTAGTGAAATTTTGTAGAACGGTGGTGGAGATAAGGATTACATAGATAAATAGAAACTAAAATTATAAGACCAAAATAACTTGGTTCATCTCCATTGGAGCTCACATGAATTAGTTATGAATTTCCAGAGTTAAAAGCATTTTCTAGTGTAAAAAAATAATTCTATTTTGGATTAATTTCCAAAAAAACTATAATTTCTGGGATAGAGATAAGTTTGAAACCTATTCCAAATTAAAGTTTACTTAATAATAAAATTATCAAAATTGGTTTCACTTGATTTGGACTTACTTTGAATTAGTTATGCATTTTTGAAGTTTTTCTATTTTGGGCCAGGCCCACATGTCATACTCAGGTCTGTTCGGACGGTTCGAACAGACCCAGGTCATGCACCGTCCGATTGGAGGGTCTGTTCGGACAATTCGAATAGACCGGGTCATGCACCGTCCGATCGGAATCGGACCATGCCAAAATTTGGCGCCGCTAGTAATGTTTTGCTCCCGAGTGCCATATTTATCCCAAGTATACAAAACACATATGCACTCGAGAATATGTTTCACCTCGTTTAGGCTACGTCGATATCCCCTTTTCGCGCGGCTGAGTGCTTTCCCCGTGTTCTTCTCCCGAGTGTAATATAAAACACTTGGGACAGTAAAGTCCACCGAGTGCTGACTTCCCTTACCGAGTGTCCTAGGAAGCACTCGGGAGCAGACCGAGTGTTTTTGTAAATACACTCGGTATACATATAAACACTCGGGAAAGAAGTGATTTCTGGTAGTGAGAATTGGACTTGGTTTGATCCGAGTTGATTTCCTGGCTCCCATACAAACATATACACGCACACAACACATGTATGCATATCGGGTCCACACATGCATAGTCACTCATGCATGCATGTGATCTCTTCAAGCATAGCATCATCGCGCACACGTACGCATGCATGGATCACATGCACTACGACCGTCATGGACCCAGCTAGTTCATGCCCATCAACTCCTTGATCCTCCTTTCCTCGCGCTGCAATGTCCTGCTTGCTTGGATCATCAGGCGTACTCCCTTGCTCGGTTGTTCTGGTACGATCCGCATCAAAAGAGAATCCCACGCACCACACCCCCACTCGCGCTACCTCCACGCTTGGCACACGCGTAGGCCCACATGCTGCCACATGCACTGCCTCGTCATGCATCACATCACTAAGAATCTGGGATCCTTCATTTCTGGGTTCAACAAGTATAGAAATATAAATAAAAGTGCTATAGACTAGGTACACAATTGCACAGGATGTTCACCTAGTTATGAGAAAAACAAAATGACATCATTGCATTTGCACTCAAGGGCTAGAAATTACCATATTTAACGATGGGAAAGAAAGATTTATACTGTCAATTGTGGTGGGTCCACATTATGACGGGTGGAGATCAATAAAATATTTATTAGGATTGTCTAATAAATAAAACTCTACCCCCTCCACACCCCCACACACACACCAAAAAAATGCAATTCTATTTTCAATGGGAAAATTTGTACAGTAACATCCCAAACATGTGTATTTAGATGAATGACATCGCAAATGTCTTCCACTACATTATAACACCCCAAACATGCAGAATTATGGGAAATAATATTGAGGCTAGATGGGTAAAAAGACTAGTTTACCCTTTCTATTTTCTCTTACCTAGTTTTCGGGGAGGTGTGGCGACGATGGTGTGTTCTTTACTTATTAAGGAGTTAGCATCATACTTAGGGAGGTGTGGCAGTGGGCTAACATTCTCAACAGTAGGGGCAGACCCTATTAGGTTCATGGGTGTTCAGCTGAACACCCATTATTTTTTTGTAAAAAAATCCACTGTATAGTATGTGTATTACATATATACTGCAATATACAATTGGGCCAACCAGACCACAATTCCCCCTCAGCCCCATCAAACCACGCCTCCCTTTGACGCACCACAACTTCAAACTGGTCCAAGTGATGGCCAACCCATGATCATACACCATTTGGCCTTTGACCTTTGGGCATTGGACCATTCAGTCTAGCCACAACAAGGTCATTCCTCCTCCTCTCCCTCTAACCTTAATAATAAATAGACAGTAGCCGGCTCTCACATCTCTCCCTATCTCTCTCGACATGATGGCGCGGCCACGACGAAGCCAAACGTAGTGGCAAGGCGAAGGTCAGAGGAGCAAGGTCGGGGTGGCCTAGTGAGACGGGGCGATCGTCGAGTGGGGAGGGTGACCGGGTAGCCTTATAGGCCTGCGGCCGGTGGTGGTGACTCGGCGCCTTGTGCGGCGCCTGCAAGAAGGCAGCACACCAGAGTGTGACTATGGTACCCAAATTCCCAACAGCGTAGAGATCGATTCAATCTGAATTACCAGATCCTCAATTCCGAAACTAGCAAAGAGCAAACATAAATGCCCAAATCTGTAATTTTGTTTGTGTTCGTTCGAAATGTGATCGGTAAATCTTATCTTTTTGTGTGAAATATAGATCTTAGAGCTTAAAAGAAGAAGTGTGTTGATTTAAAAGGCATAAAAGGAAATCGAGTTAAATTGTAATTTTCTTGATTATTTGTAATTTCACTAAATTATTTGATATGTTTTCATTAGTACAAATATTTTGTACTTTGATTTTTGCTACTATGCACCTTTATGTTTTACATTGAACAATATTTTTTAACTTCGAACACCCGTTCGGAAAATCCTGGGACTTTTAGTTGTAGGTTAAAACTACTTTGGAACTTATTAAATGTATTTAAACTTGAAAATACAGCTTTGTGCAAAATAGCCATATAAGCCATCCTTTGACATTACCTGGATGCATTATCTATGTTATTGGGTGTAATATACAGAGTGCAATTATTTGTACTCACCCTTTCTTAATAAATTGTTGTTCAGGGGAGGAGTTCTACATCGATGGTGAGGACTTGGAGGACTAGGCCGCGCCCCCAGATGATTGCCTATGGCATATCGTGTGGCCCACATATTTACTTACTTTCTGTTGTATCTTTTTTACTTCACTTTATGCCCATTTGTAATAAACTCTGATTATTATTCAATAAAATGTGTGATATGGATTTGCTATAATTTTGTTTGACTATGTACACTAGCTGTTTCTGGACTAATGTATGAGACACAGAGAATCTGGGATCCTTCATTTCTAGGTTCAACAAGTATAGAAATATAAATAAAAGTGCTATAGACTAGGTACACAAGCTCAAGCAGATGTTTGCCTAGTTATGAAAAAAAAGAAAATGACATCATCGCATTTGCACTCAAGGGCTAGAAATTACCATATTTATCGATGGAAAAGAAAGATTTACACTGTCAATTGTTGTGGGTCCAGATTATAACGGGCGGAGATCAATCAAATATTTATTAGAATTGTATAATAAAGAGAACTCCACCACCACCACCACCCCCCCCCGCCACCCCCCACACACACCGAAAAAATGCAAATCTATTTTCAAATGGGAAAATTTGTACAGTAACATCCCAAACATGTGCATTTAGATGGACGACATCGCAAACGTCTTCCACTACATTATGGCACCCCAAACATACAGAATTATGGGAAATAATATTGCCGCCAGATGGGTAAAAAGACTAGTTTACCCTTTCTATTTTCTCTTACCTAGTTTTCAGGGAGGTGTGGTGACGATGGTGTGTTCTTTACTTATTAAGGAGTCAGCGTCGTACTTAGGGAGGTGTGGTAGCAGTCTAACATTCTCAACAAACACCGCCTATCCAAGTGAGGGGCAAAACTAGCAATAAAATTATACTCTTGCCTCAAATACCCTCCCAATAGAGATGGATGGAAAAGGTAACGACAATGTTATTTTGCAACAAACTGGACTTTTCAAATGTTATAATGCAATCGGAGTAAATTGAACCACAGGCTTGCGTGTTGTGTGCATCTAGGTCAATGAACTATGAAATTGTACATAGTCAATGAACTTACTAAACTGAGCAAGAGAGGTGCAAATGTGGTTTTGCATGGTTGACAAAGTCGTCATTTGGAACTGAATGTTGATGTGTCACTGAGGTGACAATTCCTCTCTTTTTTGCAGTTCCTCTCTCTCTTGCAATTAAGTTGGGATATTAAATCATTTTTATTTTGGTGTGAACTGTGAAAAAATTTCTTGAATGTTTTGTTGTGCTAGTTTTCCTTTCATATAGTTCTGCCTATCTTCCATTTTGTGTGTGTTGCTATTTGAGAATAATTATTCTATATCCTGTTAAGCTCTGTAAAAGTTATTAAACAGTTGTATCCTTTCTTGATGGCTGATGCTAATCTTTAGAGGCATTTCTACTATCATTAATGCCATTTTCTTTTTCTATGAAAGAATTATTTTAGGTATATCTATCTATGTGTTGTCACATAATTTGTATTATGCTAGAGGGTAGGAAAAAGAGAGAGGAATTGCCACCTCAATATGACACATCAACATCTAGTCCCACATGGCAGCGGATGTCAACCATGCAAAACCAAAATTGGACCTCTGTTGCTCGGTTTAACAAGTTCGTTGAGCTAGATGCACAGTTTCATAGTTCATTGACATAGATGCACCCACCTTGCAAGTTCATGTACCTGTGGTGCAATTTACTCATGTAGTCGACTACAATGAAATGATATCACATGAAATTCACACGTTTGCAGTGCTAGTAAGAAATGTTTCCCATTTTTAAATATAAGCATATGTATTGTAGTATCTAGATATGCAATTGTGTGGGGAATGAATTTGGCTAGTTAGTTATATATTGTAGTAGTGATGAGGAACTAATAATCCTTAATTAATTAAACTATTTATATGTAATATTTGTTATAGATAATGATATCTTTACACAACCTTCAGAGGTACCCCTCATCGTTAATGATGAGGAAGATTATAATTACCTAGTGGTCGTAAGCTATTCTACGACCACTCTATATGGTCATAAGTCCTACTACGATCACCTCATGGTTGTAAGATCGTCTATGACCACCTCCTAATTGCAAGTCCTACTATGATCACCTCATGGTTGTAAGCTTTACTGTGACCAGGTCAATCACGAGAACCCTATGGTCGATAAAATCCACAAATATGTGGACCCAATCAACTAAGGACCTTATCCGATGTGTTCATTTACCCGCGGTAGCAAATATGTGTTGTTATTCTCTGGTATGAATGAACATATTAATCTTTGTCTCTGGCATAATTACAAGGTGACATGGGAGGTTATTTCTCAAATAATAACTGCCATCAACGTGCGCAATTCGTCAACCGTTGAGGCGCCTCCTAGCACAGGACAACTGCCACCTCCTTAGACTCTATATAAAGGATATATATAAAGGATAACGCTAGTGGATAGAAGAGAACATTGACACAAGCAACAGAACAAGACATGAGTCATTAGATCTAGCCATTGGTGACTTCTTTCCTGTTGTAAACACGATCGATACAAGAACAGAGGAGTAAGGTTATTATTCTTCAAGGAGAAGGGCCGAACCTATCTAAGATCCTTATGTCTCATCTTTCGTAGTCTCGATTAAAGAGCCCCCATCATTCATTTCATAAGTTCAATATTAAACCATGAACAATTGGCGCCGTTCGTGGGGAATCTCCTTTCTTCTTTTTTTTGGAAAATTTTCTTTGTTTCCTCTCTGATGATACCATGGTAGGAGAGTGGAATGAGGAGAATTGGTTAGATCTCACAGACTACACAGGACTCAACATGGATGCATGCTAGGACTATGAGCCAAGCATGGTTTCTTTCGATGACAATGCCGGTTCCAGTGATCTTTCATCAGACCACAGGAAGCGCATTCCGAGCAAGGTTGAGGATGGAACGCGCCCCCCTCCCCCCCACACACACAAATTTATGCCCAGAGGAGGAGCTAGAGTCCTCATAGGGCAAGGTTCCAAGCGACCATGATTGGAGTCGCCCCACGGCAAGCCTTGAACGTAGCGAGAGGATTCCTCCTCCAAACGTTCAAGTCCATCTAGGTTGTCCAATCTAACACGCCAAGTCCTGGAATCCTTGGTTCCGTTGTTCGACCATCACTTGCTAACCGTCACTTTTTGGTTACCCCCACCAGGAGTGTGGTCAAACCTGCTACAATTGTGGATTTGACCATATCCCCGGAGGATTCAACTTCAACCGGAGATGGTTATAACCTGGAATTCCCCTTCCTAGAGGGGATTGCTCCAAGTCACAAGGTGTTATCCTTTGACTACTTGTCCAGCTTGGAGGGCTCAACCGCGAGTGAGGACACCAGCACCGAGGAGGTATTTGTCCTCCCCTCAGATCCTGATACCATCGGGAGAAGGAGGATTGCAGCCCAAAACACATTGCTTGGGCATGTCCACTACTAGTCTCAAAAACTGCTCGAGAGCTACACCAGATCAATGATTTGATCAAAAATCCAACTCTGGGGCTTGGACAAGCACGAGGCTATGACCTCTTTGCTCAAGAGATCACACAAAGACTTCGAGACACCATGACCAAAATTGAGCACAACCGGCAACGCCATCCCGAAAGCCATACTAGGACAATGCCTTTGAATGCAAGTCATTCGAACAACTCTCCTAATGGAGGGCAACAAGACCCTGGACCTGGTCGATCTCTCGACCACGATGCTGGTCGAAGAAGAAACCCTCCGGTGACTGGTGATCGGCAAATTCCTAGGGGAGGTGGTCGTTCACCACTTCTTCAAAGAAATATGTGTCAGTAGATGGAGCACGAGGAGTATTACCCTCGTAGGACCGATATCTATGATAGATTAGGTCCATTTACCACTGGGTATCATCGAATACAATTACCTGGTGATATTAAACCTTCTTTCCCACAAAGGAGGTATTATGACACCATTATCGGATGTTGGGCGTTTTCGTTTGATCTCCGAGCAGTTCGCTGGCCAGTCAAATTTCAACCAGCTAACATTGAGAGGTTTGATGTGTCTCAGAATCCCATTGAATTTATGCAAATCTACACCACTACTGTCCAAGCCACCGGAGGAGATGAGCACATCATGGCAAATTATTTGCCAACAATCCTTGAGGGCACTGCTCGATCACGGTTGCTTAACCAACCAGTAGAGTCAATCTACTCATGGCAGCACCTATGTGATCTACTACTGGTGAATTTCTAGGGCACGTATAAGCATCTTGGAAAAGGAGATGATCTGCATCGAATGCGACAACATTCCCATGAGACTTTGCATTAGTTCATAAGATGCTTCAATCAGGTTCGTAATTCAATTCATGGAGTCTTTGACTCTTCTGGCATTAGAGCATTCAAATAGGGTGTCCGAAACTAGAGCATCATAGAGGATATTGCTCTCGACCCATCAGATACCGTTGCTAAACTGTTTGAGATGGCAGACCGCTACACGTCTACTTCTGAAGTAGTTGAGTGGAATCACATGATCAATCGTGACGACAAATGTACTCGAGGAGCAAGTGAGGGTAGCAAGGAGAAGGACAAGCCGGTGAAGAAATCCAAGAGTAAGTGTAAAAACAAAAAATCGTAGACCAAGAGCTCGAAGGAGGTTCCAAACAGTACTCCGACCAGTGCAAAGGCAAACACCCCAAATGGAAGACTAACAAGCCAATGTGCTGCCCTTTCCATAAAAAGGAAGGGCACGACCTCTAGAACTGCCGGGTTTTCCAACAAAAACTCAAGGACTATTATTCTAGAAAAAGACCACTTCCTACCCTCGAATAAGTAGGGTAGACAAGTGGTTGTAAGCATTCAGAAGATGGTGAGGACATGCCATACCAGGACCCCAAGCACACAATTGATCACATCTGCAGGGGATCACTGGCATATGAGTCAAGGCGACAACTCAAAGTAGTCGAGCGTGAGGTAAACTCTATCAACCCTCCTCTTGTCAATAAGTTGCCAAAGTGGTCGGAGGTCACCATCTCTTTCAAGAAGGGTGATTGTCTGATCCCATCTACTCGACCTGGTCATTTTCCGATCATGGTCGAGATCACCATCAATAATTTTCGAGTTAATCGGGTGTTAGTTGATAGTGGAATTTCATTAAACATACTCTTTACGAGCGCCCTAGATGAAATGCAAGTTCCTAGGATGAAAATAAGGCATGTATGATACTCCATTGATGGGATCATACCAAGGTCTTCGGCCAAGCCTATTGGCCAAGTTTCTCTTCCTGTTACGTTTGATTCACCAAATAATTTCAGGACAGAGAAAATCTCTTTTGATGTGGTCGACTTAGATATGGCATACAATGTCATTCTTGGTTGACCAACTCTAGCACGGTTCCTAATAGCCGCTCATTACGGTTGCCAATGTCTAAAGATGCCAGGTCTCAAAGGAGTCATCATAGCATGTTGTGATAAGAAGATGACACTTACATATGACCGCAAGTCCCTCGAGATGGTTAGCCAGATACCAACTCGGGAAGCAAACAATGTGCAACATCCGGCGAAGCAATCGAAGCTAGAAGTTGTACCAAAGCTGAATGACCAAGTCAAAGAGGTTCCACTAAATACAGTGGAACCCTCCAAGACCGTTTGCATTGGAGTCGCCCTGGACCCCGCATAGGAAAATGCCCTCATCGCCTTCCTCCGAACAAATACAGATGTCTTCAAGTGAGGCATCCGGCATGCTCGGAGTCCCCAGGGAGGTTATTGAGCACAGGCTATCTCTACAACCTGACAAAAAGCCCGTAGAATAAAAAATAAGGCAATTTGCACCTGATCAACGGGAAGCCATCCAATCAGAATTGGACAAGTTACTGAAAGCATGTTTCTAAGAGAAGTTGACCACCCAGAGTGGTTGGCTAATCCTATAATGGTTAGGAAATCTAATGGTAAGTGGAGGATGTGTGTAGATTTCACTGACTTGAATAAAGCTTGTCCAAAGGACGACTTCCACTTCCTCATATCGATAATTTGTTGATTCTACTACTGGTTGCAAAATTTTAAGTTTCCTAGATGCATATGTTGGTTATCAACAGATAGTATGTGTTTAGATGATGAAGAAAATACCACATTTATTACACCATTTAGAATATTTTACTATGTCAAAATGTCATTTGGTCTAAAAAATACTGGTGCTTCCTTCCAATGCTTGATGCAAAAGACCTTTCTTCCTCAACTAGGCCGAAACTTAGAAGCCTATGTTGATGATCTAGTCATAAAAAGTATACAATGTTGTAATCATGTTTCTGACCTGCAAGAAACATTCGACGACCTCAGAAAACACCAGTTGAAACTCAATCCTAAGAAGTGTGTGTTCGGAGTTTCTTTAGGAAAATTGTTTGGATTCCTTGTTTCTGCTCAAGGAATCGAAGCAAATCCTAAAAAGATAAATGCCATTGAACAAATATGTCCTCTGACCACGAAGAAATAAGTCCAGAAATCCACATGGTACATGGCAGCTTTAAGTCATTTCATCGCACAACTAGGAGAAAAAGGACTTCTTTTCTTTAAACTTCTTAGGAAACATAAGAGTTTCGAGTGGTCTAAAGAGACAAACAAAGCCTTCAAGGATGACAAGAGATACCTAACGAGTGCTCCCGTCTTGGTTTCTCCTAAACCAAACAATACACTCTTGTTGTATCTAGCTACTACGCTACAAGCAGTTAGCGTAGTACTGATTGCTGAACATGAGAACATTCAACGACCAGTTTACTATGTTAGGAAAGTTTTGTATGGGACTAAGGAGTGTTACCCTCAAGTCCAAAAACTTCTATATGCCCTCCTCATGTCTTCGAGCAAACCGAGTCATTATTTCCAAACACACAAGTTAATCATGTCGTCTGAGTTTCCCTAAGGAGAAGTGGTCAGTTGAACCTTGAGAGTTCTATGTCTATTTCATGTCCTGAACGACCATTAAATCCCAGATCTTTGTAAAGTTTATCGCCGAATAGACAAATCCTGAACCTATTTAGGGACCGTAGTACGAATTCCATGACCAGTGGACAATGTAATTTGATGGGTCACTTACACTAAGTGGCTCCGGGGCTGGGTTGGTCTTGGTATCTCCTACCGAAGAAATCTTAAAATATGCTATCCAATTAAAATTTTCTACTACTAACAATGTGGCAGAATATGAAGGTTTATTAGCTGGCATTCAAGTAGTGAAAGTGCTTAGGATTCGATGACTACTCATGAAAGGTGATTCTCAATTAGTCATGAATCAGGTTGGATAAGAGTATCAATGCTCTAGTTCGATCTAGAATACAATATATCGCTCAAAAGGATAATTTCCTCGCTGACTAGTTAGCTTGAATGACTTCTTCTCGATCCCCGGTTCCATAAGGAGTCTTTTTGGAACAACTCGAGAAGCCGTCTCTGGTCAAAAAACCAGAAACTACTCCAAGTGAGATAGCATCTCTAGAATACGAAGATACATGGATGAACCCCATCTATGAGTATCTTCTAAAGAGCACTATACCCGATAACGATCTCGAGACTAATTGTTTATCCCAAAAGACCAAAATGTATAGTTTGGTTGAAGGAGTCCTCTATAAACAAGGCACTCAAGGGATACTCATGCGATGCATATCGCAGAAAGAAGTATTAGAACTCCATAACAATATACACGGAGGAATATGTGGAACTCATGCTTCCTACAAAACACTAGTCGAAAAAGCTTTTCGACAAGGTTTTTACTGGCCGATAGCTCTCCATGACGCCAAAGAGCTTGTTAATAATTGCGTACAATACTAGTTTCATAGCAGGCAAATACACCAACCAGCTCAAGCGTTACAAACCATACATCTTTCTTGGCCTCTTGCAACTTGGGGTTTAGATATCCTAGGACCATTTCCTGAAGCACCCAAGGGCTTTGAATTCCATTTTGTGGTTATTGATACATTCACAAAATGGATTAAAGTCGAACTCATTACTAGGATCACACTAGAAGCATCTAAGAAATTTATGACGAAAAATGTCATCACTCAATTTGGTGTTTCAAATCGGATCATAATTGATAATGGTACTCAATTTTCAAGTGCAAAATTTCAAGAATTTTGCGAGGAATTAAGCACTAAATTATGCTATGTCTCTATTGCCTATCCACAAAGTAATGGGGCAATCGAAAGGGAAAATCACCAACTTATGTAGGGAATAAAAACTCGAGTTTTTTACTAGCTTATAAAGCACTAGGGGCTTGGGTGAAAGAATTACTCTCAGTATTATGGGCAATTCACACGATCGCTAGTCGGGCTACAGGCGAAACACCCTTCTTTCTAGTTTTTGGTGCTAAAGCTATGCTTCCACGAGGACTAAAAATTTGGTCTACAAGGGTTGAAAACTATAATGACCTTGACCAAAAACAACTTCGAGCTGATGATACCAATCTACTCAAAAAAGAGATAAATCAAGCCTTAATCCATTTGATAGTCTACAAACAAGCCCTACGCAAATACTATAATCATAAGGTCCAATCTCGTAGCCTTGCTGTAGGTGACTTAGTTTTGAATAAGATTCAAACTCAGTCTAATCGGAATAAACTCTCTCCCAAGTGGGAAGATCGTTACACAGTGGTCGAAGTCACGCGACCAGGTTTGGTATGACAGGCAACGGAATATGGTAGAATTCTCTCTAATTCATGGAATATCAACCAGTTACGAAAATGCTATGTGTAAATTCCTACTCTCAATAAAGTTTTTGTTTTCTTCAATCTTTATTGTGTTATGAAGTTGATAAAAGAGCATAGCTTTCATATTCTTTCAATCACTTTTAAACGCTTAGTTTTCCTTACACTGGCCAGAGGAAGGTAACATCTTGTAGTCGAAGTCTTTTCCTCTCCGTATGTGGTCTTGCCTACTAGAAGGAACTTTCTAGTGTCGACATGTTCCTAACTCTTGCTGCCAACATAAGGAGACTAAGTCCAACAAAACATGATCGAAGAATTCTTAAGCAAGTTCTTTTCTCCACTTTTTCCTTCTTTATGATTATTTTTAGTGCATTGTTATTCAAAATAATTGTTTAGTGAGCAGAACATAAAATCTTAATTTCGACTATTTTTCAAACACTCGATTCTCCTTAGACTGGTCGAAAAACGAGAATGTGACCTAGTCGAAGTCTCTCCTCTCTGCACGTGGTCTTGCCCACTAGAAGGAGCTTCCTAGGATCGACCAAACCCTTATTCTTGCTACCTATACAAGAGATTAAGTTCAAAAGT
Source organism: Phyllostachys edulis (assembly GCA_036346405.1). Classification (NCBI taxonomy): domain Eukaryota; kingdom Viridiplantae; phylum Streptophyta; class Magnoliopsida; order Poales; family Poaceae; genus Phyllostachys; species Phyllostachys edulis. Next base: position 50,054,504 of record CM070556.1, read on the forward strand.
TGTAGTCAAAACTAAGGTATCAAAACAAGCTTTTTTCCACTATTTCCTTAGTTTAGTTACTTCAATTAAGAAAACAGCCGTGGGCTAGGATAAAGTTATAACCATGACTTTAATGCTTAGTCTTATATTTCAATTCTCATTTTTTTCTTTGTCTTATGAGTTACTAACTACTCGAAAAGACCATTGTAGGAAATGAAGCTTTATATATACAGAAAGATAAACATTGTATTTACAATTAGTACCCTCTTATAAACTACTCAGAATATGAAGGAGATCCTAGCTGCATCTCCTCTGCAACCTTTTTTCCAACTGGTTGAGCCTCTTAACTAGTTGTTGGGTTTCTGCTTCAGGGCAGTCAAAATCAGCCTCAACTAGAAGGAGGTTAATGTTGTGGTCACATGCTTTAAGTTTTGCTAAGGAAAAACTCACTCCACTTATGACCGCCTGCCTTATCGACTTAGCATGGTTGGTCTTTAGAGTAGTCACCAACTCATGAAGAGTCCCGACCTGCTACCCAACGGTGCTCATATGTCCGACCACAGTTTCTTCAAAAGGAGTTACCTCCTCAGCACCTAGGCCTCTGAGCAGATTATTCAGGAGAGAAATGTTGTCCTGAAGATTCATCTTCGTTACCTTCGTCTCCTCCTGACTGCGGATCAAAATCTCCTAAATTCATTTTATTTCTGACACTTGCTCTGAAAATAGAGTAACGATGAGTTAATAAAACTTTAAATTAAGGCTCGTACTTTATACCAGTCGTAGGTAAATAATTCTTACTTGCCAAGCGATCGTCAAGCTTCTTGACTTTGTTTTCATGAGAAGCAGCATCTTTCGAGCACTACTCGTCCCATTCCTTGATTGCCTTGTCTTTTTCTTTAGTGATACGGGTAAGCTCATCAATCACCATGCTCTTCGATTCGACCTTAGATCGAAGCTTACCCAGATCAACTTCTTTATCTGAAAAAGAAAAAAAAGTTAGCAAAAGAAAAGAAGTTGTTGAAATGGCAAATATAGAAGTAAGCCACTTACTTTTAATTACATTCTGTAGCTCGCAAGTCGTAGAGTTAGCCTCCTGAAGATTCTTAAGCAGGTCTTCTTTTTCGACCTTTAACCTTTGCGACACGACTTTTTCATAGTCGAGCGCATCGGCTAAGGTCTTTTCATCACTTTTAAACCTATAAGGGTAAAAGCGATATGAGTACTGAACAAGTGGTCAAAAACTACTTGTTATAGTAACTTACCATCTCTCTACCTACTCGCAAAGTTCAGCCTTCTGCTTCCTCAGCAATACAAGTTGCCTATGGTATTCACCAATTGTGGCAATTTTTTCAAGAGTTTTCTAGAAAATCAATTTGCAATAAGGAAAAGCATAAATGTAAAAACCCAAATATGCAAATGTTTGGTATCGAACACTTACGTCGATTGCTAATCGAGCGAAGTGTGCATACACGGCTTCGGAATTCTCAAGTTTATTGAGTTCCTTGACCTTCTCCCACCAATTTTCCTAACAGCACCCATCATCGAAGACATACCCTCTGTTGGGAATATCCTTAGGGTGTTGGACTCGGTCGCGGGACCTAAACGATGAGGTTGTGACAGTTGAATCTGAAGAATTCTAGAAAAAGGGGAGGTCTTCTTCTTGTTCTTCTTCATCGTTGTTGAAGGAAGGAGAAACTCCACCTTGAGGTCCCGAAGGGATTTCTTCGATGACCTCCTTTCCAAATCTTTTGTCAGAGCTCTCCGCTACCAGCAGATCAACCACCCATGGTGATTGTAGAGTCAGGTCCCCTCTCCAGATGTTGATATCCTCGACAGTTGACTCGATCATCATGGTGGATTGATCTTCCACCGTCTTCATCTCTACCTCCACGATCACTGGTGGCTCAACCACTGTAGTAGATGTGGTTGGCTCCATGGCAACCATGTCTTCCCTCGCTACCTCAGGGATGATGGCCAAAGACTCGACCATTTCTGCTCCTATCTCTACAACCAGAGGGAGACTAATACCACCATGGTCGTAGTCAGAATGATTGCAGACTTCTCTGTAGAGACGTCCTCGGTGGCTGGAGAAGCAAGACTGAAACGACAAAACAGATGTTTTGACATCAAATCATGAAATAAAAGAGTAAGTACAATTACTTATCCTTTAATTTTACATACCTTGCTTTCCTGGACACGATCTTGAAATTGGAAGATATCTTCCCGAGAGAAGACTTTGTCTTCTTCGTCTCCTTCTTATTCTCCTCCTCTTCAACCACCCTTGCTAGGTCTATGCTTTTAGCCTCTGGAATGCTTCCAGCATCGCTGGTATGGATGACCACATTCTGTACAACCTTGACTGGTCGTGCATCGTGAGGAGTAGATGGGGCTTCTCTTGCAATTTCCCCTTCTTGGTGGTCAGAACCGGCTTCAACCATCCAGGGGCTATCATTTCTTTCGACCACAGGCTCTATTGGGCCTGTAGTAGCCTTCACAAAAGAAATGTAACTTTTCCAATTTTCCTTTCCAATTTGCTTGACAAGAGTAGAAGAAGGAGAAACTGAGAATGTCTTATTATCATAATAGAATGGTACCTTGACCTTAGGGACCTTATGTTTAATATCTACAACCACTTTCCCTTTCTCCCTTGCAGTCAAGTCTACTAGGAAGTGGCCCACAGGGGAGGTCGATGGAAGGGCGGAGCTCAAGCTCCCATCCTTCTTCTTCTTATCGACAGCCTTTAGAAGACGACGCCTCTTACTCAAAGGAACTTGATATTCCTCTGAGTCATCTTCGACAGACCCCAAATCGATGTCAGCAGCATCTTGAAGGTCTATTACACCGACTTGCTACAAAGGTCATGAAACAAGAATTGATAAGTGGTCAAGACTATGACTACTAATCCCTAAAGATGAAATCAACAAAAATATTGATTACCTTTAGGTGTCTTGTTCTCTCCTCTTCAAGACGACCGCCAATATTCGAGGAGTTCCCCCCGTGAACGTAGGGGCCTTCTTACAGATGAGTTTGACTGGAGCGTCAATCTCCCTCTATGCCAAATCTATGAATGGAAGAATACAATCAATAGATATGGTCGAATCAAATAAAAAAGAACACATTAAAAATAAAATTGCCTTCCTCGTAGTCCTTGGTCGGATCTTTAACCTCCCAAGTACTTCTACATCGAATGTGCTCGATTCTTCAAGGGGCTAATATGGTGCATGATGAAATATTTCACCACATGCCATCCCGTCAGTCCTACTTCCTCAAGTCCTTGATGGCTTGAATGTAGGGGCCTAAATGGTCGAGGTCACCTAGAGCCGAGTCCCGTCAGTCCTTCTTCTCTCAAGTCTTTCTCTGCATGTTTACCATCAAAGTAGAGACTATCGTCCTTGTTCACGGTCCAGTAGACCCACCTCTTCCTCCATCCCGACCACGACAACCCGGTGAACATCAGAATGTACTCCTTCGACTTCCCGTTGTGTAGTTGGAAGCCACAGTTGCCGACAATCGACACGTGTTTACCCATTCCATAGTAGCACTTGAACAGGTCCAGATCTGGAAGGATTCTCATATATGCCTCGCACAAGTACACGAAGACACATAGCACTATGATGGAGTTGGGAACCAAGTTCACCAACTCCACCCCAATATTCTCGAGCACAATCGTAAGGAATGGGAGCGCAGGCAGTGGAAGACCACATTCACAATAGGATTGGAAAACCAGAATCCTATCTGATTCCTCCGACAGCTAGTACTGACCATCAATGTTGGTCCACTTCAACAAAGACCACTTTGGAATCCTCTCTGCCGCGTCCAACACTGCTGTCTTCTCCACGTCCATCTCCAATTTCTCCCACTTGGAAATGACTTTGGTCATTTCTCGAAGATTTTTGTTGGATTCGAAGATATTTGAGGAAAATAGCAATTCGGGTGGAAATAGGGGAAGCAAGAACTCAAGAAGATTGGAATTGTTAGGGAAAGTAAAAACCCTAAATTCACCCTGGTGGCTATTTATAACGGCAGGCTTAGGGTAAAGATCGTGGGAAACCCAACAGTTACAATTTCTTCGGGAACCGCTCCCAATGGACTAAAATTGTAAGAGGCGGCTGGTATTCTTTCTTCTGTCCTTTCGGGAAAAGGGAACTTTATTTTACAACTCAGGTAAAAATACCTTTCTTGACCAAGTCAACTTCTGGTCAAAAGAAATACCAATCGAAGACACTCTATCTTCAACCATAGTCCTACGACCTCTTTATCAAATAAGTCTTTTTCACTTGAAGTTGGGGGGGCTAGATGATGAGGATCCAATAATCCTTAATTAATTAAACTATTTATCTGTAATATTCATTATAGATAATGATATCTTTATAGAACCTTCAGAGGTACCCCTCATCGTTAATGATGAGGAAAATTATAATTACCTAGTGGTCGTAAGCTATTATATGACCACTCTATATGGTCGTAAGTCCTACTACGATCACCTCATGGTCGTAAGATCTTCTATGACCACCTCCTGATTGTAAGTCCTACTACGATCACCTCATGGTTGTAAGCTTTACTTTGACCAGGTCAATCACGACCACACTATGGTCGATAAAATCCACAAACATGTGGACCCAATCAACTAGTGACCTTATATGTTGTGTTCACGCAGTAGCAAATATGTGTCATTATTCTCTGGTATGACTGCACATATTAATCTCTGTCTCTGGCATACCTACAAGGCGACATGGGACGTTATTTCTATGGCAATAACTACCATCAACGTGCGCAATTCATTAACCGTTGATCCGCCTCCTGGCATGGAACAACTGCCACCTCCTCAGATGCTATATAAAGGATAACACCGGTGGATTGAAGAGAACAATGATACAGGCAACATAACAAGACATGAGTCATTAGTTCTAGCCTTTGGTGACTTCTTTCCTGTTGTAAACACAATCAATACAAGAATACAAGAGTAGGATTATTATTCTCATAGGAGAAGGCTTGGACCTATCTAAAATCCCTGTATATCATCTTTCGTAGTCTCAATTAAGGAGCCCCCCAGGCCCTAGCATTCATTTCATAAGTTCGATATTAAAACATCGACAAGCAGCAAGCATATTAACTCTTTCTGTCAAAGAAAGAAGCACATAGGTCATTTGAAATAGTTTTAGGGCTAGGTTGTGATTGCCGTGTTGTGCTATGGAATCTTTGTTGTTACAATATATTTTTTTAGCAATTACTAAGATTTTTCTGTTATAGATACAAAATGATGCTAGAAAGATGTTTTAAGTAGTTAATTCCAACAAAATAGTAAAGTAAAATAGTAGATTATATGCTACGACAATGTCAAACGAAGACTTAATAGTTCTAACCATACTTGTCAATACCATTCCAGAGGCCATACCAGTTTGGTTCTTGGAATGGTACATTCGATGCTTGATTGCAGTACTAGTGTACCATTAGTTTATATATATATATATATATATATATATATATATATATATATATATATATATATATATATATATATATATATATATATATATGTGTGTGTGTGTGTGTGTGTGTGTGTGTTTTATTGTATGTACACTAAATTTCACTTGTAATATTACTCCAAATACATTGTAGTAGGGTTAAATATAACCTATATTTCAATGAGTTCAATAGACGGTGTTTTCAATTCCACCGATATGGCCGAAATTGTCTGATATCAAAGCCGGTATAACCGGTATCAAGCTGGTATGGTTGGTATTGATCGGTATCGAGCCAATATGCTCGGTATTGATTGTATCGAGCCGATATGCCCGGTATTGAATAGTACATACCAGTCATAACAGCCGGCATCGGAATGATATTGATTAGTTTGCCTGCAACCTTTGATTTAAGTTTCAGAAAATTCCTTATTTTCCATGCAATGTTACTAATTTCGCTGATATGCCATTGAAATTTTGCTCTTTCCTCAAGTGTTACCGGATCAAATTTCCTCTCCCTCTCATGCCACTTTCGTCACCCTACACTAATAGAGTCACCGTTAGAGGTGTGAAAAGACAACTATGCCCCTTGGCCCTTCTTCCAATTATTCTTCCTCTCTTCTTCAACCTTCCTCTATCTTCTCTTTCCTAGTCACCGCCACCCACCTCCCGCCGCCGGCCTGCTCCCCTCCACCACTAGCCTCCTCCCACCATCCTTCTCCCAAGCTCCTGTCGGCCTCTACCCCTCTGACCACTACCGGATCGAGATAAGAAAGAGAGGAACGATGACCACCACCACTCCAGCGTTGTAGCTTAGGGAGGCTGCCTGCAGGTCGCCAGGACGATAGTGTTCGGGGATTTGGAGCTTATGGAAACCAAATCTGGACCTCGGATATGGGAAAGATACTTGTTGCACCCAACACTACACAAGATGGCTCTGATACCACTAAAATGATACGGGTAGTCTACACTAGCTGGCAATTCAAAAAATCTACCATGTAAACCAGGATGCCATGCAAGTAAGAGATCATAGATTATTATCACCAGACGCGTAGTGTAGCGGAAGAAGAATTGAAGTAGCCTGATCCAATGTAGAGTGCATCGATGAAGAGTTGAAAACCATCTGTGATGACCTCATGTCATTACTGACCCATAAACTCAGATGGCTCATGAAACCGTCTGTGATGACATTTTTGAACTGTCTGTGAAGACCTTTTCTGTAGTAGTGAGTGGTCGTAGTCGATCGTCCACCGTAGTTGATCATTTAGTATAGTCGATTGTCTCCTCTAGCAACCAATCGTGTTCCTAGTGAAGTCGTGGATCGTCCCTGAGCACAGCAACAACCGCAGCAGCGCCTCTACAGTATCCACACATCTAGGGATGGAACACCGCATGCTGGTGTGCTAGCACCAACTCACGCGGTAGGGCTCTCTTGAGAAGATGGCGGCTAGGGTTTCGGTGGAGCAACTCACGTCGTCTCGTGTGTTTCCCAACAGCCTCATGCATCTCCTTATATAGAGCCCATGACGAATCCTATCCGAACACATTTGTTCCAACCTGTTAAGTGTGTGACCCATTAGGTTCATGTATAATCGGTTGTGACTCGAAAACCCTTTCCAACCTCGAGTCGTTAGCGGTTCCTAGTAGGACATAACGATTCCCGAATACACATAAAATGTATCGGACGAACCTTAATGTAATATTATCTACAAGTAGGTCCTCATCGCTTACGACCAGCTCGTATCCCTATACGACCAGTTCATATAAAGTCATGACCAGTTCGTAACTCCTTACGACTAGTACAGACTAGTTAGTGATCATGTTTGACTAGTCTACGATCAGCTCGTATCTCCATACGACTAGTCCGTATCTAACCGAACTAAAAAACCTGCTCAAGTATACTCCCTTTGTCTCACGATATCTAGTTGAACTCCAGGTGAGATGTTATGTCATCCATGGATAGTTTAATACTTTCTCGATCAAGTAACAGATAACTTCGTGTGGTCGACTCTTCGACCGCTAGTGGCATGGCCATGCACTTTCTTTATCCGACCACATCGAGGGGCCAGAGATATCCTGTTATATTAGGAGGGGCAAATCCCATATCCGACCAATCACATCCTCCGCATATTTCACACCATACCTGAAAGCTATCTTTATAACCACCCAGCTACGGAGTAGCGTTTGGCAACCCCAAAGTGTACTATTACACATGTAGGAAACCATACTGATCTCAGGTCTTAGGATCATATATCATCATTGCTTGAGACCAACCAATGATAAATAAAATCATAAAAATCTCAATAGTGTCTCAAGGTGGGTCAATCCAACACCATATTCTCTAACATGTGTTCACATTATTGATTTGATATCCCTATATCCATGACCAGTGAAACATGGTCATCAATAAATACATGTGTCGGTCGATAAGTCACTAGTGTTCTGACTAGTGACATCTGACCAGGGATACATTTAGAACGACATCATATAAGTTAAAGAGCTTCACCAACAAATCACATACTTGTTAATCTTTATAACTGATGATACATTCAAGGAACATAATAACATTTATTCAATAACTCATAAATATAGACGTGATACAATCATCTCTGCGATTACTTTTAGGGCATATCACCAACACCTATGTGGGGGAGCTGGCTGGTGGCTGAGATTAATGTTCGACGATGAATTTGGTGTTGGTAGAAAGAGAAAGAGAGAGGATGCTGGAGAAGGAAGAAGATAACAGGTAGGGGTAGTTTGGTCATTTCTGGAAAAAAAATGACAAGGTTTAGGGCACTAATGGCGAGTTCAACAAACAGGGGTGACAGAAGTGGCATGAGACGAGTTCAATTAACGAGGGTGACAGAAGTGGCATAAGAGGGCAACAAAATTTCATCTGATTGCATAGAAGGAAGAAAACTTTTTTCCGTGGTATATCAGAAAACTGGTATCTTTGTATGTTAAATAAGGAAATTTCCCTATAAGTTTAGTGTGATGTCTATGTACGCATAATTCTACTATTTTTTTTCTTAACTATAAGTCACATTGTTTTAGCTCTTTCTATAAATATAAATAACTGGTAAGATCCAAGAAACATCCTTCGTTTTGAGGGCAAGAAAATCCCACAATAATTCTAAAAGAAGTAAAAAATTCTAGAAATTCTCTCATTAATCAACGGAAAAATATAAGGATCTACGACGTTTATTTTGGCGAGGCCAGATCATAACAGAGCAGATTAATCATAGATATATATTAGGGTTGTATAACAAATACAAATGTATAAATACATATTGTAGTATCTAGCCACGCAATTGCGTAGGAAATCCGACTAATCTTTATATATCTACAAACAAATCGTGATATTCAAGGTATCTCCTCTTTGAAAGACTAGAAAATCCCACAATAATCCTTAAATCATAAAAAAAGAAAAATCATAAAAATTCTCCATTAATCGTGACAAAAAGAGAAAATCTACACTATTTATTTTGGTGGGGCTAGATTATAACGGTGCAAATTAATCATGTATACATATAAACCTTCTCTTTGGAGGACTAGAAAATCCCAAAAAAATCCTTAAATCAGAAAAACAAAAATTCATAGGAATTCTCTAATTAATCGAGAGAAAAAGAAAAGATCTACACTGCTTATTTTGGTGGGGCTATATTATAACTGTACAGATTTATTATGCATAGGTAAACTATTATAATTGTATAACAGATACGACTATATTTAGAAAAGATAACAGAGCTATATAACATATACAATGTGTTAATATCTAGCGCGCAGTTATGCGGGAAATCCCGCTAGTTGATACAACATCAAATTGCAGTACCAAATCTTCATGCAAATCTAATTTAAAAAAATTTGGCTTATCAGGCGACCTACAAATAGAGAAACTAATAAACATAAGTACAGTTGTTTATACTGGATCGACATAGATGCATGGTGGTGGGGTTCCTGATGTTTCTATGGGTTTGGTTTAGTGGAGTTAATCATATCCATTGAGGTACTTTGCATATGCGACGTCTACGTGGTATGTTGATAAGACGACGGGAAAGAGCTCTGTTCTGTCGTCATCATTATCTGATTTGTCGCAAATTTAATAGGGCTTTTATCTTGAGCCTATCAACGGCAAAATAGTGTTGATGCTGCATGGAGTGTGGATCAACATGGATGACCGGACTGGACATTAGGAATATCCCAAAAGCCCAATCCAGCCCCCGTATCAAATTGGATAATTCAATCCCATGCAACGTTCCACTAACAACAAATGGCAAGCAAGCAAGTAGCATTTGTCTTACATATAATACTCCCTCCGTTATTTTCTCTTTTCTAGATGTCGTCTTAGAACGCGTATAAGTCATTTTAAAAAAACTTTGACCTCTAGTATACAACAAAGTATTTGAATTTTTCATGTAAAAAATGATATTACTAGATTTATCATTGTAAACAGATTCATGCCTGCCGGTGAATTTGGTGTAACATCCTAATTTTCTAAGCTTTGAATCTTTTTGATTAGTTAGTAATTGGAAAATTTCACCTTTGAGATTTTATTTGAATTTTAATTCAAAGTTTAATATGGACTTTAGTATCAAAACCATTTAATATGATTAATGACAACATCAACAATGGCCAAAACTATTTTATTTGGGTTCTATGAGCTTGGATATATTTTCTAGTTTTTCTAGAAATTTTCCGAGTTCATTTGCTATTTTCTAATTGCCATTTGCATTTTCTGTATTTTCTAAAAAGGAAAATCTATTTAAAATCTTAGAATAGTGTTGGGTTGAAACCCTATTCTCTTCGGCCCATCTCCTTTGTTTCTCCACCCAGCCCGCTTTACTTTCCTCTTCGCTAGCTCACAAGACGCTTGCTTCGCTCCTCGTCCATTGTCCGTGGACCCGCCGTCAGTGGTCGTAAATCAACCTCAGCGTTGTCCTCGCGCGAGCCTTCGCCTTCATCCGCCATTGCTGAGCACAAGCTCCGTCCGACAAAAGGATTTCCAACCAGAAAAATCTGGTGCTAACCGCATCATTTGATTTCCTTTATCTCACCGCATCCAAATCCAACCAAATTAAATTCCATATCTCCTTCAAACTCAGAATGTATCTCGTGACCACAACGAACCCGATCTGGGGATTTCCTAATCCGGCACGCCCTTACCCTATAAATATCCCCTGAGGATCGCCTCAGCGCCCTCATCCCAAACTCTCAAGCCACCTCGTCCCTAGAGCTCTAGCGCCACCGCAACCCAAGGTTTTAGGGTTTTAGCCGAGCTTCTTGTTTTTTGAGTTTCACCACCGACGTTGTCACCTCGCCATCGTATTCAGTATCACCCAGGCTACCTCCAGAACCTCTCCACATCATCGAAGCATCGCCGAAGCGTTGCCTGACAAACGCCCATACCTCTGCGCTGCTAAAACTTCGTCACAGGCCACCACCATCATTCTCAGGCACCCGTAAGTGCAACAATGAGTTCGCAATAGTGTTCTCTACATGTTGGTATCACTCATCACCGATGAGACACTGCCATGCACTGTTGTCGCTGGAGCCTGTAGGTTCACCGGAGTGATGACATCACCAGTTGACGTGGCATCCTGGTCGGCGTCCACCTCCTACAACTAGTAGTCGTAACATCCTACGACCAGTAGTCATAACCCCCGTACGACCAGGTAGTCGTAACTTCCTACGACCACGTACAATAGAGATCGATGAACAGTACTCGATGTACAGTGCTCAATAAACAGTACTCTAATTCCTTTTTGAGTAATTTCTTTAGATTAGATCTTCCAAAAAACCATATCTTCTTCATTCGAACTCCGATTGAGCTCATTCAAATTTATAAATTCATCTAAATTCGAGTTCTATTTATCTAAGATTTTTATTTAATTTTTGGATTTTTTTCTCACTGTTATTTATTTATTTTATTTATTTGCTTCGTTTGCGAATGGACGTTGATTCTTTGGGAAAATTTGAAGGAATGCATCAAGACCAAGACCAGTGCCAGGATCTATTCCAAGGTAAGTTGTTACTTTGATCATGTTGAACCCAGTTTTCAAAATTACTTTTATTCAAATTAATACATTTACTTTAAGTACTTATTTAAATGCTTTTGGGTTTAGTTATTAATCCACATTGTTTATATCTACCTTGTCTATTGTTATGTCATAATCTTTTGTCACCCTATATTGATTCATTATTTAGTTGGTACTATCGTAGCACCAACGTGTGTTGGTTAGATATGAGTAGATTGCTTAGCCATGCCACGAGTCATCATTTCATGTAAGCTGCAAATATGAATCTAACTAAGTGAATATGGAACTTTGTGATGAAACTATGTGTGATGTGTGCTCCAACAGGGTGGAAAAAGATTTAGACTGGGGCAAGTGGTGGATACTGTGTGATATGGTGGAGCTTTGTTATTGGGAATGATAATCTTTGTGGCAAGTGCGCCATTGAACTGAGCCACAACTATACGACCACATGCCTGGTATGGGACGGGTCTAACTTAGTAAGTTATGGAGTCTCGACATTAACTACTCAGGTTGTGGATTAGGTGCTCAGTGATGGGTGGAGATGTGGACTACCAGGTAGATTATATCGCGGGACGGTTCGTCGCTTCCCTGTCCAACAGTATGTGATGGACTAATTTCCTCAGTGGGTGTTAGCTTCGTCAGTAAAACACATTGGGAGTGTCAATGCTTGAGATGAAGTTTCTGAAAGGTTTGTTATGATTAGTGCTTGCAACACTGATTATATCGTGTAAGTAAAGTGTACAACCTCTGTAGTGTTCTATCGTATCTAAAGATCATGGTAAAAACCATCTAAGGGTGCATTAGGTACTAGCCAACTAATATCACATCTTACCCTTTTAATTCCCACAAGTTTTAGTTGAATTACCCTATCATTTTCATTCCTAATGACGAACCAAGTGCTTGTTGTCCAAAACTTGCGCTTACTGTCCAGAATTTGTAACGGAGCTCCAAGCTGAGTTTTCCATCACCAACTGCTTCTAATCTTCACCAAAGGATAGCCAACACTTCATAATTACAACTCTCATTGGCTCCCCAAAACCGAATTTAAACGGTAATCAACTATCTTTTGAAAGAAGATGAGAGGAAGTCAACTTTTCGAAACTCAACAAGATCAAGATGAGATGAGCAATCTAGGATAGGTAAGAAGTAAAATCTGATAACACACTCAAGTTTTCATAAACTATTTGATATTTTGAAACTAAGTTTTTCAAAACATCCTAAAGACGACCAAGCTAGGGGTTTCTACAGTCAGTGTGGCTCTAATACCAACTTTTGTGAGAACCCAGGGTATATAGCTTGTAATACTTAGCCATCCACTTGACCCTAGCATCACAAACCAAATATCCCGTGCCTCGGTGTACATGTACCCCCCAGAATTGCAGTACACATACCCCATACAAAAATTATGCATCAACTCCATACACAGTCATTACATTACCGAGTCTTCAAACTTACAACACAAGGCTTACAAGTTCAGAAAACAACAGTAGGGCCAACCGGCCAAATTGACAAGGTAAATAAACAAAGTAGCAGCGGAAACAAAGCCATAAGATGACGATAAACAAAAGCCAACCGGTTTGCCATTACCCACAAGGCAACCGACCGGGCTGCTAAGCTAGTCGTCCTGCACGAAGTCGGTCTCACAATAGTCGATCCCTTGGGGATCAACTTCCTCTGCAGCATAAACAAAGCAGCTGAGTACAAAGTTGTACTCGCAAGACTTACAAGCAAAAGAATATATAGATGCATTCATGTATCAAAGGAAGGTTGCTGCACTAAGCAATTTTCAGCATAAAGCAATTTTTCCTTTGCAATAGAGTAATAGATTATAAAGCAATTTTAAGCAATCTATTTTTATTTGTTTAAATAACAGCGAGACAACAATTATAAACACAGTAATATCTTAGAGGTGACTTCCCAACAGCCACCACAACATAGCACGAATTACCCATTCGTACCATGTGGCGACCCGGCCTAGGGCGCACCTGGGAGGTCCGTAAAGGACTCCCAGGACGTCCCGAGAGGTCCCTTAGGACCTCCTGGGAGGTCCGAAAGGACTCCGGGACGCCCCAGGGACATCCCAGGACCGCCTGCAGACCTCCCGAGAGGTCCGGGAGGACCACTCGGAGGTCTAGGGTCCTGTCCCGAGGAGGTCGCTGGACCTCAGACCTCCCCAAGCTCCACTTCCTGACCCGAGGGAGGTCCGAGAGGAACCAACCCGAGGAGGTCGTGGGGCTTGGCGACAAGCCTCAAGTCCTCTATGATCTAAACCACCCCTAGAGATCAATGGTGGTTCTCCTGACAAGCAAGTGATAACATAAACATCCACAACAGCTTTATTAACAACAAAAGGGAGTTGTTTACAAGGGGTTGCTTACAAGCTCCAACAACTGAGAGCACAAAACACAGCGGAAAAACCAAAAGGGAGATTCCATCCATTACACCACAGGTGACTGACTAGAAAGCGCGGCCTAATTGATTTGGTCATCCTCATCATCATAGGATTCTTCACCTGCTCAATTCATGAATCAAGCAAGAGTGAGCACAACTACCGTGCTCGCAAGTTACACCCGTCAGTTAACAGAATGACATGCATAGGGATATTCAAGGGAAGGCATAGTAGGGTTGATTTGCATAAAGCCAATTTTATTTCAATTACAAGTACTAAGTTTCAAGGCAGATTACAATAGTTAAAAATTCATTTTTGTAAATTCCATTTTCAGTTGGATAACATTCATCATCAAGATGGTGAAGGATACCCTCCTGTCACAAGGCTTCCCGCCCATTTCCCAATTGGATAGCAATCCAAAACCAGTTTCATAAGTCCTTTGAAAACCAAAACCAAGATCTAACTTTGAGTGACATTGCCAGCATGCCCATGACCGCGGACACGGCTATTCGAATAGATTTACACTCTGTAGAGGTTGTACACTTTACCCACATGACATGAATTCTCTAGCTTGCTTGCCATTTGTCGATACCACCTCACACTTCCTTTCGTGAGAGGTCTAGAGCACATGATAAGGCCTTTACAATGCATCGTTCCACCACAGTCCACCCACTCTAAGGTTTCGCTCCCATTGGACTTTTTGTCCGCAGGGTTTAGGCCCCCTCTTGAGCCAGGTGGGTACAACATAGTCATAAAAAGATAGGCCATAAAGACCACCCACTATTCCACCGGATCAACTATAATGGAACTTTACAAATTAATTAGCCAGGTCCCACGCCCCATAGTGGAGACATGTGGTTGCACTGTTGTGGCATAGCCCATTATAGGCCTAGCAAGAGGTGTCTCAAAGACCGGTCCTTAACTGACTTGGACGACAAACCTCAACCCTGGGGCATCAGATCACACGACCCCTATGCATGGACATGCACCAACCAAACAACCAGCTTCGCCCAAGTCCAAATCCATTTTTCCCATTGCTTTGCTTTTCAAGCCTCCATGGCACACCAATGCCATGGCCACTTGTAAAACCCCCATGGCACACCAATGCTATGGCCGAAATCTCCATGACACACCAATGCCATAGCACAAATCATTTGAATAAGTGATATTTTTGGTCAAAATTTCCCAAATCAAGATTTTGGTCTAAGCAAGACAAAGCATTCCATTTTTCAAAAGCCTCGGCCCTCACTATTGCAAGAACCAGATTTTATCTAGGGTGACAATGAGATTGATTCAACATAGACAGTGGCCATACCAAGGAACTAGGCATAACTATGAATTGAGAGATAGGCATTGAAATAACTTAGCAAAAGTAAGCATGCATACATCTCTGAAACCAGCATAAACAATTTGAAGTAATGGGTGCAACATGATCAAGAGTGTAACTTGCCTTGCTCAAAGTCTTGAGCTTCTTCCTCCCCTACACAGAACTCGGGCTCCCTGCGGTCTTGACAATCTGCACAGTGAAAAACCAAATATTCAAATAAAGCTCCATCAAGAACCCAAGAAAATCCGAATAGGCTCGAATGTAAAACCAACAGAGAGGCTGGGAGGTCTAGAGGAAGTCTCAAGAGCTTGCTGGAGAGGTCCTAGGAGCTTGAAGGGAGGTCCAAGGACTGCTCGGGTGAACCAGAGAGCGGAAATGGGGAAGAAAGTGAGAAAAGAGAGACTGCCCCAACTATATATAGCTGGAACCAATGGGCATGCCCCAAGCTACGGGTTTTCAAGGGATGGTAAAGAGGACGATGGAGCAGGCAAGAGAGGTGACAAAAGCATGGCATGAGAACTGCAAAAGCGAGAGCATTTAATGTGATACAACATGCATTAAATGCGGTGAAGACTTCCTTGCACAAGGACACGGTCAAAGGTAAACGACAACTAGGGGTGACTGCCCAGTGGGGACAGCCAAGACCTGCAGAGGAGGTCCCGCGATAACAAGGGGAGGTTCTGCCGAGGACGAGGGGAGGTCCTCACCTACTTGGGAAGCTCCTGACGGTTGGATCTCCAAAAGGGAGGTCCAACGGCCAAGATTAAGTGCGATGGGGGAGGTCTGCGGAGGTTAAGAGGAGATCCTCACCCGCCAGGGAGGTCTAGACAGTTAGATCTCCGGAAGGATGTCCAACGGTCAAGATCAAATGCAAACGGGGAGATCTGCAAAGGTCAAGAGGAGATCCTCACCCGCAAGGGAGGTCTTGACGGATGGACAGAATCAAGGGGGAGGTCTTGACCGGTTAGGATCTCCAAGAGGAGGTCCTAACAGTCCGATCCGCAAAGGGAGGTCTGGACGGTTAAGATCTCCAAGGGGGAGGTCTTAACGGCCAGATCTACAAGGAGGGAGGTTTGGACACTTAAGATCTCCAAGGGGGCGGTCTTAACATCCAGATCTACAAGGAGGGAGGTCTGGACGGTTAAGATCTCCAAGGGGGAGGTCTTAACGTCCAGATCTACAAGGAGGGAGGTCTGGACGGTTAAGATCTCCAAGGGAGAGGTCTTAACGTCCAGATCTACAAGGAGGTGGGTGATAGCAAGATAGGAAGCGGGGGAAGCGGGAGTCATTAGATTTCAATCGAACCGCCCAAAGTGATTGGGTCGTTGGACCATCAGAGCTAGCGCTAGATCTCAGCCCTTGAATTGGATCGGGCGATCCAAAATGGTTGGGACGTTCGGGCCGCCCAGCCAAGATCTAAGGCTCAGAGAGGGTGGGACATTCGGACCATCCGAACGTCTCCCCAGGATTAAACCGTCCAATTCAAATCGGACGATTCATAAATGATATAGGTGCAAATTGACAAGGAGGAGGTCCTGGAGGACCTGGGGAGGTCCTGAAGGACGCAGGGAGGTCCAATAAAGATAAGGGGAGATCCTAGATTACATGGGGAGGTCCTGTAGGACACGGGGAGGTCCAATAAAGGTAAGGGGAGGTCCTAAAGGACATGGGGAGGCCCTGTTGGACACGGGGAGGTCTAATAAACAAGGAGGAGGTCCTAGGAAGCGGTAGCACCGCAAGGTGCGGGCGGTACTACTGGGTTGGTGCCAAAGAGAACCTCCAGAGAGAGTTTCAAGGATACAAGCAACGAAGGAAAGTCCAAGTAAACACGAAAAGTTTCAACAGGGTTCCAAAGGAACTCAGATGAACATGTGGGTGGCGTAGGCTTGGGAAGGTTTTAAGCCAGAGAAGACCCAAAGGGGAAGATCAGGAGCTAGGGAGGTGCAAGCACTTGGGAGGTCTAGACCCAAGGAGGTCTGGACCAGAGGAGCACAAAACAAGGGAGGTCCGAACCCTTGGATCCAAACGAAGGGGAGGTCTGGACCATTAGATTCCAGACGAAGAGAGGTCTGGTACAGAGATGGGCAAAAGATGGACAGAAGAGGGAAGATCTTCAAAATTCCAACAACTCAACAAATCATCGAGGAAATTCTAGTTGAAGTTTGAGTTAGTCAATTTAAATCCATTCTGAAATTTCAAGTTAAGCTTCGAATTCTCATAAAAACAAAATGGTTCTTTTTATTTTGAAATCTTCAAAAAGGCTCTGAAAAAAATCCGGGTGTCACAAACCTACCCCCCTTAAGGGAATCTCGACCCCGAGATTTCAGCTTGGTCAGCAAAGAGGTATGGATAGTTTGTTTTAAGGTCTTCTTCCTTTTCCCATATGGCTTCACTCTCTGGATGGTGGCTCCACTGCACTTTGTAGGTTCGAAGGATCCTGCTCCTGGTGACACGCTCCATGACATCCAAAATTTTGATTGGTTTCTCTACATAAGTGAGGTCCTCTTGCAGATCAATGCTTTCTAGTAGGGTGTGGTCTTCAGGTACTCGAAGGCATTTCCTCAATTGTGACACATGGAATGTATTGTGCACTGCCGATAGAGAAGTTGGCAGCTCAATCTTATAAGCCACTTCACCTTGCCTTGCCAATATCTTGTATGGCCCAACAAATCTTGGAGCTAGCTTCCCTCTGGTTTGGAATCTCCTAACTCCTTTGAGTGGAGTTACCCTAAGGTATACAAAATCTCTAACTTCAAAAGACAAGTCCCGACAACGTGTATCAGCGTACCTCTTTTGCTGGGACTAAGCTACTCTTAAGCGCTCTCTTATGAGCTTTACCTTTTCTTCAGCTTCCTTGATGACATCAGGTCCATAAAATTGGCGCTCACCCACTTGATCCCAAAGGAGAGGGGTTCTACATTGTCTCCCATACAGAGCTTCAAATGGAGACATCTCCAAACTAGCTTGGTAACTATTGTTGTAGGAGAACTCAGCATAAGGGAGGTTTTTGTCCCAACTTTTCCCATAGTCCAACGCACAAGCTCGACGCATGTCTTCAAGAACTTGATTCACTCTCTTGGTTTGACCATCAGTCTAAGGGTGATAAGCTGTGCTGAAATTAAGTCTTGTCCCCAAGGCTTCATGGAGACCCTCCCAAAATCTTGAGGTAAATTGGGAACCTCTATCAGACACTATACTCTTAGGTACACCATGTAGGCATACAATTCGGGCTAGATACAATTCAGCCAACTTGCTGCTTGAGTAGGTGGTCTTGACAGGAATAAAATGTGCCACTTTGGTTAAACGATCCACAATAACCCAAATGGAGTCATAGCCCGATTGGGTTCTTGGAAAACTAGTGATGAAGTCCATGCCGATTTGCTCCCATTTCCACTCGGGAATGGGCAAGGGTTGAAGCAAACCAGCAGGTCTTTGGTGCTCAGCCTTGACCCTTTGGCATACGTCACAACGTGCTACAAACTCAGCTATTTCTCTCTTCATGCCGACCCACCAATACCTCTTCTTGAGGTCTTGGTACATCTTGGTACTCCCTGGATGAATGGAGTAGTGTGACTCATGAGCTTCTTTAAGCAGGAGTTGCTTAATGTATTCACAGTTCGGCACACAAAGCATTTTGCCGAACCAAAGGATGTCTTGCCCATCCATTGAAAATCCAGGAGCTTTTCCTCTTTCTAGGTTGTCTCTAATCTCTTGGAGGTCTTTATCCTTAGCTTGGTTCTCTCGAATTTGCTGCTGGATGGTGGGTTCGACCTCCAGGGTATGTATACAACCTTGATCAACAATCTCCAGATTTAGGCGCCTCATTTCTTCATACAATTTGGGCTGGTTCTCTTGGACCAATAAAGTATTGCAGTAGCTCTTTCGGCTCAAAGCATCAGCTACCACATTTGCCTTGCCAGGGTGGTAGTGAATTCCAAGATCATAGTCCTTGATAAGTTCCAACCATCTTCTCTGTCTAAGGTTGAGGTCTGATTGGGTAAAGATGTACTTCAAGCTCTTGTGGTCTGTAAAGACCTCGCAGCGATTACCAATAAGGTAATGGTGCCAGATTTTTAGAGCATGCACCACAGCTGCTAATTCCAAATCATGAGTGGGGTAGTTAGCTTCATGAGGCTTTAGTTGCCGAGAAGCATAAGCTACCACCTGACCCTCTTTCATTAGAACACAACCAAGACCCTGCCTTGAGGCATCACAAAAGACTTCAAAATCTTTCCGGATATCGGGCAAAATCAACACCGGAGCAGAGGTCAATCTTTTCTTCAATTCTTGGAAACTGTGCTCACAAGCTGAGGTCCAAACATACTTGGTTTCATTCTTGAGAAATTGGGTGAGAGGTCTTGCTATCCTTGAGAAGCTTTTAATAAACCTACGGTAATACCCTGCCATGCCAAGAAAACTTCTTATTTGAGACACTGATTTGGGTGGCTTCCAATCTAGGACATCTTGGACCTTGCTAGGGTTAACTGCCACACCTGCTGCCGACATGACATAGCCCAAGAAGGTGACCTCTCTCAACCAAAAGTCACACTTCTCGAATTTCGCATAGAGCTGGTGGTCCCTAAGCTTGTCTAGAACCAACCGAAGGTGACCTTCATGCTCTGCCTTAGTTTTAGAGTACACAAGAATGTCATCTATGAAGATAATGACAAACTTATCTAAGTACTCCATAAATACTTTATTCATCAAGTTCATGAAGTATGCAGGAGCATTAGTTAGTCCAAAGGACATGACTGTGAACTCATATAGTCCATACCGAGTTGAGAAGGCTGTTTTTGGAATGTCCTCTTATCGAATCTTCAATTGGTGGTAACCTGACCTTAGGTCAATCTTGGAGAAGACTGCTGCTCCTTTTAGCTGATCAAACAAGTCATCGATCCTAGGCAAAGGATACTTGTTTTTTATGGTAACATCATTGAGAGCTCTATAATCCACACACATGCGTTGTGTACCATCCTTCTTTGCCACAAAGATCACAGGAGCTCCCCAAGGAGAGGAACTCGGCCTCACAAAACCTTTACTTTGCATTTCTTCAATTTGCTGTTTTAGCTCAACAAGGTCATTAACAGGCAACCTATATGGCCTCTTGGAAATAGGTGCTATCCCTGGGACTAGGTTAATGACAAATTCCAAATCTCTATCTGGAGGCATTCCAGGTAACTCACTAGGGAACACATCGGGGTACTCCCCTACCACAGAGAGGTCTTCAAGTTTCGCTTCTCTTAAACAGGACAACCTAGGACCTGCCCTATGAGGGGTCTCTGGGCTAAATTCAACTTGTACCCCTTGCTCATTGGTGAGTACAATGGACTTGTTGGCACAATCTATTTAACCTTGATTCTTGGATAACCAGTCCATTCCAAGAATCACATCTAACCTTTGGGAGTGCAGAACTATCAAGTCTGCATAGAAAGGTACTGCCAAGATTTCCAAGGAAAGATTTGGGCACAAGGAGTTTGTCCTCATTTCCAAGCCCGGGGAGTGGATTAGCATAGGGTTTACTAGAGGAGTTATAGCTAACCCATTATTACCCACAAACTTTGAAGAGATAAATGAATGAGAAGCTCCGAAATCAAAAAGAATTGAGGTTGGTATGGTATTAACAAGAAACGTACCAAGGACCACATCCGAAGCCTGTTGAGCTTCCTCAGCTGTGACATGGTTCACTCGCCCTTTAATATATTGCACTGGAGGCTTTGGATTGGTGTGGCTACCAGGAGCTGAGGACCCTTGACCAGATCGGCTGGGAGTAGAAGTTGCAATTTGAAGCTTCTTCGGACATTTGCTAGAATAGTGTCCCACTTCGTGGCAATAGAAGCAAGTCACCCCTACTGCAGCAATTGTGGGTGGCTTGTTCTGAAATTGACCTCCTAGGGAGGTCTTATGAGGGCTGGAGGTACTCGGACGCTTAGCTTGCATTGGAGTCCTGAAGGGGGAGGAGGTCACAGACCTCTTAGGCTGGAATTGGGATGTCTTTGGCCTGGAAAATCCCTCTGACCTGAGCTGTTGGGCTGCCTTCCTCTTCTTGCGGATTTCCATTTCAACATGCTTGCCCTCTTGCCGAATTGTCTTGCTCACAAGGTGCTGAAAATCTAGGTAGTCATGAGCAAGGAGCTGGACTGAGAGGTCATCGTTGAGGCCTTCCAAGAAGCGCTCTTGCTTAGACTCATCAGTGGCTACGTCTTCAGGTGCATACCTTGCCAGTTGATTGAATTTATGGAGGTATTCGTTGACCGTGCAGTTCCCTTGGCGCAAGGCTCTAAACTCCTTCTTCTTTAGCAACAGCATTCTATGAGGAATATGTACCCGACTAAAAGCTTGAGTGAATTCATCCCAGGTGATAGCTTGAGCATCGGTGTGGGATTGAGTAAAGTTATCCCACCACTCCGAGACTGGTCCATGAAGTTGATGAGAAGCAAATAAGACTCTCTCTCTGTTTGTGCATTGGATTATGTCAAGTTTTCTGCTTACAACTCTGAGCCAATCGTCAGCTTCTAGAGGTTCAGTGGTGCTGGAGAATGTGGGTGGCCTCATCCTCATAAACTCAGAAATGTTGGCTCTAGGAGGAGGTGGAACATACACAGGAGGTTGGGCTGCTGCTGCTGCTTGAAGGTTCTGAGTATTGGTGATGGACTGAGCTAATAAGTTGATCAATTGTGCTTGATTGGTCATCATTTGGTTCCAATCTGGACCTTGAGCTGGAGGAGGAGGTGGTTGTGGCACTGGGGTCTCTGGATCATTCCCAGAGGCTCGACCTTGGCCACTTGTGCTGCCGCTGCCTCTAGTTGTCACCATCTGCCAGAGGTCCAAGAGGTAGGAAAGTGATGAGAGAGCTAAGGGGGGAGGCTAAAACAATCAACCAGCATTAATCAAGAGCAAAAACCTCAACAACCAAAACAGGGACATTTACTACCCGAGGCTTGCTGTCCTCAAGGCTACGAGCCAGAAAGTCATGGTCATGAGGGGTGGTCTTTTGCCTAGAAAACCCCCATGGGTAACCTTTGCAAATGACTACCACTCAATGCCACCAACTAGGAGGTCCTAAATGCTACAACAATGATCTAAGTCGGCCCTATGGATATTTCCAGAGAAGGAGTTCCATTGAACTTTATAAAACATTGAGGCAAGCAAAAGATAAGGAGGAGATAAGGTGAGAAAAGATACAGAGAAGGGGATAAGAATAGATAGATGACTCGGGTAAGGAGAGAACAATTTATTTCTCTTATTTATTAAAACACATTTTGAACTTTTCTTCTAACGGCCATTTTACTAGGCTGCGACCTACAGTCAAGATGCTCTGATACCACTTGTGGCGACCCAGCCTAGGGCGCACCCGGGAGGTCCCTCAGGACCTACTAGGAGGTCCATAAAGGACTCCCAGGACGTCCCGAGAGGTCCCTCAGGACCTCCTGGGTGGTCCGAGAAAGGACTCCCAGGACGTCCCAGGGGACATCCCGGTAGGACCGCACAGACCTCCTGAGAGGTCCGGGAGGACCACTCGGAGGTCTAGGGTCCTGACCCGAGGAGGTCGTTGGACCTCAGACCTCCCCAAGCTCCACTTCCTGGCCCGAGGGAGGTCCGAGAGGAACTAACCCGAGGAGGTCGTGGGGCTTAGGGACAAGCCCCAAGTCCTTCAGGATCTAAACCAGCCCCAGAGATCGGTGGATCGGTTCTCACTGAGAAGCAAGTGATAGCATAAACATCCACAACAAACTTTATTAACAACAAAATGGAGTTGTTTACAAGGGGTTGCTTACAAGCTCCAGCAATCGAGAGCACAAAACACAGCGGAAAAACCAAAAGGGAGACTCCATCCATTCCACCACAGGTGACTGACTGGAGAGCACGGCCTAATAGATTTGCTCATCCTCATCATGATAGGATTCTTCACCTGCTCAATTCATGAATCAAGCAAGAGTGATCACAACTACCGTGCTCGCAAGTTACACCCGTCAGTTAACAGAATGACATGCATAGGGATATTCAAGGGAAGGCATAGTAGGGTTGATTTGCATAAAGCCAATTTTATTTCAATTACAAGTACTAAGTTTCAAGGCAGATTACAATAGTTAAAAATTCATTTTTGTAAATTCCATTTTCAGTTGGATAACTTTCATCATCAAGATGGTGAAGGATACTCTCCTGTCACATGGCTTCCCGCCCATTTCCCAATTGGATAGCAATCCAAAACCAATTTCATAAGTCCTTTGAAAACCAAAACCAAGATCTAACTTTGAGTGACATTGCCAGCATGTCCATGACCGCGGACACGGCTATTCGAATAGATTTACACTCTGTAGAGGTTGTACACTTTACCCACATGACATGAATTCTCTAGTTTGCTTGGCATCCGTCGATACCACCTCACACTTCCTTTGGTGAGAGGTCTAGAGCACATGACAAGGCCTTTACAATGCATCGTTCCACCACAGTCCACCCACTCTAAGGTTTCGCTCCCATTGGACTTTCTGTCCGCAGGGTTTAGGCCCCCTCTTGAGCCAGGTGGGTACAATATAGTTATAAAAAGACAGGTCATAAAAACCACCCACTATTCCGCCGGATCAACTATGATGGAACTTTGCAAATTAATTAGCCAGGTCCCACGCCCCATAGTGGAGACATGTGGTTACACTGTTGTGGCATAGCCCATTATAGGCCTAGCAAGAGGTGTCTCAAAGACCGGTCCTTAACTGACTTGGGCGACAAACCTCAACCCTGGGGCATCGGATCACACGACCCCCGTGCATGGACACGCACCAACCAAACAACCAGCTTTGCCCAAGTCCAAATCCATTTTTCCCATTGCTTTGCTTTTCAAGCCTCCATGGCACACCAATGCCATGGCCACTTGTAAAACCTCCATGGCACACCAATGCCATGGCCGAAATCTCCATGACACACCAATGCCATGGCCGAAATCTCCATGACACACCAATTCCATGGCCCAAATCATTTGAATAAGTGATATTTTTTGTCAAAATTTCCCAAATCAAGATTTTGGTCTAAGCAAGACTAAGCATTCCATTTTTCAAAAGCCTCGGCCCTCACTATTGCAAGAACCAGATTTTATCTAGGGTGACAATGAGATGGATTCAGCATAGACAGTGGCCATTCCAAGGAACTAGGCATAACTATGAATTAAGAGATAGGCATTGAAATAACTTAGCAAAAGTAAGCATGCATACATCTTTGAAACCAGCATAAATAATTTGAAGTAATGGGTGCAACATGATCAAGAGTGTAACTTGCCTTGCTCAAACTCTTGAGCTTCTTCCTCCCCTACACAGAACTCGTGCTCCCCGTGGTCTTGACAATCTACATGGTGAAAAACTAAATATTCAAATAAAGCTCCATCAAGAACCCAAGAAAATCCGAATAGGCTCGAATATAGAACCAACAGAGAGGCTAGGAGGTCTAGAGGAAGTCTCAAGAGCTTGCTGGAGAGGTCCTGGGAGTTTGAAGGAAGGTCCAAGGACTGCTCGGGTGAACCAGAGAGGAGAAATGGGGAAGAAAGTGAGAAAAGAGAGACTGCCCCAACTATATATAGCTGGAACCAATGGGCATGCCCCAAGCTACGGGTGTTCAAGGGTTGGTAAAAAGGACGATGGAGCAGGCAAGAGAGGTGACAAAAGCATGGCATGAGAACTGCAAAAGCGAGATCATTTAATGTGATACAACATGCATTAAATGCGGTGAAGACTTCCTTGCACAAGGACACGGTCAAAGGTAAACGACAACTAGGGGTGACTGCTCAGTGGGGATAGCCAAGACCTACAGAGGAGGTCCCGCGATGACAAGGGGAGGTTCTGCCGAGGACGAGGGGAGGTCCTCACCTACTGGGGAAGGTCCTGATGGTTGGATCTCCAAAAAGGAGGTCCAACGGCCAAGATTAAGTGCGAAGGGGGAGGTCTGCGGAGGTTAAGAGGAGATCCTCACCCGCCAGGGAGGTCTTGACGGTTGGATCTCCGGAAGGGAGGTCCAACGGTCAAAATCAAATGCAAACGGGGAGATCTACAAAGGTCAAGAGGAGATCCTCGCCCGCAAGGGAGGTCTTGACGGATGGACAGAATCAAGGGGGAGGTCTTGAACGGTTAGGATCTCCAAGAGGAGGTCCTAATGGTCCGATCCGCAAAGAGAGGTCTGGACGGTTAATATCTCCAAGGGGGAGGTCTTAACAGCCAGATCTACAAGGAGGGAGGTCTGGACGGTTAAGATCTCCGAGGGGGAGGTCTTAACGGCCAGATCAACAAGGAGGGAGGTCTGGACGGTTAAGATCTCCAAGGGGGAGGTCTTAACGGCCAGATCTACAAGGAGGGAGGTTTGGATGGTTAAGATCTCCAAAAGGGAGGTCTTAACGGCCAAATCTACAAGGAGGGAGGTCTGAATGGTTAAGATCTCCAAGAGGGAGGTCTTAACGGCCAGATCTACAAGGAGGGAGGTTTGGACGGTTAAGATCTCCAAAGGGGAGGTCTTAACGGCCAGATCTACAAGGAGGGAGGTTTGGACGGTTAAGATCTCCAAGGAGGAGGTCTTAACATCCAGATCTATAAGGAGGGAGGTCTGGACGGTTAAGATCTCCAAGGGGGAGGTCTTAACGTCCAGATCTACAAGGAGGGTGGTCTGGACAGTTAAGATCTCCAAGGGGGAGGTCTTAACGTCGGTGGGTGATAGCAAGCTAGGAAGCGGGAATCATTAGATTTCAATCGAACTGCCCAAAGTGATTGGGCCGTTCGGACCATCAGAGCTAGCGCTAGATCTCAACCCTTGAATTGGATCGGGTGATCCAAAATGGTTGGGACATTCGGGCCGCCCAGCCAAGATCTAAGGCTCAGAGAGGGTGGGACATTCGGACCATCCAAACGTCTCACCAGGATTAAATCGTCCAATTCAAATCGGACGATTCATAAATGATATAGGTGCAAATTGACAAGGAGGAGGTCCTAGAGGACCTGGGGAGGTCCTGAAGGACACGAGGAGGTCCAATAAAGATAAGGGGAGATCCTAGAGGATATGGGGAGGTCCTGTAGGACACGGGGAGGTCCAATAAAGGTAAGGGGAGGTCCTAGAGGACATGGGGAGGCCCTGTAGGACACGGGGAGGTCTAATAAACAAGGAGGAGGTCCTAAGAAGCGGTAGCACCGCAAGGTGCGGGCGGTACTACCGGGTTGGTGCCAAAGAGAACCTCCAGAGAGGGTTTCAAGGATACAAGCAACGAAGGAAAGTCCAAGTAAACACGAAAAGCTTCAACAGGATTCCAAAGGAACTCAGATGAACATGAGGGTGGCGTAGGCTTGGGAAGGTTTTAAGCCAGAGAAGACCGAAAGGGGAAGATCGGGACCCAGGGAGGTCCAAGCGCTTGCGAGGTCTAGACCCAAGCAGGTCTGGACTAGAGAAGGACAAAACAAGGGAGGTCCGGACCCTTGGATCCAAACAAATGGGAGGTCTGGACCATTAGATTCCAGACGAAGGGAGGTCTGGTACAGAGATGGGCAAAAGATGGACAGAAGAGGGAAGATCTTCAAAATTCCAACAACTCAACAAATCGTCGAGGAAATTCTAGTTGAAGTTTGAGTTAGTCAATTTAAATCCATTCTGAAATTTCAAGTTAAGCTTTGAATTCTCATCAAAACAAAATGGTTCTTTTTATGTTGAAATCTTCAAAAAGGCTCTGAGAAAAATCCGGGTGTCACATACCACCCGAATTCAAGTTTTATCGAAAATGTTGAAGTCTAATTCTCACGGGGCGTATCCGAGCGTGTCCATAACCTAGGATGAGGCTATTTGAATAGTTTATACCTTGCAGAAGTGTACCACTGTACCCACACGCCAGACCGCCTCTTTTGCCACTAGATTAAGCACACTTCCGAAGGTATGCTAGCAAGGCTAAGTCCTACGAGATGTTTTCCAATATTATGTATTAACTACAAATCGCCCGTATGATAGAAACCATACGTTGTGTCGGAGTCATCAGCAGAGCGAGAACTTATCGATGCTCCTACAGGTTGGGAACTTAAACCCAGAACCCAGCCCGTCACGCCCAACAACAACCACATTTCTTTTTTTAACATAACACACAACCACCACCTGCGACTTGGAGCTAACACACGCCAAAGTACTAGGTCAAGAGAGGTCCCATATCCCTCCCATGTGGTTAGCACGCAAAATGCTCAGTACGGTGGGGCAAGTAATTCGGTCCTTGTTGACTCGGGCACAAAGCACACACCCGACAATCACACCATCCAACCAATGTGCCCAAGTCCAAAATATATTTTTTTTAGTTTTTAGTTTCTCAAATACAATACATACATGGGTACCCTGACCCAAGTAATTTAAAGTGATGATATAATAACCATCGCCGAGGTGATGATCCACATTCTACCGTTCTAAGCAGTGCTAAGCGACACAACTCGTATACAGCGTATTATGACCATAACTCATCCACCGAGCTCTAATTCATCGGTGGGGATATTAACCTAAGTTAAGTGGCAAAGGATAACATTTACCTACAGCTTATGCAACTACTCGGATTAACTACCTCTAAACGAGAAATTAATCAAAGTAGAACATGCATACATACAGTTGTAAAACAAGATATTGTACTCAAAGTAATAGGATCCACATGATCAAAGGGGGGCTGCTTGCCTTGCTGGAGATAATCATGCTGTAGAGGATCACTCTCGTACTCAGCGAATTCGTCGAAACTTATCGAAAAATTCGAGAAGACCAATAAGAACGAATAACACCGAGAATACTCAAAAATTCAAAGTCATCCAAAAATCATGAAATTCTCATAGAAGGTAGAGCATGATTTTAAATGAATTTAGCAACAAAAACCAATTGATTTGGAGTTTGCATGCAAAAGTTATGACAGTTTGAAAATCAGATTTCAAGGAAAAATAGCAATCTGTCACTATTCAACAGAAATTAACTTTTTGGCGAAAATTTCCAGAGAGGTGGTAAACATGAAAATTTTATGGTAGACAGAGAACCTTGTGAGATGAACAATGGAATTTGATTCACCTCATGTGGAGCTAAAATGAATTTCTTATGATTTTTCAAAGTTATGAAAGTAGTGCACAAAACATATGTTAAACAAGATTTTTCAGAGGAAGTAACATGCTCAAAACCTATTCTACAATAAATTACACTAACAGAGGATTCCAACAAAATTGAGTTTGTTCAAAAAGGAGTTACAGAGAAATACTTATGTATTTTTGAAGTTCAAACAAATTAACAGTACAAAAATAAAGCATTTCAAAATTTATAAAAGCAGTAAATACTTTTTATACCCATCCTATTCTAGCCATGGACGCTGATCAGTGGGGCCACGGTCAAAGCGATCCTAGTCCACACAGATCCGGTCAAACTGCCTCGGGCCCACGCATCACTGAGCGAGGAGGAGGCGCTGGATCGATTTAACGAGCGGAACAAATCTTGACCGTTATATCAAGATCGGATGATTCAAACGAGAGGGACGTTCGGATGGTCCGAACGGCCCAATTGATCCCAACGGTTGAATTGAAATCGGACGGTCCAAATGGAATGGGACGTTCGAATGGTCCGAACGGCCCAATTGAACTGGATCGTTGAATCAAGATCGGATGGCTCAAATGAAGCGAGATGTTCGGACTCTAACTTGAGCGTATAGGCAGGTAGGACCTACTCGTTAGTGACTCAGTCCCAAGATCTAAGTACAAAGGGCATGCGCACGGCGCTTAAGTGCCTAGGCCCACATGCAAGCGATACAAAAGAGTCTTTAGGACAACCATTAAATGACTAAGCAATCATTAGCTATTAAAAGACTGTGATTAGCCCTAATGATTTGCTACAGTGGCTGTCCAAATTCGACAAAAGAGCACGCTAGCGAAGGAGGCCATGGCGGCGCCGGCCAAAGGCCAAAATGGATTCCTAACACTATTGCGCACTCACCGGTGGCCGGAGCATCGCCGGAGATGAGCTTACGCGGCGGCGCGACGAGGTGGAGCAGAGGTGAAGCTACGGGAAAAACGACAACGTCGATACGGCAATGCTTTAAGCCATCTAATGCACGCACTAGCATTAGTAGGGCTTAAGGACCTTACCAGAATGACCCGGATAGGAAAAGCTTGCTGGAGTTGTACCGGCATTCAGGAAGACAACGAGGAGATGGTGGCCTGAGCAAAAAGAAAGGGCCCAAGTGGTATGGAAAGCTTCAGTAAGGCTCAGAGATGGTACACGAGCAAGTGATTGAAGAATAGAGCGTCTTACCAGAGTTGGGGACGAAGGGGACAAATTTCGGCCGAAGAAATTTTAATCCAAAATCTGGTGATTCCTGCGAATGCAAACCAAAATTGAATTAGGGGAAATGATGATGGTGATGAGGGGCGCAAAACGACGCGAACAGAAATGGGAATGAACCCCTGTGGCGTCGGTGGCGACGAGGAGCGTCACGGCCGGAATTGAGAACTTGAGCTCCTTGCGATTTCTTTTGGTGGAAGAGGAAAATGGTGGTGTGAATGGTTCGAGAGTGACGAAAAAGATAACAAAGAGGCCATTAGAGAGCTTTTATAGGCCCTGGGGCGGAGAAACACAAGAATGGAGCTCCCACGGTAAACTTAGTCCATGGCTCTGCCGTGAGTGACAGTGACACGATGGTGAGGTGATAGAAGCATGGGCGAGCGCGGACTTGATGGCCAAACCGCGTGCGTGTGTTAAAAACCAGTGGTGAAGCCGTTGGAGGTGACGCATCGGCAGAGCTTAACCACGGTGTGCATGGCGAGCTGGCACGGGCACGAAGGCCATGTGGAGAAGACGATCTGACAAGCGGGGCCCACTGCTCAGTGACACAAGGCGCGAATGGGTGCAGCACCACTGAGTAGCTCGGGTTAGTTTAAACGAGTGGGTTGATTTTCAACCGTTCGATTGAAAATGGACGGCCCCAATTGAGTGTGTCGTTCGGACTGTCCAAACAGCACATTCGATGTGGATGGTTCGATCGAAATTGGATGGTCTAGATTGTGCGCACGTTCGGATGGTCCGAACGGCCCACTCAGTGCGGACGGTCCGATCGCGGAAGGACAGCTATGATTGAAATGGCTGTTCGGACGGTCCGAACGGCCCATTCAATCTACGCTGTTGGAAACGAATCGGACAGCTCACGCGAAGGTTAGCTTGAGTTGAGTGCGCTGGTGCAATTAGACGATTTAACCAAAACAAGTGGCTCGAGCCGGGGTTGGGTCTAAGCCCAAGGAACAGTAAAATCTAATTTTTGAGGAGATAAAGCTGAGAAGGTTTGCGAATTTTTAGAGAGAGTTTAATAGCTCCAAAAATTCTGAAATTTTTATAGAAGGTCACTGGATCTGAGAACAATCTTGTCTAATTTTTCTAGAACTTTTCATGCACTGCACTTCTTTCTAGAAAAATCACAAGTTGGTGCCCTAGGGTTTTGACCAAGAGTCAAACTTATTTGACTGGGCTCTTAGAAGTAGTAAATAGTTCCTAAAAAATTATGAATTGTCTCAGAGAGGTCACCAAGGTGTTCTAGGAGTTAGGAAAAATATTTCTAGAAAATTTCAATTGACAACATGAGGCATCGAAAGTTTTAATTTCTCCTCATTTTTATATATTTGAAATACAAACTAATGTTTGGAATGTTACATGTACTCATGCATGCTATAATCAATCAATAGAAGTGGAGGAGTCTTCTCCCGCTTTTGAGGAGAAGTTCTACGAAGGTGCTGATTGTTATGTCTTGATCCTAGTCGGTTGCCTATGGTGAATCGATGGGTTTCTGCTGGAATTTTTTTGTTCTACTGCTACTTATTTCATTATTGCCAGCCCTACGAGGCTTAATAAATGTAAAACTCGACTATAAGGTCACAACAGTTATTTGTTATTCAAATTACTCGATTATTCTGTTATTTCGTCTTGTGTGGATCGATATTCATCTATATTGACACTGTGTGCACTAGCGTGATCCTGGACTAGTACATTATATACACAGAGTCCAGAATTGTATTTTTTGAGTCCCGACCGACACCCACACATGCGTAGCATTTCACTTAGCCTTTCGTCCCCGCTTTCTCCAAAAGAGTTAACCCAAAAGTGCTATAATTTGTACCAATAGGTATTATATGCTAGTGAAACTCAATGTAAACTAACAATGTGGTATTAAAGGGCAAGTTTTACATTCGTATAGATTTAGATGCATCGGGTCAACCAAGCTAATCCCTGGATTTGCCTCGCAGACAGTCGATGCTGAAGGCCAGTGCGCCACTGACCATGAGTGGTAGCAGTGACTAGTGAGCAATAGTAGCACCAAGGCGATGGTGGAGTTAACAGGATGGCAAGTAGGGATGGAAACGGATCGAATACGAATCGAATAGTCCCGAATACGAATACGAATCCCTATTTTCAAAACGAATACGAATCCCTATTTTTTAAACGAATACGAATACGAATTCGAACATTCTCGAATACGAGTATGAATCGAATGTCGTAACGAATACGAATTCGAATCGAATATGTACTCAATTCGGTCGAATGCAAATATCCTACAACTTTTGCGACAAATCTCGGTAGAAAAAATAGTATTCGTATTCGTATCCGGGACAAAAACAGATAGTATTCATATTCGTTTTTCTCGGATAGTATTTGTTTTTTCGGATACTATCCGGTTTTTTCCCGGATACGAATACTATCCGTTTTTTTTCCGGATACGAATAACACCGAATACGGATATGAATAATATTCGAATGCGGATTTTACTTACCACATTTGCGTTTTCCCGGATACGAATATCGAATAAAACGGATTATCCTTTACCAATTTCCACCCCTAATGGCAAGGTTGCAGTGGCTTCGCGTGGTAACTGGCCATGGATAGTAGGCCGTATGTTGAGCAGACACAACAACGAGACGGCGGTGACAAAGGTGGGAACTTTTTTTATTAATTAAACTTTTTTTAAAATTTTACTTTAAAGTTAACCTCATAAACTTTATTTCTAATCCTGATCTCTTTGGTCATGCTACCATCCATGACGTAACAAAATAATATTGTTACGCTATAGGATAAGTCCACTAAAATAGCACTTTTTGTCACGCCACTGGTGGTGGCGTGACCAAACAATACTGTCACACCACGGATGGTGGCGTGACAAGAGCTTGCTCAGATACAAGCTGGCTTGATAGTGTTGTTTTGTCACGTTACAGATGGTGACGTGACTAAAAGAATCAGAATTGGAAATAAAGTTTGCGGGAGATTAACTTGAAAATAAAATTAAAAAAAGAATTAATTAATAAAAAAAATTCCAAAGGTAGGGGCCGGGCTGGATGAGGCAATGTATCGTGGGCGCCACCAACCGGGAGCAGCAAACATAACATATTGTGATAGGAATTAAAAATACGCCAATCTATCAATAATATAATAAAAAATAAATCCTTCTGAAACTTAGTTTTAAAAATAAACCTTGCATGTGCATGCCATGCCACCATTAGTGGCACACGTATGGTTTATTTTTTGGAAATAAGTTCTTCGACTACCACTTTGCAATAGCACCGATGGTGACGTTGCAAGCAGGGTTTACATTTGAGAATAAGTTGGGAAACATCTTGTTTCTAAAAATAAATTCAAAATTCAACCGTGAATCCGTGGTGCCTGCTAAGGTCAGAGATACCAGAAATGTGATATGCACTCCGCGGCACTTCACTCTTCCTAAGCTCACACCAGAACTCTTCTCTGCAACTGCTTACTACAGCAAACTCTACACCTCCTCTTGAGTTTGATTGAGCAAGCAAACGGCAACCTGTGTCAGATTTGTTGGTGCAAATTAATATCAATAAACATGGTATATGTGGGCCAAATTTGGACCCAAAATCCAACCTGAGCTTCGCCCAAACTTGGCCTAGTGAGATCAGAATGAGATCCGCATATATCTAGCCTGGTGCTACAGGTATGGAGAATTCAAAGAAGCCCAACCCCAATCCGTTACTAACGCGTGCAGTCCCAGTATCCAATTAATTGCACGTGATATTTTTTCTTTCAAAATTTTTTTCCAATCAATTGCATGCGTCGTCACTCACACGCGCCAACGAGCGGTGTATAGGTCAAGACAAAACGGCAATCGAGTAATCGACCACCGGTTGCATGAAGATCATCCGAGAAGTTTGCCAGCTAGTTTCCGCTCTGCAAAACTCATCGCCGCCGCCCAACCACGCACACCCTCCTTGATTCCTCCCCCCATTGCCTTGCTGGCCTTTTGTGCACCTCGAAAACCTCACCAGAGCTCAATTCTCATTGCAGCGTGAATCTTAAGACACGTACAATGTGGGGATCTCTAGCAACGTTTTATATCACTTGTAACAGTACTATAAACAGTTCATATAATGTATTATATTTTTACTTGTCTTTATAGATAACACATACTTTTAATGTTTTCATGGATCTAAGACATTTTCTTCTTGATTCTGGTGATACAGTCGGTCACAGGATTGCAGATAATACATTTCTCTCTCTTTATTCTCTTTCATCTACATCAGTTTAAATCCTACATGATAAAAATCATAGACAGCTGATATAAACCCATCGTACATGATCTTAGCATTTTGACTGACTTTTTGTGAGAATTCAGCCGATAGATGTTCAGCAACTCTGCAAAACACTAATGACAACTACACTGTCCGTCCACTCGTGAATATTAGCTGCTGTGCTGTCGAATTGAAGACCCTGCAGTTCCTATCCTTGGCAATGGCAACCGAGCATCGTATCCCGGAGGGGAGCTGCTATGCCTACCGCTTCTTGTAGTCGCCACCAATCTCTTGTCGCATGCAGCTGCTCGATATTTTGGCATTTCTGGCCCTTGTATTTCTTTTTTTTTTTCAAAATTAGTCCTCTTTCGCTACAATGCAGATCTAACCCCCCTGAAGCACTCCGCCTCCGCCTCGGATCGACAGCCACCACGCCTCAGTCTTTGGGAGGGCAGTGACCGCCCCATATGGGGGGCGCCGCAAGAAGAGGAGAGAGAAAATAGGAGAGATGAAAAAAAGAAAAGGGAAAAGGGAAAAAATTCGAAATTTTTAAAAAATTCCAAAATTTCAAGAAAATTACGTTAAATCCTTGGAACATGAATATATTTAATAAAATATTTTTGAATTTAATCAAAGTTTATTTTATTCATTTAAAATGTTTTTCATTTTATGGAATTTTGCAATTAAGCTTTAATTAATGTAATAAAATAGATATTGTTTATTTTATTTTTTTGTACTTAGTCACCTTCGCATGCATCATTACATTTGGATTGCTAAATCAAATTATGAATCGAGCTCATGGTTGAATTTAATTTGTACTTGATTTATGTAGTTTAAATTATGGAATTTCGATTCTCGATTAATCCTTCCGATTCAAATTAATTTCCTTTGATTGTACCTCATGTTTTGCTTGTAAAGAGACCAGATTTGAAATTGAATTTAATCGGATCATGAAAACCTATTGCAATGATAGGTGATGCTCGTCGTCACTTTCGGGTTGTAGACCATTTTGTGCCTACTTCTAGAACATATTTTTTTATGTTGTTAGGTGCCTTGCTACGTGAAGAATTGAATGCAAAAAGATGATGAGATTTGTAGTTGCGAATTAAAATAGACTTTATAATAAAGCTAGAAATTATATGGCACACAGGGTTTTGTTACGTGCGTAAGAAACAACATCATGCGCGATGCAACAAACCGAAGTACTCCTACGATACATGTGCGCGTTTTTAGAATGGGAATAAATTCGACCTTCGGGGACTAGTACGGAATAGCCCGACCTACTGTGTGGATCGGGGCCATTTGCCCTTCCTTCCAAGCTCGTCGTTGTTCTCCTCGCCGGCCTTCTTGGACTTGGCCGCTATTTTCCTCTTTTTCTCGTGCTCCCTCTCGCAAGCCTCGTGCTCTCTGCACCTGCATGCCTCGA
Source organism: Phyllostachys edulis (assembly GCA_036346405.1). NCBI lineage: Eukaryota > Viridiplantae > Streptophyta > Magnoliopsida > Poales > Poaceae > Phyllostachys > Phyllostachys edulis. The sequence continues at coordinate 50,089,643 of CM070556.1, forward strand.
GATGAGCTTTCGTCTCCCGACGGATACACTCATTTTGCTTTTCGTTGCGGCGCTTCTCCTCCCGGATCTTGTGGGTCCTTTTGGTATCCCACTCCTCGTAGTCGATTTGCCACTGGTCGTGTACGTGGATCTCTTGGTCAATCCACTTGCGGTAACCACATAGCGGATCCGGGGACTAAGGGTGGACGGGACTTGTTGTTAGTTCATACTTCAAAACAGAAATGGTAGGGGAACATAGTGTAACTAGTCCTTACCGGCTACCGATAGCTTCTCATGTCCCAACGACGGTCGGGATAATCGCAGGAGTCACTACTACAAAAAGGCTAATACTGGACGCCTCATCACAGACGGTTTTGGTTTAGAGATCGTTTGTATTACTGGCTGTGCTAAAAACCGTCTATGAAGAGGTAATATCACAAACGGTTCATAGCTAAAACCGTCTATGAAATATCACAGACGGTTCTTGTTAATAACCGTTTGTGATAATTCTACATATCACAAACGGTTTTCAACAAAGAACCGTCTGTGATGTTTCACAGACGCTTCTTAACAATAACCGTCTGTGATATTACTACATATCACAGACGGTTTTTTCTTATAACCGTCTGTGATAATATCGCTACAACTCCCGGTTGAAGCCCGATGAGTTTCTTCGTCGCCGATGCGTCTCTTCGTCGCATTCCCTTCGGCTCCCCAATGCGTCTCTTCATTGCATCGATCCGCTTCGGCTCCCTGATGTGTCTCTTCGTATCACGCTCTGAATTTATTCCTTGTTTTATAAAAAGGATCATCCGCCACCGAAGATGATCATCCCCACATACTTATAAAAAAAACAGAAATGGATGCCTCTTCCTTATCGCCGGCATTGATGGTCTACCTGGCCGCACTGTACGAGCACCTCTCTCGGTGTATATTGAACCGTGCTACGGAAGAACACTGTTTCAACAGTGTCTTCACTCCTCTGCCGACCGAGAACTTGCCGGAGCAGGTGACGGCCACCTTCCTTCGTCTTGACATCCTCCTCCGCCGTGTCTTCCGGATGATCTCCAACTTTCGGCGAGTTTACCACGTCATCAACGTGGTCCCCCAAAACGACGTTACATGTCTCCAGGAGGCTAGCCGTCACTTGGACTGCGTAATCGAGGCGGCAGGCGACCAAGTCGACCAGGCCGAGACCCCTCAAGCAAGGGAAGAGAGCCTATGGGCTCAATTCTTCTTGGTTCAACAGTCCGAGGGTCTTCGGGAGACACTCGAACGAGCACGTCAGTGGGTAGACGCATTTCAGGCTTCGTTCGCTAATGATCAGGAACCGTCCGATGCCGGCGCCGTCGCCTATAAAGTATTGAAAACAGAGATAGCAGCCTACCTCCGCCACTAGAAAAACTTTGTTTATTTATAGGTTTCTACTTTTTTAATCTTTTTTAGTTTAATCGCCACGCTGCTTGGCCATATGAAAATTCCAAAATGAAAAAAGTTTGGAGGTGAAGTTACTATATTAATTATATGTTGAATTATATATATATATATATATATATATATATATATATAGTTAAAGCAAATTTTCAGCAATATTTAAATGACAAAATTGACATATAAACATGTAATTTCTTCATGTCATGTAAGTGTATATACAAGATAAATATACTTCATAAAAAACCATTCCACAGACGGTTCCATAATGGAACCGTCTAAGATATGGAACATATCACGGACGGTTCTATTATGGAACCGTTGGTGATATGGGACATATCACCACTACTATAGGAATCCACATCACGCATTTATTGAATCGTTATCACGCATTTGCTTCCAACCGCCTATATTTGTTGGTCTATGATAATGTGCAGTTATCACAGACGGTTCAAAACCGCCTCGTGATACGCACTATCTGACGGTTTCAATAAAAAACAAAAAGCATCAGGAAGGGTAGTATCACAGACGGTTTATTAAAACCGTCGGATCGTAGGAGATCACTGACGGGTCCATTAAAACCGCTCAGGATCTTCACGATCACGACGCAGTTTTAATGGAAACCGCCTGTGATACTACCCTTCACTGCATTTGTTTCAACAAAAAACTGTGTGTGATAGTTCATTTCCCTAACTACCTTTTTTGCTGATTTTTGGCTAGCCTCAGGAATTGCTAGCCATGTCCTCTGAAAATAAGCATGCAGACAAACAGATACATCACAGATAATCAAATTGTTGACAACTCAAAGTGATCATTACTCAAAATAAATTACAATAGATCGAATTTGTTCAAATATTGTCGCTATAGTTACAATTGGATTACAATTGAGTCAATTGTTTACAGGTGGTTGAGAGGTGTCGACGCGGTGAAACTCTGGGTCGGCGACGGAGTGAAACTCTCCTTCGGCGTTAATGATATCTGCCTTGATAAATTCGCAGAGCTTCTCTCAAATGTCCGTGATCTCATCCGCAACGAGTGCATCTAAATCTATGTGCAAGCCCTGTCGCTAGCAAGAAGAGTAAAGTGGTTAGCATATATATTTAAATTTATAATTAGGAAATAATTATTTCAAGATTGACAAACCTCGGGATCCTTCTTCCTAGCATTAATGATTAGTCGATATGATGGCAAACGAGATTGCACATAGCTCATCACTTCTTTGTCAAGCAGACCGCAAAAATAAAATTACATATATAGGTATAGTCATTTCGAGACGCGTTATTATGAAGTATGATATAGGATTATTGTGTTGTAGCGTGTACCGGAAATTGCATCCTGTGTGTTAGTCCGGCGCTCGATCCATTGTATAATCCGTTGTTGGCAACATACTCGATGAACGACCTACATGATTCCAAAAAGTTATCCTCGGCCATTTCAAATGAATGAAGACTACAATAGAGTTATGTATGGAGGAAATGAGCATACCTGTCGAGTATTCCTTTCAGAACGCTGAAGTCGTGGTTGTTGCGGACTAGGGAATCAAGGTATATCACATGGTTCCTCTTGGGTATAATAACTAAAAGGATCCAGTGCTACCTACTCATGTATGTCGCTATAGTCATTAAACATAAGTTCGTGCTGCGTATAAAGTATAAATGAAATTTGTATAGCAAGTAGTGACACTTACCCCTGGTTGTAGGGCACCACTATGTACTTCTTCTGCTGACGAAGCAATGCATCTGTTATGTATTTCTCGACGAAGGACGAGTCTGTTTGGATAGTTTGCATAGATACCACGTGTGGGTCGAGGAAACCCACCGGTTCTCGCCATGCCCAGGCATTTTTCATCATATATCTACACATAAGCAATGAGTTGTGATATTTATCTGTCGGGTTTGTGAAAGAAATGCTGCCCTAAGACGAGACTTTTGCCCTCGCTTTTAACCAGCTTAGGGAACGCGGGTCTGTGACATCAGGAAATGGGTTCTCCTCCTCCACTGCCCATTCTCGATTTACCCGCGCACTAGCGGTGTCGAGTCTGTCTTGGTGAGTGTTTCAGGTTCCGAGAGCTTTGTGCGCTGACTTTGCTCCTTAAATTCGCCGTCGCCTTCATAGCCACAAAGGCGCCCCATGCTTCCCGCCAAGAATCCATACTTGCGAGGGCGCCTCGACCGTGTTCACGCATTTCGTGACAAGAATGCTCTTGAAGGTCCTCTACGATTTATACATCGTGAGCATCGCCGTCCGTCGCCGCACGCTGCGCTATGTCTACTCGAATAGTGAACTTGCTTGAAAGTTACGTCCACGCAGCGCTTTCGCTTGTTTCACAGTCTTTCCACCTTGGTGTGGTGATGGGAACCCGCTCCTTGCAAATATCCCACAGATGATCCGAATCTCGCCACGATCTCTTGGGACTCAGAGGGACCCCAAAGTCACTAACCTCTATGATGACCACTGCGAGCATTTTCGATTGTCTCTCGCCATCTCGCCGTGTCATTATCGCCGACGGGTGCGGCGTGCCTCGCTTCGGCGCTTCTTCCATCTGCGGCGTCGGTGACGGCGGCGAAGACGGTGCCTCTGCCATCTCGCTTACTTGCTATCTATATAAGTTACATATGCAATAAAATGGATTGCAAGTCTCCCAAACTAACATATACATATGAAGTATCTCCATGTCATTTAAACTGAATAATATGCTCAACATGTGCAATATTAGCAAATAATCATAATTAATTCTCGCATAAATATGAAACAATTAAGCATTAATCCAACAGCATTTAAATGACCAAATTAACATGGAGACATAGAAACAAAATAGAATCAAGTAAAACTTTTTTATGGTGATTACATCATCGAGGCTGACGCACTAGAGTGTACCATTTGTTTCATGCCGTGGAGGATTGGCATGAAGCAAAGGTATACTCAAGTATGTTAGGATCGACGAAGGAAATGCTAAGTAAAGGTTTAATCCTCTAGGGCTCGCCGCCTCCCTGCTCCTATTCTAACACTCCTTAATCCACCAGCTTCTCTGAGGAAATGCAAAGGAATCACAGACGGTTCTTAATAAGAACCGTCTGTGATACGAATCTTTTGCATAGATAGAAACTAGTTATACGAATCTTTTGTATAGATAGAACCCGAGCCCATCTTTGCCCGAGCCTACTTCATCGAGCCCGACACACTAGAGTGTACCATTTGCTTTATGCCATGGAGGATTGGCATAAAGCAAAGGTACACTCAAGTGTGTTAGGATTGACGAAGTAGGCTGTGTTTCACCTGAACGTTTAGGATGAACGCCAAGGAGCTAGCTAGCTAGATGAATTCAGGCCTAGAGTTAGCTCCTATTCTAACACTCCTTAATCCACCAGCTTCTCTAAGGAAATGCTAAGCAAAGGTTTAATGCTTCATGTACAGAAGACTAGCCTTTAACGAAGACATAGAAACAAAATTTCAGAATTAATCCGAACAAAATTAATTAGCATTAAAGCATAATTCCTAAAGAATTTAAATGACCAAAATAACATGTACTCATGTAATTCTCCCAAGTCATCTAAAGAGAATAAAATGCTTAACACAAACATCATGAGAACATCAAAAATCAGCATACATCTCATATTTTTAATTTGTTCGATTGCTCTCAGTAGGCTAGTTGCAAAAGACATAGTCTTTACCATCTCAGCCATTATGCCAAAATTCTTCACCAGTTGAATATGATAACTCCAAATCAGACTTTGAGCCCAAAAACAAATGCTTCACTAATATGTCAAATTTTATCTCAATACCGCAGATTAAACTCTCAGTCAATAAAAGGTCTAGAGATTATCAGTGCACAGACACTATTCCAACATATTGAAATTTTTGGCTAACACAGAATTGAACATCTGACAGTAATAAAATAACAAAACTAAGCAATTCTAAATAAGCTCAAGTCTAATTCTAGTTAACTATTCAGTTTCATAATATGGCAACAATCATCATTGAGCTATCACAGAACCCATCACAGAGCAAGGGAGGGAGTGGGATAGAGCGAGTAGAGTGGTATACCAAAGGAGGCGCGAGGAGCATCAACAGAACCCATCACAAAGCAAGGGAGGGAGCGGGATAGAGCGAGTAGAGTGGTATACTAGAGGAGGCGCTGGAGCCGGCGCGAGGAGGGAGCCGGTGATAGGCCGGCGAGGAGGCTAACCAATTCTCAGCTAACCAATTTGCTTCAACCAAATCCATCACAGAGCATCAACCAAGTCCATCACAGAGCATCAACAGAACCCATCACAGAGCAAGGGAGGGAGCGGGATAGAGCGAGTAGAGTGGTATACCAGAGGAGGCGCGAGGGAGTACCGGAGGAGGCGCTGGAGCCGACGCGAGGAGGGAAGAAGCAATGTTGGGGGCGGCGGCGCCGAGGTCGGAGGCGACGGTGTCGGAGGTGCCGAGGTCGGTGGCGGTGGTGCCGAGGTCGGGGGCGCCGAGGTCGTAGTCGGTGGTGAATGGGCGCGAGAGCCTAAGGGGCACGGGAGTAGTGAGGCCGCTGAAGGGGGCGGCGGCGCCAAGGTCATAGGCGGCGGTGTCGGTCGGGGATTAAGGGGAGTGAACGGGCAAGCCTTAGAGGAGGCGAACAAGCGCGCGAGAGCCTAAGGAGCGCGGGAGAGGAAGTGACGAGTAAGAGCAAAACCCTAGCGGTTCCCTCCTTATAAAAAAGGCTATCATAGACGGTTCTATTAAATAACCGTCTGTGATAAGGAATCACAGACGGTTCACTAATAGAACCGTCTGTGATATGTTCCATATCATAGACAGTTCTATTAAGAAACCGTCTGTGATATGTTCCATATCACAGACGGTTCTAGTAGGAAACCGTCTGTGATATATCACAGATGGTTCTATTAGGAAACCGTCTGTGATATCGAACGTATCACAGACGGTTCTTTAATAGAACCATCTGTGATTCCTTATCACAGACAGTTCTATTATGGAACTGTCTGTGATAACCTCACATCCTGCTGATAAATGAACAAGTCTCTTCATTTTCCCGCATGTGTCTCTTCGTCTCACGATTACACGATTTCGTCTCTTCATTTTTCAACGTCGCTACAGCTCCCAAATATCTCTTCGTCTCCCGCTCCGGCTTTAGTACTTGTTCTATAAATAGATATCCCCTTCTATAATTTATTTCACACAACCTCCTTGATCCTCTTTCTCCACAAACTCCAAATGGCTTCCCCTCTCGTGCCAACTGTATTGGCCTACATTATGCTTCTTTACTCGCACCTCTCTGGTCGCAACCTGGCCCAAACTTCCGAAGGCTCCATTCGCAATGTCATCCGTTGTAGGCCCTCCGATCTACCGGAGACCATAGCGGCCATTATTTGTCGACTGGAGCTCCTCCTCAGACAGACCAATGCGAGAGTCTGCGGCATCCAGTGAGTAAACCTCATCATGCAGATCGTCCTATGGAACTACTTGGTCCGCACCGAGGATGTAGCCCGAAGAGTCGAGGACGACATCCGAATTGCAGGAGAGCGGGTCGACCTCACTGAGACGGAGGAGACTAGTGCTGATGCCCTCTGGGCTATATGGGGCTTGGTTGCGGAGTATGAATGGCTACAAGCGCGAATCGAGCGTGCAAGGTCGCAGGTGGAGGCGTTTGATCTGACAGTCGCTGATCCCACCACCACTGAAGCCAACGAGAAGGCTTATGAAGATTTGAAGGCTAAGATAGGATCGCTAATCCTTTTTTATCGTCTGTGATGTAAAAAGGATATTGCCTGCTTATTACAAGCGCATAATATTATCATTCCACATTCCTCTTGTTATTAACGTTTAATCTTGTTGCGGAACTTTGAAATTTATTATTACAAATGTATAGGTGAGAAAGATCCTTTATGACTGGCTATCAATATTAAAGATGACAAGTCCATAACACATCAACACATGACAATTTCACGTTGACATCAAAATATATGAGAGATTACAAGTCCATAACACACGATGTTATGGAATAAATTAATTACATTGGAGTAAATTCTTAATTAAAATATAGCACTTCATAATGATCGACGCGCATATATCTAGCTTCCTCACTGGGTTCTTCCTCGAGCCTGATGCCGTTTCCGAAAGGAGGCAACTCGTCAAATTGATTGTATTCTTCCTCGTCCACTACATTCTCAACTCCGACAATCCTCCTTTTTCCATGAAGAACTACATGGCGCTTCTTATTTGCGGGGTCGGTTACATAGAAGACTTGAACAACTTGGTTAGCCTGTACGAATGATTCGTCTTTGTATCCGACACGTTCGAGGTCCACGGTAGTGACGCCGTACTTGTTGACCTTCACCTGTGGGAGATGGACCCAACGGCACCGAAATAGGGGGATCTTGAAAAGCACATAGTCGAGCTCTCATATCTAATCTATTTTCCCATAGTATGAGCTCCTCAGCCCATCGGTACTGAATGCATCTATGCGCATAACACCATTGCTCGATCGCGGCTCTTCCTATCCCGAATCAGCCAGATAAAATGTGTACCCATTTATGTCGATCCTTACCATGCGACAATTGTAAATTGTGGCCATCGTACAACCATAGTAGCGTATCATCACTTGATAACCTCCCGCTGATTCGCACCTTTAACCATTCGCTGAACCGACGGTTGTGCTCTCGTGATCCAAACCTCCGACCACCTGGATTACATTAGTGTACCATGTCTTTGTGCTCGTCGATGTAAGGGATACTTGGGTCATGTGTTGCAAGACCGTGAAATGGGCTTGAGCTTACGATCCAGATCGGGAGTGATTGATTTCTTCCGATGGTCCCGATACCATCCATCTCCCCTCATGGCGAGATAGAGACACACCTATCGGTTCCACCGAGCCATGTAGTCGACGAGAACTCAATGACCTCTTCGGTTGCATAACCTTCGATGATGTCGCCTCCTACGAGATCGATTCCGTATGTAGGACTTGAGAATTCCCATGTACCTCTTTAACGGGTACATATGACGAAGAACACAGGTCAAGATATCTTTATCTCTTTCACAAGGTGAACAATGAGATGGACCATGATATCGAAAAATGACGGAGGGAAATACATCTCAAGATGACATAGAGTCGTCACCACCTCGGCCTGCAAAGCATCTAGTCCTTAGGGATCAATGATCTTCTGAGCAACTGAGTTGTAGAAATAACACAGCCTCAAGATTGCCACTCGGACCTTGTTCGGCAAGATACTCCTAATTGCAACAGGAAACATTTGTGTCATCAGCATACCAATTAATTTCAAATCTTGCATAGAAACAAGTTTCTTAATGTTAGCGGAGTAACTAGACAGGACTTTCACACTATGCAAACTCTAGCACAGTTCATTTCTCTCGGCCTTGGACAGAGTGTAGCAAGCTAAGGGAAGGTACGTTCGTCCTGTATCGGTCTCTTTCGGTGCTAACTCGGTCCTTATGTTCATATCAACCAAGTCACACCGTGCATTAACACCATCAATCAATGCATGGATAATACATAAAATTTATCCCCTTCTTCAACATATCCTGCTCGGCGGCTCTTCTAAAAGCAACCACGCCAATAATGTACTTGACTCACACTGCTCACACTGCATGACCATTTTCGTCCATCTACGCTACACATGTAACAAATTAGTGTCAAATTAAATTAATAAACCGCAAGTACTTACTCTTCCTATTTACCAAACATGCTTAAATTGATTAGCGATTAATTTATAGCAAACATAAAGGGTTATAGATCGTTACCCTCGGAGCTCACGATGAAAATACCTAATATCTCTTGAGAATCCTCGCCTTCTCCTCCCTTCCTCTCTCGTCATGTGCAATGGGCTTCCTATTTACCAAACATACTTAAATTGATTAGCGATTAATTTATAGCAACATAAGAACATCTCCAGTGTATTGAACCGATGCCGATTCAAAGAGATGCCACGTAAGCATTCAAAGAACTAGTCATTTTTCTCCCAATGTATTGATCTGATTCTTACTCTTTAGTGGGACCGACATCTTATTAAAAAAATAAGAAAAGAAATAAAATCTCTCTCAACCGCTCTCTCTCTCCATTTCCTTCCCCCAAACAGAACTTAATGCATATGCTAACCACCCAATGAAAAATATTATTCTATTCATTTGCATCCGGATGCAAAGTTTGCATCGATTCCTACAGTAGTTTTGCTTCGGAATTGGCAGCTTCCAACGTGTGGAATTGGTTCGTAGCATTAAATCTAGCCATTTGAACTGCTAACACGATATTGCGATGCTCTAAAGGGTTATAGATTGTTACCCTCGGAGCTCACTGATTTAAAAACCAAATATTCCTTGAGAATCCTCTCCTTCTCCTCCCTTTCTCCTCTTCTTCCCCTTCCTTCACTCTCTGTCGGCGGCGATTACCCTCGGGCGTTTACCTGGTGGTGGCTGAAATGGGAATGGGTTGATCTGGTCCATGTACTTATAGGGTGAGGATATCACAGATGGTTCTTATCATGAACCGTCTGTGATATACAACTATCACCGACGGTTTTTAAATATAACCGTTGGTGAGATTATCACAGACGGTTCTTTAAAAAAATCGTTTGTGATACTAGAGATTATCACAGACGGTTATTAAACCGAACCGTCGGTTTTTAAATATAACCGTCGGCTGAAATGGGAATGGCTAGATGACGAGGATATAATAATCCTCATTTTATCTTTTATCTATAATTCTTATTATAGGTAAATATGACGTCATGTGGACCCCGAGTATACCCCTTAATGTTATGAGGAAGAGTTTAATGAGTGGTCGTAAGTTCTTCTACGACCACCCCATAGTCGTAAGTTATGCTACGGCTACCCCCATAGTCGCAAGATATGCTACGACTATCCCATAGTCGTAAGTCTTGCTACGACTACCTCATAGTCGTAGGCTCCTCTACGACTAGGTCAACTTCGACCACCTTATGATCAAATAAAACTACTGCATTAAGTGGGTCTTATTTGATCAAGGATTCAAACGATCATCATACCGTTATTCTCATGGAGTAATGACACGTAATGCTCCATTATCTCTATATATAGCTGTTGTTTACGTGGAGGAGTTAATACACGGTGATTATTGCCAACGTCGAATTCAACAGGAGGTAATGGGGCGCTTTATCTCGAGTAACCGCCGCTCCTTCACGCACTATAAAAGCGACAATCGAGAAAGGAGAGAGGAGATGGGGCCATCAGAATACAAGCACTATCTGTAATAGTCTTAGTTTTTCCCCTGATTGTTCAAAATACACTCAATACCATACACACACAGGAGTAGGGTTGTTATTCTCTCCGGAGAAGGCCTGAACCTGTATAAAAATCCCCGTGTCAATCTCTCTGCGTGATTCCATTCTAGGAGACCCCCCGAATCAAACAATCTTTACGTAAGTTCGATTCTAAAATACCGACAGTTGGCGCCGACCGTGGGGATCTTCCGGTAATCTCTTGTCAACATACTGCTTTTCCAAATCTCATGCACTCATGGCGGGAGAATGGAACGAGGAGAACTGGTTTGACTTGGCAGATCACGCAGACATCGACATGGATGCCGGATTCGATCACAAACCAATGATGACTCATCCTATGGCATTGCTGCCTCCGGGGATCTTCCCACAGATCCAGGAGACAATGTCGCCGATGGAGTTGAGGAGGGATCCTTATCCCCTACAACAGTACGTCCGAGAGAGGAATCTACCCTCTCAAAGGACAAGGGTCAATCTGACCAGGACCACACCCAGGTGGACTCACGACACGACGAGAGTTTTTCCTCGAAGTGTCCAAGTCCCCTAAGGCGGTCCGACTTGGTGAGGCAAGCTCGAAGCCATGCAGGACTTCACAAGATCTGGTGATCCTCTCTCTCCGGATGACGCCAGAGAGAGCGGGATCAAGCATGCTTTTCCTACAAATTCGACCATCTCTCCGCAGATCACACCTGCCGACGGAGACGGTTATAACCCAGACTTCCCCTACCTGGAGGGGATTACTCCAAGTCGCCAGATGGTGTCTCTCGACAACTCATCAAGCGGAGAGGCCTCGAGCGCAAGTGAGAATCATCAACAGGAGGTCTTCGTCCTTCCTTCAGATCAAGATCACTCTTCTAGAGACCCGAGATGGAGACCCTTCCGTATGACACACACCGCGCCTCTCGTGACGTTGGCAAGGACGCCACCATTGGCGACACACGACCAACACCTTCATGAACGCGAGGGAAATCCTCGACATTCTCGCACTTCATTAAGGCGCCTCAAGAACGGAAGAAAATTGAAGCCGTAAGAATCATTCAGGCGCATCCAATATCGATCGAAGGAAGCTCAAGAACTTCAAGACATCAATGACTTACTCGAAAATCTAACTCAAGAGCTAGCCCGAGCACGAGTTACGACCTCTTCGCTGAAGAGATTGCACAAAGGCTTCGAACACGATGGCAAGGCCGAAGCGCGCCGACATCATTCAGAAGTCATAGCAATACGACTTCTTCCGGCTACCACCAATCGAACATATCACCACGGAGGAATCGACGCAACGAAGAAGTCGCGATCGATCACCTACTCGGAGAAATGTCTTTGAACGATCGATGATCAAGAAACCCTCAAGAGGTGATCACTCACCATTCCGACATGGGAATCTGCGAAGAAGAGATAAACTACGAGGAGTATTCCTCGAGGATCGAGATCTATCATAGGTCCGGTCAACCTATTATCGGGTATCGCCGAGTACGACCACCGATGATATCAACCCTTCTTTCCTACAAAGGAGGCGTCAAGAAGTCATTATCGATGTCGGGCATTCTCGCCGATCTCCGAGCCGCATTCACGCCACCTCGTTTTCGATCAAAGTGAACATGGAGAAGTTTGATGGTTCCCAAAATCCCATCGAATTCCTTCAAATCTATACAACAAAGAATCCGAAAGCGGCAGGAGGAGGAGAGCATGTAATGGCAAATTATCTTCCAAGCGTGCTCGAAGGATCCGCCGATCGTGGTTACTAAATCAACCACTCGAAGTCGATTTACTCTTGGCAACACCTCTGCGACCTTCTATTGGCAAATTTCCAAGGCACTTACAATCGCCTAGAAAGGAGGATGACTTGCACCGATGAGACAGATGACAACGAGACCTTGCGCCAATTCATCAAGCGCTTTAGTCAGTTCAGAACTCAATTCCGAAGTTTCGATTCATCTCGTTATCGAGCGCATTGCCAGGAGTCCGTAGTAGGAGAATAACGAAGACATTGCTTTAAACCCACCTACTTACATTGTTTAACTCTTCGAGATGGATGATCGATATGCCAACGCTTCGAGGCGGTCGAGTGGAACAATACAATAGATCGAGAAGACAATACCTCTCGAGAGCCAAAGCGACATTGGTAAGAAGAAGGATAAAAAGCAAAAAGTCCAAGAACAAGGCGAAGGGTCAAAACTCCAAGCCAACGGTTCCAAGGAGGTATTGGTTGTGAATGATAAAGAACCACGCACATCCAAGCCGCAGACCGACAGAGGCAAAGGTAAGCATACGATCGAAAAAATGATAAGCCTAGGTGGTGTCCTTTCCATAAAAAGGAAGGGCATGACCTTCGAATTATAGGTCTTCCAACGTAAAGCTTGAAGACTACTACAACGACAAAGGACCACTTCCCACTCTCGCATGTAGGTCAAACAAGTGGTCATAAATCTTCGATGATTGAAGAGGAGATGCTGTTCGGGATCCGCAACACACCATCGAACACATCTACGGGATCATCGGCATATGAATCAAAGCGACGACTTAAGGTCACTGAACGTGAGGTAAATTCCATAGATCCTCCTCTTGTCAATAAATTACGAAGTGGTGGAAGTCACTATCTCTTTCGAGAAGAGTGATCGCCGATTCTTCGACTCGACGTGTCGATACCTAATCGTGGTCGAACCCACCATCAACAATTGTTGGGTCAATCGAGTTTTGGTTGATGGTGGAAGCTCGTTAAATATTTTATTTACGAGTGTGCTCGATGACATGCAAGTACCCAGACCAAAGTAAGACCGATGACGATACTCTTTCCATGGATCGCATCGATCTTCTACCAAACCAATTGGTCAAGTTTTCTTCCTTTAACATTTGGTTCACCAAGTAATTTCAGGATGGAGAAAATCTTTTGATGTGGTCGATTTCGATCGGCATATAACGCCATACTCGGACGACCAACTTTGGCAAAATTCCTAATGGCTACTCATTATGGATATCAATGTATTAAGATGCCAGTCCCAAAGGAGTAATCACAATCCATTGTGACAAGAAGATGGCGATACCTGCGATCGTCGATCCTCGAGATGGTAGGACAAATACCAACTCGAGAAGAAAGTCACCTTCGACTAGCAAGTCGGCTTCAAAGCTACACCAAAGCCGAACGACAAAGTCAAAGAGGTTCCTCTGGACATAGGGAGCCCTCAAGATCGTCAGATCGGGATACTTCCGACCCCAAATAGGAAGACGCCTCATCACCTTCCTCCGAGCTAACGCAGATGTATTCGCGTGGCAAGCATCCGACATGCCCGAGTCCCTCAGGAGGTGATCGAGCACGAGCTAGCTTTACTACCGACAAAGTACCCTAAAACAAAAATTGCGGAGATTTGCCCCGATCGACGAGATGCTATTAAATCGAATTGATAAGCTACTTAAAGCGGGCTTTATAAGAGAGGTCAACCACCGTAATGGTTGGCTAACCTGTAATGGTTAGAAAGTCAAACGGCAAATGGCGATGTCGTGAGACTTTATCGATCTTAATAAAGCTTGTCCAAAAGACGATTTTCCTTTACCTCAGACGATCGGCTTGGTTGACTCCATGCGCAGGTGTGAAATGTTAAGTTTTTAGATGCATATTCGGATACCACCAGATCAATATGTGTCTAGACGATGAAGAAAAGACCGCATTTATTACACCATTTGGTATATTTTGCTATGTCAAAATGCCATTTGGTCTAAAAATGCCGCGCTTCTTTTCAACGCTTGATGCAGCAACTTTTTCATCTCAATTAGGCGAAATCTAGAAGCCTATGTTGATGATCTAGTTGTCAAAAGCATCAAGAGACTTAATCATATTATCGACACGCAAGAAACGCTCGACAATCTCGTAAAACATCGCTTAAAACTTAATCTCGAGAAGTGTGTATTTGAATCTCTTGAAATTGCTTGGATTCCTAGTATCAATACGAGGAATCAAGCAAATCAAAAGATAAAAGCCATTTTAGAAATGCGCCCCAACTACGGAAAGAAGTCCGAAACTCTTTGGGTGCATGGCGGCTTTAAGTCGTTTCATCGCACGATCGGGAGAAAAGGGACTACTTTTCTTTAAACTTCTAAGGAAACAGAAGGTTTTGAGTGGTCGAAGAGGCAAACGCTGCCTTTGAGGATGTCAAGAGGTACCTTACTGAGTGCTCCTATTCGGTCTCCGAGGCCGTAAGAAACGCCTTGGTTTACCTAGGCGCCACGCCACAGCAAGAAGCGCAGAGTGGTCGAGAACGTGAAAATGTACAACTACCGGTCTACTACGTAAGTGAAGTTTTACACGACCTAAGGAGCGTTACCCTCGGGTCCAAAAGCTTCTATATGCCCTCCTCATGTCTTCGAGGAAGCTCATGCATTATTTTCAGCGCACAAACTAGGCAGTGTCGTCGAGTTTCCCTTAGGAGCGATCCTCGATCAGGAAACAATAGGCGATGGCAAAATGGTCAGTCGAACTTGGGGAGTTCGACATCCATTTCGTGTCCCGAACGGCCATTAAATCCCAGATCTTGGCAGACTTTGTCGCCGAATGGACAAATCCTGAACCTGTTCAGGATCCCCAGTACGATTCCCACGACCAGTGGATGATGTACTTTGACGGGTCGCTTACTTTAAGTGGCTCGGGGGCTGGGGTGGTCCTGGTATCTCCTACCGGAGAGACCTTAAAGTATGCCATACAATTAAACTTTCAGGCCACTAATAATGTGGCGTATCTGAAGGTTTGCTAGCGGTATACTGAGCGTGAAAGCGCTCGATTCGCCGACTACTCGTGAGAGGAGACTCTCAACTAGTCGTGAATCAAATCGGCAAAGAGTACCAAAGGTTTCTAACCCGACAATGTCTCGGTACTTATCGAAGTGCGTAAGCTAGAAAAGCATTTTTAGGTTTCGAGGCACAATTCATCCCTCGAAGGATAATTTCTCGCATCGGCTTGCTCGAATAGCTTCTTCCGATCTGAAGTACCAAAAGGAGTCTTCTTGGAACAACTCCGAAGCCTTCTCTCGTCGACGAGCCGAGACACCTCCTATTGAGACGGCCTCTCTAGAGTACGAGGATACATGGATGGTGCCCATCTATGATTATCTTGTAAGGGTTACAGACCAAGACGATCTCGAGGCGCATCGCTTATCCCGAAAAGCCAAAATGTATACTTTGGTCGAAGGAGTTCTCTATAAACGGGTATTTCAAGGGGTGCTCATGCGATGCATTTCGCAGAGCGTAAGGATTAACACTCCTTCACGACATACATGGTGGCATCTGTGGAAATCATGCTTCTACTGTAACGCTGGTCGGCAAGGCTTTTCGACAAGGTTTTTACCGCCAACAGCCCTATACGATGCTAAAGAGTTGGTTAAAAGTGTGTCCATGCGGTTTCATAGCAGCAAATACACCAACCAAATTTCGGGCATTACAAACAATACCTCTATCTTGGCCTTTTGCAACTCGGGGTCTTGATATCCGGGACCGTTCCCCAAAGCTCCGGAGGTTTCGAGTTCCTTTTGTGGCTATTGATATGTTCACAAAATGGATTGAAGCCGAACACTGTGGATCGATAACAACGAAGCGGCAAAACGGTTTATGATGAGATGCGAATTACTCGATTTGGAGTACCGAGTCTAATAATTACAGATAATGGTAAGCAATTTTGAGCGCAAAATTTCAGGAATTTTGCGACGAGTTGGGTACCAAGTTGTGTTATGCTTCGTGGCCCATCCTCGAGTAATGGGGCAATCGAACGCAAACGGCCAAATAATGAGAGGAATTAAGACTCGAAGTTTTCGACCAGCTCATCAAACGCCGGGGCTTGGGTACAAGAGTTACTCTCTCAGATATGGGCGTTCAGACAACTACGGTCAGACTCAGGAGAAACACCTTTCTTTCTAGTCTTTGGTATTTGAAGCCATGCTTCCTCCTAACTAAAGATACGGTCAACACAGTGAAACATTCACAGACTCCAACCAGAACAAATTCGAGCAGATGATATTAATCTACTTGAAGAAAGGAGAAACCAGCCCTAATTAGCTCGGCGGCCTACCAACAAGCCTCGCGAAGATATTACGATCAGAAGGTCCAACCTCGCAGACCTTGTCAGAGGTGACTTGGTATTGAGGCTTTGCCAATCCAAGTCTAATCGAACAAACTTTCTCCCAAGTGGGAAGGTCCTTACGTTGGTCGGGTTACTCGTCGTGGTGATGACGATTGGCAATGGAAGACGGCGGAGTTCTCTCGAATTCTTGGAACATCGACCCGCCACGCAAGTTCTATGTGTAACCAATCATTAGGACAATAAAGACTCGAGTTTTCTATCTCTATTGTCTTACTTTTGAGTAGTGCTTTCATAATTTTTCGACTATGTTTCAAACACCCAGTTTTCTTTACACCGGTGAAAGGCGATAACATCACCTAGTCGAAGCCTCTCCTATCGCATGTGGTCACGCCCACTAGAAGGAGCTTCCTAGTGTCAACTCGTTACTCGCTTTTGTTGCCAACACAAAGAACTCGGGTTTTATTTAGTCGAACAATTTTTTGAAGGCCAACTCCTTTCACCTTACATTATTTCTTCACTTCATTTTTGAAAAATATTCTAAGCAAGAGTGCACTTTTTAAGATTTATTCACCGCCTTTGGTGTATTCAATTTGTCTTAACTAAGTCGGAGGAAGAAACACATCTAGTCGAAGTCTCTCCTCTCTGCACGTGGTCCTGCCCACTAGAAGGAACTTCCTAGCATCGTTCAGTTTCCAACTCTTGATAACAGGGCAGACTTATTGAATTCTCCAAAGAAGGGCGAACGAATTTTTTGAAGTTCTCTGGATGTTTGTTTAACTCAAGTTGCTGTTCTCGATTTCATTAACCTAGTCGGAGATGTTAACATTACCTAGTCGAAGCCTCTCCTCTCTCGACGTGGTCGCCCCACTAGAAGGAACTTCCTAGTGTCAATTGCTACCACTCTTTCGACCAAATTGCATGACAATTATGCCAAAAACTACAAGTTAAACAAACCTCTCGTTTTAAACCCTTTTAAAGACTATTTACTTAGTTTGTCTAAACAAACTCAAAGAAATAGTCGGGGCTAGGATAATTTGATTTCAATTCTTAGTCTTTACATTCGTTAATTATCTTTTGAGTTACTAACTACTCGACAAGATGATTTGTAGAGATAAGACTATTTACTTAGTTTCAACAAACTAAGCAAATAGTCGGGGCTAGGATAAAGTCATTAATTTGACTTCAATTTTAGTCTTTAAAATTAGTTAATTGTCTTTTGAGTTACTAACTACTCGACAAGATAATTTGCAGGAAACAAGATGGATCGTATATTACATCAACAAAAGTTTGTTTTTCACGGGTTTTTACAAGCTACTCAAGAGGGAGATCCCAACTGCATCTCCTCTGAAACTTTCCTACTAACCGATTGCATCTCCTCCATCGACGCCTTCCTTACGCTTCAGAGCGATAAGTCGGCTTCGAGTGGTTGCACATTAAGGTTGGGGTCATGAGCTTTAAGTTTTGCTAATGCATAACTTATCGCAGATTCGACCACTTCCTTTATCGATTCAATTTTGGTTGGCCTTGAGTAGTCACCAGATCTTGCAAAGTCCCGACTTGATCCCCAATAGTACTTATGTGAGCGGTTATTGTATCATCTTGAGGAGTCTTTCCCTCACTATGTAGCTCACCAAGCACATTGTTCAGGAGCGTGATGTTTCCTTGAAGTTTAATCTTCATTGCTTCCATCTCCTGTTGGGTACAAGTCGAAGCCTCATGAAAGCTTTTTGTTTTCACCACTTGTTCTGAAAAGAATAAGACTGGTCAAACAAAGATAAACTTCTAGAGGAAAAGAAAAGAAAAATAATCATGGGTAAAAGAATTTCTTACCCACTAGTCGAGAATCCAACTTCTTGACCTCTTCATTATGGGAAGCAACGGTCTCAAAGATGCTTTTTCTCCCATGATCTAATGTCCTCTACATTCTTCTTTGCAATAAGGACGGTGCGATTATAAATCATGGTTTTTTCCGTGATTTCGGTCTCGAGCCTTCCCAATTCAAGATCCATTCCTAGAAAGGAAGTGAGAGTAAGAAAAGGAGATAACTCAGTAAAGGATTTGCGCAGTAAAGAATTACTTACCGATATTCGAAGTTCTCGGCGTCTCAAGATCTTGATCTTTATTTTTAGACATCTGAGTAAGCTCGTGAATGGTCAAGTTTTCTTTGACTTCATTCTCGAGCTTTTCATCTCATCTTCTTTTTCTCGAAAAGAAGCGAGAGTTAGATAAAGATCAAAGTCGTAAGCGCCTTAAGTTCAAGACTTCATCGCTTATTCCTTCCCGCAATTTAGCGTTTGCGAGTTGGCTTCTTTAAGTTTCCCCAAAAGGAATTCTACTTTTTCCCATAGCTTTTTTGACTCCTCTTTTTCATAATCGAGCGAGTCGGCTAAGGTCTTTGTGTCCTTTGTTCAACTTTGCAAAGGATAAAAGTGAACATAAGCATTGGTCAATCGATTGTAAGTTCTTCTACAACCATCGACCTAGTCGTAAGTTTTTCTACGACAAAATCTCATGGTCGTAAGTTCTTCTACGACCATCACCTATTCGTAAGTTCTTCTACGACAAAGCCACTGGTCGTAAGTCTTTAACGACCGATTACCTAGTCGTGAGTTTTTCCATGACAAACCCCGTAAGCACTATATAAGTAGTCAAAATGATTATGAAAAACGGTGACTTACCACCTCTCGTCTGCTTTCTGAGTTCTCTTTTTCTGTCGCAGACTCTAGAAGTTGTCGATGATATTCACCGACAACGGCGATTTGCTCTATGGCTTTACGCAAAAGACAAGACAAAGGAGAAATAAGAGAAGATTATACTGTATGCATAAGTATCATCAAATACTTACATTCATGGTTGATCGAGCAAATATTGAGTAAACCACTGGGTGCTTCAAATTTGTCCACTCTCTCAACTTGGTCCCACCAAACCTTCTCAAGGCACTCATTATCAAAAGTGTTCCCTCTATTGGGAATGTCTTTAGGATGGGGAACTCGGTGGCGAGATCTAAAGGAAGAAGACCCCACTATGGAAGCAGGGCCAAAGAAATCAGAATAGAAATTGAAGTATTCTTCATCTTCCGATTCTGAAATTGTAGTTTCTCTTTGGGTACCAGGAAGGAGGTCTGCAACGATTTCCTTCCCCACACGGTGGTCAGGCACATCACCACCTTGGGCAGAGGCTTCTGCGACTTCCTCTGTTGATCCTACAACCACGTTAGTGGTCATGGCGACTATCTCAGTTGTCGTAACCGCTGCCTCAATAGATGCCACCTCAGTAACTATGGCCGCTGCCTCGGTGGCCATAGCTATGACTTCAGCGGTCGTGACAACCGCTTCGGGAGTCACAACTTCTTCTACCACTTGGGCTGAGGATGATCCATCGGCCACTTCCCTTGTTGTCTCTCCAGCAGCTGGAGAGGTAGCAATAGGCTTCTCAATGGAAGCATTCTCGGGGGCTGAAGGAGTCGGGCAAAAAACAACAAAAGGATAGCAAGTCAAATTGTGGAAAGCAAAAGGTAAATGCTATTCTTACACTTTAGCTTGTTTCACATACCTCTGCGTCTGGACTTAATCGAAACTTTGGAGCCATCTTCCCGATGGAAGAATTCTTTGACTTCTTTTCTCGACCACGCCCGGTCGTAGTTGCTGGGGAATAGGTTCACCATGACCACGTCTCGTCGTGAGTCTTGAACAGGACCATCTCTATGGTCTCTTGACTTTCCGGAGGACCGAGATCGGTCTCGATCACTCCAAGAGCAGTGCTACCCTCAGCGGTAGGCTCGACTCGATCAGCGTTGTCCTTCACAAAAGACATAAACTCCTTCCAGTTCTCCTTTTCTAGTTGCTTGACAAATCTAGAAGTGGCGTAAACCGTGGAAAGCTTTCTTGTCATAATAAAAGGTACCTTAGCCTTGCGAGGTTTGCGCTTAAGAGGTTGGTTGCCCGACCTCCTCGGCCATTTGCTTGACCTCGGCTTCAACTACGGCTACGTCAGCCACAGGCTTTACAGAGGATCTGGTCGAAGGGCTAGAACTCGAGCTTGCTCCTCCCTTGTCAGCGGCTCTTGTAAGTCGACGTCTCTTGGATGGAGGAGCTGAGCCTTTGTCCTTTGTCAACTCTGCACCGATGGTTATCAAGATCTGACTTCTTCGTCGTCGAAGCGATTTTCCATACCTACTACGTAAAGCAAAAGCAGAAAAAGAAGAATTACTAACTGGTCGTAAGACCTTCTACGACCATTATCAAGTCGTAAGTTTTTCTACGACCTTTCTTCGATCGTAAGATTTTCTACGGTCACTACTAAGTTGTAAGTTTTTCTATAACATTTCTCTAGTCGTAAGTTCTTTCTCGACTATAAGTTCCTAAGGATGAAATCAAATTTTGATTACCTTTAGGCGCTTAACCTTTTCTTCTCATGGATAAAACCGCAATAATTTGAGGAACCGCCACACTAGGTGACGGGGGCTTCTCACAAATAAGTTTGACTCTAACGTCAATCTCCGCTGGTGAAAGATCTGTTCAAACAGATAAAGGCATTCTTTAAACAACTTTGCAGAAAGACCAAACTGAGAGCTAAGTCGAAAAACTACTTACCTCCCTCGTAGTCCCTGGTCGGGTCTTTTGGCCCCGTGTACCTCCACATAGGAGGCACTCGTTTCTTCAAAGGACTAATTCGACGTGTGATGAAATCCTTCACCACATGCCATCCAGTCAACCCCTCTGCTTTCAAATCTTTGATGGCTTGAATATAGGGGGCAATTCGATTAATATCCCGGGAGTCGAATCCAGAAGCCTTCTTTTCGTGACCTTCCTTGAAGAAAGATCGCCTTCTGAGGTGACTTTCAAAGAAACCACCTCTTCCTCCACAAGCGGCCATGAGGACCGAGTGAACATCTGAATATACTCCTTCGACTTCCGTCGTGGAGCTTCAAACCACAACTTCCGGCTATCCAGCATTGTCGAGCCATTAGTAGAAATCTTGAAAAAGCTCAAGATCCATTTGGAATTCCTGTACACCTCACACGAGATATCTGAATCGCCAAGATGGTGATGGAATTAGGACCAAGGTTCACCAATTCCACTCCAAAATGCTCGAGTATCAATGTGAGAAAGGGGTGAGCAGTGTCGAAGACCACACTCTGTCACTTTCGAAAACGGGATTTGTCCTTCCTCCCCGATGGCCATTCTCGCTATGCACCGAACCACTCCACAAGAACTTTCTCTCGAATCTTCCCGGCATTGACAAGGGTTTGCATCTTCGCCAGTATCCATCTCCGACTCGCCCATTCGGAAACTCTCGGCCATTTTCTCGGGAAGAGGAGATTTTCGACTGAGTTGGTGGCGGAGAAGACAAGAACTTGATGAACAGTAGAATGATTTGGGGAAAGGTAAGATTTTAGGTTTTACCCCCCGATAGGTATTTATAACCACGTACCTTGAGCCGGAGGCGTGACATTCCAAGGGTCGCCACTGTCTCGTGAACCGCTTCAACAGACAGGCTAATGGGCGTCCTTTGAGGTTCCCCAGTGTGTCCGTTCGAGAAAATCAGTTTGCGTTTACACCTCTCGTTTAAATTACTTCCTTGGTTAGATCTTTTCAACCAAAGGAAATGATAATCGGAAAGTTCTTTCTTCCGATCACTATACTCGACCACCTCGTGATCGTAGGAATGCTTTTACGACTACTTGATGGTCGAGGTAATTTTCTTGACCAAGCATATTTCGGTCAAAGTAGTATACTATCGAAGAGTTTTTCCTTCGACTATTTTTCTCTGATCCTCTCGTGGTCGTAAGACCATATATAACTCCTTTACCAAGTAAGTTACTTTCACTTGAAGTGGGGGCTAGATGGCGAGGATATAATAATCCTCATTTTATCTTTTATCTATAATTCTTATTATAGGTAAATATGGCGTCATGTGGACCCCGAGTATACCCCTTAATGTTATGAGGAAGAGCCTAATGAGTGGTCGTAAGTTCTTCTCGACCACCCCCATAGTCGTAAGTTATGCTACGACTACCCCCATAGTCGCAAGATATGCTACGACTATCCCATAGTCGTAAGTCTTGCTACGACTACCTCATAGTCGTAGGCTCCTCTCACGACTAGGTCAACTTCGACCACCTTATGATCAAATAAAACTACTGACGAGTGGGTCTTATTTGATCAAGGGATTCAAACGATCATCATACCGTTATTCTCATGGAGTAATGACACGTAATGCTCCATTATCTCGATATATAGTCATTAGCGGCGTGGAGGAGTTAATACACGGTGATTATTACAGCGTCTTGAATTCAGGAGGTAATGGGCGCCTTTATCTGGAGTAACTGCCGCTCCTTCACATACTATAAAAGGCGACAATCAGAGAAAGGAGTAGAGGAGATGGGGCCATCAGGAATACAAGCACTATCTGTAATAGTCTTAGTTTTTCCCCTGATTGTTCAAAATACACTCAATACCATACACACACAGGAGTAGGGTTGTTATTCTCTCCGGAGAAGGCCTGAACACGTATAAAAATCCCGTGTCAATCTTTGCGTGATTCCATTCTAGGAGACCCCGAATCAAACAATCTTTACGTAAGTTCGGTTCTAAAACACCGACAAGAACTGTCTGTGATACTGGAGATTATCACAGACGGTTGTATTAATGAACCGTCTGTGATATATGCCTATCACAGACGGTTATTCATAAGAACTGTCTGTGATAGGCCGTGCCTCATCCCGATAGACCCAACACAGATGGTTCCAAATGAACCATCTGTGATGGGACGTCTACTATGGCCTGTTTTGTAGTAGTGTACGGACGGTTCCATTATGGAACCGTCTGTGATAATTATCACTGACGGTTCCATAGTAGAACCGTCTATGATAAGTCTCTATATTAGTAGGAGCCCGGCCGCTAGGGTTTCCGCTCGCCCTAACTCTCGTCACTCCCCAGCGTCGCTAGGGTTTGCGCCCGCCTTAACTCATCACTCCCCAGCGCATTTACTCTCGTCTGTTCCCCTCCCTACCTCGACGCCACCACCCAACCCCGTCGCCGTTGCCACCGGTTGTGACACCACTCTGCACTACACAAGACACTCGTACGATAGTAGTGTCTTATGCAGTTTCAGGGTCGTGCCACAACTACGGTGACGCCGCCACCCAAGCCACTAGGCTTGGCCTCGCGTATCGCCTGCGTCGCCATGGCTTGGTTCTCTTGCTCGGCCTCTTGCGCTCGAGCCGTGGCCCTCCTGGCTTTGCTTTCCCCATCCTCCCTCTATTCTCCTCTAGATCTGTTAGCTTAATGTCTTTTGTTGAGTTTGATTTTTATGCTTGAGCCTTAAGTTGTGTCTTGATGTTTGTGTGATTTATGCAAGGTGAAGGAGATGGATCGATGAGGGCTGTGCTGGTGGTAGGGTCGCCGCCGTGGTTGCACTGTACTGAGGTATCACCCTACCTTACTCCTTCTCTGTCTCTACCCCCCTTGCTCTGTGATGAAAATGGCTAGTGCTTTGCGATGGATGCTGAGGGCTACTACTGGTGTGGTGGCCGGGTTTGGACACCCTTGGTCTTGTTGTTAAACTGCTCAATGATGTTAATAGTCCTATGCTGAAATTGAATTGATAATTAGTTCATATTAATAGTCCCCTTGCTCTGTGATGTAATGATGTTAATAGTGTTATGCTGAAATTGAAGTGATAATTAGTTCATATTAATAGTCCCCTCACTACTACAGAAAAGGCATTCACAGACGGTTCAAAAATGCCATCACAGACGGTTTCGTGAGCCGTCTGAGTTTATGTGTTAGTAATGCATGAGGTCATCACAGGCGGTTTTGAACCGCTCGTAATATAATATCACGAGCGGTTATTAACTCAAAACCGTCTGTGATAGTCAAGTATCATAGACGGTTTGTATATGAAACCGTCTATGATAGTATAAAATCACAGACGGTCTGTAGATAAAACCGTCTGTGATACTCGACTGACTATCACAAACGGTTTCATCTACAGACCATCTGTGATTTTCTACTATCACAGACGATTTCATCTACAAACCGTCTGTGATATTCTTTTGCATTTCTAAATCTATTTCTGTTTATTGGCTAGCCTTAGGAAATGCTAGCCATGCCCTCTGAAACAAGCACATCCAATTCGCATTCATTTCAGAAGCAAGCACATCAAATTCACATTCATTTCAAAAACAAGCACATCCAATTCACAAATCAATTAACTAAAATTAACCATTAATGTACATTTACACACATGTACCATTAAGTTCAATCTATCCCAATCAAGTTCAATCTACACTATGAAAACTCCCATCTAGATTTATGACCTGACTGTTCAGGAATGACGCAAGGTGTGATCGAACTTTTATGAGCTCGCTCTGTTCCAACGCATTTCGGCGATGGTCGCAACTCGTCGCTAGGAAGATTAAATTAGTGCTTATATAAATTGGTAAGTATATATGAAATAATTGTTGCAAGATTGACAAACCCGAGGATCATTGGTGATCATGAACCGATGAGTAGTTCCATGTTGTGGCAAACATAGTATCTGCAGACGTTGCGGCCCGGCGGCTGCTGGTAGCAATGCAAAAATAGAATTGGTTAGTTCGAGAGGCATTACTACGAAGTGTTATATAGGATTAATATGTGCTAGCTAGGGAGTACCGGGAAAGTTAGATCGTGTTGCAGCGACTTTCCCCTGCAATTCCATCCTTTAGCATATAACACGTCGAACACCCTATGTGACTCGCCTTAGCCATTGCAAGGAGGGAAAGACTACAATAGAGTTTCTACGGAGGAAATGTGTTTCCCTGATGATTACATTCCGGATAACTGTGAAGGTGTGAGTGGTCCTCTTTAGGGAATCTAGGTATATTATCAATTTCCGTTTTGGTATAATTACAATTAGAATCCAGTGGAAGCTACACAAGTATGTCAGCATAGTCATTAAACCTAAGTTCATGTTGCTTATAAAGTACATATCAACAAGTATAGCCAGTAGTGCAACACTTACTCCTGGTTGTAGGGCAAAAGTATGAATTCCTTGTTGCGGCGAGCCATGAAAAATCTATAACGTAATTCTCGACGAATCTTGCATTCATACGATGGTTTGCTTTCGGAGACAATGTGTGGGTCGAGAAACCTACGGTGAATTCCTTCTTTCGCTTCGGACATCATGTATCTATATACAAAAGCAAGGAGTTATATATAACATTTATCGGTATTACACGAACATTGGCCGTGATTGTACACACTTACGATGTCAAACATCGTATGAGTGAGGCGTCGAGCTCGTCGAGGTTGAAGAGACAGAACAAGTCCTCGAAGATCCCGTGAAGACACGATCTTGATGCGTGGTTAAAATGATCCATCTTGAACTTGGCGGTGACACGAGCATCGTTGTTCGGTAAACTTGTTGGCCTGTTCCATGTACCATGTATGCAATGTCATGCAATGCGGTCCTAGGGTAGAAATTGTCTAACCTCTCGACCAACGGCTCGCCTAGCACAATTTACGGGCCAGCGGCAAGAAGGGGATATCGGGGCGAGTCAGTCAGCGTCTTGATTTGCCCTTCTTGCCTCGCTTTGTATAGGTCGATTGCACAAGAATCGATGAGCACGAGGTGTAGATGCATGTGATGCAGGGCCCTTCTTGCGTCGGTCTGAGATAACCGGTGCGATTAGCTCCGTGGACTTGATCTTTGTGCGGGACATTCCGTGAACTTGACACCGGAGCAGGTAGCTCCAGGAAGATGTCCCCCTTGGGCCACTGGATGAATGTTCCAACGACTTGCTCTAGAGTCATGACCTCGTCGTTTGTGGGAATTTGCAGCGGGACGACCTCGAAATTGGCACAAACACCGTCCACATTCACTTTTGCGAAACCCGGCGCTAGATTTGCACCGTGCATCAAAGCCCCGACACCGGATGGATACACCTGGCCCCAAGCAGCATCTAGGGCAACAGAGGCATATCTCACTTGGAGCTTGTACTTCATAGCCACCTACATAACGATACAAAATTAGCTACTCCAACAGGCCCATCAATGGATCGAGCATTCCAGAGATAATAATTATTACCTGGATGTCATCGACGGGAAATCTGACATCACCTATTGGGGTAGGGTTAGGGTTGGACGCGCAGCTACTCGAAAGTTTGGGGGGCTGGCTAGCACAGTAGGGGCAGGGGCTTGCAACTGATTTGGGAGTTACAATTTCCTAATCCTTTCCTCAAAGGTCTCCATCTGCCGTTGCGTCGCAACTCTGATCTCACCTCTGATGGATTCAGTAATCTCATCTCTGATGGATTCAGTGAGCTCATCTCTGAGGGATGCACGAATCTCCTCTCGTAGCTTTGCATCGCGCTTGGCTTTGGCTCTCTTCCTACTCCGGTACGATCCAGAGTCCGCTTGGAACCATTTTTGCCATGTAACATAAACACCAGCGCCTCTCGTGCGACCCGGATGCTCGTTGTTTCCTAGGGCCGCGGAGCGTATATCTTTCTCCCTGTCTACCTGGAATGAGCCTTGGAAAGATTGTGCACTCAACGTTACCTACAATAGCCCAACATGTTATTTCACTTCCTACGAAGTTATGGAGTAATTACAAACTAGGTAGTTCGATATCTTACCAGGCGCTGGGACACTTCCTGGTTTGTGGGGTTTGGAAAGGAGACTTCCCCCGTAGGCCCAGTACGTAACCTCCCAAATAACCACTGTTGGGCGCGCACATTAGTGATCTCGGGAAATAGCGGGGAGACATTCCAACAGCTTGCCTGCTGGTCCTGATCCCTCCATATCGGGATTTTACCCGCATACCCAGTGGTGCCGAGTCTGTGGGGGTGCTTGTTTTTTTCCTGGAGGGCCGTGTGCGCCGCACTTTCACCCCTAAATTCATCTGTCGTCTTTTTCACCACAAACTCGGCCCAGGACTCTTCCAAGAATGGATACTTGTGGAAGGGCCTTTGATCCTTCTCCACGTAGTTCTTGACAAGCGTGCTCTTGAAGTTCTTCCACGCTTTGCACGCCTATAGCAACGCGTGTCGTCGCACGGAGTCCAGGTGTTCTACCGGGATCTCGAACGATTTGAGAATATCCGTCAGCAGAATAGTTTTCAGTTGTTCGGGCACCTCCTTCCACGAATTGTAGGTGACGCTGACCCGTTCCCGTGCAACTATTTCGACCATTCTCTGGAATGCGGACGCTACTTGGCGAGGATTGATAGGGGTCCCAAACTGATCGACCTCCGTGATAGTAAATCGGCCCGCGGGCTTTTTCGATAATCCTCTTCTTCTACCGCGGTTGGATATTCCAGAGGATGGTGCATCATCAGACACATGAGGCGGCGATGACGAAGAATGAGCGGAAGACATCTTCACAAGAAATAGAACATCATGTGAACAAATGAAATCAGCATAAAGCTAAGATTTAACATTTTGATATTGCTATCAGATGTAGAGCAAGCATTCCAATTAGAGCTCAAGTTCAAACCCTATTATCAAAACAATTTCAGTACAAGACTATTATCATCACAGAGCATTCATCTCAAGCCCACCACACCATATTGCAATATATTCCGATGCGATATCAAAACAAATACCATATGAATAGCGCCTAGAACAAATACAAATTCCTAAAACAAGAACAATTATCATGAGGACCATGACAGATTATTGATAGAAATAGTTAGGGAAAGGCGTCGCCGGGTCGACAACTCGGCATTGGTTACCTTTTGGCGTCGAGGAGAAGGACGAGCGAGGAGAAGCGATCAAAGGAAGCGGCGTCGGCGGGGAGGCGCGCGCTGGCCTCGGGGAGGGGAGGAGGCGGTGGGCTCGGGGCAAGAGGCGGCGGGCTCGGGGAGGCGTCTTTGGGCTGTAGGAGGAGGCACGGCGGAGCTCGGGGAGGCGTCTTGGAGCTCGAGGAGGCGGCGGCGTCGATGGGATCGGGAGAGGACTTGCGCCGGGCTTGAGGAGGCGGCGTCGAGGACGGCAGCGACGGGCTCGCGCGGGGGAGGAGGGAGCGAGGAGTTGAGAAACTTAATCGTTTGAGTGGCGGGCGCGGCAAACCCTAGAGTCCGAATATAAATAGGGATGGACATCACAGATGGTTCTAAATTAGAACCGTCTGTGATACATAATATCACAGACGGTCCTAACGTAGAACCGTCTGTGATATGTGATGTATCATAGATGGTTCCAATAAACAACTGTCTGTGATATGTGTATATCACAGACGGCTCCAACCAACAACCGTCTGTGATATATTATCACAGACGGTTTGTAGCTCAAACCGTCTGTGATATTATTTTGTTTTGGTTAATATAGTTTTGTTTATTGGCTAGCCTCAGGAAATGCTAGCCATGCCCTCTGAAACAAGAAGAAAAGACAGCAAGTACATGTATATACATCCAATTCACATTCATTTGAGAAACAGTCACATCCATTTCACAGTACAAATCAATTAATTAACTCAAATGAACTAAAATTAACCATTCATCAGAACGTACATATATATACACACATTGTTCGATTAATCTTTAAAAATTAGCCCTTCATGATGATCGACACGTATGTAGCTAGTTTAAATCACGTTCTTCTTCCTCGACCCTTATCTTTGTTTTCGAAAGGAGGCAACTCGTCAAATTGATTGTATTCTTCCTCGTCCACTACATTCTCAACTCCGACAATCCTCCTTTTTCCATGAAGAACTACATGGCGCTTCTTATTTGCCAAGTCGGTAACATAGAAGACTTGAACAACTTGGTTAGCCAGTATGAATGGTTCGTCTTTGTATCCGACACGTTCGAGGTCCACGGTAGTGACGCCGTACTTGTCGATCTTCACCTGTGGGAGATGGACCCAACGGCACCGAAATAGGGGGATCTTGAAAAGCATGTAGTCGAGCTCCCATATCTCCTCTATTTGCCCATAGTAGGAGCTTCTCAACCCATCGGTACTGAATGTATCTATGCGGACACCGCTGTTCTAGTTAGTGCTTTTTATATCCTGAGCCTGCGTATAGAATGTGTACCCATTTATGTCGTATCCTCGCCATGTCACAACTGTAAATGTTGGCCCTTTTGCCAACCATGTCAGCATATCACTTGACAAGCTCCTAGCGAGTCGCTCCTTCAACCATTGGTTGAATCGTCTTTTATATTGTCTCGTGATCCAAACATCCGGCCGCATCGGATTCATTGTCAAGCACGTCCTTGTCTTTGGTCGATATCTGAGGACACTTGGTCATGTGTTGCAAGACCATGAAATGGGCTTGAGCATACGCATCCATATCTGGAGTGATTGCTTTCCTTCTAATGGTCCCGATACCCTTGAGCCTCCCCTCATGGCGAGATCGAGGCACACTTATCGGTTCGACTTGAGCCATGTAATCGACGGAGAACTCAATGACCTCATCGATTGCATAACCTTCGATGATGCTGCCCTCTAGCTGAGATTGATTCCGTACATAGTACTTGAGAATTCCCATGAACCTCTCGAACGGGTACATGCTACGTAGGAATACGGGCCCGCACATCTTTATCTCCCTCACAATATGAACAATGAGATGGACCATGATATCGAAAAATGACGGAGGGAAATACATCTCAAGATCACATAGAGTCGTCACCACCTCGTCCTACAGAGCATCTAGTCCTTCGGGATCGATGACCTTCTGAGCAATTGTGTTAAAGAAATAACACAGCCTCATGATTGTCTCTTAGACCTTGATCAGCAAAATACTTCTAATTGCAACAGGGAGCATTTGTGTCATCAACACATGACAATTATGAGACTTCATGCCAATTAACTTCAAATCTTCCATCGAAACAAGTTTCTTCATGTTTGGAGTAATGCTTAGGATGGAACTTTCACACCATGCAAGCACCGGCATAGTTCGGTTCTCTCGGCCTTGGACAGAGTGTAACAAGCAGGGGGAAGGTACGTTCGTCCTTTATCGGTCTTTGTTGGTGCTAACTTAGGTCTGATGTCCATATCAACCAAGTCAAGCCGTGCGTTGACACCATCCTTTGTTTTGTCATGAATGTTCAGTAAGAGACCAATCAAGTTGTCACACACATTCTTCTCTATGTGCATGACGTCGATGCAGTGGCGAACTTCTAGGTGCTCCTAATAAGGTAAGTCCCAAAATATTGATCTCTTCTTCCACATGTTCTTCTTACGGGTCCTCGATTTACATCCCTTTCCGAGCACAACATCTAAATTCTTAACCATATCATAGACCTCTTTTCCGCTTAAATGCCTTGGAGCTGAACTGTCCTCCTTCTCTCCGTCGAATTGTTTCTTCATCCTGCAGTATGGGTGAGCCCTCCGAAGGAACCTACGATGATGCATGTACATAGTTTTGCGCGAGTGATTGACCACACACTCTCGGTATCATCTAAGCGGTGAGTATGTGCTTTGGCCCTTTTGTACTCGGCGCCCGCCAGATTAGCAAGGGCATGATAATCATTTATGGTGCGAGAACAACAAAGAGCGTAAAGTGAAGTTCTCTCGTTTGTACGCATCCCATATTGCACCCTTCAATCCACAATATTTTTAGATCTTCCATCAATGGTGCTAGGTACACATCAATATCATTCCCAGGTTGCTTCGCCCTTGGATAAGTATCGACAACAAAATATACTTCCACTTCATACACAACCAAGGAGGAAGGTTGTAGATCTGAGCATCATGAGCCAAGTGCTATGTCATTTGCTCATGTTACCGAAAGGATTCATTCCATCATGACTCAATCCAAACCTTATATTAAATGGGTTCCTGCACCAAGTCTGCAAACCTCCTATCGATGTTTCTCTCTTGGCGGAATCAGCAGGTGTCTTAGCTTTCCGTCATTCTTACGCTCCTCGAGTGCCATCTGAAGAGTTTTGCATTCTTTGGGTTCATAAAAACCGCTTCAAACGGGGAATTATAGGAAGATACCACACCACCTTAGCAGAGGTCCTTTCTTCACCTCGATTCCCTCATCGTCATCGATTGATTCTTACACTTGTATCGGGATCGTTGCACACGGACATACATGCATTTTGTATACTCGTTACGGTAGAGGATACAATGTTCGTTGGACATACATGTATTCTTTCTACTTCCATTCCCAATGGACAAAGAACCTTCTTGGCTTTGTAGGTGGTTTTGGGCAACTCGTTTCCCTCTGGAAGCATGTCCGCTAAGAGACCTAACAGTCCCGTGAAACTTTTGTCGGACCAACCGTTGCTTGCCTTCAATTTCAGCAGTTTAAGCATGGATGACAACCTTGTGTCGGGACCCTGGGTATGCAACCCCAGGACCCTCTGTGTATTCTGAACTAATCCCATGATCAGTAGCTAGCTCACACAGGGCTAAGCAACAAAAGAGAGCTTGCAGCGGAAACACAACTTCTGGTGGAGGTCACCCAATATGCCCACCGGCAATCGAGTGAAGGACGCGACCTAATTCGCAAAGTCTTCAAAGTAATCTTCTTCATAAAACTCTGAGTTCACTGGTTCACCTTCCTCTGCTGATTTAAACAGAGGGCGCAAGGCCATGAGTACTTTGAATGTACTCAGCAAGTCATAGTGAATTGTATGCAAGTAATATTTACGCAAGGCTTGGCAAGGATAGCTTTATGGCTATTTTGCGAAAAGCAGCATTTGACAGTAAATACGATAAGTAGATTGCAAAGCATAATTTAAAAGAGTAATACATAAGTAAGCAACTTTCTTTGAAACAAATAGTGAACACCCTGTTCACTACCCAACCATCAACCAACTACAAGATTCGACCAAACCATTCCAACATTTTCAAATACAGCTCTACCCCTTGCGTGAAATCACCAGGCATGTCCGTAACCGGGGACACGGCTATTCGAATAGTTTTACACTCTGCAGAGGTTGTACAGCTTGACCCACAAGACACGAATTTCTCTAGTTTGTTCGGCATATATCTATGCCACCGCTCACTACCTTGGGTAAGCAGTCTAGAGTACGTGACAAGGCTTTTACAAAGTTTCTTGACTTCGATTCGCTTTCGCTAAGGTTTACTCCATCCGCCCCCTCTTGCGCCGCTCCCAACCAAAACAGAACCGAACCAAGACATTGCTAATTATTCAGCCAGGTCTATCCCAATCTAGACATGTGGTTGTACGGTTGAGGCCCAGATCAATGGTTCAAGGTTAAGTCCTTAGTTGGTTGCTCAGATGAGACGGTTCCACATTCCAAGTGTGCGTTCTAAGACCCACCTTTTCCACCACCCACTCGTCCAGAGCATAAATTATTTTCGCTCAACTTTGGCCAAATGACCACCCTAGTCATGGCACAACATCTTTATCAAAAGTGGCTCGCCACTGTTCCATAATTTCCTTTAGTCAAATTCATCATGTTGGGTTCAACCCACCAGAGGACCACCCTAATCATGGCACACAAATTTTAGTAAGGTGACAACAAATGTCGTGGTCTCACACAGACCACACTTCGCATTATTAGCAACACAGGTCGTTACTACACAAGCCACAAACCATGTGCGCTAGGGCAAATTAACATTTATTGAATCATGAGATCGAGACCAACGTCTACTAGAGCATGACTAAGCAATACGGTACCCATGTTGGTATTACATCATGTCCAACTAACAATAACCATCCTAGGGTGTCCAAGGAGTTATGTCATTCAAGGATACATGTCAAGTACAAATTAACAAGGAGTCATAATGGCAATTAGGTAATTAACTAAACCCAAAACCATTTATTATAAAACTAGCCATGCATGTTTATATAAAACAATATACTTTTATAAACATGGGATCAACATGATCAATGGTCTATGACTTGCCTTCGTTGAAGAGTGGAGGTGCTTGATTAAATCGGTTCTGCGAAATCTTCCAAGCAGGAACCTATCTGCGCAACCAAAGCTAAATAAATAAAACAACTCCAAATAAAATCCAAATAAATACCAAATAAATACCAATAGGAAGACAAGGATTTTAGATGAATTTATAAATTGGAATCACTCGAATCGGAGTTCGAATGAAGAAGTTTCTGACCAAAGGAAGTTAGAAAATCACATAAAATGATGGATTTTAGGGTTTTCTCGAATTTCGAATTATTTTCCTAAAGAAAATCCGAAGAAAATCCATTATTATTATTCGAGTCTTGTTGGGCGTGCACGTCGTCAAGGGCCGACGTGGGCGCCGACGGGCGCCGAGGTGGCGCCACATGGTCGCCACGCCGCACCCGAGGCGGCAAGGCTCGATCGAGGGTCGCCGTGAACGGGGCGGCGAAGGCGGGTGGCGAGGGCACCGTCGTGAAGAGGAGGTCGCGGTGAAGCTAATCTGGCCTCGAGGACGCTTGGCGACGAGACGACGGCGAGGAAAAGAAGCGGCGAGGCGGCGGCTCAACGCGGCGAAGGAGCTCGGCGAGGTTTAGGCGTCGGGAGGCGCAGACTGGTGCGCTTCAAGACGGCGATGCCGAGGGTGGGTCGGCGCAATGAGGAAGGCTTGACGGCACAAGGCGGGCGGAGAAGACGCGGCCTGCATGAGAAAGTTTAAATTGGGCGAGGCCGGAGGGTAGAGGAGAGAGGTGGGGAAAGAGAGAGGGGCTCAGGCGGTCACGGTGCTCCCTTAAATAGGCGGGGGGGCCCGGAGGAGGAGGGTCATGAGCTCTCATGGCGGTTTTTAATGGATTGTGAAACGCGGAGGAGCAGAAGGAGGAGGCGGGCAAGGAGGTGAAACGAAGGCATGGCAAAGTGTGACAGTAGGCGCTAGGGCAACGAGGAGGCGGCTGAGCATGGATTTGTGAGGCGAGGAGCGAGGGGGCTGGGACGGAGGTAGGGGACGACCTGGCAGTGAGGCCGACAAAGCGGCCCCAGTGGCGGCGAGAGAAAGAGAGAGGAGAGAGAGAGGGCGAGCGGCAAGAACACGCCTGTTCGATCCAGATCGAGCAGTGGAGAGGAGAGGCTCTTGTGTGGGTTGGGCACATGAAAGACAAAGAATCTGCCGAGGGAGTTTCGCCCACACTGCTGAGGAGGATTTCTAATCTTTTCTTTTTAGAAAATAGCGTAAAAGCAAAAGCATTTTTAGAAAATAGCTTAAGCTGTCCAAAAATTCTAGGAAAATTCACGAAATCCTTGAATTATTTAGGACTTAGTAAAAATAGTTTTCACTTCACTTTTGCTTTTAGTTTTGCAATTAATTATTTTTAACATAAGGCCAAAGGAAAAACCAAATAAAAATCCAACTAAATTCACTAAACCAACTTTAATTAATTGAAGTTTAATTAATTTCAAATTAAACCACTTTTGAAATTCTAAATTTCCATTTAAGCTTTGGCAAATTAATAAAATCAAATGGTTCCTTTTTAGGGTTTTGGAAATCTTCAAAAAGGCCAGGAAAATAGGGATGTTACAAACCTACACCCCTTAAAGGGAATCTCGACCCCGAGATTCAGGCTGACTAGAGAATAGGTGCGGGAACTCGGCCTTCAGATCCTCTTCACGCTCCCAGGTGGCTTCTTCTTCAGTGTGATTGCTCCACTGAACTTTGCAGAAACGGAGGATCTTGCTTCTTGTCACACGCTCAGACACTTCCAAGATTTTGATGGGTTGCTCCTTGTAGGTTAGATCTTCTTGCAAGTCGACGGCTTCTAACGGCATCTGCTCTTCTGGCACACGCAAACACTTCTTCAATTGAGACACATGAAAGACGTCATGCACATCTGACAACTGAGGTGGGAGCTCTAACTTGTAAGCAACTTCTCCTCTTCTGACTAGAACTGGAAAAGGTCCAATGTATCTTGGTGCGAGCTTTCCACTGACTCTAAAGTGACGCATCCCTTTGAGAGGTGAGACCTTCAGGTACACATGATCTCCAGGTACAAAAGCTAATTCCCGGCGACGATTATCAGCATAACTCTTACATGCAGTGTCTGGCCGTTCTCACTTTTTCTCGATTGACTTAACTTGATCTTGACTTCTTTTAGGATTTCGGTCCAAGTACTTGTCCTTCGCTCGACTCGGTCCAATACAAAGGTGTTCGACACTTTCTTCCATAAAGGGCCTCAAATGGGGACATCTCAGAGACTTGATTGGTGATTTGTTGTTGTAAGAAAACTCGTGCATAAGGTAGCATTTGGTCCCAACTAGCCTGGTTCTCTAGAGCGCAAGCTCTCAACATATCTTCTAAGATTTGATTTACCCTTTCTGTTTGACCATCTGTCTGAGGATGGTAGGCCGTGCTGAAATTCAGATTAGTGCCCATGACGCTGTGCAGCTTTTGCCAAAATCTTGAGGTGAACTGGGTTCCTCGATCTGACACGATCTTCTTGGGTACTCCATGTTGACACACTATCTTGGCCATATACAATTCTGCAAGTCTGTCTCCTGAGTAGGTAGTCTTGACTGGGATGAAGTGAGCCACTTTTGTTAGGCGATCGACAATTACCCAGATAGAATCATATCCAAATTTTAGTTCTTGGCGGACCGGTGATAAAATCCATTCGATTTCTTCCCATTTCCATGCAGGTATGCTTAAAGGTTGCAAAAGTCCAGCAGGTCTCTGATGCTCAGCTTTAACTCGCTGGCAAACATCACATTGTGCTATATACTCAGCAACTTCACGCTTCATGCTAGGCCACCAATAAAATTCCTTGAGATCTGATACATTTTAGTGCTTCGGGGTGAATGGAGTACAAGGTTTCATGAGCTTCCTTGAGTATTAACTGTTTCAGGTTCTTACGATCCCAGACACAAATACGCTTGTCGAACCATAGGACACCTTGCTCATCTTCTGAAAATCTTAAGGATTTACCTTGCTTCATGTTTCTCTTGATCTCCTTGATATCTGTATCTCCTTCTTGAGCTTTCTTGATTTGATCCTGAAGAGTCGGTTGCACTTCCAGGGCAGCTAAGTAACCTTCCTCAACTAACTCAAGCTTGAGCTTCTGAAATTCCTCGTGCAATGCTGGCTGACCTTCCTTGATCATCAGAGTATTGCAGTAGGTCTTTCTACTTAAAGCATCTGCTACAACATTTGCTTTGCCTGGGTGATAATGAATTCCCATGTTGTAATCCTTGATCAATTCCAACCATCTCCTTTGTCTCATGTTCAGATCTGCTTGGGTAAAAACGTACTTTAAGCTCTTATGGTCCGTGTAAACTTCACAGCGATTACCGATGAGGTAATGGCGCCATATCTTTAAAGCATGCACTACGGCAGCCAATTCTAAATCATGAGTGGGGTAATTGACTTCATGAGGCTTCAATTGGCGTGAAGCATAAGCTACCACTCTCCTTTCTTGCATCAAAACACAACCGAGACCTTGGCGAGATGCATCACAGTAAATCTCAAAATCCTTCCGAACATCCGGTAGAATCAGCACTGGGGCGGTGGTCAAACGCTTCTTTAATTCTTGAAAACTTTGTTCACATTCGGGTGTCCAAGCAAATTTCTTTTCCTTCTTCAGCAATTGAGTAAGGGGTCTGGCTATTCTTGAGAATCCTTCAATAAACCGACGGTAGTAACCTGCCATTCCAAGAAAACTTCTGACCTGAGGTACTGACTTGGGTGACTCCCAGTTGAGCACATCCTTGACTTTACTGGGGTTGACGGCGACTCCTTCTGCAGACATGACGTGTCCCAAAAAGGTAACTTCCTTCATCCAAAACTCACACTTGTCGAATTTAGCATAGAGTTGGTGATCTCTAAGCTTATTCAGAACCAAGCGAAGGTGCTCTTCATGCTCTTCTTCACTCTTAGAGTAGATTAGAATATCGTCAATAAAGACAATGACGAACTTATCCAGATACTCCATGAATACTTTATTCATCAAGTTCATAAAGTAAGCCGGTGCATTGGTTAATCCAAAAGACATGACCGTGTACTCATACAGTCCATATCGGGTTGAGAAAGCTGTCTTCGGTATATCTTCTTCACGAATCTTCAACTGGTGGTAACCTGACCTTAAATCTATCTTGGAGAACACTCCGGCTCCTTTTAACTGGTCAAACAAATCATCAATCCTGGGTAGAGGGTACTTGTTCTTGATGGTGACTTCATTGAGAGAGCGGTAATCCACACACATCCGCTGGGTGCCATCCTTTTTAGGGACAAAAATCACTGGGGCTCCCCAAGGCGAAGAACTTGGTCGGACAAATCCTTTATCTTGCATTTCTTCAATCTGCTTCTTCAGCTCGACTAAGTCATCAACCGGCAAACGGTAGGGTCTCTTGGAAATGGGTGCAGTTCCTGGAACTAAGTTAATGACAAACTCTAGGTCTCTATCCGGTGGCATTCCAGGTAACTCATCCGGAAAGACATCTGAAATTCTCGACTACCCAAGACATCTTCCAAAGATAAAGTAATCGACATCGCAGACTAAGGTTCCATCATACTTTTCCGTAGAGGCTTCAAACTTTACTTTGGTTCCATCTGGTGACCAACGTGATACTTCTATCACCACAATCCAAAAGCGCTTGGTGATCAAGAAGCCAATCCATACCCAAAATCACATCTAGGATTTGGCATTGATAATTATAAGGTTGGCTAGAATTCTACCCTTCTATGGTTACTTTAACCTTAGGGCGCCTTGGTTCGTACTCAACTCCGAACCGGTGTATTTAATCAACATAGCATTTTTAAGAGTCATAACCTTTAACCGATGCTTTGCAACAAAACTCCGAGAAACAAACGAATGGGTAGCTCGAGAATCAAACAAAAGCAGAAAGCAGTCTTTGAATTTACTAGGAACTTACCCAAAGACGACGTCCAGGGGCTATCTGGGCTTCCTCTACCATGACATGGTTCACACGGCCTCTTCCGAGGTCCGAGGGGTCTTGGCCGGTCTTCTTTGGAGTTTGAGGGGCTCCACGTCCGGCTCTGGCATGGGGTCTGGTCGGGTAGCTCCAAGGTTGAATCGACCGTGATGGACCTTGCTTCGAGGGCAATTCTTCGCATAATGTCCGGAGTTCTTGTGGTTGAAACAGTGATTCTGGTGGCAGGTTGTTGCTTCTTGGTCTTTGGTTGTTGGTGTTGTTGTTGAAGTTGCGAAATCTGGGCAACCGGGCGAGTCTTTGTCTGCGGGGTTCGAAGGTGACAGGAGGGATGAATGATTGGGTATTGTGCATTCGTTTCGGCCCTCTGCGAATGACCTTGATGAGTACCATCTTTGCATTGACTTCCTTTTGTGAGATTCTCGCCATTCACGACGTGACTCTTCTATGAGCATGGCCTTGTTGACTAGTCATTGGAAATTGGCATAGTCGTTGCCAATGACCAACCTTCAAGCTAGGGTTGAGTCCGCTGAAACGCTTCGACGAGCATCATCGGTGGCAACATCCTCAGGGGCATAACGAGAGAGTTGAGTGAACTTGTTGAGGTATTCACTCACCGACAAGCTCCTTGTTTCACTCATGAAACTCATTCTTCTTCATTTCTACCTTTCCATCGGGGATATGGAGAGGCGGAAAGCTTCAAAATTCACCAAGTGATGTTTCGTGGTTCTCATGGGCGGCACAATAGTTCTCCCACCATTCTCATGCGGTGCCTTCCGGTGGTGTGTGGCATAAAGAACTTTCTCACGGTCATCACACCGGGTAATGGCAAGCTTCTTTTCGGTAGAGCGCAACCAATCATCTGCCTCCAAGGGCTCAGAGGAGCTGGAGAAGGTAGGTGGATGGGTCCTCATAAACTCTCGCCACTTTGGTGATGATAAGTGGTGGGGCGGAGGTGGCATGGCATTTGCTTGGTTGTTACTCGTTCAAGACCGAGCAGAGCGGCAAGCTGCCGTCGATTCTGTTGAGCCATCATCCGTTCATGTTCGCATCATTGCATTCATCAATTCTTTGTCTTGCCATGAACTGCCCCAAACCCCGATCTCATTGCTATGGGGTTGGTGGCGTAATGGGGTCCACTTGTTCTTCTTGACTTGCCGAGTTGCGGGTCTGAACCATCTGCACGGATCTTCTCAGGTTTAATAGATGAGGGGAAGAAAGCATAATAGGAAAGAGGGAAAAGCACAAAGGCGAGCCAGACAAGGGCGAAAGACGGACAACCTAATTGGGGAAAGTCGGTTTAACCCACTAACAATAGCCAGGAAAGCTACAAGAGGCAACAACACTCAAGCCACAAATCCTAAACGATACTGAAATGAAAATGGTAACTACTACTAATCTATCTTATGAAGGTGGGCGACTTCAAGCAAAGCTCGATTCTATAGAGATTATCGAGATAAAAGGGTCATTTTACATTCCGAAACAACGTTCAGAAAAGATAAGAAGTCAGACTTTAAGAATGGAATAAGGAGAGATTAGCATAAGATGAGGAAGAATAGAGTAAGGTAAGAGGAGAATACTGTTTAAGTTAATGGTTGGTTTGATTTATAAAATAAAATTTTAAAGTTTTGACTAAACGACCATGCTAACTATGGTTACGTCCTACAGGTCAATATGGCTCGATACCATCATTTATCGGGACCTCGGTATGCAACCCGGGACCTCTCGTGTATTCCGAACTAGTCCCATGATCGTGAGCTAGCTCACAGGCTAAGCAACAAAAGAGAGCTTCGCAATGAAACACAACTTCGGTGGAGGTCACCCAATATGCCCACCCAACAATCGAGTGAAGGACGCGACCTAATTCGCAAAGTCTTCAAAGTAATCTTCTTCATAAAACTCTGAGTTCATCTTTGGTTCACCTTCCTCTGCTGATTTAAGCAGAGGCGCAAGGCCATGAGTACTTTGAATGTACTCGACAAGTCATAGTGAATTGTATGCAAGTAATATTTACGCAAGGCTTGGCAAGGATAGCTTTATGGCTATTTTGTAAAAGCAAGATTTGACAGTAAATACGATAAGTAGATTGCAAAGCATAATTTAAAAGAGTAATACATAAGTAAGCAACTTTCTTTGAAACAAATAGTGAACACCTGCTCACTACCCAACCATCAACCAACTACAAGATTCGACCAAACCATTCCAACATTTTCAAATCTGACTCTACCTTGCGTGAAATCACCGGGCATGTCCGTAGAATCGGGACACGGCTATTGAATAGTTTTACACTCTGCAGAGGTTGTGCAACTTGACCCACAAGACACGAATTTCTCTAGTTTGTTCGGCATATATCTATGCCACCGCCACTACCTTGGGTAAGCGATCTAGAGTACGTGACAAGGCTTTTACAAAGTTCATCTTGACTCGATTCGCCGCTAAGGTTTCGCCTCTATCTGGCCCCTCTTGCGCTGCTCCCAACCAAAAGCAGAACCGAACCAAGACATTGCTAATTATTCACGGTCTATCCCAATCTAGACATGTGGTTATGCGGTTGAGGCCCAGATCAATGGTTCAAGGTTAAGTCCTTAGTTGGTTGCTCAGATGAGAGGCGGTTCCACATTCCAAGTGTGCGTTAGACACCCACCTTTTCCACCACCCACTCGTCGAGAGCATAAATTATTTTTGTTCAACTCCGCCAAATGACCACCCTAGTCATGGCACAACATCTTTATCAAAAGTGGCTCCGCCACGGTTCCATAATTTCCTTTAGTCAAATTCATCATGTTGGGTTCAACCCGACAGAGGACCACCCTAATCATGGCACACAAATTTTAGTAAGGTGACAACAAATGTCGTGGTCTCACACAGACCACACTTAGCATTATTAGCAACACAGTCGTTACTACACAAGCCACAAACCATGTGCGCTAGGGCAAATCAACATTTATTGAATCATGAGATTGAGACCAACGCCTACTAGAGCATGACTACAATACGGTACCCATGTTGGTATTACATCATGTCCAACTAACAATAACCATCCTAGGGTGTCCAAGGAGTTATGTCATTCAAGGATACATGTCAAGTACAAATTAACAAGGAGTCATAATGGCAATTAGGTAATTAACTAAACCCAAACCATTTATTATAAAACTAGCCATGCATGTTTATATAAAACAATATACTTTTATAAACATGGGATCAACATGATCAATGGTCTATGACTTGCCTTCGTTGAAGAGTGGAGGTGCTTGATCGTTCAAGTCGCGAAATCTTCCAAAACGCCGGAACCTATACGCGCAACCAAAGCTAAATAAATAAAACAACTCCAAATAAATACCAAATAAATACTAATAGGAAGACAAGGATTTTAGATGAATTTAGAATTGGAATCACTTTCGAATCGGAGTTGAATGAAGAAGTTACTGACTAAAGGAAGTTAGAAAATCACATAAAATGATGGATTTTAGGGTTTTCGAATTTCCGAATTATTTTCCTAAAGAAAATCTGAAGAAAATCTGCCAGTCACCGATCGGTGCCGATCGAAGGCACGCAAAGCAAGGGACGACGTGGCGCCGACGGGCGCCGAGGTGGCGCCACGTGGTCGCCACGCCGCACCGAGGCGGCAAGGCGCTTCTGGGGATCGAGGGTCGCCGCGAAACAGCGGCGAGCAAGTGGCGCGTAGGGCACCGTCTGCGAAGAGGAGGTCATGGCGAAGCTAATGCGCTGGCCTCGAGGACGCGGCGGCGACGAGACGACGGCGGCGAGGAAAAGAAGCGGCAGGCGGCTCAACGCGGCAAGGAGCTCCGGCGAGGTTTAGGCGACGGGAGGAGCAAGACCGTGCGGCTTTAAGACGGCGATGCCGAGGGTGGGTCGACGGCGGGAAGGCAACAGCGGCGGGTGCGGGAAGACGGCGCGGCGAGAAAGCTTCAAATTGGCGAGGCCGAGGGTAGAGGAGAGAGGGGAGGAAAGAGAGAGGTCGGGCGGTCACGGTGCTCCTTAAATAGGCGGGGGGCCCCGGAGGAGGAGGGTCATGAGCTCTCATGGCGGACCTTTAATGGCAAGGGGCGAGAAACGCGGAGGAGGAGCAGAAGGAGGGAGGAGGCGTGAGGCGCGAAGTACATGCACGAAAGTGTGACCAGTATGGCGCTAGGGCAACGAGAGGGAGGCATGAGCGGCGGATTTCTGCGAGGAGCGAGGAGGGGGACGGAGGTAGGGGACGACCCGTGGCCGAGGCCGACAAAGGCCCCAGGGTGCGAGAGAAAGAAAGAGGAGAGAGAGAGGACGCGGCGCAGAACACGCCTGCTCGATCCAGACGAAGTGGAGAGGAGAGGCTGCTTGGGTTTGGTCACATGAAAGACAAAGAATCTGCCGAGGGAGTTTCGGCCCACACTGTTGAGGAGGATTTCCTAATCTTTTTCTTTTTAGAAAATAGCAAGAAAAGCAAAAGCATTTTTAGAAAATAGCTTAAGCTGTCCAAAAATTCTAGGAAAATTCACAAAATCCCTTGAATTATTTAGGACTTAGTAAAAATAGTTTTCAGCTTCACTTTTGCTTTTAGTTTTTGCAATTAATTATTTTTAACATAAGGCCAAAGGAAAAACCAAATAAAAATCCAACTAAATTCACTAAACCAACTTTAATTAATTGAAGTTTAATTAATTTCAAATTAAACCACTTTTGAAATTCTAAATTACCATTTAAGCTTTGGCAAATTAATAAAATCAAATGGTTCCTTTTTAGGGTTTTGGAAATCTTCAAAAAGGCCAGGAAAATAGGGATGTTACACCTTGTGTATTCCGACTTGCAGCCCGGGAACAAAGGTTTCTCCGAGTCCTCCATCAAGCCCCGGAATTGAACATACTCCCTCTCATCACAGTTCCTTCTACATCGCTTGCCTCGATCTAGATTGTCATCGTGCGGCCTATCCGAATCGAAACCACAATCGACATCATCCAAAGAAAGATATCGTTGACTTCAGATAATATTTTCTTCACCGTGATGGTCCAACATGTGTAACCCTTTTGAAACCCTTGAATCAAGTGTGCTTCGATCTGCGCTCGGTTGTTAAACATCTTGATTCTCGCATCAATGCATGAACAAGACATATATTCCGCCTTATTCAACATATCCTCCTCGGCTCTTGTAAAGCAGACACGCCCATTAATGTACTCTTCACTCACACGGTTCTCGGCAGACATCCAATTTCGATCCATCACACGGTTCAGATTAAAAACCCCGAAATAAATAAAATGGTGACTCAAAGCGTATTTTCTCGAGGCTTAATTACTTTTTTTTCATTTTTACATTTTTTGGATTTTATTAACTTACATGTGGGCCCTACTTGTCGCTGACTCATTTTTATTTCATGATTTTATTTATAAAATCTATGGCGATCCCACATGTCATAGAATCGTTAGTTTATTAACTAAATGATTAAAAACAGTAGGATTTGAAGC
Source organism: Phyllostachys edulis (assembly GCA_036346405.1). NCBI lineage: Eukaryota > Viridiplantae > Streptophyta > Magnoliopsida > Poales > Poaceae > Phyllostachys > Phyllostachys edulis. Next base: position 50,133,583 of record CM070556.1, read on the forward strand.
TCAAATTGGGCTTAGGGTGATATCACATTGCTAATAGTCATGGCTCAGGGCCCTAAGGTCGCCTGAGGCGAACCGATGGTGATGTCCTGTGGCAGCGCCATGGGCTTCACTAGCGATTTCGGTGTAAACACCTGAAACTACTCAAATTAAAGGATGCATATGCTCTGGTAGCTCACCTCGATCACGAGGAAGGTGTCAATGAAGTCAAGGAAGGTCTAAGGCAGCTGGTCGTCGATGGGTGAACAGAGGCGACGGCGGCAAGCTCCTTGGCGACAATAGCTGAAATGGACCACACGAGCGGGCTCAGTGAGGTGAGGCGATACTCAAACCGGGCACGGAGTGGCGATGGACTCACCGGGCTAGGAGATCTCCCGAACCATCTGTGATATGACCTCTTCACAGATGGTTTCTAGCGTGGAGAATAACACAGACGGTGGGTAAACAAAAACCATCTCGAGATTAGAAGTTTATCTGACGGTTTCGATGAACTGTCTCGTGATCAAAGGCCCAAAGATAGCATTTCGTAGTAGTGCCTTGCTCGAGATGTAATGATGTTAATAGTCTTATTTGAAATTGAATTGATAATTAGTTCATATTAATAGTCCCCTTGCTCTATGATGTAATGATGTTAATAGTCTTATGTTGAAATTGAATTGATAATTAGTTCATATTAATAGTCCCCTTGCTCTGTGATGTAGACTGAGGGCTATGGGTGTATGTGCATTCTATGCATCTTGCTACAACACCTCTTCACCTGTCTCTCGTCATTCATTTCACCTTTGTCTGTGTAACTGTGTTCATGCCGGTCAAGTTCTCCTACCTTGCGTCCCAGGTATGTCCTACCATTCCATTCATAATCTCTTCTCTATAAAGTCTTCAGCGGTGGCTACTTGTGCCATTAAGCGGCATCATATCATATATATATATATATATATATATATATATATATATATATATATATATATATATATATATATATATATATATATATATATATATATATATATTGATCCGCAGACATGAGAAGGATGAGGCGGTAGCTCTGAGGCAACCTCATTGAGCCCATGCGAGGTTTAAGAAGTATGGATATCGTGGTGGGCGTCGCCATGTTCAAGAAACACCAAGCAAACCAGCTGCTTGGTGTTCTTGCTGGGTTTAAAGACGATTACATGCTCAAGAATGGTTAGTTGTCGATACATGATGCCACTTCCTACCGAAAGACTCAAGGCCCACATCACTTTCTCGAACATAACGACGTCCAATTACCTATCGACAACATCCAGGTAATTGGATATCCTGATGGTCTCTTTGCATCCATACTTCTTAAACTTGCAAGGGCTCAATGAGGTTGCCTGTGGCTACTGTCTCATCCTTCTCATGCTGCGTAGACGATCCCCCCAAAGTGGCTGAGAGACTAAGAACAATATATATATATATATGATACCGGTTTTAATGGCACAAGCAGCCACTGCTTGGGGCTTTATAGAGAAAAGTCATCACAGACGGTTTCAGCCACAAACCGTCTGTGATATATACTTATCATAGACGGTTTCAAGTACAAACTGTCTGTGTTAGTCTACTATCACAGACGGTTTTGAGTTAATAACCGTTTTGTGCAAGTATGCATCACAGACGGTTTGAAAACCGTCTGTGATGACCTCATGTCATCACTGACCCATTAACTCAGACGGCTCACGAAACCGTCTGTGATGACGTTTTTGAACCGTCTGTGAATACCTTTTCTGTAGTAGTGAGTAGTTTGCACAACCCCAGTAACGAATGCCTAGGCTAAGCCACAGCTTGGACTTTAAGAACTTGCATGTGTCCCTGCACCAACAGAGGGGCGGTGTCTCCCTCTCAGGTGGGTCTTGAGGCGAATGCTTGGTGGGAATGTTCTGGTAGGGGTTACTGCTACGGGGGGCATCATTGCGGGGAGGTGTCCTCCTGGCACACTCCGCTTGTTCGTCCCGGGCCGCAGCAGCCCTTGCTTGTTCATGGATCTTGTCGCGTTGCTTCTTCATCTTGTTCCATCGTTTGTCCATCCTGGCGTGGTGAAGGAAGCTCTAGTGTAGTGTTGGGTTTGGTTGTGTAGTGTTTTCTCTCAGATCTCTTCCATCTTCTTTTATAAGACACATAGTTGGCATGGCATGGTTAAATTCATGTGAGTAGCCTGCGAGGCAAAGTGTTGTCTTATCTTTCTGAAAAGTTGGTGGCGAGGCAGAGTGCTGCCATGTTTTACTTTGTAGAGAGTTCCCACGTCCTGCTTTGTAGAGTCTTGTCTTTTTGGTCTGAAAAGCTGAGGAGGTAGAGTGTTGTCATGTCGATCTGAAAAACTGGCGAGACAGAGTGTTGAAACGTCTTACTTTACAGAGAGTGGTCACGTCCTGCTTTGTAGAGTCCTGTCTTTACAGTTTAAAAAGCTAAGGAGGTAGAGTGTTGTCATGTCGATTTGAAAAGCTGGCGAGGCAGAGTATTGTCACGTCTTACTCAAGGTAGTCAGAGTCGAGATCCCGAGTCGGATCGATTTGCCTCGGTAGGATCAATCGTAATGTCGAATCGTAGAATCGGCGATTCTACTGATTTGTAAAAATACACATATTTAACATCTATACTATAAGTTTGTATGATTGTTATATGGTTTACCACTTGCATGTTCCTTAAAAGTAGCTAGACATACTCCAGGAATAAAAAGAGCTTATCATTATCAAGCTCAAGATTGCTCATGCCATAATATAGATATTTGTACTAGCATTACCACACTGATACAATATTTTGCATGCTCCTTGTTTATTTATAGTTTCATTCTCGAGAAATTAATATCAACAAATTTTGCTCTAAAACAAAATATCGCCAAAGCCGTGCCTCTAAAAAATTGCCCTAAGTCTCTACGAGTAGGATCGACAGTGAGATTTGGATCGACAGGCTGTCGTGGGTTCGTAGAACCGTAAGACTCTAAGAGTAGGATCGCGATCCTACCGACCTTGAGTAGGATCGGATCGGTAGTAAGACTTGGATCGACAGGCTGTCGTGGGTTCGTAGAGTCGTAAGACTTTAAGACTTGGATCGCGATCCTAACTACCTTGGTCTTACTTTGGAGAGAGTGGTCACGTCTTGCTTCGCACAGTCTTGTCTTTTCGGTCTGAAAAGCTAAGGAGGTAGAGTGTTATCATGTCGATCTAAAAAGCTGGCGAGGCAGAGTGTTGTTACGTCTTACTTTGCATCGAGTGGCCACGTCCTGCTTTGCATAGTCCTGTCTTTCCGGTCCGAAAAGCTGTGAAAGTAGAATGTTGTCATGTAGATCTGAAAAGCTGGCGAGGCAGAGTGTTGTCACTTACCTTGGTACATGTCGGAGTAATACAACATACGTCACCTGTATGATACTTGGAACGAGGAGTTCAACTCCTACGACTTGCTCGCCGAAAGGTTTTTTGTCTTCTTCCCGTTTTCGTTTTTTCTCTCCTTTATGTCACGTCGTCGTCACGTTGCATCTCGTCGAGTCACTCGCTATCTACGTAGGACGAATCTTGGAGCAGCGTAGCGTCACATCGCCTAGCAAAGCCATCTTGTCAATGCGCAAAGCTGTTTTGTTGGATCACGTCGCACGCAAAGCTGCCCTCGGAGCGGGGCGCGGTAGGCACTTGCCCCCTGTGCCAGGCGCGGTAGGTGACCTGCCCCTGTGGGGGGCGTGGCAGGAGGATGGCTGCAGTGCACGCGTTCGTCCGGCCGATTCCTGCATGTCGTTTTCGCGCAGTGCATCGTTTCTGCTTGTCGTTTTCTCCCGTGCTCGGCTATTTAAACGCGTGGTCGTGCACTCATTCTTCACAAGCCTCAGGTTTTCATTTGAAGCTACAATTATTTTACAGAACACAACATGTCAGTTTTGGCAGTGGACTGATGAAGATGTTCCTGTAGTTCGATATATTGCAATACAAATTACTGCCTTGCAAGAAGACTCCTATGGTATTGCTACATTTTATTTCAGAAATTAGTTGAGAAAATGCAAAATGAAGAGAACAGACTTAAAAGACTGGATGAAAGGATGAAAAGAGTTGAGAAAATACTTCAGAAATTAGTTAAGATAGTTAGTTTTGCGGTCTTTCTTCTATTATATATTGTTCTTGCTAAGTAGAAGTTCAGTTGTAATGAGATTATAATATTCATTCTTTATCTATGCATCGCAGTCCTTCATGAATGAGAATAAACTAATAACCTACAAAATTGCCATTTATTTCCCCACAATTATTTCCATCGGATTAATAAAATTGCTCTACTGAGGTAGGTAATGAAGTAGAAGTGTCCAATTACGATACCATTACCATACTCTGTTCGGATTACAAATTATTAACTAAAATACAAGTTACAACATGCTAGCATGTAATAGTTGCCACCGCACGGTGCTCGTCTTGACAATAAAGGGCCATTTCTACAAAGAACATACTAGCATACGTACATTTCTAAGAAGTATGTGCACGTAGTTACAGCGGCACGTAAAACATGCACGAAAATATTATATCACAATAGTATGAAGAAAGTAACATGCATGCGCGCAAACTAATATACAGACCGAATAATTGTGCGACTAATATAATGTACGCGCATTATTAAGTAAGTACTTAACGCTAAAAATTGCAATAACAAAAGTATTACATACCGCAGGCGAGCGAGAATGATCGAAATTTGTTTAGCTAATTGGAATGAGAGCTTTGGCTTCTGAAATCGTCGGCTGTGCGTTCACTTAAATAGGTAGGAAATGCAAATAGCAAGCGACTCGACGAGACACGACGACAACGTGACGTAAAAGGAGAGAAAAAAACAAAAACAGAAGATGCCAAAACAACATCCGGCCAGCACGTTTGGGCACTACAGCACTAGGGACCGGGGCAAGTGGATTAATTAAAGCTTAATTGGATTAGTTAAAGCTTAATTGCAAAATTCCGAAAAATAAAAAACATTTTAAATGAATAAAATAAACTTCAATTAAATTCAAATATATTTTATTTAATATATTCATGTTCCAAGGATTTTTACGTAATTTTCTTAAAATTTTGGATTTTTTTTTGAAAATTTTCCTTTTTTTCCTCTCCCCTACTTAATCTCTCCTCTTCTCCTAGCGTAGGGGGCAGATGGCCTGCCCTTTTCGGCGCAGGGGTAGGTCTCTGCCGCCTGTGGGGCCAGGAGCAGATGCATTGTAGGGAGACTAGATCTGTAAATTATGATGGAAAATGACTAGTTTTGCAAAAACAGATGAGAGAGAGCCAGAAAATGCCAAATTTTCCAGCTGCTCGATCTTCCGAATTATGGTCATCAATCACCGTACGTTCAACGATTATTGATGTCATCACCGGCCTCACGTGGATTCAATTCTGCACCGTCGGCTACAAGAGTTTTATGGACTCAATTTCGTCGCTATTTTATGGATTTACAGTGATAGAATATTTTTCTTGCAATTTTATCTATAACTAGTGACAAAATATTGTATCGTCACATGATACCTTAACAGTGATGAACTATTATTGATGTCATCACTATTCATTTGTATTTTGTAGTTAGTGCAAAAATATATATTATGATGTCAGAAAGGACTTGGCGCTTAAGGAACGGCAAGATTGACACTGGAAGATGGAACCAGGCCGGTAGCTCGAAGCCTCGAACCCGTTTGCATCCTTGGGTTGTTTTCCACTGGGGAATTACAGAACTAGTTCCGCACACGGTCCTGTACTACAAATTAAGCTAGAGATGGCGAGTCAGAGATGTCTTTTCCTTTTAATCAAAAGACGCCTTTCACAAAAAAGCTAGCTTGCATCCTTGGGGTCCAACAGACCAACAGAACTCCAAGAACATGTAAGTATACGCACAAATCAAGAATAGTACATATTGTGTCTGTGATCCAAATTCGTTTCGGTCACTACTACAGAAAAACTATTCATAAACGGTTCAAAAACGTTATCACAAATGGTTTCATAAGCCGTCTGAGTTTATGGGTCAGTGATGACATGAGGTCATCATGACGGTTTGACAACCGCCTCGTGATGCATACTTTCCTGCACGGTTATTAATCAAACCGCTCGTGATAGAACGTATCACTGCACGGTTTGTGGCTAAAACCGTCTGTGATAAGTATATATCACAGATGATTTGTGGCTAAAACCGTCTGTGATTATTTTTCTCTATAAAGCCCCAAGCAGTGGCTGCTTGTGCCATTAAAATCGGCATCATATATATATATATATATATATATATATATATATATATATATATATATATATATATATATATATAATATCTCTCGACCATTGGGGGGATGGTCCTTGACATAAGAAGGATGAGGCGATAGCAGAGCAATCTCATTGAGCCCCTGCAAGTTTAAAAAGTATAGATGCAAGGAGACCGTTAGGACATCCAATTGTCTGGATGTTGTCGATAGGTAATTCGACCTATGTTCAGAAAGTGACGTGGACGAGCAGGTATTCCGACTGGGAAGTGACATCATGTATCAGCAACTAACCATTCTTGAGTATGTAATCGTCTTTAAACCCAACAAGAACACCAAAAAACCATTCTCACATTTCAAAAGAATTCTCAACTTGTTGCTTGGTGTTCTTGTTGGGTTTAAAGACAATTACATGCTCAAGAATTGTTGTTGTCGATAGATGATGCCACTTCCAACGTGAGTACCCACGTGTCAACGCCACTTTCTAAACATAGGTCCAATTACCCATCGACAACATCCATACTTTTTAAACTTGCAGGGCTCAATGATACATCGCCTCATCCTTCTCATGTCGCATGGACTAATTTCCTAAAGTAGCTAGGACTACAAACAATATATATATATATATATATACACACACATATATATACATATAAAATATATGATGCCGGTTTTAATGGCACAAGCAGCCATTTCTTGGAGACTTTATAGAGAAGAGATTATGAATGGAATGATAGGATGTACCTGGGATGCAAGGTAGGAGAACTTGACCGACATGAACACAGTTACACAAACAAAGGTGAAATGAATGGCGAGAGACATGTGAAGAGGTGTTGTAGTAGTTTTTGACTCATTTGGTCTTGTTTTTGAATACAATACACACCAAGCCTAAATCTTTACAAATCTGGAAAGTTAATTGCAGCCAAGCCCCATCCGAACCACATTCAATGTAAGCTAACCAAGCACAAAGCTAGAATCGACATCAATAACCCTCAGTATCCATCAGAGAGCATTAACCAAACCCACCATCCCCATTCATTTTTGTCAATATGAACCCACAGCATGAACTAAGCAAGATACATAGAATGCACATACACCAATAGCCCTCAGTTTACATCACAGAGCAAGGGGACTATTAATATGAACTAATTATCAATTCAATTTCAGTATAAGACTATTAACACCAATACATCACAAAGCAAGGGGACTATTAATATGAACTAATTATCAATTCAATTTCAGCATAAGACTATTAACACCAATACATCACAAAGCAAGGGGACTATTAATATGAACTAATTATCAATTCAATTTCAGCATAAGACTATCTTAACTACTATAATTTAGAATTTACTTCCATCGTCCCCTCCCCCACCCTCACCACCGAATCGTCCCATATTAGCCTGTACGCGCACCCAAAAAAAAAAGTAGCACACAAAATCACCCGCAACCGCCCGCCCGCATCCACTCGCCCCTGCCCTTCTTCCTCGTGACAACCGTCCGACCGCGCCACTGCCTTCCCCCGCCTCTCCCTCCCCTCCCCTCCCCTAGCCCCAGTCTCCCTCCGGCCGCCGCCAAACCCCATGACCCCCTCGCCCCTCGCCCGCCTCCCTCGCCACCGCTCCCCTGCGCCGCCGGTCCTTGGCATCCCCCTCCCTCTCCGCTCCAGCGGCGGCCAAGTCCCCAGATCCCAACCCAGGCCCCCTCAGCGCCAGTCCTTGGCGCCCCCTCCCTCTCTTCTCCCCCGTGGCGCCGGTCCTTGTCCTCTCTCCCCCCTCGCCTTCTCCCCGGGCTGCTTGCGCCTCCTCGCCGAAGGCCAAGTCCGGGACCTCCTCGCCGGCTCCGTCGTCTTCTGCCGTCCGGCCATCACTTCCGTGCCCCCCTCGGCCGCCTCCACGCCCGCCTCGGCAGCTGCGCAGGTACGCACACGCGCTTCCCTCCTTTCCCAATGTCTTCTCATCCCCGCCCAGTTCCTTCGATCTCTGACTCTTCCTGCCGCTCCTCCCCCAGTCGCCGACGTGCTGCTGTGGCGGTGGAGGAATGCCTCTGCGGCTGCTGTGGTGGGTGCCACGGCGGTGTGGTTCCTCTTCCAGCGGCGGCTACAGCTTCCCGTGGATCTTCGAGCGCAGACGGGGACGAGGCCCGAGAAGATTCGCATCCAGAAGTGGTACAACATCTACAAGGGCCACATTACCCTCAAAGACTACGAGATACACAGCGGCATGGGCCTCGAGCTCTACTACAACTAGGTGCTAGCTCTACTCCTGCTAATTTCATCTCGCTTTTAGAGTTCTTGCGTGATGATTGGGTCTCATCAATTGGGAGGGTTTAATTTGGGGGGTGCAGCGCTATACCGATTTCCCTATCTGAAATAGCCTATGGTCTCTGTTCTCAGGATAATAGGATATGCTGAATTCCTGTGAGGAAATAGGAGGGTTTATTTTGGGGTTCCTCATTCTTAATTTACTATGCACACGGTATGATATAGTTCATTGTATTGATAAGAGTTTCAAATTGGGCATCTCTGATGACGATGCTATGTTACTGAGAGGGGTAGCTTACTCTGTAAACTTTTATAATGGGTTCTCCAGCTGTTTGCAGAAATATCATGCTGTCCGGTTTGAGTTTCTATGCACAATTGAAATCTTGAACTGTGAGCCTATGTGGAGCTAAAGTTCAATCAACTAGAGATTGAGAACTATGTTTTAATGCTGGGTTTCTATTGAACTCTTGCTTTCCTGAATGAAAACAGTATTCTTGTAGTTATAAGATAAGTACTAACTTCTTTTAGGATATCTGTAATGATCTCCTGCAACTTGCTAGAATCATGCCATGTTACATTTTCTTTGTAATCATGGTGCCCTTAATTTATCCTTGTTATGCTTGTTAAGTCGGTTGGCAAGGTTTAGCTTGGTAGCTTTCTTGCCAGAGGATTAAGTATATGGTGAACCTTCTCCCACTGGCATTGCATTGAGTATTTAAGAATTCGGTCGATTTAATAATACATGGGAATTGTTTAACCATTCACTCTTTTTATTTATTGGGGATAAACATGGTCTGATTGTATAATAATGATTGATGTATTCAAGGCAGCATTGTTGATTTGATCAAAGTTTTGGAAGATATTCTGTCTTTCTTAGCAGTTGCTTGTTCTTTCCCATGCCTTTTTCTTCTCTCCTTTTTCCATACTTACTTATTTGTTCACATTATGGCTGTTGTACTACAGTGCTAGCTTGTCATGGTACATATTGAGCATTGCATTGTCGTTTTGTATGTCTTTTTAGATCTAAAAGACATTTGTATGATAATGTATTTAAGCATTCCACATGGCAGCATGATGATAATATGATATTGTTGAAACATCTTCTGAGTAACAAATCCCTTTTGCCTTCACCTCGCTCTTTCCTTTCCCAAGTGAAGTAGCAATGCAGGTATCTGTCTTGAGTTCTATGCAGCTTCATGAACTGGGAACAAGACAACAAGTTAGCAGTTTCTATTCTGAGACCTGGTCATTTGTTCAGCAAATGCAGAGTATTGTCTTGGACATTTCACCTACCATCTGTATCAGCCTATCACTGAAAAGTCGAGCGTTATTTTAATTCAATATATTTTGACAGAAGCTTCGTAAAAAGTGATAAAAACATGTAACAATAACAAAACCAAATTACAAAAGGATTAAATTATAAACTAACTATTTCATGGAGAGATTTTTTCCAGGCCTTCATATGATGGAGTCATTTTAGTTTGAATTAATACTATAGAATATAGATCATGCAATGTTTTCAGATGTTTCACATCTTCTCTGAATAATGAAACATAATGAAGAATCTGAACTTCTAATTGAGCAGCTCAAGGTCAGAGGTTGTTTACTCTAATTGTATTTGTTCAGCAAGAAACAAGGGTCGACAATCCACTGCCTCTAGCTGAGCCCGAACCAATTTTTGATGATCATCCAGCAGTGGAGACTTTCAGTTTAGACCATATCAGTCCTGTCATCGAGCGCCTTGGAAATAGTTAGTTTATAATTATGATATGGAAACTGATATGGTCCATATGGTAAACTAGACGATCAAAGATTATCTGGTTATGTTTCCTTATTATAAACTGCTTGTAATGTCAGTTTCCTTATTATAAACTAACTATTTCATGGAGAGACTTTCAGTTTGGACCATATCAGTCCAGTTTATGGTGCCTTAACTTATGATATGCTTGCTCGATGGTGAGCAGATGCACCAACTAACCAATGATACTACAACTACCTTACACCCAATGGTTTTTGAGCAGCAATAGCACAACTATCAAATATTAACTAAGCATTTACCCTCATCGTCTAAGAAAATTGCAGATTTTATGATTTGATTTGTGGCAATATCAGCTACCATGTTGGTCAATTTACCTAGGCACTTTTGTTTGCAATGGAAGAATGGTGTGATGTTCGTATCATACAGCTCTAGGCCAATTCTGTAAATCTGGGAACCTAGGTTGTCCAAATCGTATTGCTATTGCCTGATTTTGGTCATTTGGATTTCATATCTGATGGTACTATCAGTATTCAAAGTGTTGAGATTGAGTATGGTTACATTCAATTCAATTATGAAATTTGTATATCAATTTTTTCTTTTATGTGTACTTAGGAACCTTCAGCTATACTTAACAACTGAATGTGTCTTTTATGTGTGCTTAGGAATAGGTCATAATAATATAGAACACCTATATTCAGAAAGCGTTGTCAGGCTTTCCAATTCAGACCATGATGCACTGTTCCTATGGAGATTATGCTATTTTCCATGATTTAGTGACCTATCTACAGCTATAACTATGTTGTTCCAATCCTCAATATACTAGGACCAACTAAAACTATATGTGCCCTAAAGAGACCATGCATGCAAGTCTTACATGGGAAGGTAGCTACCAGTGACAGACGTGGATGTAGAGCTGTGGAATGAGGTTAGCATTAAGAAGTTCAAGGACATCTAGAGCTGTGCAAGGAGGCTTGCTGCACCAAGATGCTCTCTTCCTTCCAAGGTATGCTGCTACTCTCTTACTTGCTTTTGGAAAATTCAAAAATCATTCATGTGCAAGTTTAATTAGACACAGTTTGTACTTGTGATGTCAGTTACTTTCTACAATTTATATTCGAACATATGCATATATGTCTTACAGCTCTTTCGTATTTTTTTAACAAGGTAGACTCCCAAGCATACATAATACAGGGAATGTATTGTGTTTACTTTAGCATTTTGTATATGAGTTTAGAACATTTCGATGCCTGTGTTTGATGCAGATTTACTGCTGGTATGTTATTGCTATTTAGATGTCATGTGGGGTAAGACAGCCATATAATGGAAGAAGAAGAGCGGTAGGAGCGGCGGTAGACTCCCAAGCATACATAATACAAGGAATGTATTGTGTTTAATTTAGTATTTTGTATATGAGTTAAGAACATTTTGATGCCTGTGTTTGATGCAGATTTACTGCTGGTATGTTATTGCTATTTAGATGTCATGTGGGGGAAGACAGCCATATAATGGAAGAAGAAGAGCGGCAGGAGCGGCTATGCCACTGAGGCAAGAAACTGGCAAACTATTAATCAATTATGTTCTTTGATTTTTTTTTTCTCTTTGTGGTTTTGCATGCATGCATTAATTAAGATTAGATGGTAAAACATCAAAATATAACCCAAGTCACTGTCAGTACATAGATTGCATTTCTTGATAAGCTTTTTCTTTGAGGTTGTATTCATTTCCGGCGTGCATTTGATATGTATTTGCTTGCTCTGAGCAAATAGAAAAGCTAATATTTAAAGTATTCTTGCGGAAATGATCACATGACTCGAAGAACATCTAAGAGACTGACTGGAAATCATTTTTGCTGATCTATCACGTGTTGTGTACCAGTTATCAGACGATGACAAATACAGTGAAATTGATTTGGATAGACCAACAGAGGGCTTCTCGTCTATTCCGGAGGCCATTGAGGACATTCAACATGGAAAAGTCAGTATGCCTTCATTTACTTGTTTGTTGACTTATTTGTTGCTGTCATATGGTATTCTCCTAAACTACCCATGCACTTGGCTCGAATTCAACCAAACCTTCAAAACTGACAAATTAATATCTTCTTAATACTTCACGTATCTTCACCAAAAACAACAATTGACCTTATATACTATAATAGTACTTATTTCCATCACATATTATTTGTTGATTGCTCATGTTTTGTTTTGTTTACTCTGTTGCAGACTGTGCCAGTTAACCCAAAGCCATTCTTAAATAACTTAACAGGGAAGCCTGTGATCGTCAAGCTTAAGTGGGGCATGGAGTACAAAGGTACTTTTATGGGGTTTCCTCACTTTTTTGTTGCATCCATTATTTATTTTTAATTTGTTTTTCTTTCCTGATGTGTCATTCTTTTACCTGCCATCAATTGTACTAATGCATAAATGGTTCATCTTCTACCCTAGGATATCTTGTTTCAGTGGACTCCTATATGAATCTGCAGGTATACTTCACATTTTTTTGTGGTTAACATACAGGACACCTGCACTATTCAATTATTTCATGGCACTATTAAAGATTTAGAGCCATTCTCCTTTGAATATGGATGAACAGAACGAAACTTTGTTACTTGCACTTTCTACAATTGTAGGTTGCAAATACTGAGGAATACATCGATGGGCAGTTCTCTGGAAATCTGGGGGAGATACTGATAAGGTAATCCATTCATGAATCTCCCATCATAGATAGAATGTACCAGTAGTATATGGCTAAATATTTGGTGAGATTTCCGTTAGAAAGCTCCCATGCTCTCTTATTTCTGAAGTCTGTATCCTTTATTTTGAGTCAAGAACTGGTAGGGCTCCTATAGTCCTGTGAGTCAACAAGCTGTAGCAGATGTGGCGGTAGCATATGCTTGGAAATTAGCTTTTTACTCAATGTATGAATTGCTATCATGCAACCGAAAACCTAGCCGTCATCCCTATTCTGATTATCATTTGCCGATCAATCTGCAGATGCAACAATGTAATGTACCTCTGAGGTGTTCCAGAGGATGCAGAGATAGAGGATGCAGAGTGAAGAGTACATGGACTGCTACCAGGTTGATGCATGTAGTTCGCTGCTGACATAAAAATGAGACACCTGCTTAGCCTATCTCCATTTGCACTTAGTGACTGTATTTTATACAGGCGTTGAGCTCATGTTGATTACAAAAGAAAGGCGTTATACTGTATTTTATTTCTCGGGTGTTCCTTTCGTTCTTCGTGAGTACTAATATTTTTTATGTTTAAATTTTGTGTTTCCGTTGCAACGCACGGGCACCCTACTAGTATTAACATTATTGAGCAGTTCAAACCCGGCCACCACACCAGTAGTAGCCCTCGCTATTTTCATCACAGAGCAAGCGGGTAAAGACAGAGAGGGAGTAAGGTAGGGTGATACCTCAGTACAACGCAACCACGGCGGCGACCCCACCACCAGCACAACCCTCATCGATCCATCTCCTTCACCTTGCATAAATCACACAAAACATCAGGACACAACTTAAGGCTCAAGCATAAAAATCAAACTCAACAAAAGACATTAAGCTAACATATCTAGAGGAGAATAGAGGGGGGATGTGGAAAGCAAAGCCCGGCCAGGGCCCGAGCGCAGGAGAACCAAGCCATGGCGGCGCAGGCGACACGCGGGGCCAAGTGCAGTGGCTTGGGTGGCTGCGTCACTGTAGTTGTGGCACGACCTTGACAATGCACAAGACACTACTATCGTACGAGTGTCTTGTGCAGTGCAGAGTGGTGTCACAACCCCATGGCGACAAGAACGATTTACGGTCGGGTGGCGGTGTCGACGGGTCGAGTGGGAGGAGCAGACGATAGTAAATCTTGTTTGGGAGTGACGAGTTAGAGTAGGCGCAAACCCTAGCGGTACGAGAGTGACAAGAGTTAGTAGGCGCAAACCCTAGCGGCAGGGCTCCTACTAATAAAGAGACTTATCACAGACGATTCTATTATAGAACCGTTAGTGATAATTATCACAGACGGTTCCATAATGGAATCGTCTGTGATAAGAGACATATCACAGACGTTTCCATAATAGAACCGTCCGTGATATGTACCATATCACCGGCGGTTCCATAATAGAATTGTCCGTGAAATGGTTTTTTCTCAAGTATATTTATCTTGTATATATACTTACATGACATGAAAAAATTATATGTTTATATGTCAACTTTTTCATTTAAATACTGCTGAAAATTTGCTTTAACTATATATATATATCACAGATCGGATATATATATAATTAATTAATTTGTTCCACTAAACCGTCTCTATATATATATATATATATATATATATATATATATATATATATATATATATATATATATATATATAATTCAACATATAATTAATATAGTAACTTCACCTCCAAACTTTTGTTTTTGCAATTTTCATATATATGGCCAAGCAATGTGGCTACCGCTACAAAAGATTACAAAAAGTAGAAAGCTACAAATAAACAAAGTTTTTTCGGTGGCGGAGGTAGGTCGCTATCTCCGTTTCAATACTTCATAGGCGGCGTCGGCATCGAGCAGTTCTCGATCATCGTGACGAAGTCTCGAAATCGTTCACACGACGCTTGCTCGTTAAGTGTCTCCAAGACCCTTGATTTGTTGAACCAAGAAGAATTGAGCCCATGTGCTCTCTTCCTTGCTTGAGGGTCTCGGCACAGTCGACTCGGTTGCCTACCGCCTCGATTCGTTAGTCAAGTGACGGCAAGCCTCACGGAGACGATGCAGCGTCGTTTTGGAGGACCACGTCGATGACGCGGTAAACTGGCCGAAAGTGGGAGATCACCCGGAAGACACGACGAAGGAGGTTGTCAAGACGACGGAAGGTGGCCGTCACCTACTCCGGCAAATTCTCGGCCAGCAAAGGAGTGAAGACACTGTTGAAATAGTGTTCTTCTGTAGCACGGTTCAGCATACAACGAGAGAGGTGCTCGTACAGTGCGGCCAGGTAGGCCATAAATGCCGGCGACAAGGAAGAGGCAGCCATTTCTGTTTTTTTATAAGTATGTGGGATGATCATCTTCGATGACGGATGATCCTTTTTATAAAACAAGGAATAAATTCGGAGCGTGAGACGAAGAGACGCATCGGGGAGCCGAAGCGGATCGATGCGACGAAGAGACACATCGGGGAGCCAAAGCGGTTGCGACGAAGAGATGCATCGGCGACAAAGAAACTCATCGGGCTTCTACCGGGAGCTGTAGCGATATTATCATAGACGGTTATAACAAAAAACTGTCTGTGATATGTAGAAATATCACAGACGGTTATTAACAAGAACCGTCTGTGATGTTTCACAGACGGTTTTAGCTATGAACCGTTTGTGATATTACCTCTTCACAGACGGTTTTTGGCGCCGATAGAATACGCGATCTCTAAACCAAAACCGTCAGTGATTGCATATATCTGAGCGGTTTTGGTCAACCGTCTGTGATGAGGCGTCCAGTATTAGCCTTTTAATTTGTAGTAGTGGGTTTTGCTTCTGTTTTCGATATGAAGTTCTGTTGCTACATGAAGTCTCCTTTGTACCCCTGTAGACTGTAGGGTAATCAAAAGAACCTTATTGTAACATTTATATTTATAGCTTGTTGATCGGACCCTGGCCGCATATCTAGGTCTAAACCGGGTTTACTCTCTGGACCACAGGTTGAAACGGACTGAACACAACTAAGCTAACGGGCTGCTACATGCAAACTCTATAGCAACAGTCTTATAAGTGGTATTGAGTCTTCTTCTCCCAAAAGACTAGTCCAATGAGTGATGTCTCCCTCACAGTTATAAATTGTGTTTTTCCCACGACCAATGTAGGACTATTCCCAACATAGCTCTCCTTATATAGTGATATCCGCATTCACGTGCCTGTGATTTTTCCTTAAATATTTTTCACGTAAAATTTGTGTCTCCTATTTCTACTATTTACGATATATTTTATAATAATTGGTGTCAGAGCTCCGAATTTAAAATGGAAGGAGCTTTCCCGAGAGGAGCCGACTACGAGGGGCAGCACCCACGCCACACCTGTACGGCATCAAGCAACATCCGCCCAGCATTAGGGCTGCATCTAGGCGGCACGACATTAAAGCGCGGCATCTAAGTCAGCGACAATCAATCTGGAAATCATCCATCGATCCAACCCGGCGAGTTGCATGGTCGAATCGGAAGCAGTCGTCGTCTCTGTTAGAAATTGCCACAGCGTTGTTCTTCGGATTGCAGCAAGCCAGCAACAACATCGTATTCTGTCACGGAAAGAAATTCCGTCTACGACGCCAAGTCGTGTGAATCAAGAAGTAGACTGTACAAGTTGAAGACTCGTCCGTGCGTCGCAAGAGTATCTACAGTAGTTCATGTCACTTGTTACTAAGGGATGAATATATCAGTATTTAGATGATACAGAGGAGAGGTGGTGAGAAGAGAATGTGAGTTTGTTTCTAGATAAAGAAATAGACAAATTGTTGATACCAAGATACAAGAAACAATAACATAGCTATTGGAGACTTGCTTGTTACATAAAAACTTGTTTTGTGAGTATCAATTAAAGTCTTAGATACAAGCTCAAGAAATACTCCATTAAAAAACTTGTTTCTTTTTGTTAGATTAATATACTCTCTCTTTTTAGTAACAAGCAAATAAATAAACTATTACCGATGCTCTGTGTGCGAGATCGTGGGCTGCAAGCCTGCAGCCCCATAAAAGACTCCACCAGCCGTCGTGCAGCATCAAGAAAATAAAAAAACAAGAAGAGGAACAGGAATCGAATCGAGGCATCGAGTTTGGGCTTTGGGACTTCGTCCATGACCGACCCGTGAGCCCGTGACACACAAATACCAAAAAATATTTTCCCCAAATGTGCTACGTGCACACGAAGAAAGTTACCAGGAAGATCCCAAAAACTGTATAGCTTTGTGTACTCAGAAGTGTACAAATGTTTCCGGAAGCCTTTGCTAGGCACAAGGAATGGCACAAGCAGATTTCAGCAGCCTCAACTCAGCAATTTCGACTCACCTCGACACCGACTCGGTGCTAACCTGCGCCATATTGAGCATTGGCCAGTGCTCTACCCCGGCGATTGTTCTACTGTCGGTTCCACTAGCACCATTGCCCGCGTCGCTCGGCGGCATGCCATGGCGCCAATCCACGCCACCTCTGTCGACGATCTTCCACAACAGTGGATCGCCATCATCTATCAAGAGATTGTGTCGTCAGCTCTATTTTCATTGCTTTTGTTGGAGGTGGAGTTCATTAAATTTTAGGTTGTTGTGTCTATTATTGACGGCATCCATACAGGATTAATCATTGACGATTTCTTCGATGACCTGTCGTCTTCTACGGATTATTGTGGCAAGATTCATTGCCACACACGTGGAGTCTAATGTAGCGATGCAGACTTTCAGCACAACATTGTTATTGGTATACAAGTGCAATTTTGTCTGCTTTGATTTTGACACAAGAAAAGGAATTTCTTTTTCCAAATTTGAAAGTTGTGCATTTCATGCATGTTTGGATTCAGTTGAAGGGACAATTGATTTTGTGTTCCATTCACCGTTTGATGACACCTTGATGGTAGAGACTGAGCACGAGGTGTAGATGCATCTGATGCACCGGGCCCTTGCCACTTCGGTGCAAGTAGCTCCAGTGAAGTCAGCTCCCGTGGACTTGACACCGTTGCAGGACATTCCCGTGAAGTTGACACCGGAGCAGGTAGCTCTAGGCAGATGCCCCTCTTGGGCCACTGGATGAATGTTCCAACGGCTTGTTCTAGAGTCATGACCTCGTCGTTTGGGGGAATATGCAGCGGGATGGCCCCGAAATTGGCACAAACACTGTCCACATTCACTTTTGCGAAACCCGGCGTTAGATTTACACCGTGCACCAAAGCCCCGACACCGGATAGATACACCTGGCCCTAAGCAGCAACTAGGGCAACAGAGACATATCTCACTTGGAGCTTGCACTTCGTAGCCACCTACATAACGATACAAAATTAGCTAATCCAATAGGCCTATCAATGGATCGAGCATTCCAAAGATAATAATTATTACCTGGATGTCATCGATAGGAAATCTGTCATCGCCTATTGGGGTAGGGTTAGGGTTAGACACGCAGCTACTCGGAAGTTTGGGGGAGCTAGCTAGTACAGTAGGGGCAGGGGCTTGCAACTGAACTTCCTTAAGCCTTTCCTCAAAGTTCTCCAGCTGCCATTGCGTCGCAGCTCTGACGCGATCATCGATCTCATCTTTGAGGGATTCAGCGATCTCATCTTTGAGGGATTCACGAATCTCCTCTCGTAGCTTTGCATCATGCTCGGCTTTGGCTTTCTTCCTACTCTGGTATGATTCGAAGTCCGCTCGGAACCAATCTTTCCATGGAACATAAAGACCAGTGCCTCTCGTGCGACCCTAGTGCTCATTGTTTCCCAGGGTCGTGGAGAGTATATCTCTCTCCCTGTCTGCCCGGAATGAGCCATGGGAAGATTGTGCACTCAGTGTTACCTACAATAGCTCGACATGTCATTTCACCTATGAAGTTATGGAGTAATTACAAATTAAGTAGTTCGATATCTTACCAGGCGCTGGGATACTTCCTGGTCTACGGGGTTTGGAAAGGAGACTTCCCCCATAGACAAGGTACATAACCTCCCTATTAACTAGTTTCGGGCGCACTCATCAGTGATCTCGGCAAATAGCTGGGAGACATTTGAACGGTTTGCCTGCTGGTCCTGATCCATCCATATCGGGATTTTACCCGCATATCCAGTGGTGCCGAGTCTATAAGGGTGCTTGTTTTTTTGCTTAGAAGGCCGTGTGCGCCGCACTTTCACTCCTAAATTCATCTGTCGTCTTCTTCGCCACAAACTTGGCCCAGGAATCTTCCAAGAACGGATACTTGTAGAAGGGCCTCAGAAGCTTCTCCACGTAGTTCTTGACAAGCATGCTCTTGAAGTTCTTCTACACTTTGCATGTTTGTAGCAACGCGTGTCGTCGCACAGAGTCCTGGTGTTGTTCCGGGATCTCGAACGATCGAAAAATATCCATCAGCAGCTCACCTTTCTGTTCTTTGGTCAACTCCTTCCACGAATCGTAGGTGATGTTGACCTGTTCCCGTGCAACTATTCCGACCGTTCTCCGAAATGTAGACACTGCTCAGCGAGGATTGATAGGGGTCCCAGACTGATCGACCTCCGTGATGGTAAATCGGCCTGCGTGCCTTTTCGATATTCCTCTTCTTCTACCGTCCTTGGATATTCCAAAGGACGGTGCATCAGACACATGAGGTGACGATGACGAAGAATCAGTGGAAGACATCTTCACAATAAATAGAAGTTATGACACGCATGAACATATTATCATAAGATTCAATCTCTATGTGTATGGGTATACACACCAATTAATAATAATTGGGATATGTAGGGAAGAAATTAGGACCAATACAATGACATAAACATATAAATCCTCCAAGTCATTTAAAAGGAATAATATGCTTAACACAAACATCATGTGAACAAATTAGAGCTCAATTTCAAACCCGATTATTAAAACAATTTCAATACAAGACTATTATCATCACAAAGCATTCATCTCAAGCCCACCACACCACACTGCAATATATTCCAGTAACAGTATCAAAACAAATACCATATGAATCACTGACTAGAACTGACGAGGATTAAAACCTCTATGTATTAATTTAATACATAAAAGACCATACGACTTCATGGTCGTAACCCCTAAGGCTAACGACCTCACTGGTCGTGAGGATTCCAGAGGTTACACGATGGGTACCCTGGTCGGACTAGGCTTCGACCAGGTAACTGCTCGGAAAAGCTATGAACTGGCATTTCTTACCGTATGATGAATAGAACATGTGTTGAATGTTCCATACCATGCGACGATATACAAGACACTAACAATAAACCACCCTACGGTTAAGCTTTTCACATGCACTTAACCGCAAGGTAGTTAACACGTTGTTAACTACCTTGAACTTCCGACGAGTCGTAACGTTTCGCTAGGGACGCCTTCTCCAGGAGTAACTGCCGCCCCTTTGGGAGTTATTTAATGGTGGAACACAGAAGATGAAGAGACAATAGAAGACACAGAGCGAGGCAACACAGAAGCCAAAGCAGTAGCAAGGAAATCAGTCTTTAAGCCTGATTACTTTGCCTAGCATCCAATACATTCGGTGTAATTAGAGATAGTCCCTAGTCAGGTCTTGTAATTCCAGTTCATATTAATAAGTACAATACCTCATACTACTCAGTGTTTGAACCAGATACCAGCGCAATTATCATGAGTTAATGAGGACCATGACAGCATGACAGATTATTGATAGAAAGAGTGAGGGAAAGGGGCGTCGGGGTCGGCAACTTGGAATTGGTTACCTTTGGGTGTCGAGGAGAAGGACGAGTAGGGAGCAGTACCGGAGCAGCAGGGTGGTGTCGAACGGGAGGCGCGCCAGGCTCGGTGGAGGGGAGGAGGCGGCGGACTCGGGGGAGGAGGCGCGGTGGGCTCGGGGGAGGAGGCGCGCCGGGCTCAAGGAGGAGGCGGCGTCAAGGACGGCGTCGACGGGCTCGGGGGAGGAGTCGCGTCGGGCTTGAGGAGGAGGCAGTGTCGAGGACGGCGGTGACGGGCTCGGGGGAGGAGGGAGTTAGGAGTTGAGAAGCTTAATCGTTTGAGTGGGTAGCGCGGGCAAACCCTAGAGTCCGAATATAAATAGATATGGACATCACAGACAGTTCTTATTGAAAACCGTCTGTGAAGTATCACAGACGGTTCTCACAAAAAACTGTCTATGATATTGGGTAATATCACAGACGGTTTTTGGTCAGAACCGTCAGTGATACTTCATAGACGGTTTTTAACATGAACCGTCTGTGATATGACCTCTTCACAGACAGTTTTTAGCGCGGAAAATAACACAGACGGTTGGTAAACAAAAACCGTCTATGATTGTGTTTAATACAAACGGTTTCGATGAACCGTCTATGATCAGACGTCCAGTATTAGTATTTTTGTAGTAGTGAGTGAAGGTTATGTTCCAAATTTGAGTTCGAGATGAAGGATTTAAGGCTAGAAGGAGTATATGAATAGATAATACAATGTTTGGTATTGCAGTGCAGTACATTCTAGTTGTCATAGCTCGACTGGAGGGGGGGGGGGTTCTATTGTAGAGTTTGTTTATACCCAAGTGATGTCACCTTGAGGTTCCTTTCATCCGGATATTCTTCTATAGGAGCTGTTTTTTTAACCATGTCAAGGAATTCAGTTACGTTACCGTCAATAGTTCGATGTATGTGATGGCTACACATGCAGGTTGCTCTTCAGTGGGCATTGTTTGGTGAGTTATGTTTTACATCCTTTAAGGTGGAGCAATTCAAGTACATGAGATGAGTTCTTCACTATAGTTATCCAGCACGCCATGTGATGTCTTGGTTTATATCATTTGATGATTGAGAATTTGTTTAGGAGGTTAGTTATACAGATTCAGACTATGCTGTGGTTATGAATTAATGAAAACCCACCACTACAAAACAGGCAATAGTAGACGCCTCATCACAGACGGCTAAAATGGAACTGTCTGTGTTGGGGCTATCGGCACAAGGCATTTGCCGTGCCAGCCTATCATAGACAGTTTAGCTTACAAACTGTCTGTGAAAGTCATTATCACAGACGGTTTGTGAGACGGTTCTATTCACAAACCGTTTGTGATAATCCAGCTAATCACAGACGGTTCTAATTAGGAACCATCTGTGTATTATCACAGACGGTTCCTAATGAGAACCATCTGTGATTAGCTGGATTATCACAAATGATTCTTATTAGGAACCATCTGTGATAATTACACAGACGGTTCTTAATGAGAACTATCTGTGATAATCGGTTATCACGAGCACGGTCGCTCGATTAAGAAGCGCCTGCGTGATATCTGGCATTATATAAATTGCGCTCGACATATCCTCTGCCGCACTGCCGCTGCCTCTGCCACACTGCCGCTCTAGAGGCTTGACACAACTTCTATCGCATTGCCACACTGCCGCTGCCTCTGCCGCTTTGGAGCAACCCTGCCTCTGCCGCACGTATGTTTGGTAAATAGGAAGAGTACATACTTGCAGTTTATTCATCTAATTTGACACTAATTTGTTACATGCGTAGCGTAGATGGACCAAAACTAGATGTACGGTGTGAACTGTGTGAGTCAAGAGTACATTAATGGCGTGGTTGCTTTTAGAAGAGCCGCCGAGCAGGATATATTGAAGAAGGGGATAAATTTTATGTACTGGCCATGCATTGATTGCAGTAATCTGAAGATGTTTAACAACTCGGCACAGATCGAAGCACATTTGATTTGAAGGGGTTTCAAAAAAGGGTATACATGTCGGACCAGTCACGGTGAAGAGCAGATTATACCGGAAGTTAATGATGGTGACATCGCCGAGGAAGTCAACGATATGCCGGATGTGGACTGTGATTTTGATGAGGATAGGTCGCACGATGACAATCTGGATCAGATGCTACGCGATGCAGAGGAGAACTACAGTGATAGAGTTTTGTAAATTCGAGGGCTTAAGGGAGGACTCGGTGAAACCTTTGTTCCCAGGCTACAAGCTGGAATACACAAGGTTGTAAACCGTGATTGAACTGCTTAAATTGAAGGCAAGCAATGGTTGGTCCGATAAGAGTTTCACGGCGTTGTTAGGTCTCCTAGAGGACATCCTTCCGGAGGGAAACGTGTTGCCCAGCACCACCTACCAAGCAAAGAAGGTTCTTTGCCATTGGGAATGGAAGTAGAAAGAATACATGTATGTCCGAACGATTGTATCCTCTACCATAAAGAGTATGCAGACATGCATGTATGTCCTGTGTGCAAAGCATCCCGATACAAGCGTCAGAATACTACTAAGGTGAAGCAAGGACATCCTGCTAAGATGTTGTGGTATCTGCATGTGATCTCACGCTTGAAGCGTTTAATTGCAAACCCAAAGGAGGCAAGATTGGTGCGTTGACACTCGGAGGAGCGTACAAAGATGGAAAGCTAAGACACCCTGCTGATTCTGCCCAGTGGAGAAACTTCGATCGGAGCTTCGAAGAGTTCGGTGTAGAACCGAGGAACATAAGGTTAGGGTTGAGTACAGATGGAATGAATCCTTTCGGTAACATGAGCAGCCGACATAGCACCTAGCCTGTGAATCTATGCATGTACAACCTTCCTCCTTGGTTGTGTATGAAGCGGAAGTACATTTTGATGTCACTACTTATCCAAGGGCCGAAGCAACCTGGGAATGATATTGATGTTTACCTAGCACCATTGCTGGAAGATCTTGTGACACTGTGGAACGAAGGGGTATAGGTATGGGATGTGTACAAACGAGAGAACTTCACTTTACGCGCCATGTTGTTCTGCACCGTCAATGATTTTCCTGCCCTTGGTAACCTGTCGGGCTTCAGTACAAAAGGAGCCAAAGCCTATCCACACTGCTTAGATGCTACAGAGAGTGTATGGCTGAACAACTCGCGTAAAACTGTGTATATGCGTCACCGTAGGTTCCTTCCCAGGAGTCACCTATACCGCAAGATGAAGAAACAATTCGACGGAAATAAGGAGGACGGTTCAGCTCCAAGGGCTTTTAGAGGGAAAGAGGTCTACGATATGGTTAAGGATATCGATGTTGTGCTTGGGAAGGGACGTAAATTAAGAACCCGTGAGAAGAACATCCGAAGAAGCGGTCAATTTTTGGGACTTGCCTTATTAGGAGAACTTAGAAGTTCGCCATCGCATCGACGCCATGCGTGGAGAAGAATGTATGTGATAGCTTGATTGGTCTCTTACTAAACATTAGTGGCAAAACAAAGGATGGTGTTAACGCACGGCGTGACTTGGTCGATATGAACATAAGGACCGAGTTAGCACCGAAAGAGACCGATACAGATTTAACGCATTCTTCCCCCGACTTGCTATACTGCCTATGGCGAGAGAAATGAATTGTGCTAGAGCTTGCATAGTGTGAAAGTCTCGTCTGGTTACTCCGCTAACATTAAGAAACTTGTTTCTATGCAAGATTTAAAATTAATTGGTATGAAGTCTCATGATTGTCATATGCTGATGACACAAATGCTTCCTGTTGCAATTAGGAGTATCTTGCCGAACAAGGTCCGAGTGGCAATCTTGAGGTTGTATTATTTCTTCAACTCAATTGCTCAGAAGGTCATCAATCCCTAAGGACTAGATGCTCTGCAGGCCGAGGTGGTGACGACTCTATGTCATCTTGAGATGTATTTCCCTCCATCATTTTTTGATATCATGGTCCATCTCATTGTTCACCTTGTGAAAGAGATAAAGATATGCGGCCCTGTGTTCCTACATCATATGTACCCATTCGAGAGGTACATGGGAATTCTCAAGTCTTACGTACGGAATCGATCTCGACCGGAGGGCAGCATCATCGAAGGTTATGCAACGGAAGATGTCATTGAGTTTTGCGTCGACTACATGGCTCAGGTGGATCCGATAGGTGTGCCTCTATCTCGTCATTAGGGGAGACTGGATGGTATTGAGACCATCGGAAGGAAATCAATCACTCCCGATCTAGATACGTACGCTCAAGCCCATTTCACAGTCTTGCAACACATGACCCAAGTGTCCCTGTACATCGATGAGCACAAAGACATGGTATGCCAACAGAATCCAGACCGGTCGAAGGTTTGGAATACGAGAGAGCACAACCGTCGGTTCAACGAATGGTTAAAGGTGCGAATCATTAGGAGGTCATCAAGTGATGATACGCTGCTATGGTTGGCACAAGGGCCACAATTTACAACTGTCACATGGCAAGGATCGACATAAATGGGTACACATTTTATACGGCAAACAGATAGGAAGAGCCTGACCCGAACAAATGTGTTCAGATAGATGCATTCAAGACCGATGGGGTGAGGAGCTCCTACTATGGGCAAATAGAGGAGATATAGGAGCTCGACTACGTGCTTTCCAAGATCCCCCTATTTCGGTGCCGTTGGTTCCATTTCCCACAGGTGAAGGTCAACAAGTACGGTGTCACTACCGTGGACCTCGAACGTGTCGGATACAAAGATGAACCATTCGTACTGGCTAACCAAGTTGTTCAAGTCTTCTATGTAAACAACCCGGCAAATAAGAAGCGTCACGTAGTTCTTCAGGGAAAAAGGAGGATTGTTGGAGTTGAGAATGTAGTGGACGAGAAAGAATACAATCAATTTGACGAGTTGCCTCCTTTCAGAGACGACATCAGGCTCGAGGAAGAACCCAGTGAGGAAGCTAGCTATATGCGCGTCGATCATCATGAAGGGCTATATTTTAATTAAGCATTTACTCCATTGTAATTAATTTATTCCATAACATGAGACATGTCAATGTGGACTTGCCATGTGTTATGGACTTGTAATCTCTTATATATTCTGATGTCAACATGAAATTGTCATCTTTGATTTTAATGTCAATGTGGACTTCATTGTAATGTGGAATGATAATATTATGCGCTTGTAATAAATAGACGATAAAAAGACCATATCCTTTTTACATCACAGACAATAAAAAAGGATTAGCGATCCTATCTTAGCCTTCAAATCTTCATAAGCCTTCCGCTTCGGCCGTATGGTGGCGGGATCGTCCGATCAAACACCTCCACTGCGACCTTGCATGCTCGATTCAAGGCTTGTAGCCGTTCGTACTCCGCAACCAAGCCCCATATAGCCCAGAGGCCATCAGCCCTGGTCTCCTCCGTCTCGGCGAGGTCGACCCGCCCTCTTGCAATTCGGATGTCGTCCTCGACTCTCCGGGCCGCATCCTCGGTGCGGACCAAGTAGTTCCATAGGACGATCACCACGATGAGGTTTACTCACTGGATGCCGCGGACCCTCACATTGGTCCGTCTGAGGAGGAGCTCCAATCGACAGATGCTGGCCGCTATAGTCTCCAGTAGATCGGAGGGCCTACAACGGATGACATTGCGAATGGAAGGCTTGTCCGCAGCTTGGGCCAGGTTGCGACCAGAGAGGTGCGAGTAAAGAAGCACAAGGTAAGCCAATACAGCTGGCACGAGAGGGGAAGCCATTTGGAGTTTATGGAGAAAATGGATCAAGGAGGTTGTGTGAAATCCATTGTAGAAGGGGATATCTATTTATAGAACAAGTACTAAAGCCGGAGCGGGAGACGAAGGGATATTTGGGAGCTGTAGCGATGTTGGAAAACGAAGAGGCGAAGCTGTGCGATCGTGAGACGAAGAGACACACGCGGGAAAATGAAGAGACTTATTGATTTGTCGGTAGGATGTCAGGTTATCACAGACGGTTCTATTATAGAACCGTCTGTGAAAGGAATCATAGACGGTTCTATTTAGAAACCGTCTGTGATATGACTTTATCATAGACGGTTCTGTTAAAGAACCGTATGTGATATGGAACGTATCATAGACGGTTCTATTAGGGAACCGTCTGTGATTTCTTATCACAGACGGTTCTTTAATAGAACCGTCTGTGATAGCCTTTTTATATGGAGGGAACCGCTAGGGTTTTACTCTTACTCGTCACTTCCTCTCGCGCGCCCCTTAGGCTCTCACGCGCTCGTTCGCCTCCTCTAGGGCTCGCCCGCTCACTCCCCTTAATCCCCAACCGACATCGCCGCCTACGACCTCGGCGCCGCCGCCCCCTCTAGTGGCCTCACTACTCCCGTGCCCCTTAGGCTCTTGCACGCTCGTTCGACGCCGCCGTCCTCGACGCGCGGCCTCCTCCGACTCTAGCCCGACGAGCGGTCGCCTCCCTGCTCTAACTCCAGCCCGACGAGCGACCGCCTCCCTCCTCCGATGCAGCCCATCGCCTCCTCTTTCACTACACATCGCCATCCTCCTCTCCGGCCTGTCACCGGCTCCCTCCTCGCGCCGGCTCCAGCGCCTCCTTCGGTACTCCCTCGCGCCTCCTCTGGTATACCACTCTACTCGCTCTATCCCGCTCCCTCCCTTGCTCTGTGATGGGTTCTGTTGATGCTCTGTGATGATAGTCGAAATCTGAAATCAAATAGATAATTAGAAACAAACTTGAGCTTAATCATATTGCTTTATATGGTCAGTTATAATTGGTAGCCTTTATACTTTCTGTTTTCAGTTATAGCTAAATTAAGATTACACTTGTATGTTCTGTGATCTGATTGATCTTCTGTGAGATATTTGCATTTCTATTCTCAATATGTCAATTAGGCTTATTGTTGATATAAATTTGTGAATTATCTTGAAGGCATATGATCAGATGTTCTGTTTACAGAATGCTTTATGTGCTGTTTTTGTGATTTAATTTCACTAAGATAGTTAAATTGTAATATGTTGGTGAAAGTTTAAGCGCTACTCGAGATAACTTGACATATGAGAAAGTTGTAGTTTGAGCTCAAGATCTATTTTGTAATTATCAAAATTGATTGGTGAAGAGATTTTGACAGAGGATCGAGATTACAAAGACTATGTCTTATGCAATTAGTCAACTGAGAGCAATTGAGCAATCTTATTTGCTTAGCTTCATGCTGTTTTTAGTTGTTCTCATAATGAATATGTTGAGTATTAAACCTTTGCTTAGTATTTCTTCGTCGATCCTGACACACTTGAGTGTACCTTTGCTTCATGCCAATCCTCCACGGCATGAAACAAATGGTACACTCCAGTGTGTCGGGCTCGATGAAGTAGGCTCGAGCAAAGATGGGCTCGGGTTCTATCTATGCAAAAGATTCAGTATCACTAGTTTCTATCTATACAAATATCACAAGAGATTGTTATACATGTGATTGTTATGTCGGTCTAGTTAAGCTTTGGATAGAGCTCAAAATCAAGATTTACATTTGATTATGTTAATTTGGTCCTCCCTCGTGCCTTGTCTCATTGATCTCCTCGGTGGTTTTGAGTACCATCGCGTTGTGAGTATTTCAACATATCGTACCTTGTCTCTTAATATATACATATACATACATATATATATATATATATATATATATATATATATATATATATATATATATATATATATATATATATATATATATATATATATATATATATATATATATATATATATATATATATATATATATATATATATATATATATATATATATATATATATATATATATATATATATATATATATATGTGATGTGCTAGTTGAAATATGTGATCTGTGATTGGTGGGTTCTTTGATCTCGCTTTCGGTGATGAATTGTCATAGAAAATGAAATTGGATGTGAATTGGTATATAGATTAAGCCTTGAGTTATAGATTGTCTAGTGATTCCTATAACTTTGAGCAATTTATTTCAACCTTGTTGTAATTATTGCTTTGTTCTGTAGCTCTATCATTCAGTTCTTCTTGCTGTTCTGTATCTTTTCAGTGCCTTCTTTCTGTTATATGTGTATTTAGTTGATCTCTACTCCTGTGGTCCAGCATAGGTTAAGTTGAGTAAATTTGTTTGAATCTGGTTGATTTGAATAGCAAGTTGTAAATTGAACTCAAGGCCTAATCTATAAATTGTCATATTCAATTGAAGATTATATTGGACATAAGTGCTGTGATGGCCAAGGTTAAACCTTGTGCAACTAGTTTTCTGAGAGCAATAATCATACAATCAAATCTTAGCTTTATGCTGATTTGAAGTGTACACTTATTGTGTTTGATGACCATATTGTTCCTTTTAAATGACTTGATTGATTTTCTTAGTCTTATGACTATTGTGTCATTTAATTGGTTAGGGAACTATGCTCTATTCATAATTATCTATATTGGAAATAATTATGCAATTTTGCTAATATGTTTAGTATTTCAATCAAGTCAGCGAGATGGTAGAGGCACCATCTTCACCGCCGTTACCGATGCCGCAGATGGCAGAGGCACCGTCTTTGCCGCCGTCATCGACGCCGCAGATGACAGAGGCACCGTCTTCGCTGCCTAATCCATCGACGATAATGATACGAAAGCGAGATGGCAGAGGAGAATTGAAAATGTCTGTGGGCCGACTGGTCATCACGGAGGTCAGTGACTTTGGGGGTCCCTCTGAGACCCAAGACATCAGCAGCGAGATTTCGGACCATCTGCGGGATACTTGCAAGGAAATGGGTCCCCATCACCACTCCAAGGTGGAAGGATCTGACGAAAGAAGCGAGAGGCGCACTGTGGACAGAACTTTCAAGCAAGTTCACTATCCCAGAAGCAGACATGGCACGCGTGGAACGGACGGCGATGCTCACGATCGATAAATCGTGGAGGACCTTTAAGAGCATTCTTGTCACGAAGTACATGAACACGGGTCAGACGCCCTTCACGAAGTATGGATTCTTGACGCGGGAAATATGGGACACCTTTGTGGCTATGAAGACGACGACCGAATTTAAGGAGGAAAGTGCAGCGCACAAAGCTCTCCAGACACGAAACACTCACCCGCACAAACTCGGCACCGCTGGGTACGCGTGTAAATACGAAGAATGGGCAGCGGAGGAGGAGAACGCGTTTCCTGATGTCACAGACCCGCGTTCCCTAGCCTGGTTAAAAGGGAGGGCAAAAGTCTCGTCTTAGGGTAGCATCTCTTTCACAAACCCGGTAGACCAGGAAGTGTCCGAACGTATGGTAAATATGTCGAAATACCTAGTTGTTAATAATTCCATAACTTCATAGTGTCTATAATAACATGATGACCTCTTGCAGCGTGAATTGTCTGCCCAAACTTCCCAAGGCTCCTTCCAAGCAGACAGGGAGAAGGATATACTATCTACGGCCCTGGGAAACAAGGAGCACCCGGGTCGCACGCGAGGCCTTGGGGTTAACGTACCTTGGAGTCATGGATTCACAGACGACTACTACACGTATAGGAGTAGGAAGAGATCCAAGGTCGAGCGCGAGGACCGGTTGGTACAGATGATTACTGAAAAATTTGAAGGAAAGCTAGCAAAGATTGCAGATCAAACGAATCAACTCTGAGCGATGCAAGCCGCCTGTTAATTTGGGAGCCAGTCCTACTCGACATTGGAGTAGCGTCGCGTCCACGCATAATTCTGAACATGACGACGTCCAATTACCGATAGATGACATCAAAGTAATGTACATCTATGGAATGCACCAAAGATAGACCTATAGGACGCCTTAGCTAATTGCGTATCGTTTTGTAGGAGCCGACGCCCTGCAAGCTCTAAGTGAGGATAGTTAGGTCCATTTCTATTGAGGCTGGGCAGGGGATGGTGCATCCAAAGCAGGAAGGGGCAGTGCAGCACGGTGTCCAGGTGGAGCAGGGTTACGCCAGGGTGGAGGTGGACATGGTACATGAACATTTCATGGCCGTCCTGCTGGAGATTCTCCCGAATGAAGAGATCACAACACTAGGGGATGCCGTGCACACTTTTATCCAATGGCCTAAGAAGGACATCGTCCTGGATCCAGCAGTGCCGCGATCTCAACACAACCATTCCTCTCCAACAGGACCCTCGATGACTCCACCTCATATTTCGCCTCAGACGGCCACCTTATCGGTTCCCGTGGAGAAGACGACGAAGGAACAACAAAAGCATGCAGCCGTATTGGGTCCCGAGTCGTCTCGCAGGAAGACACTGCCAATCCTTAAGGCCAAATCGAAATCGACGAACGTTAAGGCTCCTCCCAAGTCCGAGAAGTCCGGGATATCCGGGAACTACATCATCGGAAAACCGTTGTGCTCCGACACAGTATTAATGCACGCTGGATATGCTTGTCAGGCTTTGCATGCCTGGTACTTGGAGAAGACCCAAAAGAAGGGGTGCGATACTGGAATCACCGTCAGATACGAGCATAAGCATTTCTTCAATGGGCTGGGCAACTTCATCGTAGGCTTCAACGACTTATATGACCTATTCAACCTCGTTGGCCTCGACGCCTTGCTTCTATGATGTTGGACACTGTAAGTGCGTAAAATCAAGTTCTACATTCACGTAATACCGATAAATATCACAACTCATTGCTTATGTATAGATACATGATGAAAAATATCCGGGAATGGAAAGAACCGGTGGGTTTCCTTGACCCACATGTGGTATCGTTGCAAACCATCCAAGCAGACTCGTCCTTCGTCGAGAAATACATAACGGAGTCATTGCTTCGTCAGAAGAACATGAAGTACATAGTGGTGCCCTACAACGAGGGGTAAGTGTCACTACTTGCTCTACAAATTTTATTTGTACTTTATACGCAGCATGAACCTAGGTTTAATGACTATAGCGACATACATGAGTAGGTACCACTGGATCCTCTTAGTCATTATACCAAAGAGGAACCATGTGATATACCTTAATTCCCTACTCCACAGCAAGCACAATTTCAACATTCTGAGAGGAATACTCGAGAGGTATGCTCATTTCCTCCATACATAACTCTATTGTAGTCTTCATTCGTTTGAAATGGCTGAGGATAACTTTGTGGAATAATGTAGGTCGTTCATCGATTATGTTGCCGACAAAGGAATATACGATGGAAAGAGCGCCGAAATAACACACAGGATGAATTTTCCGGTATGCGCTACAACACGATAATCCTATATCATTTCATAATAACGCATCTCGAACTGACTATACCTATATATGTAATTCTATTTTTGTAGTGCCGCCAGCAAAAAGATGATGAGTTATGTGCAATCTACGTTTGCTATCATATGTAGCTAATCCTTAGAGCTAGGAAGAAGGATCCCGAAGTTTGTCAATCTCGAAATAATTATTTCCTAATTATAAATTTAAATATATATAGCTTACCACTTTACTCTTGCTAGCGACAGGCCTTGGATATACAATTAGATGGACTCATTGCGGAAGAGATCAAGGACATTCGAGGGAAGCTCTGCACCTTTATCATATTAGATATCATTAAGGACACCGGAGAATTTCACTCCGTCGCCGACCTAGAGCATCACCCCGTCGACACCTCTCAACCACCTGCAAACAATTGACTCAATTGTAATCTAATTGTAACTATAGCGATAATACTTGAACAAATGCGATCTTTTGTAATTTATTTTGAGTAATGATCAGTTTGAGTTTGTCAACAATTGATTATCTGTGATGTATCTATTTTTCTGCATGCTTGTTTTTAGAGGGCATGGCTAGCAATTCCTGAGGCTAGCCAAAAATCAGCAAAAAAATGTAGTTAGGATAATGAACTATCACAGACGGTTTTTACGTTAAAACCGTCTGTGAAGGCATAGTATAACAGACGGTTCTATCTAGGAACCGTCTATGATACGCAAATATCATAGACGGTTCTATCCACGAACCGTCTGTGATACGCAGAATATCACAGACGGTTCGTGGATAGAACCGTCTGTGATATTTGCGTATCACAAATGGTTCCTAGATAGAACCATCTGTGATACTATGCCTTTATAGACGGTTTTAACGTAAAAACCGTCTGTGATAGTCCGTATCACAGACGGTTTTGAACCGTCTGTGATAACACAGACGAACAAATACAGATAGTTCGGAAACCGTCTGTGATGACGGTTCCGAACCGTCTGTGATGGCATGATCCGTAGTAGTGACTTAGATTTAGTTGTCTGCTTTGAGAAGCTGTGTTTGGACCTACTAGTTGTTTGCTCAATATAGCTTCATGAGAAGCATTTGAAAAAAACTGTTTGAGTCTTACTCATTGAGATTAGTCCTATGGACTTTCGTCACACAAGGACCATTGATGGTGAGTTATGATTTCAGGGGATTTACTATATTTTTTTTGGCTACAGGAGGAATTCGACTTAAGTTAGAGATTGTTGAGTTTGTGATCCGAATTCATTTCAGTTTTGTTTCCATTTCCAACATGGAGTTCTACTACTACATGAAGTCTCCTTTGTACCCCTCATAAATATACCCCCTATAGATGTAAAGAGCCTTATTGTAAACATCCCTACATGTAACTCTCCCTATATAGTGATATCCGTCTTCATGCATCTATGGTTTTTCTTGGAAGAGTTTTTTATGTAAAATTCGTGTTTCCCATCTTCTACTATTTGCTATACGTTTTGTGACAGTACAAGGTGTTAGTTGAAGGGGTTTACCACCAAACATTTATATCAAAACTAGAAGTCTCACAATTCGAGAGAGAATTGCAAGATGACTCTACTTTTATTCTGGCGCTTGACTATTATCACTCATGCGCGTTACAACATCAAAAACTATGAGAAAAATTTGCGGATGATATAGATTTGCATTATTCCTTGATCAAGGCCTCGACCTAGCGCAAATCAACATCCGCATATGAAAGTGCAGAAATTAAAATCGATGACATAACGTTTATATTAGACTCACACACGCACAAGCCAATACTCGCCGAGTTAAAAAGGAGGAAAAAAAACTGCGGACCGGCACTTTGCCGATGTTAGAAATTAGGGTTGGAGAATCCGGCAGCGAGAGACTCTGATCGACAACTGAATCACTGACAACACGATCGACGGGTAGGGCCAGCGGATGATCATATCAGTGATGCTGGGGGTTAGGCCCCCCAGGGCTGAGCCTCTTGGATCCATCATACCATATCTCCGGCGTCTCACGCGGCCACGTCGCTGTTGTGCCCGCCGTCGGGCTTTCGCCGATGACCACGGCATCCTGCAGCCAACGCCGGCTCAGCGGGGGACGGTGGGACAGCGGGACCGGCGACGAGGCGACGACGAGAACGACGCAGATGCACAAGCACAGGACTAGCTTCATGGTTTATCTGTGTGCCTCGCTAGCTAGTTTAGCTTCCTTGCAAACAATAGCTATGGCTATCTATTGCTAGTGGAATATGCAGATGATGAGCAAGAGCTAGCTCGTACGTGCATTTATAACCCCAGCGTTGGAGATTTTTATAGCCATGTCGAATTGTATATGGATGGTAGTGGAACATCGCACTGATCTCACGAGTCATTTGCGTAGAGATGGTCATCGCGAGGCGCAGCTGCTAGCCGCGTCGGCTCAGCTACGGAGGTAGTTAGGGTTAGGCCGTTCTATCTAAGCCAGAGCTCCATCTCATGTGTACGTTTCTATCTCTCCCTTCTCTTCCTCTCTCTCTCAAAAGAAAAATAAGATCTCTCCCTTCTCTTGCGTGCATGCTGATGAGGACATCACCACCTCATATATTTCGCCAATGTCGAAAACTCCGATTAAAGCACCTCAAGTTCAAGACCCATCTCCAATTCAAGGTCCGGTGACTCGAGCACGCGCACGATGTTTAGGTCAACCGGTGAGCTCGTTCTTAGCACAATTTAATTTTACTATTAATGAGAATATGCTGCTATCTAATTGTGGCTGTTTTCTTATTTTGACTTGTGAAGGTAATGTAGAAAATGAGGACGCGCACACGCCATGTATAGCAAACTGTGAGGAAGATGTTTCATGTGAAGGGATTGATACAAATGCTGTTGCTGTGGAAGAATAAAGGGGCTCTACTACCAGAGGGGCCATATTCATGTGAATGCTTTAGAGATGGAGGAGAAACGTACGTACAAGGAACCAGGTTGAGCTACTGTTGCCATATATGGCATCCCAATTAGCAAGGAGGAAGGAAATATACGATTGCTGCATCATGACTTTCCTAATAAATTATTAGTTTCCTAGTAGAGTGCATGTTGCCGCACCACCAGAATTCTTGCTGCACTTTTGGTATATATCATGAGATCCTTTGTATTTTCTAGTCAGACTTTGATTTTGTTTTAGATACTGCTAATGTTTATCAAAACTTAAAGTCTCAATTTAATCATTCATCATTGAGTGATTTCTTCCGCTGTTGCTCTATCAATTCTCGTTGAATTGTTCGGGCCATTTTTGGTGAACAGGTTAGTCATGTTTTGACACGGTTGATAACCAATTGAGAAGTGGTTTAGCGATTGCGAGGTTGCTGGTCGCGTTCTTGGATTGTGGTTAGCGCACCCCCCCCTCGTGAAAGTCACGACTCGCCGCCCCAGGCAGGTACCTACGACGGAAGATTGGGACCAACTTTGTATGCATGCATCTTAAGTCGAGGCGTGTGCGTATCACATGCTCTCTCTCTCTCACACACACAGAGATTTGTGAGTTGGTAACCGTATCTCTTTGGCGCCTAAAAAGATCCCATCCATTCAAGAACTAATTGATGTTTATGTTTATTTGACATATAATTTTTTTTAATGAATTTAATTCTTGATTCCTACGTGTTAGATGAGTTTTTTACAAAAAGAAAAATGGTGGATAGCTGTAGGTTGCTATATGTAAGGGAAAGTTTTGTTCCTACCACTTAAAATGCGTGCTATCATTTCTGCCATCGGAAATCTACACGTTTTATTTTTTCCATCCTGCCATCAATGTGTATTTTGTTTTGCCACTCCATCCAATTTTCCGTCAAGTCAACGCAGTTTGACCGTCAAGAAATGTCCAAAAATATCAGGGAAAAAAGAAATTTGAAAAAAAAGATAAAAATATCAGAAAATATAGAAAAAATTAAAGGAACCACTTCTCAAGAAAAACTTTAAAATGGCACAAAATTTTTACATCAAGAAAATTTTAGCAATGTTTCATAAAAGTTGAGAAAGATTAAAACAAAATAAGTACTGACAGAAGGATGGCAAAAACAAAATACACAAATTTTCGATGGCAAAAATGATGTTGCACACATTTTAAGTAGCAAGAACAAAATTTTCCATATATGTAGACATAGATAATGATCAAGTAGTGTGCTAATTCGATAGCTAGATTCCTTTTGTTAAGATCCACGACACTACGCATTGGCTAATTATATTAGTTAATATGGGCATTCACAATGGTTGGTAGGAGAATAGAGAAAGGTTAAATGAGTCTATAGAAACAGCGACTCCAATGAATGTTATGTGTGAGACCCCGAAATCGACCCCGTTTGAAGTCAAGTGATTGCACCAAAAACACAACTCTTAACAAGAATCGAAATTGATTTTGAGTACCCGGATATACGCCGCATGTTAGCTCCCAGGATCAGCTGCTAATATGCACATATCCAAACAACATTATATCACTTGCATACATGATTTGAATTTAACGAATAAAATCAGCAGTGGAAGATATTAAATAAACAAGAACAGAAGGTCAAGTAAATTAAAACAACCTTCCCAATGGTGCGCCACAACCCGAAGTGCAACCGACTGGGATTAAAGTTGTTGCGTCTGTCGTTCTCACCTGGACAATTTTGACAATGCGACTGAGTACAAAGTTGTACTCGCAAGACTTACAAGCAAAAGAAATATAGTAGATGCATTTAAGTATCAAAGGAAGACTAAAAGGTTTCAGTTTTAGCATTAAGCAAGGTTGTTCAATGAAATAACTGGTATAGATTTAAATTGCCAATTTGACAAACATTTGGAAACAATAAATATAACAGTAAGGTACTCCAAAATTCATGATGAATAATTCCACAATTTTACCATCATGATATCATACCCAAAATAGCTGTCCCACTCCGGTAAACTAACCATCAACACACGAACTCCTGTTCGTGACAACATACAAAACCCAAACATACCCGGATCCTATTCCCAACATCTAACTGTGCATAGTTTCGCACAAGTGTTGTCCATGACCGGGAACAAGGCTATTCGAATAGATTTATGACTCTACAGAGTTTGTGCAGCTTTACCTACATGATATGAATATCTCTCAATGTCGGCCAATGCACTCTTCCGTATGAGTGTGACTGAGATATCATAATGAGGCCGTTACAATGTCATGTCCCAACTATTAAACCACTCGAAGATACACATCATGGTAGACTGTTGGTCGCCTGAACCACAGTTACACCTCGTTGTGTAAGTAAGTCCTTGCGAAGCTTCCCGCAAACACAAGCGACCCTTAAGGGCAAGTAAGACGAAACTTATCATGCCCCCACTAGATTAACAATACAACAGTAACAGCAACACTTGTTAATCTAGTTGTGGTCTGATAGAACATATGAAAAATTAATAAGCCAAGCCTTCGCCATTAACCCAGCATGTGGTTGCACGTGTGACTTGGTTCAACACCACACAGACCGGCCCTTAATCACTCAGACGCGGCTATATGAATTCAGAACAACATCCCATCATTACCCTATCACCCGTCCGAGTCAAAAACATAAAACCCATGCTCAACATGTCCACAATAACGAAATCCAAGATCTGAACATAATCCTCAATTCCAACATAATTCAATTCAATCTCGGGCCGATGAACTAGCTCCATCGACCAATGTCGACTACGTCTATTAGCATGACTAAGCATTGTTCTACAAATTACCAAACACCCACATATAGTATATAACCTTAAGCATCAATGGTAATCTGGTAATCAACTTTCAAATGAACGGAATTTCAGCAAAGAGGATATAACTAAATCTACCCATTTGACATACAAGTATTTGAATTTAAAGCAATGCATAGAATACTTAAATTCAACATAATTGTTATATGAAACTAGTAGGAGAAATATGATCAAAGGGGGGATTGTTTGCCTTTTTTGATACCACTCTTAATTATCCTTAGATGGATCTCACAATACGTCGAAATCGTCAAAAACCTAATGAAAAGATGATATTGCAATAAACTCCAAATAAAGCCGAAAATAACAAATCATTCAAAATTATATAAAATTCACACAGTGGGTAGAGTATGATTTTAGGTGAATTTAGGTGAAATTTTTAGTTCTATTGGAGCTCATAAGAAATTTCTAGGAATTTGTCAAGGTTAGAGTCCTTAAAGTACAATTAATTTAATTATCGAATTTTTATGTAATAGAGACATGTTTCAAAGTTATCCCAAATTAAAGTACTGGAGAAATTAAAATTTAAAAAATTAATTTCACTTCATTTGGAGTTAATATGAATTACTTATGAATTTTTGAAGTTAATTCAATTTCTAGTGCAAAAACAATTCCTTTTAGACATTAATTTGACTTCCAAAAATTCTGGGACAGAACCATACTTAAAGCCTATTCCATTTAAAATTAAATTAAAAATTAAAACCAACAAAATTGGTTTCATTCAATTTGGAGTTAAATTGAATTAGTTATGAATTTTTCAAATTATTTGAATTTTTAGTGCAATTTTAATTCGTTTCAGAATTTCTAAATGAATTAAATACATTTCACACTCACTCTCAGATAGCCACAGGGAATAACAAGTGGGGCCCAGGGTGAGGGTTCGACCCAGTCAACTTTGACTCTGTCATGACCGAAAACGACGTCGAAGGTGTATTCACGGAATATGTCTTCTGTTTATGAAAACGTATACTCGGTCTAAGCATACAAGGAATACATTTTCCTTAAGAGAAAATGTACTTGTGAGCTTTACACGATCACTTAACCGGCCATACGGGCCCACATGTCATAGGCTCAGAGTCTTAATCGAATTTTCTAATCACGTTCTTTATCGGTGGGACCTACATGTCATATGTTCATTACAAAACTTGATTAACGCTAATGGTAGATCATTACCTAATTCTCCCGACGGTTAACTGGAGCTCCCGTGTGTGAGCAGCGTGGCCGTGCACAGCGGATCTTCGCTGCAGGGGGTCTCCGGGCTTGGTGTTGGCTTCACCGAGTGCGCAAGGTCCTCACAAGTTCACTGGTGGTGTCACGGAGTCCGATGATTGCCGAAGTTGAGCTCACGACGGCTGGTGGCAGAGCCGAAGGGCAGCGCATGTGGAGATGACGCTTCAGTCGTCGAGGAGCTTTGGGAAGGTGCGCATCGGGATCACCTCGTCTCCTAGAACGCGGCACATCCGATCTTGACATCGATCGGGGTTAGAGTCGACCGAAATGATAGGCAGCGGCAGGTCACCGTTGTCGGAGAAGAAGGGACCATACTCCCTCGATGAAGCACCACAATCCAATTAGACACGCCGGCAGACTCAGTGAAATGACATGATCACAAGGGTCAAGGTATCGGAGAGGATACTTCACCGTAGTGCGCACAAGCTTCGCGGCCATGGCCACCGGAGGCAAGAATGAAGAAGTGGCTCCCGATGATTTAGTAGATGACAAAGCTTCGGACTAGAAAAAATGGGCGCGGTGAGGTGAGTGGAGTCTGAGGGTGGGCTTGCAGGCTCTCGGGAGGCATCAACGCAGCGGCGTTCCCCTCGTCTACTTCCACGGCCGAAACAAAGAAAAAAGAGTAGAGAGGCCAAGAGAATGCGGGAGGGGACGAATGGATTGGCTTGGAACGATCGAAAGGTCTAGGCGACGAGTCAAGGGCGGTTGTGAGAGCATGAGGTGGCAAGGGTGAGCCTTGGTGGCGAGCGCGCGACGTGCCAGCGTCGTACGGAGGCATTGCGAGGTGGACGAAGCGGTGCTGACAAATTGGCCCCGCTGGTCAGTGGCTGAAGAAAAACCGGCACGAGCCAGATTCGGGTGTGTGCGAGCGATGGG
The DNA here is from genome assembly GCA_036346405.1 of Phyllostachys edulis. Taxonomy (NCBI): domain Eukaryota; kingdom Viridiplantae; phylum Streptophyta; class Magnoliopsida; order Poales; family Poaceae; genus Phyllostachys; species Phyllostachys edulis. Next base: position 50,173,243 of record CM070556.1, read on the forward strand.
GTTTGGTCCGATCAAGTCAAGTGGCCCAGGCTCGGCAACTACAGGTCAAGGTGGTTAGGGTTAGAACCGAGTTAGGGTTTTGATTTAGTTTTGACCGAAATACAAAATGTTTGACCGAGAGATTAAAAAGAGAAAATAAATGTTAAAAATTATGAATTTTTTTGTGAAAGTTCTCAGATTCAAATGCATCCTAGGAAAATTTGTTTTATGCACTGTTCATACTCAAGTTGTCAGAATTAAATTATTTTCAAATCGGCATTAGTGAAATGGTTTGGATTTTGGTGAGATCAAAATGACTTCTAAAAATTTGTGAAAAATTATATTAATTCATTTTAAATAATCTAGTATGTTAATAAATTACTTACAACCATTTTTAAACAAATATTTTTTTGGATTCATATAAAAGCTTGAATTCAAGTTAACAGTTTGAAATTTCGGGACAAACTGGTTAAAGGAGGTGCTCATTGTTAAAGTGAAGAGATCGAGTGATACAAGGAACAAGAGTTCTATGTGTTTTGTGCAGGTTGTGTGGTTTGGTATCAAAGGGAATTTTGGCCCAAGGTACATTGGTTGTTTCTAAAAGTTGCGGAGATTTGGGTGATAATGTATCACTAGGACCGTCTTGAGTCCTGGCGTGGAGCACAGATCGTTTTGTATGACCAAGTGTCGAGGGGGTACTGAAGAGATCTAGAGTGTGAAGCTTCATTAGAGCCATTGACCAACGAGTAAGACCGTGCATTCGGGTTGTGTCCATTGAGTGGCTCTGGTCAGGTCGGTACGAGTGGTGAGGCGTAATACATCAGTTGCATCAAGCTGCGGTGGTCTCATAAGTCCGAGAGGAAAGCGACTTGGGAATTACAGTCTCGCACTCACGAGCAATATCTGGAATTTATTCACAACAGGTACGTGGTAATGTTAGTAAGTTTTTTTTTGCTGTGATTATTCTTTGGCGTTGGCGTGGTTAGAATTCGGTCTGAATTACATTTAAGGGGTAGAATGTAATACTCCAAATTTAATTAAATGAGAAGAAATAAATTAGAGAGAAGGTCCAATTAACAAAGCAATTTAAAAGAGGATTAGAGGGGGATTACTGTAAAAGATAGACAACCTAGGCCGGGGCTTTTGGCCCACTTGATTTCGGCCCAGATGTGGGAAAGGGGGGTAGCCAGCCACAAACAAAAGGAGGAGGGGGAAACCCTAGTTGCTACAGTACCACCGTGCTACAGTACCACTGCCGTTACTGTAGCACACCCGCCCCTACCTACTGTCCCCAAGCCGTCCTCCCTCCCGGTGCTTGACGCCTCTGTTGCCGGTTTGTGAAGCAAGGCGAGGATCGTTGCGGGATTGCCGATCAAGAAGGAGAGAAGGAGAAGGGACTAGGAGAGGATCATCTTCGTCGAGGCTTGATCTTCGTCTTCCCACGGGTATTCAAGGGTAACGACGTGTTTTCCCCGCTGTTTGATGAGGAGTAGTTGCGAATTCGATTATTTGGGTTCGATCGTTTTGCTGTCAGTAGACGTTCGATTCTGTTCAGTACCTTGCGTGGTCAATTTTGGGTTCTTAGAGATATAATCCAAGATGTCCATCTCTAGAGATAGTTAGACAATGTTTTTAGCTTTCCGTGGCTGCCAAGAACACCTAATTCCGACATACGGATCAAAAGTTATGATAGTTTCAATCTTGTTGCCCAGAATTCTGACGAGATTGATCTATTAATTTGTCTTTTAATTTATGTTCATGTTAGAGACAAATTCAGGGTTTCCACCCAACTAGATTGTTTTATAAAATTTCATAACCTTTCCAAATTGTCAAAGAACGTCCTAATCAGAGTTGCATATCAAAAGTTATGCTATGTTCTTTACTGCTGTTCGTTTCGTTTGGGCAGAATCTGTCTTCTGAGTTCAACTGCCTGTTAGCATTTTATTTTGGCCGAATTGGGTTATCTCGCCAACTAGAATGTTGTATATATGTTCGTTAAGTTTCTTTAGGAACTGAGCTCACCTCGTTTCGAGTCCCAGGTCAATAGTTATGGTTATTTTCGTTCTGCTGTCTTGATTCGATTCCGTGGTTGTGTTGCCTGTTTTCAGATTAGGGATTATGGCTATTTTTTGGGTGTTCGGGAGGGTATTGTATAACATTAATGGTAGTGTCTTGTACTATGTTATTCTTATTTCGAGTACTTACTTGTGTAGCCGGAGAGACTTCGGGTTTAGGGACACCGTCTTTGCCTACTCACGCGCGTCGCATAAAGGCAAGTACTTTGTTCTTATAATTAGAAAATGTTGATTGCTCGATGTTGGTATTGTGTTTCTAAGATCCATGTTAATATTTAATGTTCAAGTTCCTTTCATATGTGTTACCTCCATGATTAGAGAGCATGTCTTTTCAATATTTATATTTCATTCCATGCATCCATTATTCATGTTTCATCCACGGGAGTGGATTAAAAAGACCCATCAATTCCAGTATGGGCACGTAAGACCCACCATTCCAATGTGGGCAGTTTGGGACACCCGTATGAAACGTTCTTTATACGGGACTTGGATCCCCGCATTTTGTTAAATGCGGGCTTAGGTGAACACCGACGGGTGTGTCACCAACTATACCGGTATATGCATGTGTGTAGTCCCTTCATTTCATCCAATTCATTGATTCCATTCATTGAAATATTCATTCTGTAATTTATTCATATTCTTCAATGAAGTTATCATGATCATGGTTGTAGTATGTATCATTTATTTACTGTACTTGCTGAGTCTCGGACTCGCTCTTACGTTGTTTGTTTATTTTAGGTGATCATTGAGGTTAGCTCTATTGGGAGGGAGTAGACACACACTACTCATTCACTTCACCTTAATCAAGTCCAGGATTACATTTTAGTTCTAGTTTTCATTCGTTAATGATGAACTGTAATAAATAAATCGAGATGGTGAATGATACTTATTACTTTGTCATGGTTGATTCAGTAGTACTTGTGATCCTTGATTTCCTTCGATATTTATATCGATTAGATTCAGACTATATTCATGACATGGTTCTTCCGAATGTTGATCTCTTTATGTCATTAGTTGAGATAGTGTTATAAATATTCCGCTTTATGGTTGTATGTTAGACTATTTAGGTGACATCTTGGCTTCCGAATAGCCAGGGTGTCACAGTTGGTATCAGAGCGGGCTGTAGGTCCGTGGTGAATGGATTAATTAAAATTTCCTAATGGTTAATCAACTTAAAATTTTGACACACTAGTGCACAGTAGGATGGGAGTGGGCAAAGCATTACATTTACGTTTCCACTATATCATATTGATGATTGCTAATATGAATTGAGTATGATTGCTCATTAATTTATTATATGACTATTATGTGTGGGGATAACCCATGTTGAGAGGTTGAGGTCGTGGTTGTGGCCCTGGGCTGTACTAGGTTACACTACCATTCACGGTATGAGAATAGGGAAGTGGTTACCTCAGATATCCTAGTATAGGTGTTGATAGTGAATATCCTTAGGAGAGTTGTTCTCTTCCTTGAAATTTGAAATTGGTCAACTCTTGTCTAGTTGTGGCTGATGAACTTCTCTTGGATTAGTAGTCCATTCCAGGTTGATGGGATTCTTTGAGGAATGTTCTTTGTGTTCCCATTGGTTTAAGTTGCCCTGTAAAGCAATCAATGTTTTCCCAACCGATGAGTTACTCTTGCGGCTGGTGAAATTGGTTGATTGTCAAGTTTGACCTTTATAATGGAGTTTTATCTTTCCCATTGGAAAACCATGACCCGCTTATTCGCGTGATGTTTTTGGTTAATGAAAGCTTCGTTTTGCAAGTCCTTTAGTACGTGGAGGTTTTGACTCAATGTATCTCTCTTGGGTATTTTGAGTGTTGAAGATTAATGGTTCTCTTTTATAAAAGAAGATGTTAAACCCTTTAGCGATGTTTTGTCTTGGTCAAGTGAGAGGTTATAATCAAAGCAATTAATGGATATGATATGGATTATCAGGTTGGGTCTGCAGTGTGTGCATAATCGATCTTAACTAGGATCCCTGGAAGGAAAGTTGATTAATTTGAAAGTGTCTTGTATTAGTTCTTGATGAGCTGTGATTAAGGGTATGGCTATACCTAATTGAAGTTAAAGGAGTTATTAAGAAGTGTGGAAATTTGACGAACTGGTTTGACCACTAAAATTGTTTAGTCTGCTAACATTGTTGGATTATTTGGTCTTAATGGAAGAAATTAACTGTGTGCAAAAGGAAAGTTGAGGAGACGCTGGATTTTTGCTTTAGTGGATATTAAACAGGGAATTATCTTTTCTATAGATACGTGGTGAACCTATATAGTTAGTAGGACTACATGTTTCTTACCATGATTAAATGTTGGATTTGCCTACAAAAGATTGAAGGGATAGATACTAGTGGATGTAGAATATTATGAGAAGAGTTCTGGATAGCTCTTCTATAAAGAATGATGTGAATAGTTGGTTGTAATTGTTCATGTGATTTGGCAAGGAAAGTAGGTAGCATATAGATTTCATGATAAGGCCGGTTGATAGCAACAAGGGTTGGAGTACAACCGTTGTGTGTTGACGTGTGGTGTTGAGCATCAATAAAGGTTGAACTCATGTGATTTAATAGATGGCTTACGCTGACATGGTTGTGAAATAGTCGGACGACAGCATGTTTACGACGAAAGGGTTTTTTTGGTATAACCTTTTAAATGGTGCAGTAGGTTCCCTCTAAAATAAAGTGGTTGTGTAGTGAGGTTGTAAGAATTTGGTATACTCTCAATCGAGGATGAGATGGTAAAGTAGTATGTACCTTTTGGTAAGCCTTTGGGACTTTATAAAGGAAGAGTTGGTGATAACGAATCTTGTTAAGAGTGAATTATCCTAGATGTTAGTAAGATATAGTCCGCAAGAGCTTCTGACTCGTTGGAGTGGTGATGATTCTTCTAGAGAGAAAGTAAGTTAACTGCCTTTCGAAATATCGATTAAAAGAAATATTTGGAGTTTTGCATTCGTGGTCTTTTGGGAAGTTCTATTTGGTTCTTAAGTGATTAATGTGAATTGGTTTAAAAGGCACTTCTTGTCTGGGATGGCAAGCAACGATGTAATCAAAGGAAAACTGCTTTATTTGTTAACGAAAAATCTATACCATAAGTATTTGAGGTTGGAGTTAAGAATTATAATCTGCAACTTTTCTGTTGTTACAGCTTAAGAGTTTCTTCAGTTTCAATAGCAATGTTTTATCATGATTTATGGAGGTTTGATATTCCTTCTTGTGGGACATGTGCCCTCAACTGTGGACTCGTATTTTGCTTTCCGAGATCATTGCTATTTGACTGTTTTTCTTGGTCTCATGCTCATTCTGAGGAGCAACGTTTTCTTGTGCGTTGGAACCTGTTTTTGGTTTGTTTCTTCCTTTTGAGAAAGGAATTAACCAACTTGTGTTGCCAAGTCTTATAAAGTGTAATATAGCGACTGGTTGTTGGTGGACAAGTATTTGGTAGTGGTGAGATTTTAGGAACCAACCTATTTGAAGTACAGAAGATAGTGAATTAGTTTTGACCTATAACACCTAGAGGGAGTTCTATTTAAAAGGAATGTTTGTCGATGAAATAAAATTGATTAGTGTTACAACTAGTGGAACCTATGGCAAATTATGGTCCAATAACCTTTGCCCATGTTGGGATTATCGAAAGTATGGACTCTTGATAAATGTATTAGAGTATCGCAATTGGATACTTAGTAATATTGTGTAGAAGAGTTATGATGGTGAAATTTAATAAGAGTAGCGGTATGGAGAAACCTAAGCGTTGTGCTAATTAATGAGATAGTAGGAATTGTTGAGATATTGTCAAGTATGATTCGGTCTCAGTGAGTAACCCTATAGGGGTTAGATTATCTCTAAGGATAACTTGGTCAAGTATTTATTTATTTATTGATGTTAGTGATTGAGTATATTTGAATCTTGGTCAATCAGTCAGAGTATTACGAATGGGTGTATTGTGGTTGTGTAACTGAATTGAATTGGTGCGGTTTAGAGGAAGTCTAAGATTGGTGAAATAAATCGCTTTGGGGCGGTTGCTTGTTTAGTGAAGAATGTTGATAATAATAACTGAGGTTATTATTGAGCTGTGTGGAATTTTAGTAAGCAAATTTGAGGATTTCCTATCAATTATACCCGAAATTCATGGTAGGAGACTTGGAGGTTGAATTTGGGCTTTGCATTTTTATGCTAGGACCTTGGAGACCCAATATTATGTGGAGAGGTAGATGAACAGAAGGGAATTTTGGATAGTGTGCTGATCTTTGATAGAATCCTTTGGATGCAGTAAATGAGTATGAATGTGGTGAATTTCAAGTCAATTATCCTTATAAGAATGAGATGATGTAGTTGTGGGTGAAAAATCTATATTGAGGTGTGTTGGGAATTATTTGTCAAAATAATTCCTTGGGTAGCGAAGTTGATCGAAGTATGTTATTGTGGATTGGAAGAGTCTCTCTACATAGGTCTCGGATACTAAAATATTATTTTGGTTTGTATTTGAGCTTTGTCTCTATGACAGATGCCAATTATAAATTGAGTTGATTCTTCTTAGTATGCGTGATTCTTTTTGGTTAAGACAAGGAAAGAAAATGGTTGTTTTGGGCATTCGAGTGATTTCGCCTTTGGCTTATGTGGTGTTCATTGGCAAACTGTCTACTTGGAAAGTGGAAGAGTTTCATGATGAATCTTTCGGTTTTTGGATTTAATTCTTTTAGTGGGGAGTTGGTAATGCGTGTTTGTGATGAGAATCCTTTATTTTTCAGTTGGGTTCTATTTTTTTTATAAAGAGTTTTTTAAAATGAGTTCTGTTGTGTGTCCCTGGTTAAAGGAGGTGCTCATTGTTAAAGTGAAGAGATCGAGTGATACAAGGAACAAGAGTTCTATGTGTTTTGTGCAGGTTGTGTGGTTTGGTATCAAAGGGAATTTTGGCCCAAGGTACATTGGTTGTTTCTGAAAGTTGCGGAGATTTGGGTGATAACGTATCACTAGGACCGTCTTGAGTCCTGGCGTGGAGCACAGATCGTTTTGTATGACCTAGTGTCGAGGGAGTACTGAAGAGATCTAGAGTGTGAAGCTTCATTAGAGCCGTTGACCACGAGTAGGACTGTGCATTCGGGTCGTGTCCATTGAGTGGCTCTAGTCAGGTCGGTACGAGTGGTGAGGCGTAATACATCAGTTGCATCAAGCTGCGGTGGTCTCATAAGTCCGAGAGGAAAGCGACTTGGGAATTACAGTCTCGCACTCGCGAGCAATATCTGGAATTTATTCACGACAGGTACGTGGTAATGTTAGTAAGTTTTTTTTTTTGCTGTGATTATTCTTTGGCGTTGAGCGTGGTTAGAATTCGTGGTCTAATTTCGCTTAAGGGGTAGAATGTAATACTCCAAATTTAATTAAATGAGAAGAAATAAATTATAGAAAAGGACCAATTAACAAAGCAATTTAAAAGAGGATTAGAGGGGGATTACTGTAAAAGGTAGACAACCTGGGCCGGAGCTTTTGGCCCACTTGATTTCGACCTAAAGGTGGGAAAGGGGGGCAGCCTGCCACAAACAAAAGGAGGAGGGGGAAACCCTAGTTTGCTACAGTACCACCGTGCTACAGTACCACTGCCATTACTGTAGCACGCCCGCCCCTCCCTGCTGTCCCCAAGCCGTCCTCCCTCTCGGTGCTTGACGCCCCTGCTGCCGTTTGTGAAGGAAGGCGAGGATCGTTGGGGGATTGCCGATCAAGAAGGAGAGAAGGAGAAGGGACTAGGAGAGGATCATCTTCTTCGAGGCTTGATCTTCATCTTCCCACGGGTATTCAAGGGTAACGACGTGTTTTCCCCGCTGTTTGATGAGGAGTAGTTGCGAATTCGATTATTTGGGTTCGATCGTTTTGCTGTCAGTAGACGTTTGATTCTGTCCAGTACCTTGCGTGGTCAATTTCGGGTTCTTAGAAATAAAGTTCAAGATGTCCATCGCTAGAGATAGTTAGACAATGTTTTTAGCTTTCCGTGGCTGCCAAGAACACCTAATTCTGACATACGGATCAAAAGTTATGATAGTTTCAATCTTGCTGCCCAGAATTCTGACGAGCTTGATCTATTAATTTGTCTTTTAATTTATGTTCATGTTAGAGACAAATTCAGAGTCTCCACCCAACTAGATTGTTTTATTAAATTTCATAACCTTTCCAGATTGTCAAAGAATGCCCTAATCAGAGTTGTATATCAAAAGTTATGCTATGTTCTTTACTGCTGATCGTTTCGTTTGGGCAGAATCTGTCTTCTAAGTTCAACTGCCTATTAGCATTTTATTTTGGCCGAATTGGGTTATCTCGCCAACTAGAATGTTGTAGATATGTTCGTTAAGTTTCTTTAGGAACTGGGCTCACCTCATTTCAAGTCCCAGGTCAATAGTTATGGTTATTTTCGTTCTGCTGTCCAGATTCGATTCCGTGGTTGTGTTGCCTATTTTCAGATTAGGGATTATGGCTATTTTTTTGGTGTTCGGGAGGGTATTGTAGAACGTTAATGGTAGTGTCTTGTACCATGTTATTCTTATTTCGAGTACTTACTTGTGTAGCCGGAGAGATTTCGGGTTTAGGGACACCGTCTTTGCCTACTCACGCGTCGCAACACGAAAGGCAAGTATTTTGTTCTTATAATTAGAAAATGTTGATTGCCTGATGTTGGTATTGTGTTTCTAAGATCCATGTTAATATTTAATGTTCAAGTTCCTTTCATATGTGTTACCTCTATGATTAGAGAGCATGTCTTTTCAATATTCATATTTCATTCCATGCATCCATTATTCATGTTTCATCCACGGGAGTGGATTTAAAAGACCCATCAATTCCAGTATGAGCACGTAAGACCCACCGTTCCAATGTGGGCAGTTTGGGACACCCGTATGAAACGTTCTTCATACGGGACTTGGATCCCCGCATTTTGTTAAATGCGGACTTAGGTGAACACCGACGGGTGTGTCACCACTATGCTTGATATATGCATGTGTGTAGTCCTTCATTTCATCCAATTCATTCATTCCATTCATTCAAATATTCGATTCGTAATTTATTCATATTCTTCAATGAAGTTGTCATGATCATGGTTGTAGTATGTATCATTTATTTATCTTACTTGCTTTGAGTCTCGGACTCACTCTTGCGTTGTTTGTTTATTTTAGGTGATCATTGAGGTTGGCTCTATTGGGAGGAGTAGACACACACTACTCATTCACTTCACCTTAATCAAGTCGAGATTACATTTTAGTTCTAGTTTTCATTTGTTAATGATGAACTGTAATAAATAAATTGAGATGGTGAATGATACTTATTACTTTGTCTGGTTGATTCAAGAGTACTTGTGATCCTTGATTTCCTTCGATATTTATATCGATTAGATTCGGACTATATTCATGACATGGTTCTTCCGAATGTTGATCTCTTTATGTCATTAGTTGAGATAGTGTTATAAATATTCCGCTTTATGGTTGTATGTTAGACTATTTAGGTGACATCTTGGCTTCCGAATAGCCAGGGTGTTACAAAAGGGCCCAACAATATTATAAATTTATAATTTACTATTATAAAAGAAGGACTTGGTGATGATGTTCAGTCTGTCATCTATCCTCTCTTGAGTTGGTGGATATTTTATGGATAAATATGTACACACATGTATAAGATACTTGAAATATGTTCTGTGGATAATTAGATTATCTGTGTTTGTGGTTTGTGATAAGATTCTATGTGACTTGTTGATTGGATGCAAATTATACGTGGAACTTTCATTTGGAGGGATAATTATTGTCACATCCCTAAGTTAATTAATGATAATTAGTATGCATCTCATCTGCTTGCATTTTGATTTTAAAGCATTTGCATCCTTTATTGCACTTGGAAAAATCATAATCAAAGATTAAACTATAACCTAAATCAACTCCCCAAAAGAAAATAGAAATAAAAACAAGTGATAATCTCTGGGAAATAATTTATCTAAATACTATAATATTTATAATGAATAAATATATTTTTTCCAAATTTTTAGAATTTCTTTCACCCTAGTAAAAATTCAGATACCTTTTCTAAACAGCCCTGCAGTTTTGATTTCAAAACTACAAATTTAAAAAATGAATAGTGATGTTTAAGAATTTATATGAGTACTAGGACATCCTAGGAACCTCCTGAATTATGTTAGGATTTTATTTGCTTTTTTATCTAGCCTGGTCAAAGTGGGAAGGTTTGAATTAAAACAGTCAAACCATTTGACCTATCGGGTCTGGCCAGTCCGAACATACCCGACCCGAGCCACTCATCGACTCACGCGCGTTTGGGCCACTGCCAACCGAGGCCCACCTGTCGGATCTATAATATCCCGATTATCATTTGTGAGAGCAATAAGATTAGAGATGGAATGTTTGTGTCATCACACGGAATTTCCATACTAACCTAAGGTTTGGGTTGGTCTTTCCATTCATGCCAAAGCTAGCGTAGTCTGAGGACCGAAGAGAACTAATGGAGGCTGAGAATGCCGAGACCGCCAAGTTGGGTTGGGCAGCATACTTTTTCCTTGTTGATTTTGCGCTTACCTCTCGAGATATTTTCATGGCTGGCCCATAGGAAGTGTTGCCTGATTCGGTCTAGGGCTCGGAGAATTGTCTTTGGGGTTTTGAAAGAAATGAGGAAATAAATTGGGATCGAGGTGAGTACTGATTTAACTAGGGTGGTCTGCCCAACTGGAGAGAGAAACCTCCTCTACCACCTTGCTAACCTCCCCCCCCCCAATTTGTCCATTAGGGTCTGGTAATGAACCCTACGAAGTATTCTGTGCATGTGTGGTAATTCAAGGTATTTAATCGGGAAAGTCAATCGGGTTGCCCAGAGGTCTTGGAGGACGGTGTCTACGTCAATGTGGTCATAGCTTATTGGGTGCACCGTGCTTTTTTGGACGTTGGTCTATAGTCCTAAAGCATTCCCAAAGCCCAGGAGTAGCTGGGTAGTTGTGAAGACTTTCACTTGCATTAGTGGATACGAAGATTGCCGCATCATCCGCGTATAAAGAGGATCTAAGCCTAGCGAATCGGTCTCACAGGCAGGCAAGGTATCCCAGATCTGTTGCCATATCGAGCAGGCATTGAATGGGGTCAATTTCCAAAATGAACAGTAAAGGGGAAAGTGGGTCTCCTTGCCACATTCCCCTTCCATGGTTGATTGTAGTTTCGGGGATGCCATTGAGTAGCAATTTGGAGGAGACGGAAGCTAGGAGAGCCGAAACCTAGTTTGTCCACCTGGGAGGGAAGCCCCTTCTATGGAGAAGGTCAAAAAGGTAGTCCCATCGAACCATGTCGAATGCCTTCGCAATATCCAGCTTGAGAAATAGCATTAGGGTTTTGGAACAATGAAGTCTTCTTATCAAGTTGCGAACATATAAGAAGTTGTCATGGATACTCCTTGATTTAACGAAAGCACTCAAAATTCAGGGGACGAGGTTGTTTAGGTGCGGTGCAATCCACAGAGCCAGTGTCTTCGAGATCAACTTCCCAAGGCCATGAATGAGGCTGATAGGTCTGTAATCATGCACCTTGTCTGCCCCCTCCTTTTTAGGATCAACAAAATGTTTGTAGAGTTACGGAGGTGCAGATGCAATGTGCAGAGGCTGTGGAAGCTATGGAAAATCGCCATGACATCTGCTTTGGTAATTGACCAGTAGACTTTGTAGAAGTTGAAGGTCAAACCTTCTAGACCTAGGGTTTTGTCCCTCGGCAATTGGTCCAGAGTGTTAAAAACTTTGGTTTTTTGTGAAAGTCCCCTCAAAGCTGTGCAAATCGAAAATAGTGAAGTTCAGGGCCTCCCAGTTTAGATCAGTGGTGCGGGGCTTGGGTAGGGACATCATAGCCTAGAAAAGCTATTGAATTATGGCATCTTTGTCTTTGCGCGAGGTCACCCAACCAAGATCCTTTTGAAGCCTTTGCATATGATTTTTACGTCTTTGGGAATTTACTTTGAGGTGGAAGAACTTAGTTTTGGTGTCACTCTCTCTAAGGTTGGTGATTCGAGAACTTTGCCTTTTTCATGGATCGCCCAATCAGTGCAAGCCCTAGAACTCTCTTCTTTAGGCCGACCCTTAGGCCACTTTCAAGTGGTGATAGTGCCTTGAGATCCAGGGCCGTGTTGAACCGAAGGATTAGCTCTAGTGCCATGTGACGCTGTAATTTTTCTCGAAGAAAGAGTGGTCTACTCCAGTATTTTAGTTTCAACCATGTGACTGCTAGCTTGTGGTTTTGGCGGTAGATTGGTTCTGTGTGGTCGTTGTTTGTGAGCCAAGCATTTTTGACCACCTCCTTGAAACTTGGTGTCTTTATCTAGAAATTTTTGAACTAAAAGGATTTTGGACGAGCTAGACCGATGCTGTTTGAGATTGATGAGGACAGCGCTTGGAGGACATGGTTTCCAAATAGGGTGTCCCAACCTTCATTACAGAAGACCCTGTCTAGTCTGACCAGTGTTGGGTTCTGGAGCCCGTTGCTGCACGTGAACTTTTTGTTCTAGAGGTGAACCTCTTTTAGTTCAGAGGTGTTAAGGGTGGCGTGGATTTGGCCCATACGTCTCCGATTGATGTTTGAATTGTTTTTGTCAGCAGCAGGGTGGATGAGGTTGAAGTCACCCAAGACCAATCAATTAGTGTTAGGGGGAGGTTTTAGCGAACTAATTTCTTGAAGGAAGGAAGGCTTGTCGCTACCCCGGAAGGGACTGTATACTATGGTGAGTCGAAAGGCCATGTTGCAATATTTTAAAGTGATGGTTTTAGACAAGTTGAAAACTGACTTATGCACATCTACTACATCAACACAATCATCTTCCACAATAGTAGGATTCCGCCCCGCATGCCGACAGCTGGTTTTTGGGCGAAGCTGCGTAGGTTGTAGCCCCTTGGGTAGCAGGCTATGCTTTGGTCGACATTGCTAAGTTTGGTTTCCTGTAGGTAGGAGAGATGGCATGTTGTTGATGTAAGGGTCTCGTGGACCATCGTTTTGTAGCTAGGGTGTTGAGGCCTCGCACGTTCCAGCAGATAATGTTGATGTTTGGTTCGGTCATCTGTTTTTTGTGTGGCCACATACTCGCTAGCGTGGTTCGGTAGGGAAGTAGGGATTGGGGCTCGACCGAGGGTGGTGGCATGGTGATGCTCTTGTTGCAATGCCATTGGGGGTGGGGGCGGGAAGAATCTTCAAAGGAGCATGACTGAGTGAAGTCCAAGACAACTAACTTGAGTAGTTTGAGTAAGACCTAACAGACAACCAACAGTAAGAAAGTTGCACAAAAGAAGCGCGACGACATAAAGGCAAAAGCGGTCTTGTTGGTATGCATGATCATGGTGAGCAGGTCGTCATCCGTGTCGTCATTGAGTCCTTGGCTACTAGTCCACCGCCACTAAGGCGTCGGTTCTAGCTAGAGTAGTGGGGGAAGGCAAAGGTGTTGTGTCCTTCGGGTAGCCCACGGTGTCGGTCCTATGGAGGTCCAGTGTGCAATTGCCTCTGAGCTCAATGAGGGCATCGTCAACGAGCGGTGTGAGCTGACAGTCCGTCTTAAGCAGTTGGGAGAGAGCGATTGATGCGGATCAAACCTCTAGATGAGATTAAATCCGTAGGTTGTCCAATCTTTCACGGTGGTAATTCCTGATCAGATATGTGGAGCACGAATTATAGGATGTAACTCGCACTTTCACAGCTTGCGTTACTACGGTCTGAATGGCTCTGATACCAACTTTTGTGAGACCCCGACGTTTATTAAGCTCATAATACTTAGTCATCCAATTGACCCTAGTATTATCAACCAAATAAACCCAGTCTCGAGAGATGTATACTTCCCAGAATGCAGTATACATACCTCACAACAAAAGAATGTATCAATTCCATGCCACACATAGTACATAAGCAACAAACCAGAAGTTAATATTAATAAGGATAGGTTATTACAAAAGAGGGGCCTTCTGGCCGAATAACAACAAACTACAAAGATACACAGCGGAAGCAAAAGTGCCATAAAGATGGCCCAAAATAAGAGCCAACCAGTGTGCCTTTAGCCCACAAGGCAATCGACCAGGACCGCCAAGCTAGTCGCTCTCCCAACCACAAGACTCACAAAAGTAAAGCCCTTTGGGCTCTACCTCCTCTGCAACAAAGTTGTTAAGCAAAGCAAATGAGTACAATAAATTGTTTATTGTACTCGCAAGACTGACGTGTAAGATAACAGAGCTATAATTTAGCTATATGCAAGCTTTATTTAAGTGGATGAGGCTTTGGACTCATTTAAGCACAAAGCAAGTTTTCATTTGCAATAATATAGTAGATTGAAAGCAATTTGATAAAGCATTTTTAATTGTTGAAATAACGACGAGATAAATAACATGGTAACAACAACAAGAACAACACGAAGTGACCAACCCAAGTCACCACAACAATAGCATGAACTCCCCGTTCATACCAACCATGTCAAGTTTTAATTAAAGGTTGTAGTCTAGTCTTGAACGACCTTACCAAGCATGTCCATAACCTAGGACGAGGCTATTCGAATAGTTTTATCCCTGCAGGTGTACCACTGTACCCACACGTCCGACCGCCTTTTCTTTAAGCACACTACCTTAGGTGTGCTTGCACGCTAAGTCCTACGAGACATTTCCAATGGACAATGCTAATTCGAGTCGCACAACCCACGGGAGAAGGAGACATCACACAACCTTCCGGAAGCTAATGCTCCCTCCCACATCACACACACATTTTATCTTTAAAACACACCAACCGAGCGACCCCAATTAACACCGCCCAAAGTACTTAGTCAAGAGGGTTCCATCGCCCTCGTGTGGTTAGTACGCAAAATCGCTGGCTTAGTGACCCAAGTACTCGGTCCTTAGGGACCTGCATACCACCACATCCAAAAACCACGCCATCCATCCAATATGCCCAAGTCTAAATCAATCTTTTATTTTCAGTTTTGATTTTACAAATTAATCAAAGCACAAGTGCTGGACATATAGGAGTAATAGTCAGTTTTGAGTGATCAAGACCATCGACTAAGTCGATGATCGCCCATTCTATCGTTACTAAGCATGTCTAAGCAATTTAAATCGAAACTACTAAGTGATAAGAGCTCATCCAACGAGCTCCCACCACAGCAAATAACCTAGGCTCATGGTAGTAGAGGATGAACAATTCCTACAGATTATGCAACTATAGGCTTGCTAGCGACATTTAACACAAAGTAGCATGCATACATAGAAGTAAAACGATATATTAAGCTTTAAAGTAATGGGACAATGATGGAAATGATCAAACTGCTTGCCTTGCTGTTGCTGGTCAATTTGTTGCGGAGGGTCACTCTCGGGATCACCACAAATGTCGGCCCTAACGGAAAAGCGAGAAAGAACCGATAAAACGATTTAAACACAACAAAGACAGCACAACAAACGAACTCCAAATTCTCTGAATTTTCTACAGTAGCAAGAGGGTGATTTTAGGAATTTTGCAACAAGAACCAATTGATTTGGATTCTCAATGCAAAAGTTATGAGCAAAACAATTCTGCTCAGCCCTAAAATACCAAACTGCACTATTCACTAATTTAATTATGAGGCAACATTTTCTAGAACAGAAGTGAAGCTGAAATTTTTACTGTAAAACCAGCACCTCATGAGATGAATAACACAATTGAGTTCACCTCATTTGGAGCTATATTGCACTTTCTATAATCTTTCAAAAACAAGAACTTGAACAAAATTATAATGCACAAGTCCTCATTTTCCTAACAGCAACATGCTCAAAACTAATTTTCACAGTGAGTTCATTAATAGAGGAAACCAACAAAGTTGGTCTCACCCAAAAATAATCTATAGAGCATTAGTTATGTATTTTACAAGTTAAGCATTAATTTGAGTGTATATTTGAAGTGAGTTTTAAAATCTAATGGCAAAACTGTGCTCTGGAGCTGAACTCAACTTACAATCATTTTTGGATTAAAGTCAAGTTCAAGACAGAGCTAACACAATTTGAATGACCTCATTTGGAATTAAAATGAAAAAGATACGAAATTCTAAAGTTTATACCTTATTTCAGTTCATAATTAAGAATGTATTGGAATTTCTAAAACCCATAAGGACATGGGAGGTCATGAGACACAGATCACAGATCTAACGGCTCAGACCTCCCAGTGAACTCTTGCGACACGCGCTCGGGAGGTCCAGAGGTCTGGACCTCCTAGCAACGCACATGCGCGAGGTGAGGGGAGGTCGGGCCGAGATGCGAAATCCAACGGACCACAACATGGAAAGGAGGTCCTAATGACCAGATCTAAAGGGGAGGTCCTCAACGGTTGGGATGTCCTCGAGGAGGTCCCAGCGAGAGGTCCTCAACGTCCTGAGACCTCCGGGGAGGTCCGGACGCCAAGATTGCGCAAGGAGAGGTCTTGGGCGCTCCAGATCTCCTCGGAGGAGGTCATGGATGTCCCGAGCTCGCGATAAAAATTAGCGCCGCAGCGCACGCATCTTGGACAAGAGATTAAATCTTGGCTGGACATCAAGGAGGTCCGCGTGCGGGAGGCCTTAAATGCGCAACACGGGAGGCTTAAATGCAGCTAAGACATGCCCATGATTTCAATGATTTGAGCACATGATTAGTGCATTAACTCGGCGGATCTTTGTCCTAAAACGGCAATAGCGCCGCAGTTCTTGTCCGACAAGATCTGAGCTCAAAGAAGTGGTTATTGCCGGCGATGCGGACCTCACCGGCGACAACCAAAGACATCCCCGTGTGCGCAATAGTGTTGCGCACACCATGGGCTCTCTCGACGGCGACGGCGACCTTAATCGCCAATGGCCGGAGAGGACAGAGATGACCAGACGGCCAAAAGACAAAATGCAAAAAGGAAGCTCAGCGACATTCAGCGTGTGCTCAACAAAAAGCTCCGCGACATCATTCAGCGGTGCCCGCAACTAAGGGACTAACAGGGGAGTACTGGAGGTCCTTAAGATGCCGGGAGGTTGAGGATGGTGATGGCCCGAGTTGGAGAAGATGGGGTTGCTCCACGGCCAAAGCTCTGCTCCAAGCTCCTCTTTGTCCACCTCTGTAAATGCCCAAACCAAAGCGAAGTTAGGTCTTGGTCCCAGAGGGATGGTACAAATGGAGCTCAGAGAAAAGGAGGAAAACTCAGGACCCTTGTCCACCGAGGAGCTCCAAGCTCCAAAGAATGGCGGCCAAGAATGGAGGTCATGGAAGAGCAAAGCTTAGAAGGCACCGGTGCAAGCTAGAACTTGAAAGAGTGCCAAAGAAGCTACGGAGGAACCCAATGGGGCTTTATACTTGGGCACAGGAGGTCATGGACCACCGGCTAAGCTCATGGTGAGCTTGGCCCATGGCACGGTCTAGGACATTGGACAAGATGTAAAGTTGACAGGTGACAACTGTCTTGACGAGAGGCGGAAGGTGACTTGCATTTAATGCGGTCAAGAAAGAGTTGTTAAAGGTACGATGGCTCTGGCGCATTAATGCATCGCTTTCGAAGCATGCATGCGCGACCAAGGAAGGAGAAGAATAGGGAGGTCTTGATGACCGTTGGATAAGCCTTGGGAGAGGTCTGGCCCTCCGATGGTATTTTTGAACCGTTACGCTCAAAGGACTGGGAGGAGGTCCCACCACACGATCAAGGATGGGGAGGTCATGGCCTCACGATCTCCTTAATGCGTATCAAGACGTGGGAAAATGAGACAGAGGTCCAAAGCGTTGGATCTCCATCCAGCAGTCTTGGACCTCTGTGAGGTCTTAACCGCACATGAACATAAGAACACGAGGGGAGGTCATGGCCTTTGGATTTAAATCCAAGGGCTACGACCTCACGTCTTGTGAGGAGGTTTGATGCGCATAAGACAAAGGAGGAGGTCGTGACCGTAGATTTTAATCTAACGGTGCACGACAAAAGATGGGGGAGGTTGTGAGTGCTTGATAGCACGGGGAGGTCATGAGCTGTTGGATTTGATCCAATGGCTATGACCTTGGTTAGGTGGGAGGTTTGCTTAGTTTACAGTGAGGGAGGTCGGGGCCATGGATCTTGGATCCAAGGGCTATGACCTCACGTGAAATGGGAGGACTGTTGAGTATGTTGAGGAGGAGGTCGTGGCTGTTGGATTTGATCCAACGGCTGCGACCTGATCAAGGTGGAGATGAGGTCTGCTGAGGTGCAGACATGGTTGGGCTGGACCAGCTTTGAATATGGCTAGCCCAAGGAACAGTGTAGGCTTTTAAATTTAGTTTTTAACAGCTGAAACTTAGCAGAATTATTTGAGATAGCAAATGAACTCCAAATTTGATGAAATTTTAACTGGAGCTTGCTGACAATGAGATTAACCTTGCATAAAATTTCCAGAGGTTATTATGCAATGCATTTTTCTCAGGAAATTCGTTAAGGTTGTTTAAAGGATTGTTTTACCTCCAAAATTTATCAAACTAGTTTTACAACTTGTGATATTTTTTCAGAGGGGTCCCACATCGGTTTTAGGACCAAGGAAAATACTTTCCAATTGTTGGGCACAAGATTTAAGATAATTGGAAGAGGAATTTGACTTTTGGTCAACAAGAGCTTGGTGTTTTTAGATTACACAACTCTTGGACAAGAATCACACGAATGATTAGGGGTTTTCAAGTTGTGAGAAAAAGTTTTAATTTCTACACATATAATTATACTTGAATAACCCAAATTATACAGTTGGGATGTTACAAAATCTCCACCCCTTACAGAAATCTCGTCCCGAGATTTGGCTCACTCGTAAAGAAAGATGGATAGTCCCGCACGCAGGCGATCTTCTCTTTCCCAAGTAGCCTCATCCTCGTAATGGTTTGACCACTTGAACTTTAAGGAACTTGATGGTCTTATTCCTTGTCCTTCGTTCAGACTCTCGAGCACGTGAGCAGGGTGCTCGCGATAGGTCAAATCGGGTTGGACATCGAGAGTTTCCAACGGGCTTCCTCGGTTGGAACACGGAGGCACTTCTTAAGCCGGGACACATGGAAAACATCATGTACCCCTCAAGAGCAGTAGCAACTCCAACTTATAGGCAACAGCTCCTTCTTCTCGATAACGGTAGGGACCGACATATCGAGGAGCTAACTTGCCCTTGGCCAAACGTTGATGGCCCTTCAAAGGAGAGACTTTGAGATAAACAAAGTCATTAGGCTCAAAACGTAACTCACGCCGACGGCGGTCCGCATAGCTCTTTTGCCGAGATTGAGCTGCGGCGCAACGCCACGAATAAGCTAGACTTGGCGCCGGCCTCATTAATTGAGTCCGGCCAAAGAGAGGTCTCTCACCGGTCTCGACCAGTTCAACGGGTTCTACACTTTCTCCGCATAAGGCCTCAAATGGTGCCATGCCGAGGCGGCTGAAAGCTGTTGTTATAAGAAAACTCGGCGAATGGCAAGCATTTCTCCCAATGCTTCCCATGTGAAAGGACACAAGCACGAAGCATGTCTTCCAAAACTTGGTTGACCCTCTCGGTCTGACCATCAGTTTGGGGGTGAAATGCCGTGCTGAAAGCAAGACGAGTGCCCATAGCCTCTTGCAAGCTATGCCAAAAACGAGACGTGAAAAGGGATCCACGATCCGACACGATCGTCTTCGGCACACCGTGCAAACTCACGATGCGGGCGATGTAGAGCTCCGCCAAAAGACCTACCCGAAGTTCAGTCATGACGGGAAGGAAATGTGCCACCTTAGTCAATCGATCGATGACGACCCAAATGGCATCATTCTTCTTCGGGGATGTGGGTAGACCGGTGATGAAGTCCATTCCGATCGAATCCCACTTCCACTCAGGAATTGGCAAAGGTCAAGCGCCCGGCGGAGACGCCGATGCTCGGCCTTGACTGCGGCGACACACGCCGACTCGACAACGAACCGTGATCTCCTCTTCATTGGGTCCACCAAAATCTCTGGCGGAGATCTTGATACATCTTTGTGGCCCCGGGATGAATGGATAAAGGCGAATCATGGGCTTCGCGGAGGATTAAATTCCGCAACTCCATGTCCTTTGGAACCACAAGGCGTTGCCCGAACCTCACGACGCCATGCTCATCCTCAGAGAAGCACTTGGTCGTTCCGTTCTTGACATTTGCCTTAATGTGGCTCACTCCAACATCCGACTGCTGAGCGGACTTGATCCGATCCACCAAGGTTGGTTGCACAACCAAGGCAGCGAGAGAACCACGCTCAACTAAACCCAAGTTGAGACGCTGAAACTCTTCCGTAAGAGCGGGTGAAGCTCCTGGACAACAAGGCATGGCAATGCGCTGCGACTAAAGCGCATCGGCAGCGACATTAGCCTTGCCCGGATGGTAGTGTATACCCATGTCATAATCCTTGATC
The DNA here is from genome assembly GCA_036346405.1 of Phyllostachys edulis. Lineage (NCBI taxonomy): Eukaryota > Viridiplantae > Streptophyta > Magnoliopsida > Poales > Poaceae > Phyllostachys > Phyllostachys edulis. The sequence continues at coordinate 50,193,666 of CM070556.1, forward strand.
AACTCCAACCATCTCCTTTGCCCGAGGTTCAGTTTGGGTGAACAAATACTTAAGGCTCTTGTGATCCGAATACACTTCACAACGACACGATTAGGTAATGTCGCCAAATCTTAAGTGCATGAATCACAGAAGCCAACTCCAAGTCATGAGTAGGGTAGTTGAGTTCATGAGGTCTCAATTGCCTTGATGCATAGGCCACTACCTTGCCTTCTTGCATAAGGACACAACCGAGGCCTCGACGAGAAGCATCGCAAAAGATATCGAAGCTTCGATGGATATCGGGAAGAACAAGAACGGGAGCGGTGGTCAAACGCTTTTTGAGTATTTGGAAACTTTCCTCACACCCAGCGGACCACACGAACTTCTTGTCCTTCTTGAGCAACTCCGTCATCGGCTTCGCGATCTTGGAGAAGTTCTCGATAAAGCGACGATAATATCCCGCTAAACCGAGAAAACTCCGCACATCGGTGACCGAAGCAGGTTGACTCCATGAAAGAACATCGCTGACCTTGCTAGGATCAACGGCTACGCCTCCTGCTGAAAGAATATGGCCTAAGAAGGCCACTTCCTTCAACCAGAATGCGCACTTGCTGAACTTCGCGTACAGCTGGTGCTCACGTAGCTTGCCTAACACAAGCTCCAGATGCTCGGCATGTTCCTCATCGTTCTTGGAGTAGATAAGGATATCATCGATGAAGACCACGACAAACTTATCCAAATACTCCATGAATACCGAATTCATGAGATTCATGAACAAGGCAGGAGCATTGGTTAAGCCGAATGACATGACGGTGTACTCGTACAAGCCGTAGCGAGTAGAGAACGCTGTCTTTGGAATATCCTCAGGTCGAATCTGAACTCGATGATATCCCACTCTCAAATCAATCTTGGAGAAAACTCGAGCTCCAGTCAATTGATCGAAGAGATCGTCAATGCGGGGCAATGGATACTTGTTCTTTACCGTCACTTCATTAAGTGGGCGGTAATCGACGCACATGCGCAAAGTACCATCCTTCTTCTTTACGAAGATTGCTGGACAACCCCAAGGAGATGAGCTAGGGCGAATGAAACCCTTCTCTTGCAGCTCACTTAACTGCTTCTTCAATTCCACCAACTCGTTCGGTGGCATCCGATAAGGCCTCTTTGAGATAGGGGCGGTACCAGGAGCCAACTCAATGACAAACTCGAGGTCTCGAACGGGTGGCATTCCCGGAAGATCTGCGGGAAAGACATCAACAAAGTCACAAACTGTTGGGACTTCGCTAATATCTAAAGCGGGCTTCGCTTCAAGCGCGAAGAGATGAGGGCCTAGCACCCTTGAAAAAAACGAACCTCGCCACCGGAGGGGCTAGACAGAGAGACGAGCTTCTGGCACAATCGATTTGTCCCATGTCCGAGACAACCAATCCATGCCAAGAATCACATCAAGACTCGCTGAATGGAGAAGGATAAGGTTAAGCTAAGAACCCTACGCCTTCGATCTCGATAGGAACATCCCTACACTCAGATTCACTCTCAACTCCGAACCAGAGAGCGAATGAGAAGCGGGATCGACAATGGAGAGAAAAGAAGCTCTCCGACAAGAAAGAAAAGACTCGTAAACAAAGGAATGAGATGCTTCAATCAAACAAAAACGAGAGCGAGGTGAGAGTTAACGAAAGTGTACCTAGCACGACGTCGGGTGCCTCTGAGCCTCCTCAAATGTGGCGTTGACGCGACCACTACCCACGCCTTGGGTAGCCGGACGATCTTCGGTCCCGAGATGCACCACCTCGCCCGCGTCCTCCATTAGGACGAGGGTCGCTCGTCTTCTTAGGGCATTGGTTCGCATAATGCCCCTTCGATTGCATGAGAAGCATGTGACCCGGCGGCCGGGTTGCGGGCCGCTCTCACTGACTTCGCAGTGCACGTGATCGAGACACGACTGCGATGGACGAGAACGAGGCGGGTGACCTCGGGGCGCCAAGAATGAGATCGGTACTTCGAGACCGCCGGCGGGGACAGAGGAATCGCCTCGATGACTTATGGGCCTCCACTTGCGCTATGGAGTCCATAAGCTCTCGAGCCGCATGCTCACGACGATGGCCTTGTCGACCAAGGTCTGAAAATTAGGAAGTCGACAATGGATAGCTTGTCCTTGACTCCTCGGACAAGCCACGCTGAACTTGGCACCTTAGCCATATCGGTGGTACGCCCTCGGGAGCATAACGAGCTAGATGGTTGAACTCGTAGACATACTCCATGATCGAAGCTACGCCTTGCTTGAGCGCAAGAAACTCCCGCTTCTTGATCTCCATCAAGCCGGCAGGATGTGAGCCCGACGGAAGGCAAGACTGAAACTCCTCCCAAGAAACGGTGTGGTGCGGGCTGCATGGCGAGAAAGCTCTCCCACCATGACAACGCTGCACCCTCCGGTGGTGCGATCGCGAACAGCGCCTTCTCGTGCTCCTAGCATCGCGCGATGCGGCTTACGCCCACAAGACGGCCAATCGTCTGCATCCAAAGGGTCCTCGACGGGAAAAGGTAGGAGGTCGAGTACGAAGAAACTCCGCGAGTCCTCCACGCGGCCGATGGGCGTTCCTTGCCTAGATCTCAAGCTCCGGTAAGTGCGGTGGTGTTGCGCGATGACGCCCGAGAGAACCTCTCTGTCATCCGCGCGGTTGCGCCGATCGAAGAAGAACCTCGGCCATGGTCGGAGGAGGAGGAAGCTCCTCGTCGGGACCAGTGCTTAGCCTTGGCCGCTACGAAAAGGCCCGCCATCTGTTACAATGAAATTTGGTTAGCAACTAAACCCGAAAACAAAGCCTTAAGGAAAGCAAAGCCAACGACCAGGGGAATGGAATATCACCCTAAACGAAAGCCAAAACAACGGGTAATTATACTTTAAAAGCTTCTAATAGACTCCAAAACAGCCAAGAAACACCAAAAGCAAGGCTCAACTTCTCAACTCAACTAACCCGTATTGAATGAACGAGTAATTGATCGAGAAGATTAAAAATCAGATTGTAAGATGAGATCTAAAACTATTAGAGAGCAAGGTTAATGCAGCGAAATAAGTGTTAGATACTTAGCTAACTAGTATCACGTCTTACCCTTTTATTCCCACAAATTTTTGTTGATTTAACCTCTCATTTTCTACCTTAATTCCTGACTTGTGCTTGCTGCCCTGAAATACTTGTTGGCTGTCCAGAAATCCCAGATTTGCATCTCGGCTCTAAACACTTTTACTCTTCACCAAAAGACAGCCAAGACTTCAAATTTAGAACTCTCATAAGTTCCCCAAAACCCAATTAATCGATAACAACTATTGTGTGGAAGGAAGAGAGGAAAACAATTTTAAAACTCAAATTAGAGTGAGATGAGAAGAGAAAGCTAAGATAGATAAGGAGTAAAAGTAGAGAATTACTTAAGCTTTCAAAACTCCTTTGATACTTTGAAATTAGATTTTCAAAATATCCTAAAGGCGACCAAGCTTATGCGTTACTACGGTCGAATGGCTCGATACCAACTTTTGTGAGACCCCGACGCTTATTAAGCTCATAATACTTAGTCATCCAATTGACCCTAGTATTATCAACCAAATAAACCAGTCTCGAGAGATGTATACTTCCTGAATGCAAGATACATACCTCACAACAAAAGAATGTATCAATTCCATGCCACACATAGTACATAAGCAACAAACCGAAGTTAATATTAATAAGGATAGGTTATTACAAAAGAGGGCCTTCGGCGAATAACAACAAACTACAAAGATACACAATGAAGCAAAAGTGCCATAAAGATGGCCCAAAATAAGAGCCAACCAAGGTGCCTTTAGCCCACAAGGCAATCGACCGACCGCCAAGCTAGTCGCTCTCCCAACCATCAAGACTCACAAAAGTAAAGCCCTTTGGGCTCTACCTCCTCTGCAACAAAGTTGTTAAGAAGCAAATGAGTACAATAAATTGTTTATTGTACTCGCAAGACCGACGTAAGATAACAGAACTATAATTTAGCTATATGCAAGCTTTATTTAAGTGGATGAGGCTTTGGACTCATTTAAGCACAAAGCAAGTTTTCATTTGTAATAATATAGTAGATTGAAAGCAATTTGATAAAGCATTTTTAATTGTTGAAATAACGACGAGATAAATAACATGGTAACAACAACAAGAACAACTCGAAGTGACCAACCCAAGTCACCACAACAATAGCATGAACTCCCGCTCATACCAACCATGTCAAGTTTTAATTAAAGGTTGTAGTCTAGTCTTGAACGACCTTACCAAGCATGTCCATAACCTAGGGACGAGGCTATTCAATAGTTTTATCCTGCAGGTGTACCACTGCACCCACGTCGCCGACCGCCTTTCCTTTAAGCACACTACCTTAGGTGTGCTTGGCACGGCTAAGTCCTACGAGACATTTCCAATGGACAATGCTAATTCGAGTCGCACAACCCACGGGAGAAGGAGACATCACACAACCTTCCCGAAGCTAATGCTCCCTCCCACATCACACACACATTTTATCTTTAAAAACACACCAACCGAAAGCGACCCCAATTAACACCGCCCAAAGTACTTAGTCAAGAGGGTTCATATCGCGCCTCGTGTGGTTAGTACGCAAAATAAACAACTTAGTGACCCAAGTACTCGGTCCTTAGGGACCCCTGCATACCACCACATCCAAAACCACGCCATCCATCCAATATGCCCAAGTCTAAATCAATCTTTTATTTTCAGTTTTTGATTTTACAAATTAATCAAAGCACAAGTGCTGGACATATAGGAGTAATAGTCAGTTTTGAGTGATCAAGACCATCGACTAAGTCGATGATCGCCCATTTCTATCGTTACTAAGCATGTCTAAGCAATTTAAATCGAAACTACTAAGTGATAAGAGCTCATCCAACGAGCTCCCACCACAGCAAATAACCTAGGCTCATGGTAGTAGAGGATGAACAATTCCTACAGATTATGCAACTATAGGCTTGCTAGAGACATTTAACACAAAGTAGCATGCATACATAGAAGTAAAACGATATATTAAGCTTTAAAGTAATGGGACAATGATGGAAATGATCAAACTGCTTGCCTTGCTGTTGCTGGTCAATTTGTTGCGGAGGGTCACTCTCGGGATCACCACAAATGTCGGCTTCAACGGAAAAGCGAGAAAGAACCGATAAGAACGATTTAAACACAACAAAGACAGCACAACAAACGAACTCCAAATTCTCTGAATTTTCTACAGTAGCAAGAGGGTGATTTTAGGAATTTTGCAACAAGAACCAATTGATTTGGATTCTCAATGCAAAAGTTATGAGCAAAACAATTCTGCTCAGCCCCTAAAATACCAAACTGCACTATTCACTAATTTAATTATGAGGCAACATTTTCTAGAACAGAAGTGAAGCTGAAATTTTTACTGTAAAACCAGCACCTCATGAGATGAATAACACAATTGAGTTCACCTCATTTGGAGCTATATTGCACTTTCTATAATCTTTCAAAAACAAGAACTTGAACAAAATTATAATGCACAAGTCCTCATTTTCCTAATAGCAACATGCTCAAAACTAATTTTCACAGTGAGTTCATTAATAGAGGAAACCAACAAAGTTGGTCTCACCCAAAAATAATCTATAGAGCATTAGTTATGTATTTTACAAGTTAAGCATTAATTTGAGTGTATATTTGAAGTGAGTTTTAAAATCTAATGGCAAAACTGTGCTCTGGAGCTGAACTCAACTTACAATCATTTTTGGATTAAAGTCAAGTTCAAGACAGAGCTAACACAATTCGAATGACCTCATTTGGAATTAAAATGAAAAAGATACGAAATTCTAAAGTTTATACCTTATTTCAGTTCATAATTAAGAATGTACTGGAATTTCTAAAACCCATAAGGACATGGGAGGTCATGAGCCACAGATCACAGATCTAACGGCTCAGACCTCCCAGGTGAACAACGACACGCCGGGAGGTCCAGAGGTCCTGGACCTCCTAGCAACGCACATGCGCGAGGTGAGGGGAGGTCGGGGCCGTAGATGCGAAATCCAACGGACCACAACATGGAAAGGAGGTCCGGAACGGACCAGATCTAAAGGGGGAGGTCCTCAACGGTTGGGATGTCCTCGAGGAGGTCCCAGCGGAGGTCCTCAACGTCACAGACCTCCAGGGAGGTCTGGACGGCCAAGATTGCGCAAGGAGAGGTCTTGGACGCTCCAGATCTCCTCGGAGGAGGTCATGGATGTCCGAGAGCTCGCGATCAAAATTAGCGCACGCGCACGCGCTTGGACAAGAGATTAAATGCGCGCTGGACATCAAGGAGGTCCGCGTGCGGGAGGCCTTAAATGCGCAACACGGGAGGATTAAATGCAGCTAAGACATGCCCATGATTTCAATGATTTGAGCACATGATTAGTGCATTAACTCGGCGGATCTTTGTCCGAAAAACGGCAATAGCGCCGCAGTTCTTGTCCGACAAGATCTGAGCTCAAAGAAGTGGTTATTGCCGGCGATGCGGACTCTCATGGCGACAACCAAAGACATCCCCTGTGCGCAATAGTGTTGCGCACACCATGGGCTCACTCGACGGCGGCGACGACCTTAATCGCGGCGAGCCGAGAGGACAGAGATGACCAGACGGCCAAAAGACAAAATGCAAAAAGGAAGCTCGCGCGACATTCAGCGTGTGCTCAACAAAGCTCCGCGACATCATTCAGCGGGTGCCAAAGAACTAAGGGACTAACAGGGGAGTACCGGAGGTCCTTAAGATGCCGGGAGGTTGAGGATGGTGATGGCCCGAGTTGGAGAAGATGGGGTTGCTCCACGGCCAAAGCTCTGCTCCAAGCTCCTCTTTGTCCACCTCAGTAAATGCCCAAACCAAAGCGAAGTTAGGTCTTGGTCCCAGAGGGGATGGTACAAATGGAGCTCAGAGAAAAGGAGGAAAACTCCAGGACCCTTGTCCACCGAGGAGCTCCAAGCTCCAAAGAATGGCGCCAAGAATGGAGGTCATGGAAGAGCAAAGCTTAGAAGGCACCAGTGCAAGCTAGAACTTGAAAGAGTGCCAAAGAAGCTACTGGAGGAACCCAATGGGGCTTTATACTTGGGCACAGGAGGTCATGGACCACCGGCTAAGCTCATGGTGAGCTTGGCCCATGGCACGGTCCAGGACATTGGACAAGATGTAAAGTTGACAGGTGACACTGTCTTGACAGAGAGGCGGAAGGTCGACTTGCATTTAATGCGGTCAAGAAAGAGTTGTTAAAGGTAATATTGGCTGGCGCATTAATGCATCGCCGAAGCATGCATGCGCGACCAAGGAAGGAGAAGAACAGGAGGTCTTGATGACCGTTGGATAAGCCTTGGGAGAGGTCCTGGCCCTCCGATGGCATTTTTGAACCGTTACGCCAAAGGATCGGGAGGAGGTCCCACCACACGATCAAGGATGGGGAGGTCATGGCCTCACGATCTCCTTAATGCGATGCAAGACGTGGGAAAATGAGACAGAGGTCCAAAGCGTTGGATCTCCATCCAGCAGTCTTGGACCTCTGTGAGGTCTTAACCGCACATGAACATAAGAACACGAGGGGAGGTCATGGCCTTTGGATTTAAATCCAAGGCTACGACCTCACGTCTTGTGAGGAGGTTTGATGCGCATAAGACAAAGGAGGAGGTCGTGACCGTAGATTTTAATCTAACGGTTGCGACAAAAGATGGGGAGGTTGTGAGTGCTTGATAGCATGGGGAGGTCGTGAGCTGTTGGATTTGATCCAATGGCTACGACCTTGGTTAGGTGGGAGGTTTGCTTAGTTTACAGTGAGGGGAGGTCAGGGCCATGGATCTTGGATCCAAGGGCACATCTTCGGTCAAGGGTTGATCTTTCGGTAACGTGCCCATTTTGTGGGCAAGCACCTCTTGAGCCCGATGCATCATGGTGCCCGACTGCCTTTTTGACGCAAGGCGTGAGCGACGGCGGATGTTTGAGAGATCAAAACATCAGGTAGTGCGCCAACGCGTGGCTTGGGAGGCTGCCGGCGTAGCTAGGATCGATGTTGGTGGGGTGGAGAAGTGTGCCCTTTCCAGAGCTTGATCATGCCACCAACCGCACTCTCGAGCAGTAGCGCGACTTGGAGGGTGCTCCTCACCCAACCTTGCTGGGGTCAGGAGTTGAGGGTGGCCCAAAGCAGGGACCTCAGGACCTCCAAGCTCCATGGCCTAGGCGGTTGCGTCATCCTAAGGGGGCCGATGTGTAGGGCGGGTGAGTTGAAGGGGGTTGCTCATTTGGTTTCTGCAGCTTTTCCTCCCACTGGGTTGAGCAAGTCGTTGAGACCCCTCGCATTAGGAGGACATGGAGTGTCAGTGCCTCGTCAAAGATGTCTAAGTAGGCAGGGGGCACCGAGCCAAAGACGTCAGGTATGGCGACGAGAGGTACCACCTCCACGAGGGTGTGCGGTGCCTCTTGGAATAGGACGATAGGCTCCGCTGGGTGGTCCTCGATGGCGGTCTGCTTCTGAGCTGAAGCAGCGCCACTTAGGTCTAGAACAACAGGGCGAGGACACGGAACAGTGGAGGGCAACAGATGACCTACTCCCGCTGGGGGCCAACCACATAGCCTTCGATGACTTCATGGGTGCCGAGGGGTCCGAGGCTAGGCCTAGCTTGCTAGCGATAGCTGTCTTGGCCTTGATGTTGTCCTGTGCTTCATGTAGCCATTCAATCTATGAATCCTCGAAGGTGGGGGGAAGTGGTTGCAAATAAATCTCGAATGGGGTTTTGTCAAAGACCTCATGAAGGGCTTCCCTCAAATAATTGGCGTAGGAGGAGAAGAGCTCTTTAATGGTATGGTCGGCTGTTGACTTGAGTTCTTCCAGTGACGGCTTGGGGGGGGGGAAGCAGTCTGGGCCAGGTAAAGAAGAACCAATGTGGGGTGTGCTGCACCCTAGGGTGGCCCGACGTCGGCCGTCCCTGTGGTTGCTGTCTATCTAGCCTCAACGGGGTGATGGGTTGCTGTCCAGGGCTGAGCCCAAATGAAGTTGGTTAGTGCTAGTGTAAGAGTGCCTTTGGTTGTGGTGGTTGGGACGGTTGTGGCAGCCATCTTCATCATTATTGTCGTTGTTGTCCTTGCGCCTTCGGTTCATGAGGGATGGGTGCCCATCATAGGCCGAGCATCGAGGTGGTTGACGGCTGCCGTGAGTGTTGCGGCGTTCTTTGCCCGAGAGGTTGTCGTCCACCTCCTCTTCATGCCATAACGCCTAGGGAGGCAAGTGGCTTGGACCCCTTTTGGATTCCAGCATGCTGACTATGACCCCTAGATTCCACAGGAGTCGGGAGGTGATCGGCTCGTAGGGGATAGTGTCTGTAGTAGTGATGAGGTCATCGAGGGGTGCAACATTGTGGTCCTCGATATAGTCAAGGTGGATGATCACTCGGTGGGTGAGACCACGCTTCCATTTGTTCGGGAGGCAGGAGCTCACTTCTGGCAGAGGCGGCCAAGAGTTGTCGCCATGATGAGCGAAGGTGATCTAGGCCACCTTCGCTATCATGCTCGGGTTGGACGTCCAAGCCCAGAGATTGAATGTCATGGTGTCCCCACGACTCACTAAGACCCCTTTGAAGGTTTGCAGAGAACACTTCCTACCAACGATGCGTTCTGTGACGTCTGCCGTGCAGGCGAATAGCGAGAGCCCCCCTAGACAGAGGCGAACACGGAAGAACATCATAGCACCGAAGGCGTGGTTCACCGCATGCAAGGGTCGCACGTATCTCCAATGCTTCATGTTGGAATTTATTCGCGCCACACACTTTGTCCCTGGTTCTCTTGCTCACAAACTTGATGAGGTAGGTGTTCTGGTGGTGGACCGCTTCATCACGACGTAGGCCAAAATGGCCGTGAACCACTTCAGCGACCACCTTTTCGTCGGTCCCGGTGTCACCTGCAGCACCCAGGCCACAAGTACGGTGGCTTCCCAGTCTTCACGGGCCCGGTCGAGCTGGGGGTAGCTATTGATGATGAAATAGTCCTCGTCTGGCCGAGCATCGGGGGCGCCCAGGAACACCATGGGTGGGATAGAAAGCTTGGGGGGACCTGGACGCAGAGGTAGATTTTGGGGACCTTGGCGTGGCCGACCCCCTGGGCGGGTGGATTCTCTACGGCAGAGAAGTTGGGCGATTGTGTCTAGGCCTGAGCTGACAGTCTTTTGCCCAGTGGTCGATGGTGAAGCAGAGGAAGCAGTTGAGTCGGTCTCGACAGCTTGAGATTTTGTTGTCACACTCCAGACAACGAAAACACCTCCCCTTGGTTTTGTTGTGGAAGAGGCTCGAGGGGGGAGGGGAGAGTTGAATGTGCATAGGCAGGGGGGGGGGGGGGTTTGCCTTGAAGGATCAGCACGACGCCCATCTCGATGCCACTAATGCGGATTATTAACTGCCTACCAACCATCTTCCTCACTAGAGAGTGTGGCTTTGGGAGGCAGGTTGCGTGGCGCCGCTCCCTCTCAGACTCGAGGATACGCATCTTGCCCAAGGAAGCTTCTATGGGACGATGGGGATGGGGCACACCGGGCTACTTCTGTTGCCCTAGGGAACGTCGTTGGCGAGTGAATGGGCTTCAGTAGCTGAGGGGGGCATTGAGGTGACATGGTGCAATAATTAGGGATCGCACGCGCAGTGAAGGTTGGGGGCCCGGAGGTAGAGCCTCGTGCTATAGGATCACACCCGTGGATGGGAGCACCCCATAGGTCTTGACGAGATCATTGTCCCTTGAAGTTCGAGGTGGGCTATCGGAGAAATGGGACACAGCTTCACGTGGGGCGCTGAGGGTCTGTGCGTGAGGAGGTGTCTTCAGGTGCGGCGGGCTGGTGGTGCTATCAGAACGGGCCAGATCGGATCTGGATCTGGCCTCGGGAGAGGTTTGGGGTGGGGTAGGACTGAAGTTGGAGCGGTTTGGACTAGATTGGGATGGGGGAAAGGGGAAGGTGGGGTGGGTGATGGTGGTGGGAGGTTTCTCAGCGATGGCTTCCTGTAACATCCCAAAAACGACTAAATAAAAAAATATGAGATTTTTAAAAACTTTTTATGCGATATCTATTGTCATCTTTGTACTATCGTGGTTGTGAGTTATTTGAACCACATTTCCTGTTTGCCAGAACGAGTGGTAAAACATAAACCCTAGAGATAAAAACCCTAAATAGGTAAACCCTAGGAAGACGAAAACCCTAGTATCATAAATCACAAGAGCAAAATAAACTTAAAGCTTTACTCTTCTAAATACCACATGAAGTGCAAACCCTAAGATCGAAAGCGTAAAATTCAGAACCTAATACTCTAATTACTCAAAAGTTCAAATAAAATTCTTTTGTAAATATTAGATTTTGTTTATTACTACATAGGAAATTCTTAAAGCAATTGCCTAGATTTTAGCAAGACTAAAGTTCAATTCTTTTTCCTAATACCATTTTCTTTTCCTAAATCAAGTAATAAAATCATGTGCTTAAAAGATTTTTAGGGAGAAGTAATAAACAAATAAATTCTACAAAAATTACAGTACGAACTAGACTTAGTTAGGAACTCTCCCTAAAATTTTCATAACTTTTGGACACATATTTCTATGTCTTAAAAGTTCCAAAAACACTTTCAGCGTTTTCTGAAAATCTGTAAATTCCATTTCTTTTACCCCCCTCACTAACCGGTCGGTCCCACCCAACATACTTCCTCTTCCACGCGCCCTTGTGCCCAACGCCACGCAGCCCCTCACCCATGTCGCACCCTGGCGCCCATGCATGGCTACCACGTTGGTCGCCAACCCATGCCAGCCACCATCGCCTCCTCCACCCTTCATCCCTATAAGCCACTGCCTCAGCTCCCTCCCGGCCTTTCCTCCCTACTTCATTTTCCCCCTTCGAGCGCAAACCCGAGAGAGCCAAAGAGAGCTCCAACTCAGGCCCAAAGCCCTGGCCGCGTCGCCCGTCGCCGTTCCAGCTAGCCTGAGGCTTCTCCCCCAAACCTCTCACGTCATTCTGTGTCTCCAATCCCTCTCATCTTTTCCCCTATGCTGATTTTGGCTTGCCTCCACAAGAGCGTCGTTGCCCTATCGTCATCCTCAAAGCTGGCCGAAGCCATCGCTACTGCCGATACTCCATCTCCAGCGATCCCTAGCTCGATTCCCCGCACGTGGAGCATCCATGTGCCTCCCCCGACATCCCTCAACCGTCGATTGAAGCACCCCCTCGTCAGGTCGCTGCAGCCACGCCAAGCCCTCCACGCCGCCACGGGCTTCCACTGCCAGCCCACCCAGCACGTCCCCACTGCCATTGATAGCCCCAGTGAGTTCCCCACACTAGCCTCCCACTCATGTGCGCACTGCTTTCCTCCCTACTCTCCGGCGCCACCACCCATTTCTCCTTCACCGGCTCTGGCCGCCTCACACCCTCGTCTTGCCGCACCCGACCACGAACGACCACATCTCCACTTCCCTTGGGACTGCCTCGGCGCCACGGTCCCATTTTGGCCGCCTCTAGTCCCGTCAACTTCCAACCGCCGGTGATGAGCCATGGTCGAGCCGCCTTGTGCTACTGGCCAAGCCGCCCTTGTGCTACTCCTCCCTCCTTTCTTTGTGAGCATTCGGTGTGTTCTCTATGTATGTGCATGTCTCACTGTGTGTATGGTAAGGAGCCCATTTGATTAGCTTGTCAGTTAGCATGAATTAGCTTAGGTAAGTTAAGGGCTAATGGAAATGGTTAGTAAGTGTTTTATAGAGTAAATTGCAAAGACAAGATTAGTATCCAGTGGGTTGTTATCACCTGGTAAGCATATGTCAGTGCCTCTCTAGTGACTCTCAATCCCTCTCTGTGAATGCTAATGGCAGTAGGCCCTAATCCACCATAAGCAATAACAATGGAATAATTAAATGATTTAGAACTTTGAGGGTTAACAAGAAATGATCAGTGATTAGGAGTTGTTAATTAAACAATTAGTTTAGTAATTAGTTAGTAACATTCCAAACTAGCAGTAACTAGATCAAGTAGTTAGCTAGTAGACATTTTTGTAACAAGTGTGATAATGTCTGGCCTACAAAGTAAGTTGAATTAGGAGCTAAATTAAATGGTCTCAATAATTACAGTAATTCCTAGTTCATCAAAATAGTCAGTGAGATGTTACCATATAAACCACAAGAACATAAGAAGGTTAGTTAGCTTATAGATGGTCAATTAACAGATTGTATGTTTACACCATAGCAGTTAGTGGACAAATCAAGTGATTAAAAGGATAGCTAAATGGTTGTTTAGAATAGGATAGTATAATCAGATAGGTGAACATTCATTCAGTCATTACCTTTTTTTAATCAAAATTACTTAGTCAATTCAAGATTAATCCCAAGCAAATAGGCATTGTTGGAATAATCTTATACTTAAAAGTTCCTACATGATAGTATGGTCCTAAATCATTAAATAAATACCTTGGGGCTTTCAGTTGAGACTAGTTCAATATAGTGTTGTGGTGTCATGGAATGAAAATACGAAAGGAAGACCCCATACAAGTTTTGTTACAAGGCTTAATAACAGTAGACCATTAGTAGATGGTCGGCATTAGGTAGTTAGAGACTAAGATGACATAGTCATGATTAGATATATACTAAGTCATTAAACTAGTCAAGTTCGATTAACATGTAATAGTAATAAACCTTGATAAGAAATGATCGTAAAAGAAGGTGTCTAGTTGACCGTTTAACCCTAGGCCATTAGCTGTTGTCTAGTAAATGTTAGTTGCTCAACAAAAATCAATATCAACTGAAACAATAATATGTCAAGTACACTTCACCTATAATTAGGTCTTAATAGCAAGTAGAAACTAAAACTACAAGTCCAAGCCATGCAAGGTCTCCCAATTGTATAAATGTTAATAAAATGAACTAGGATAATTACTCACCAACAAGAATTAGCAACCAACGATACCACTAGTTGATTCACATGGCTGGTGTCCAGCCCGTACTCGAAAGTTCCAGTTAGGGCTCATGGAATTTCCTTGATAAATATAAAATAATAAAAGAAATCCTTGGGCGAGCTAGGTCCCATGTGTCGGTGAGACTTATGTCTACACAAAGTGAACCCTACATTTATGCATAGGTCTCACCTGGCTCACATGGAACTTCCTTAGTAAATAGGAAGTAATAACTAAAATAATCATGAGAGCATATAAGAGGGTTGATTTTGACTATATGATTATCATGTATGTATACATAGAATGCCTGGAGAGAATGCTTGTGAGTACTAGGTGGCCTGTTAAGGAAAACAACATCACCTAGGCTTTAGGTATCGTCTATCGTCACCCGTTCTCAGTAACAAAACCATTCATGATCCGAAAGCAGATTTGTGAGTATTACCTAACCAGGTAATCTCTCCATCTAGGTAACCAGTGAGGAATGTTCCTGCGAACATTCTCTCTCCCTATTAGATTTATCTACTTTTGTTTGTAGTATTTCCTTCATCAACTCCTTTGGATATACTTTTGTCTGTAGTGTTTCCTTCATCAACTTCATTGGTTATACTTCGTTTGAAGTATTTCCTTCATCCACTCCATTAGGTATGATTAATTTCATCTGGAATACTTTGTCCTTCCCAGTTGTTGTTAGAAATGTTTGCTCTTATTCGAAGTATTTTCTTCGGTTTGAATGTCTTTGGATTTATTGGATTTCATTTCGTTATTTTCAGACGTTCTTGGATTTAATCGTATTCTATGTCGTTAGACTCTGAATCTATAATGGGACAACAATCCCAACAAGATCGAGGCTGGAATCAAGATTGTCCGAATATTGAACATGATGATTATCAGCATATTGAGCGTGAGGATTATCAGAACCTTGAGCAAGAGCAAGATCGAGGTTATCAGAATATTGAGCAAGGCTAGTCAATACTTTGATCACATTGCACCTAATTTTTGTAATTATATTGTTTTAAATTATGCAATTGCGTTGCTATGTTTTATACAAATATATTGGTCTAGCTTATAGTTAATGCCTTAACAATAATTGTGTATAAACCCCTAATCCTTGAATTTGGACATTATCCTTGTCACCCTAGAATTAATGGTTTACATACTAGTTATAAGTCTGTATCTAAGTGTCATGCTTAGCCTTGCTTAGATACATTGTCATTTAAGCATTAAGTTGCCCGACATTAATCAACACTTTGAAAATAAAATTGGGCAGTCGAGGCTGGGAGTCTGGCTGGTATGTTGGCTAAAGGTAATTTTAAAAGAAAAACCTGAAAAAATGATTTCGATTTGGGCGGCTGGAAAGAGTGGCTGATACCGGGTGCACGAGAGAGAGTTGGTTTGTGGATGTACTGCCCAAGTCAATTAAGGACCAAATTTGGTAACGATCTCTCATGTAAAACAGTGCAACCACAAGTCAGTAACACATACGACCTAGCTGACTAATTTGTTCGTCTTGGCGTGGCTTCGACGTTGGTGGATGCGGGTGGATAGCCGGGGAGAATGAAGCCACGAGAACCGCACGACGCTAAAGGGAGACCTTCGGTGGGCGAGTGCAAGCCCTAAGGAGGTGATACCTAGCGGTGCGAAGTTGTAAAGAGTTGGGACATTGTAAAGGCCTTGTGATAATCAACATTAGCCACACGCCTACGGAAATGTGTCGGGGTAGTATAAGTTGATTTATCTCTTGTGGGTAAAGTGTACAAACTCTGCAGAGTAAGAAAACCATCTAGATAGCCATGCTCATAGTCAAGAGCGGTACTGAGAACTTGTTTGATAAAGCTTTCTCTTTTTCATAAAACCATTTGTGTGTGTGTGTGGAATGAAAAAGGGTGGGTTTGAGCCCAACAGTTGGAAATGTTGGGTTGGAATCTAGAGAATTGAGAAAGCCTGGTCGATGGAATGGAAAAAGGTGGGGCGGGACCCTAGGGATTTGAAATGGCCTGGTCAGGGACCAGTGGTAAATACAGGATAGCATGAGCATTGAGTGAACAAAGTCACTCAATGGTATAGGAGATGAAATCTCCACTAGTACTTTACAACGAAAACTCGGTTTCTAAAACCTGTGTTGGTTAAAAATGCTAAGTCTCAGAATTTGCTATTATTTAATCTATTTCAATAAATGGCTTTGTGCAAAATAAAAGAGCCATGAGCATTTCCTTTGATTAGCCTTGCATCTATAATAATTGTATTGTATATTCGCTCGCGAGTACGGTTGTGTACTCATGCTCACTATTTATATTCTTTTAATCAGTAAGCATAAAAGAAGATTTCAGGGACAATTATGAGTATTGGACAAGATTGAAGATTAAAAAGGCTAAGAACTAGACCACGAGCCCACAGTCAATTGCCGGTG
The DNA here is from genome assembly GCA_036346405.1 of Phyllostachys edulis. Classification (NCBI taxonomy): domain Eukaryota; kingdom Viridiplantae; phylum Streptophyta; class Magnoliopsida; order Poales; family Poaceae; genus Phyllostachys; species Phyllostachys edulis. The sequence continues at coordinate 50,209,998 of CM070556.1, forward strand.
GGCATATCGTGAGGGTTTCACACGTTATACTTTGATTCTACTTCCGCTGCTGATTCTCTGAAAGTATTTAGTCTGTTCGGCCATTCTGCAAGTCAAAAGTCGTAAGTTATATTTACACTTTGTTTAATATTATGCAATAGTTTTATATTTTTGTGATATGTGTTTGAACTAATAATGTAACTGTGTGTACCAACTACTGATCTAGAGAATAACATAAATATATATAGTAGATCCCAAGTTTTAAATTTAGGGTCTGACACTTCCGGCGGGGGGACACGGCAGCCGGGGGGTGGGGGGACGCGGCTTGGGTGGGAGGCTCATGGTGTCACCCCGTTGTTAATTTCATTGCGTGTTTCTGGTACTTTGCTGCATGCTGCGCTAACTGAATTCGATTGTTCATTCCCCTTTCTCAAAACAAGAAAGGGGAAAGACTCAATGGATCAAAAGTTATGTATCTCGACGTGAATAATGCATTTGATTTGAAAGTGCTGCTTCTCATCGATCCATCGGGATTGGCGCAAACAAGTGTATAATTTGAACTAGTACATTGCTGCAATTAGAATACCTCACACTTGGCCAAAGTCGCATCGGATAGAAATGGATTTAATTATGCTAACCAAAGCTCAACTGAAAACTCTGTGTACGTCCCAATCTTCATACTAGAAGTGTCTCAACTTTAATTAGAACTCTAGCTCCTCAACCACCAAAAATTCCAATTAATCTCTGACTTTAGCTCAAGTCGACAAGTCGTACATATTAAAAAGGATATGCGTCATACAGAAATAAACTTGAGTTCCATTGGATCAAAGTGCAGGTATATGTTTTTGCTAGTTGAGTACACGCTTGCATGACGATAACGGTTTGTGCCAGGTCCCCTCTTCACTAAACGGAATCCTAACTTCCGATGTAATTTAGATAAGAATTGTTGATCAAAGTGGCACAGCCAGAATTTTATGCGCTGGGGTCTATTATGTATGTACAATTATATATGAGGTTTCTTTATGTAAAACTAGCTGACTTGCCTGCACATTATGCAGCTTGATTGGAACTTATAGTTAGGTAATAATTTAATATCAATATTTGATTAACTATCGCGTGCCTCGCCGCAAAATAAGAGGTTTAGGCTCTTGTTATAAGAATTTCTAGGATTCATTTTCTTTTTATTCTTAATTATGAGAAACTCGAAATTTCTAGCCCTCAAAGCGAATGAGTTGCATTTGATCTAACCAGTTTTTTTTTATATTTATGTACATTTGTTGTATTTTTATGGTTTCTTTGTAAATTCTTATGTGTATAGGGTGTGTTTGCAAGGTATTACTATGTCCTTACGCCAAAGTTCTAGACTTACAAAAATAAATAAATAATATATGTACTGTGAACAAATAATTCGGTGTTGTGGTGTTGGAGAAATGACACATCGAACTGCACTTGCGCCCTTGACACGCCTCAAACTATTTCCATGGGATGATAGAACAATAAGCATAAGGTACGAACCCTGACAGTTAAATTTTTAGATATAATTGGTCGATGCTTGAAACTAATTAGTAGTCACAGAGAACACGCATGTTCTCTCTCTGGTGTTCCCTCAAAACTCACAGCATATAGAAGTGGCCACTTTTGCCATGCATCCTTGTAGGCTTGTAGCCCCAGGCAGCAACTTCCCCTCATGTACTCATGGTTTCTGATGCATTGCCAATATCATGCCGTGCGTAGTTGCGCACCTGCTTCAGAAATCATGATATGTACTTCGAAACCCCACCTTTTTCTGAAATTGATCTGGAAGCATCAGGCCTGCAGAGACCATGTGTTTCAATGACACCAAAGGTCGCAAAGATTCTTGGCTTTGCATTAGACCTGAAGGGCACTTAACGACTTTGATAGGATGGAATCAGCTAAGCATCACAAAAAGTCGGTTGTTGATGACCGCAGATGCGCATGTAAAGATCAGTTGAGTTCCAGCTAGTTCTGCACTTCATGAAACAAAATGATAGTTTAGTGATGTATAGCTCACTGAACTTTGATCAAAGTGGCATGTTTCTTTTTTATGTAACAACAAGTGGCAGTGTGGCTATGGAAAACTCTATTGACAAAATTTTGCCCGGTAACCGCCGGTTAACAGCATTATCCGGGGGGTCCGATAAAATTTCATACCGAACAAAAAAATCGGATTTATCTAATTTTCATCAAACTTCAAATTTCAATTCAAAATTTAGATAAATTTCGTCTTTACATCTGAAAATTCAAATTTCAATTCAAAATTTTAGTTCGAAATTTTGCCGAAATATCCGATAAACGGCGGTTGCCGGTTCTATCGGTGGGGTCGATAAAATTTCCAAAATGATGTAGTTTTCCATGAATGTAGCATCTTTTGCAGCTACATTTCCGTTCCATGGTTGTAATTGAGAATTTGAGATGCTAATTGTTCGCTAGTTCTAAGCTCAAAACGGAAAGCCGTAGTTACTCTTGTACTTGCCTTTTCCGATCTTCTCATCCAAACGATTTCATCTGTTTTTGTAGACAATGACGGACGATTAGTACACTTGCACAAACTTGAATCTTTGTGAAAGGTAACGACGAAGGAAAAGTACCTTGTTTCTTGGCATTTACCTATTGCTTATGTTTATTTCCCTCCCAACATCTCTTTCAAACTTTGATGTCATGAACCGGAAATATGGAATCTTGAGGTAGGTAAATACACCAAATACCCAACTGGTACTCACTTTGCATAAGCTCTGACTCAAATAGCAACATCTGAAAGTAAACAGAGGTCTTGTCATGTTTTGCGACAAAGACGTTGCAGCATGCACTGCCATCGTCATAATCCATTGGAGAATGCAGATTGCAGTATCAGAGTTTTGATGAAAACAAGGTACACACATACATACATACATATATATATATATATATATATATATATATATATATATATATATATATATATATATATATATATATGTATATGTATATGTATATGTATATGTATATGGATTTATGAGAGGATTCAGATTTTTGGACTGCAGGTGTTTCAACGCCCCCTGAGCATGGATCCGGATCATCTGCAGTAGTGAACAATGTTTTTTTGTGAGAGAGCGGATAGTGCTATGCCTTAGTACTGTAGAAAATAATGTAGCAGCAGTGGAAAGAGTAACGCGGTGATTTTACTTTAGCGGAAAAACACTATAGCAACAAAGCTGTAGTGGTTAAACTCAGCCTTTGATTTTTTATCAGACAGTGTAGATCGTTCCTGTTGCCCATACACTGTAGATCCTCTGCATTTACACCTTCAATGCAGAGAATCCCAATCCCCCAAACATATGGTTCTAACTAGGCCGGAATATTGTCCTGTCATAATTCATAACTAGCCGAGTAGTCCACGTATTTGCACAGCTAGATTTGTTTTAAAGTTTATAGTGTCAAATGATATAACTTATATGCTTATGAGTTTATTTACGTATCTTGTAGCTATTTAGATTTTTAAGATATCATAAACATTAGAAATGACAATAGAAGCTTGAAGAAAAATACAACTTGAGAAACGCAATTGAAGTACAAGATTTGATGGAAGAAAATCTTGAGCATAATAAGTTAACCACTCTCCATCATGCATGCATCATGTAGCTGCATACCACTATTTTTCCTCCATTGGTTACTCTTTTTCAAAATATTTGCATACACATCTACCTCTATTAATCTCAAACAATATGTTGATTATGTGTGTAACAAATTATCTTATTAGTTTACATGTTATTAGAGTACCTTGCCTACGCATACACCGATGCACCTTGGGCGACCAACCTTGAACTTATCTTCCCTCACGCCGATTGCCCTATCGATCTATGTGTCTTCTATCTCTTCTCCCCGCCATAACTTTTCTACTTCAATCTCCAACAAGCTCAATTCTTGATAGATATCTCTTAGCTGCTACCCCTTCCAATGCACTACTCTACCACATAGTTATCTTATACTTGTCTGCAATTATTGCTTAATGCTGACTGTTGTGACATGAACACGCATATACATGCAACTATTGCCGATACTTGCCGAGGACACCCATCGCGCCATCTCTAGTGGCCCTGAGCCTATTCTTTACAGCTGCACCATCTCTTCTCCATGCTCTTTTCTCCTCTGTTTCTGTACAACCGTGCTTCTATTTGTATGGATGCATGCATGCATGCATATACACATGCACAATGTTATATGTGCTCGATGTCTTCTACGGTGTCGGTCGCTTCTTTTCTTTGACGTTGTCCAACTCAACGTAGTGGCTTCCTCACTAACCGCGATGACCTCCTATCTTCACTGATGTCGGTATACCTGCTTTAGTCGCAGTCTAACGATACGGAGAATATTCTTGCCATCGCCGGTGACGTTGTGTCACTCTCTGTAGGACCGGAAAGGCGACTAGAGGGGGGGGGTGAATAGGAGCTTGCCTAATTTTCACCTCGTTCAGATTCAACACCAGATTCACCCCAATAGCTATGAGAGCTATGAGGATCAACAACAGAAAACTTGTGTTGAATTTGAACCAAAATCCCCAAAGCAAGGAACCAACAACACCAAACCCCAACAGAGCGGTCAGACCGGCATGTAATGAGCGGTCTGACCGGGGAGCAGTCTGACCGGCGTGAAAAAATTGGTCTGACCGATCCTGATCAGAACCACAGTTGACAGCCCGAAACCAAAACGAAAATCAGTCTAGCTTTTGATCTACACGGCCAAACTTGACCAAATTTGGAACACACCTTCCTAAGGATATTAGGAACCTATTCCAAGTAGAGATTGAGTAGATCCACGTCAAAGTTTTGACCTTTTCTGTTTTACCAAAGGAGGGTTCAAAACCGGGCAAAAACGAAAAAATTGATCCAAACCTTGCTCATGGGAGATTGATGATCTAGATGATCCTAGATGTATTCCCACACATCACAGCAAGGTAAAAGAGGGCATGAAACAAACCAAAAACCACAGGATCAAGGAAGCACTCAAAATCATCAAAAGATAAGGGAAAACACAAAAAGACTCATTTTTGAACAATCACCCATAGATTGATTCACGATTGGTTGCTGGTTACAGCCACTCCATCCATGGAGGACAAAACTCAATCCATGAGCACACAACTCAACTCATCTCCCTAGAACCTTAAGCCTCTCCTCTTTATCCCTAAGCCCTAAGACAAACTAGGGTTTTCAATGAAGTGCTTAGTTGGCTGCTGAGAACAGCCCCCTCTCTATTTATACTAGAGGCTTAGCTTCTAGAAGAGTTAACCCTAATGGGCTCCCGTTAAGGCCCAATACAAACGGGTTACACACGCACGCATATCAAAGCGCCGTCTTCACTTCTTTTGACCTCATCCACTTCTTGACGCACCGTCTTGCACCGCGGGTTGGCATTAGGTCACCAAGGCGGTATTTGGTAAAATTATCAACATATCCCTTCTCGATCTTTTTCGAAGACCGAGTCCAAACTGCGCGAAACACATCCATGCTTCGCCACATGTAGGTTGATCCAGCGGCTCTCATCGTGTCGGCAAGTCTCTCCCATCTGGTTCCCACCGGACCACCTTGGCACTTGCACTAACCCCCGCACCGCTTGATCTAACCAATACACCGAATCGCCTGCTCGGTCATCTTCATCCATTCTCGCGCCATGCTTGAGTCACTTGACTCACCCAAAGATCCTTGATCGTTTCGACCTCGGCTCTCCAAGCTTAGTCCCGATCCTCCTCGCCGCTGACCGTCGTTGACCTCCAAGCCACCAGACAAAGAATAGACAGCAAACACGAATCCGGAACAAGTTCTTCACAAATTGACCCACGTTAGCCGAAACATGCAATATGCAACACATATGCATTATTAAACAAGGATATGACCTAATCCAAAATCAATTCACCACTTACATCAACAATCGGCTTAAAACCGGCCGATCGCTGTTTTGGCCGATCCGACATACAGGATCGAACCGAAATTCTCTAAAGACAAGGCCGGTCTGACCGTCGGATTGGCCGGTCTCACCGCCAATGACCTAACAGATTCAGAAACTTTGACGAAAACGCTTGAAACTTCAAACCAAAAGCAACATTGCCAATTGTTTCATCATCCCAAGATCATGGGCATATCCCCATGATATCCACAATTTCCCCCTTGATGAACACATTGGTAATCTTTCAGAAAATGTAGTTTTGAGGTTTGAAAAGTAAAGTACTCGACGTTTTCGCACAAAGGCACAACTTGGTCCATTAGCAAGAGAAAACAATGGAAATGACCAAGCTGCCTTCAGAATAGCATAAGCAGGTGAGATAAGGCAAAAGAAAGCACAAAAGCTTCAATTTCCAGAAAATAGTCAAAAATCTCACTTAGGTCCATATGAAAGAACAATTGTTCTATTTGACCTTCGATCATCGTGAGTCTTCAAGAATTGCAATCCAATTTTAGAAAAGGCAATAAGACTAAAAGAATACAATTGAGGTGCTCCCACTCACTATGATCACAAAATTTCAAGAAAATCCATTTTCTCCCTATGACTCCAAAAAGCTCTAAAAACAATATTTTCACCAAACTTTCTCCCCCTTTGACAATGAATTCATCAAGGTGCATGGAAGAAGATAGAGTATGAATGGAATGGAATGGAATGGCTGCAATTTTTCAAAAAAAAATTGGTTTTTCAATTTTTTTTGTTTAATTTTAGCAGAAGGAGCCATGAAGATTATCCAAGAAGACTGTACAAGTATTACACCAAGCCATATGATGTGAAGAAGCTATGTTTAATCATGGCAAAATATGTACAGCAAAGCTAAGGCCAAAATAGTAATAATCTGAGAGTAAATGAACTAATAGCATGACAAGGTGCTCAAGATCATAGTTTCACTAAAGGTATCCAAAAATGAGTCAAGCCATGTCTTTAAGCAAAATGGAGCCCAGAAACTAGAAAATGAGTCAATTATGAGCATTTTGAGATCAATTGTGAATCAATTTGTTCAAGCATTTAGAATTTAGCACTTTGAGCACTTTGCTAAAAATGATTGGTTTTATCTTAGTAAAGCAAGTCCTGGACTAGGAGCCATCCACAACTGCCTCCTAAGCTTCAACCAATTGCCAATTTGTTTTCTTAGCATTATGCTAGATCTCAAGCCTCACTACGACCATCCCAAGTAACAAAAGCTTAAGAGAGTGGTCTAGGTCATCCAAAACTCCCCCTGAGTTCATGCCTAGTGCAATGGCAAGCCGTCTCATAAGAGAGAATTGGTGAGATCAGTTTTTTCGTACAGAAAAGCTCATTTTTCATTTGCTTGACTTAAGAATTATCATAGCTCTCGGAATAAGTTCAAGACTCAATTAAGCCTATATGACATGGCATGAATCATGAGAGGATCACTAAAGCAAAACTAGTCACAAGATCCAACAAGTCATGTTTTGATTCAATTTTCTCACAGATAATAAAGCTAGCATGATAAAAGCTAAGCTATACATAAAAAGCCGTAAAAGAAGTCTAGCAACCTAGCACAAGACATGGCAGGGTATGAAACATGAAATCAAGTCATACAGGGATAATACTCAAAGCTCCACAAGTTTATATTACAATGCAAGTTGTTGAATTTAAAATGCATTATGATACAAATGAATGCAAAAAGAGCAAACTCCCCCTCAAAGCAGGCCAAGAGAACTAATAACCCCCAACTCTCCCCGCAAAGAAGCAAAACGAGAAGAATCAAAAGCTTTAGTGAAAATATCAGCAACCTGCTGCTCGAACTCTACAAAGTGAAGCACAGCATCACCTTTCTCAACATGGTCTCTAAGGAAATGATATCTAACGTCAATGTGCTTAGTCCTATAGAATGCTGCACTGGGTTTTTGGTAATGTTTATGGCACTAGTGTTGTCACAGAAAAGAGGAACACTATCCAAAGACAACCCATAGTCCCGAAGAGTAGACAAGATCCAGAGAAGCTGAGAGCAACTACTGGCTGCAGCTACATACTCGGCCTCGGCAGTGGACTATGCAACAGAGGACTATTTCCTAGATGACCAAGAGATAAGAGATGTGCTTAAGAAATGACAAGTGCCAGAAGTACTCTTCCTATCCACTCTACACCCGGCAAAATTAGCATCAGAAAAAGCCTGAATAGAGAGAGCAGAAGTAGAAGAATACCAAAGTCCAAAGTCAAGAGTGTCCTGGAGGTACCTAAATATGCGACGCACTGCTTGACAATGAGAAGCTCGAGGGGAAGCCTGAAATCGAGCGCACAGACACACAACGAATTGTATGTTCGGCCTCGAAGAAGTGAGGTAGAGGAGGGAGCCAATCATGTTGCGGTACTCCTTCTGGTCCACGGGCTCTCCATCCTCATCAGGGTCCAAGACGGTGGTCGTGGCAATGGGAGTAGACATTGGCCTACTGCTTCCCATGTCGAAACGACGAAGAAGGTCCTTTGTATACTTACTTTGATGAATGAAGGTGCCTTCTTTCAGTTGCTTGACTTGAAGACCAAGGAAGAAGGTCAATTCGCCCATCATACTCATCTCGAACTCCCTGCTCATAGAATCTGAAAATCTGGACACCAAAGCATGAGAGGAACCACCGAAAATAATATCATCCACATAAATTTGAACCAACAAAAAGTCACTGCCATGCCTGAGAGTGGTTTTATCAACCAATCCCATTTTGAAATCATTTTTAAGCAGAAAACTCTTAAGCCTATCATACCAAGCTCTAGGGGCTTGCTTCAATCCATACAAGGCTTTGGAGAGTTTAAAAATATGGTTTGGGAACTTGGGATTTTTGAAACCAGGTGGTTGTTTGACAAAGACCTCTTCTTCTATGAAACCATTCAGGAAGCACTTTTGACATCCATTTGAAATAGCTTGAAGCCCTTGGATGCCGCAAATGCTAACAAAATACAAATGGCTTCTAATCTAGCTATAGGAGCAAAGGTCTCCTCAAAGTCTAAGCCCTCTACCTGGAAAAAACCTTGAGCTACAAGTCTAGCCTTATTGCGATCTACCAACCCATCTTCACTTTGCTTATTTTTGAAAACCCATTTTGTTCCAATTATGTTATGATTGGGTGGAGGTTCAACTAAGGTCCAGACTTTGTTTCTTTCAAAATTTTCAAGTTCTTCATGCATGCCATTGACCCAAGAGGCATTAGAAAGAGCATGGGTGACATCTCGGGGGTTCAAAAGAAGCAACAAAAGCAGAATGTGCATGAGAATCAGGAGAAATGAACCTAGAGCGAGTGACTCGCTCATGTAGATCCCCAATAATCTGCTCAGGTGGATGCTGTCGCTGAATGCGAAGAGGAGGTCCTGGTGCAGAAGTGGCCTCTACCTCATGGGCTGTGGAGGTAGGAACAGAGCCACTCGATCGTCGGTGAAGGTAGGAAGAGGTCGCTCATCTGGGTTGGTGTAGTAGAAGGTGCTCTCCAACCATGTCAAGGGACTTGAGGATGGATTGTTCTCATCCTTAGAGTCATCATCGACGAAGATGCTCTCAAAAACCTATGTACTTGCATCATCGGGTCTAGTACCAGGACTAGCCTCATCAAAAGTGACTTCGCAAGTCTCAACAATCTTGTTAGTGTCAAAATTAAATACACGATTGCCACGAGAATGAGCAGGATAACCAAGAAATATGCCATCAGAACATCTAGATTCAAATTTATCAAGGTTGCCATGTTTAAGAATGAAGCACTTGCAACTAAAAATCTTGAAATAAGACACTTTAGGCTTATGACAAATCTGAGCTCATAAGAAGTCTTGCCAATAACAGATCTCAAGAACACCCTATTAGAGATATAGCAAGCAGTAGAGATCGCCTCAGCCCAAAACCTCCTAGGTGTGGAATGCTCATCTAGCATAGTCCTGGCCATCTCTACAAGGATTCTATTCTTCCTCTCTACAACACCATTCTGCTGGGGAACTCTAGGTGAAGAGAACTGGTGCTCAATTCCCCTATCAGTGCAGAAGGTGGCAAAGGAAGAATTCTTGAATTCTGTCCCATTGTCACTACTAATGGCTCTCAAAGCTCCAGGAAGCTCAACAGCAAGTCTAAGGACCAACTCTCTAAAGAAGCCAAATGCCTCATCCTTAGAAATCAGAAAATAAACCCATGAATACTTGGAGTAATCATCCATAATCACAAGCACATACCATTTCCCACTGGCAGACTGAACTCTAGAAGGACCAACAGTGTCCAAGTGCAAAAGCTGACCAGGTCCATCAGTCATCACTAAGGTAAGAGGTGGATGAGAAGCAGAAACCATTTTACCATGTCTACAGCGTGTGCACACAAGGTCTCTAATAGCCTTCAGCCTAGGCAAACCACTAATCAAATCCTTGTTACTGACTCTAGTCAAGTGGTCGAAGGTTATGTGACCAAGCCTACGATGCCACAACACTAGATCAAGGGAGTTAGAAGCTACAAGACACCTAGGGCTAGAAGCAGAAGAGAAACTGAAATCAGCACAAAAGATCCTCTCAAACCTAGAGATCTCAAAAACAAGCTCACCAGAGGAATCTATAACCCTGCACTCACCACTCTTAAATCTTACCTCTAGACCCTAATCAAGAAGCTAGGAAACAAATAAAAGATTATACCTCAGCTTACTTACCAAAGCGACGTCCTTGAGCATGAACATGTTGTTGACGCGCACTGTGCCCTTAGCTGTCACGGTCCCAGTAGAAGCATCCCCAAATATGATCAATTCATTGCCGGATGCACATGTGAGGGAGGAGAACCATCTAAAATCTCCAGTCATGTGTCGAGAACACCCGGAGTCAACAAGCCATATGTCCTCCTTCCTCGCACGACGGACCTACAAAGCACGAACAGGAAACATCTGTGCCTCAGTACTGGGGTTAGTGATAAGAGACTTGGGAATCCAGTACTGAGTCATACGATGCTTGGGCAAAGCAGTAGAAGCAACAGTAAAATGGTTAGGAGCAAAATCATAAGAATGCACACGAGAACCACCTAGACCTCTCCGAATCGACCTACCAAAAGGTCGGTACTCCCCCTGTCTAGATGCTACCCGTGGTCTCTCCTCACAATATCCTAACCCAAAGTGCTGCTTAGAGCCACCAAAAGAGTCAAAGAAGTCCTCTATGAACCTAGGCCTATGTCTAGCAGGAAAAATAAGCTGTCTGGCTCTAGAGACTACAGCAGGTGAAGAAACTCCTCTAATGGTTCTCAAAGCACTCATCCTCTCCTTCCTCTCAATCTTGGCTCTACGGAAGCAGAACTCAACAATGTGGCCATCCTTCTTGCAGAAGGTGCAATGGTACTTGACCTTTTGAGGGGTCTGACCTGATGAAGTAGAAGCACCTATCTTGCTAGATGGGGTTTGGACAAAACCAGCAGATTTAAAGACTATCTTGGATGGCTTAGAAGGTTCTACCTCAAACATACCACTCTCAACAGCTCTTACAACCTTAGGTAGATGGTTCTTGGAATGCTCTAGGGAATTAAATCCTAGGCCACTATTGTTCACACTCACCTTAGATTTGTCTAGAATCATGTTGAGGTTCTTCTTCCCACCAGTAAATCTCTCAAGAGTCCTGTTAAGGTAGTCATTTTGTTTGGCTAGCTCCTTACATGAGGCACACTTATTTGACTTGCTAGCCCTATCAGACTTTTCCTTATAGTGAGCTACCTCGGCTTTCAAAGCCTCACAAGACACACAATAGTCATCTCTAATCCTATCCAACTGCTCTTTGAACTTAACTCTAAAAGCTTCTTGTATCTTATCTACATTATGCCCAATTTCAATGCAAAGATCACAAGAATTATAATCAACGACTTTCTTGGAAGTAGTCATGGACATGGATTGTTCAATTTTAGCTTTCTCCTCAAGAGTCTTGTTTAAGGCATCATTCTTAATTGTGAGTTTAACATAGTTTTCGCATGAAGCAGTTTTAGAGTAAAGAACCATTTCGGTCATCTCCTTCATTTTAATCCTACTATCCTCACAATGAGAACACATGTGACTAGCATCAAATTTCTGCAATTCTTCTATAGCGCTATTCAATTTTAATTCAAGTAAAGCACAGTTTGAACAGGGTAAAGGAATAACATCTACAGCAGTCACATCAAGAGCAAAGGCATTCATGCAAGCAGGACTAGACTTGGGAGTTTCTAGTTCATCATAGGCATCTTTCAGTTGATTAGCAATAGAGGAATGAGCATATTTTAGATTTGCTAGTTCACTAAGTAAGCTGGAGCAAGAATCACAATCATCAGCAGGATTAATGGATTTGAGCCTATCAACTTCTAGGTTCAAGTCATCAATTATGGTATCATGTTTTCTAATCGTTTTTTCTTGCTTATCCAATCTTTTTTTAGCAAAGGCTAAAGCACGTTTCATATTAGCAAGTGAAGGACGTACCTCATCGGGATCGCTGAAAAGGTCATCGTCGTTGGAGGAGTCGACGTCATGGCTGTCCCTAGCCATGAAGCACATACCGGTGAAGTCCTGGGCCTTCTTCTTGCCATCAGAGTCATCGTTGTCATCCTCCGTCTCCGAGTCCACATCGCTCATGTTCACACTCTCAAGAGCGGCAAGGACCTAGCTGACGAACTTGCGATAGTTGGGCTTCTTGCCTTTTATGTCTTTGGCTTGAGGACGCCTCCGAGAGTCCTTCTCCATATTGCCCTTCAGCTTGGGGCACTTGGAGCGAATGTGGTTCGGCTCACCACACTCAAAGCAAGTGACCAGACCACCCCTCCTCCTGTTCCTTATTTTGTTGTAAACTCTCGAGAATTTGGTGGATAGGAGGGCTAAATCATCCTCAGGTAGCTTCTCTAGCTGCTCATCACTCAGAGAATGCAAAGCGGACAAGGAAACACCAGATTAGCCAAAATCCAATGAATCAGAAGAACTACCCTTAGATGGGTCGACCACCAAAGCCATCGACTCTGTCTTGGGGAGACGCGAGATAAAGTCAATCTCATGCGTCTTCAACCTCGAGTAGAGCTTATCCATGGTAAGCTCACTCATGACAGTGTTGTCATTGATGGATGTGATCTTCATCCCCCAGACCTTCACATCAAGAGCACCCAAAAGCTGGCTTGCATTCTCAGACTCAGTGAAAACAAGATCAACAGCACGAAGATCATGAAGAATTTTGGAGAACCTCCCCCACAGCTCATCTAAAGACTCATCAGGCCTTTGCTCAATCTTTGAGTATACTTTCTTGAGCTGGTTCTGTCTCACTTCCTTGGTCATGGTAGAACCCTCGTGGTAATCACAGAGAGTCCTCCAGATCTCGTGAGCTGACCTCAAATGAGCCACGTGCTCAAACTCAGATCGACTAAGACCTTGGATTAGAAAGTTCCGAGCCTTACTATTAGCCTTAACATCTGGAGTGATCACATCGTCATTGGCTGGCACGACATATGGATTTTTGACTTTAAGGCAAATAGCGTGCCCTTGAGCCTCGATGTATGCATGCATACAAGCCTTCCAATATGCAAAATCAACTCAATCGAAAACAGGTGGTTTGGTTGAATACTTGTCAGTCGCCATGGCTCCAAAGACTGGTTAAGATCTATGAGAGGGGGGAGGTGAATAGGAGCTTGCCTAATTTTCACCTCGTTCAGATTCAACACCAGATTCACCCTAATAGCTATGAGAGCTATAAGGATCAACAGCAGAAGACTTGTGTTGAATTTGAACCAAAATCCCCAAAGCAAGGAACCAACAGCACCAAACCCCAACAGAGCGGTCAGACCGGCATGTAATGAGTGGTCTGACCGGGGAGCGGTCTCGACCAAGCATGTAAAATCGGTCCGACCGATCCCGATCGTAACCATCATGATGTACCAAACCAAAACGAAAATCAGTCTAACTTTTGATCTACACGGCCAAACTTGACCAAATTTGGAACACACCTTCCTAAGGATATTAAGAACCTATTCCAAGTAGAGATTGAGTAGATCCACGTCAAAGTTTTGACCTTTTTCTGTTTTACCGAAGAAGGGTTTAAAACCGGGCAAAAACGAAAAACTTGATCCAAACCTTGCTCGTGGGAGATTGATGATCTAGATGATCATAGATGTATTCCCATACATCACAGCAAGGTAAAAGAGGGCACGAAACAAACTAAAAACCACAGGATCAAGGAAACACTCAAAATCATCAAAAGAGAAGGGAAAACACAAGAAGACTCATCTTTGAACAATCACCCATAGATTGATTCACGATTGGTTGCTGGTTACAGCCACTCCATCCATGGAGGACAAAACTCAATCCATGAGCACACAACTCAACTCATCTCCCTAGAACCCTAAGCCTCTCCTCTTTCTCCCTAAGCCCTAAGACAAACTAGGGTTTTCAATGAAGTGCTTAGTTGGCTGCTGAGAACAGCCCCCTCTCTATTTATACTAGAGGCTTAGCTTCTAGAATAGTTAACCCTAATGGGCTCCCGTTAAGGCCTAATACAAACGGGTTACACACGCACGCATCTCAAAGCGCCGTCTTCACTTCTTTTGACCTAATCCACTTCTTGATGTACCGTCTTGCGCCGCGGGTTGGCATTAGGTCACCAAGGCGGTATTTGGTAAAATTACCAAAATACCCCTTCTCAATCTTTTCCGAAGACCGAGTCCAAACTACGCGAAACACATCCATGCTTCACACGTGTAGGTTGATCCAATGCTCTCATCGTGTCGGCAAGTCTCTCCCATCCGGTTCCCACCGACCACCTTGGCACTTGCACCGACCCCCGCACCGCTTGATCCAACCAGTCACACCGAACTACCCGTTCAGTCATCTTCATCCATTCTGTGCCATGATTGAGTCACTTGACCTCACCCGGCATCCTTGATCGTTCTGGACCTCAGCTCTCCAAGCTTAGTCCCGATCCTCCTCGCCGTTGACCGTCGTTGACCTCCAAGCCACCTGCACAGCAATAGGCAAGCAAACACGAATCCGGGAACAAGTTCTTCACAACTTGACCCACGTTAGCCGAAACATGCAATATGCAACACATATGCATTATCAAACAAGGATATGACCTAATCCAAAATCAATTCACCACTTACGTCAACAATCAGCTCAAAAACCAGTTAGACCGCCGTTCTGGCCGGTCTGACCGCCCCTGGGACTGAACCAGAAATTCTCTTAAGGCCGGTCTGACCGCCAGATTGGCCGGTCTGACCGCCAATGACCTGACAGATTTAGAATCTTTGACGAAAACGCTTGAAACTTCAAACCAAAAGCAACATTGCCAATTGTTTCATCATCTTAAGATCATGGGCATATCCCCATGATATCCACAATGTCCCCCTTGATGAACACATTGGCAATCTCTCAGAAAATGTAGTTTTGAGGTTTGAAAAGTAAAGTACTCGACGTTTTCGCACAAAGGCACAACTTGATCCATTAGCAAGAGAAAGCAATGGAAATGACCAAGCTGGCTTCAGAATAGCATAAGTAGGTGAGATAGGGCAAAAGAAAGCACAAAAGCTTCAATTTCCAGAAAATAGTCAAAAATCTCACTTAGGTCCATATGAAAGAACAATTGTTCTATTTGACCTTCGATCATCGTGAGTCTTCAAGAATTGCAATTCAATTTCAGAAAAGGCAATAAGACCAAAAGAATGCAATTGAGGTGCTCCCACTCACTATGATCACAAAATTTCAAGAAAATCCATTTTCTCCCAATGACTCCAAAAAGCTCTAAAAACAACATTTTCACCAAACTTTCTCCCCCTTTGACAATGAATTCATCAAGGTGCATGGAAGAAGATAGAGCATGAATGGAATGGAATGGCTGCAATTTTTCAAAAAAAATTTGGTTTTTCAATTTTTTTTGTTTAATTTTAGTTAAAGGAGCCATGAAGATTATCCAAGAAGACTGTACAAGTATTACAGCAAGCCATATGATGTGAAGAAGCTATGTTTATTCATGGCAAAACATGTACAGCAAAGTTAAGGCCAAAATAGTAATAATCTGAGAGTAAATGAACTGATAGCATGACAAGGTGCTCAAGATCATAGTTTCACTTAAGGTATCCAAAAATGTGTCAAGCCATGTCTATAAGCAAAATGGAGCCCAGAAACTAGAAAATGAGTCAATTATGAGCATTTTGAGATCAATTGTGAATCAATTTGTTCAAGCATTTAGAATTTAGCACTTTGAGCACTTTGCTGAAAATGATTGGTTTTATCTTAGTAAAGCAAGTCCTGGACTAGGAGCCATCCACAACTGCCTCCTAAGCTTCAACCAATTGCCAATTTGTTTTCTTAGCATTATGCTAGATCTCAAGTGTCACTACGACCATCCCAAGCAACAAAAGCTTAAGAGAGTGGTCTAGGTCATCCAAAACTCCCCCTGAGTTCATGCCTAGTGCAATGGCAAGCCATCTCATAAGAGAGAATTGGTGAGATCAGTTTTTTCGTACAGAAAAGCTCATTTTTCATTTGGTTGACTTAAGAATTATCATAGCTCAATTTAAAACTCGGAATAAGTTCAAGACTCAATTAAGCCTATATGACATGGCATGAATCATGAGAGGATCACTAAAGCAAAACTAGTCACAAGATCCAACAAGTCATGTTTTGATTCAATTTTCTCACAGATAATAAAGCAAAACTAGTCACAAAATTAGTTATTGAGGGATTTTACTTTGGAATTTGTATGGAAATCAAATCGCAAATTTTATTTTATTTTTGTCGTGAATTTCAATTATATTATTTTTGTAATTCAGATACCAATCCAAATGTTAATTTTTATGTTGAATTACGCTTATTTGAATTTTACTTTAGAATTGTGATCGAAATCAAGTTTCTAATTTATTTATTTATATTCCAAAATCGAGTAATTTTTTGTTGAAATTTCTATACTAATCCAGTTGCTATTTTTCTTTATTTTTTCTCAATTATATTTATTTGATTTATTTAGGAATTGTATGGAAATCAAATTGATAATGTTATTTTTTTATTTCATGTTTTGGTTATTTAAGGATTTTAATTTGGAATTAGTTTGGAAATCAAATTGCAAATTTTATTTTATTTTTTCTTCCTAATTTCAATTGTTATTGATTGTAATTTGTATACAAATCCAACGATTATTTTAGAAACAAATTATTCAGACTAACAATTATTAGTGATTTTACTTTTGAATTCATATCAAAAATCAATTTTCTTATTTTATTTTATTTTTTCATTTCAATTCTAGTTATTTTTTGTTGGAATTCGTAAACTAATCCAATTCTTAATTTTTTAATTGTTATTCCAAATTATGTTTATTTAGGATTTTATTTAGGAATTTGTATCGATATCAAATTGCTTATTTTATTTTATTTATTCGGAATTGCAGTTATTTATACGTTGTACTTGACATGGACACTTATTTCTAGATTGTACTTGAGATGGACTCTTTTTTTAATCTAGATCGTTATAGTCTGGACCCACCATAATCAACGGTGTAGATCTTTCTCTTTTTCACCAATTAACGCGGAAATTTCTAGCCCCTTAAGAGCGAACATTGTGGCTTCTTTTTCTATCACTTTAATAATATAATAGATACTCTTAACTGATATGGGATCTCTATTGTTTCAATAAACCCCTTTGGTTTAGTACTGCATAGGAGTTCTGCATGTAAACCTCGTAAACTAAATTTTATCAATAGACCTATTCAAATGTTTGACGGGTTGGGCTTTTGCTTTCATGCATTGTGCACCAATGTCAGATCAGACCTCAAAATGTGTTGGACCGAAATAGCGACTAGAGGGGGTGGGGTGTAACACCCTGGCTATTCAGAAGCCAAAATGCTACCTAAAGGACTAACATACAACAATACTGCGGAAGAACTTTAACAATAACTCATCAACTAACATATAAGGATCAACATCTTTTAAAACCTAAGCAGAATTAAAACCTGAATCCAAAGAACAGCTCACAAATTCTAATTATTTAAGTCTCATGAATCCACTAAGATAATCATACCAAACGAATGATCATGGAACATAAGCAGTTAATTAAACAACCTTAACGAGAGAAAGATATCAACCAACATCAAACTCCATTATATTACAGTCCATCACTTAACTAATGAAAGATGTAATCAAGTTTTATTATTGAAACCGTGTAAGGTGAAATGAATGAGTAGTGCGTGTCTACTCTCTCCCAAGAGAATCATCACCAACGATCACCTAAAAATAAATAAACAAAGCAAGAATGAGTCTGAGACTCAGCAAGTACATGGATAGCTGGACATACCATAGATATGAAAAAGACAACTTCATTAAAGAATTTGAACGTACACTGAATGAATACATGAATGCATGGAATGAATGGAATTAATGAAAAGAATGGACTGCACACATGCTTATACTGGTATAGCTGGTGACACACCCGTCGGTGTTCACCTAAGCCCGCATTTAACAAAATACGGGGATCCAAGTCCCGTATGAAGAACGTTTCATACGGGTGTTCAAATCTGCCCACATTGGAATGGTGGGTCTTATGTGCCTATACTGGAATTGATGTGTCTTATAATCCACTCCCGTGGAAGGAACATGAAAATGGATGCATGTCTTGAAGTATGAATTATGAAAGACATCATGTCTACACTTGGAATTAACACATAGGAAAGGAACATAGACTTTGAACATTCTCATGGATCACATAAAAACACAATACAAATATCCAGCATCCAGCATTCAGTAATCATAAGAATATAGAAGTACTTGCCTTAATCGTGAGACGAAAAGATGACGACAGTACAACTTTCAACCCTGGTGCTCACCAACACCTGGCAACCGTAAAGTATACTAAGTATACTAAACAAGAGTGCTCAACAAAGCGATAGAACATAACGAGAGCGATCGCTCCTGAACGCAACACAAAAACTAGCAATCTCACCCCTGACTCTAATCTGTCCAATCTGTCAGTTCTCAAAGAAAAATCCATAACTTTTGAGTCCCAGCCCCAAAATTTATGAATCCAAGTTTTTCGGACTTTACACGAGCTTAGCTACAACTTCCCAGGTGATCGACAGAACAAATTACCCCATCTAAGCCCTTGATTTTAACCCCGAAGACCGTTCTGTCATCTTCGGTACTTTCAACTTGTGAAATTCATAACTTCCATTTGGTACAACCAAAATCAATGACCTAAACCTTTATGGAAACTACAAGGAACAAGCTTCCTGAATAAAATTATTTCAATAATTGCCAAGGTGCAAGAAAAGTTGCTAACAAGTTAATCTTTCTCTACTGTCCACAACAGAGAGACAGATTACAATAAGAACTTCAAAAATTCATATCTTTCGTTCTACAGCTCCAAATTGGATGTTCTTTAATGATCTGGAAAGATAAGACCAAGGCCTACAAATTTCATAATATGGAGAAGTCCTGATTCGGACCTTAACAATAATCAATCTACTAATTAAAATGACTGCTGAAACGTAGCAAAGATTCTGGACAGCGGTAAAGAATAGATCACAACTTTTGATCTACAACTCCGATTAGGGCGTTCTTTAACATTCTGGAAAGGTTATAAAAATTTATACAATAACCTAGTTGGGTGAAAATCCTGAATATTCTATTATCATAATCATATTTTAGGAGACATCTTGACAGATCAATCGCGTCAGAATTCTAGACAACAGAAACTAAAACTATCATAACTTTTGATCCGTATGTCAGAATCAGGTGTTTTTGGCGGCCACGAAAAGCTAAGAATATTATCTAAATATCTCTAGGAGATGGAAACCTCCAATTCGGCTCCTAAGAACTCGAAACTGCCCACGCAACCTACTGGACAGAATTGAATCTTTAACAGACAGAGTTCGATCCAATCAATTCTAATCGAATTCACATCTACGACTAATCAAACAACGAAAACGACATTCGTTACCCTTGGAGACACGCATGCCCGCTAATTTCCCCCGCTAGATGCTCCTCTCATCTTCTTCTCCTCTCTCCCTCCACCTTTCTCCTTGGCCAACAGCAATGGGAGAGCACTACCAAGAGGGGGCAACGGAGTGCAAGGAGGAGGACATGCACTGTAGCAGCACTGTAGCAGTACGTGTACAGTGGTGGGCTAGGGTTTCTCCCTCCTTTTAATAGTGGCCGGCCCCTCATGGGCCTCCTGGGCCAAAGCCCGAAGCCCAGGTTGCCAAAGAATTGCAGATTTTCCCCTCCTCTAAAGTCTAATTTCTCTTTTCACTGCTTCCTTCATTAGACTAAGTTGGAGTATTACAGAAAAACCCTTTTTTGTTTACTCTCCTTCCTTAGAAACATTCGGGGTATTATATGGGGTGAATAGGAGCCCACTCGTTTTCTCACTAGTATTCAACTGTTTTTTCACCCTAATAGCTATGCAAAGCTATGAAGATCAAGGTCTCAAGATCACAATAGAAAATTTGAGTAGAAACCAAGAAAATCAAACTCCACTACCCTTAGCCGGTCTGACTGCCAAGGCAATGCTAGTCTGACTGCTCGTGAGGCCGGTCTGACCGCTCCCCTTGCTGACTGGAAATTAGCACGATGATAGATCCATAAAATGACCTAACTTTTGATCTAGATATCCAAATCATTTGAGTTTTCAGACATAGCTCAACAAGAAGGTCATGAACCTATTCCAATTGAAGATCGAGACAATCATAGCCAAGGTTCCATGAATTTCTTGGTTAAGGGCAAGAAGGCACAAAAGTGGGGGAAAACCTAACTTTGATCTAAAGGCTTATTCGTGGATGAAAGATGAACAAGATGACCTTAGATTAGATCTAACAAGTACTAGCAAGCTTGATCACAGCAAAAGACCAAGATAAAAAATGCCTAGAACACAAGAACCCCAAAATCAAAAAAGAGAGGGCAAGAAAAAGAGAGAACTCATCTTGGAACGAACTTGATTGGATTGATATGAGGTAGTGTTGGCCAAATGGGCCACCTAGACGGCACAACATGGGCCTGATTAGGCCCAACACTGCTAGCTCGGCTAACTAATCGAGCCGCGTCGTGCTGGCCTGTGGGCTAAGGTGCCGACCCAAGCACGGCACGCCGGCCTCTTGAGCCATGCCGGGTTGGCCTAGGCACGTTTAGCCTAATAGGCTAGGGTTGGCTTGTGTGGCCCATCTCGGGCCAAAAATTAAAAAAAAACCAGAAAAATGTGTAGAGTTCAAAAATACATATTAAAATTGTAAAAATGAGTTCTATACCCATAAAAATAGACAATTATATTGAGAATGCAATAAAGAGGATTATTAATATTTACATGGCTGCCTCGTTAAAACATTTCCAAGTAAAACTCAACATGAGAAAACCTTGGTAAAGGGAAAAGAGTACAACCTATAGCTCTGCAAACATCCATGTTCTAAGTATCGTTGGCTAGGTACAAATTTCCAAAAATATCTGCCAACTATGGATTGTCTATAGAGTATTGTGTCTGTGTATTAGCTTGTTCCTAGTTTTTGACAGTTAGAAGTATCTCTACCAACTCACTCATGAGACTTGTTCTTCTCTCCTCCAATGTTCTTACATTAAGATTGAAAGCAGACTTGGAGGAAACCGTAGAGGCATGAATAGTTAACACAAATCACGTGCTAATATGGATAGCACTGGATATGTTATCTTATGGTCATGCTACTATTGCAAAATTTTGAAGCCATTTGGGTTGAAATATATCGTATCACTATCCAGATAGGGGGATAGTTTTCCATTCCTCGGGTATGAGGTTGGTCTCGCTTGGTAAGGTACCGTTGTAGAATCTGAACCCCTGGAACTGGAGGAAGAACTTGCACCCTAGATCTTCCCTCACACATTTGTCTTGTTACCCGTGGTGGGTGGTAATGGAGGTCATTGCAAGCGAACTCCCATAAATTTATTTTCGTTCCTTTGAAAAATCTCGAAAAATTTAGAAAGAACATCCGCAAAATAGTTAGAATAGTCTAGGCCTGTAGCATCACTAAGAAGTTTAAGAACATTTGCAAATTCTTGAATTTTAGCTCTAGGATCTAAAAGAAATGCAAATACATATAGGAATGTGATTCTTTTCAATATTTCCAGTATTTTGATTTCATAGCAATAATAGCCTCTCCTAAGACTATTTCACTTTTCATAGATTTTCAAGTGACTAGCAATTTGTAGAATACTATGAACAATTATAGGAGATGTTGGATAATAGTACACTGCCATCAGTGCTATGATCGTGCATTTGAAAAAAAAACAGAAAAAATGCTCTTATATGGTAAAAGGCTCTTAAGCATCAAGTAAGTAGAGTTTCATCTTATCGGCATGTCCAAACCAATTTTTTTGGACATACTTGCATTGCCCTGCAGAAGTTCTTATATGATGCAATTCGTTGGTTAGAATGATTTATGAAAGATATCGCATCATGGGAAGTTTTAATATACGAGTTCAACCTCTTCAACCCGCATTTTACTCTACAGTTAATAATATGACAAGCGCATCACTGATGTACTCCCAATGTTTCATGTAGGCTCTTCCAAAATCTACATGTAAACTGAGAACCTCTATCTAATACTCCATGCAAGCAAACAATCCTTGACATGTATAGTTTTGCCAATTTGCTACCTCTAAAAGTTGTTTTGACTGGAATGAAGTGTGTCACTTTAGTCAATCGGTCCATCACAACCCAAATAAAATCATAACATGACTGAGTCCTAGGAAATCCTGTGATAAAATCCATACCAATTTCTTCCCACTTCCATTCTGGGATTGACAGTTGTTATAACAATCCAGCGGGTCTTTAATGTTCTTCCTTAATTGACTAACATACATCACAGTGTGGAACAAATTTAGCAATCTCTCGCTTCATGCTGACCCCATCAATACTTTTCCTTTAGATCTTGGTACATCTTGGTACTTTTGGGATGAATGGAGTAAGGAGATTCATGGGCTTCTTGCAAGATTAGCTGCTTTATTTCCTTATGATCTGATACACAAATGCGATTTTCAAACCAGACTGTATCGTGCTCATCCTCAGAAAATCCTAAGGCTTTGTCTCTTCTCATGTTCTTCTTGATTTCCTTAATACCTTCATCTTCATGATGATTTTCTCTGATTTGATTCTGGATTGTAGGTTGCACTTCTAGAGTATTTACATAACCTTGTCTGCTATATCAAAGTTCATATGTTTTAACTCTTCATATAATCTTGGGTAATTTTCTTGAACTAACATAGTATTGCAATAACCTTTTCTGCTCAAAGCATCTACTACTACATTTGCCTTGCCAGGTTGGTAATGAATTCCAAGGTCATAATATTTTATCAGTTCTAACCATCTTCTCTGCCTTAGGTTGAGTTCTGACTAAGTGAAGATATATTTCAAGCTCTTGTGATCGATGAAAATCTCGCAGCGATTACCAATTAGATAATGCCGCTAGATTTTAAAAGCATGCACAATTGCAGCTAGCTCTAGATCATGCGTCAGATAATTTTCTTCATGGGGCCTTAACTGACGGGATACATAGGCCACAATCTTGCCTTCCTACATCAGCACACATCCAAAGCCTTGATGAGAGGCATCACAAAATACTTCAAAATCATTATAAATATCACGAAAAACCAACACTGGTGTAGAAAGTAGCCTTTGCTAGCTCTTGGAAACTCTTCTCACAGGCATCTGTCCATTCAAACTTCTTTTCCTTTTTTAATAGTTGTGTCATGGGTTTGGCAGTCTTGGGAAATTCTTCAATCAATCCGCAATAATATCCAACTAATTTAAGAAAACTTATCACTTTTGTTATAGACTTAGGATGTTTCCAATCCATTACAGTTTCAAATTTGGCAGGGTCTACTATGACTCCACCTGCTGACACAATGTCACTAAGAAAAGCCACTTGTCTTAGCCAAAATTCATTTTTTACTGAATTTGGCACATAGTTGTTGTTCCTTGAGTTTTTCCAACACTATCCTAAAACGTTTTTCATGCTCTTCTTCACCTTGGAGTAGATAAGAATGTCATCGATAAATACGACCACAAACTTGTCCAAGAATTCTGTGAATACTTTGCTCATCATATTTATGAAATAAGCTGGTGCATTTGTTAATCTAAATGACATTACTGTAAACTCGCATAGTCCATATCTGGTGGTGAAACAGTCTTTGGTATATCTTCTGGTCTAATCTTCAACTGATGACAGCCGGATCTCATATGAATCTTGGAGACGAAACTTGCTCCTTTTAACTGATCAAAGAGGTCATCGATCCCATGCAATGGATACTTAGTCTTGATTGTGACCTCATTGAGTGATTTGTAATCCATACACATGCTCATATTGTTGTCATTCTTTTTGACAAACCGTACCGGTGTCCCCAAGGTGATGAACTTGGTTGAACATAATCCTTGTCTTGCAACTATTGAATTTGCTTCTTCAACTCTGCTAACTCATTAGCACGTATTCTGTAGGGTCTCTTGGAAATTGAAGCTGTCCCTAGGACTAGGTCAATTAGGGACATAATGTCCCTGTCTGGTGGCATACCGGGTAGATCTTTGGGAAAGCATTTGTGTATTCTTGCAGCAGTGGTATTTCTTCAATCTCCACTTCCTTAAGACTATTAAGGATAGAATCTTCTCCAGCAGGGATCTTCAGTCTGAATTCCACTTTTATTCCCTTGTCATTTGTGAGGGTGATAGCTCGATTGGCATAATCTATCTGACCCAATTCTTGGCCATACTGCACGCCTCATCACAGATGGTTTTCTAAAACCATCAGTGTTAATGGTAATCACAAATAGTTTTACCAGCGCGACCGTCTCTGTTACTGCATATGCTAAGAACTATCTGTGGTGAGCTAATATCATAGACGGTTCGTATCACGAACCACGAACCATCTGTGATACTTCACAGATGGTTCTTAATATAAACCGTCTGTGACAAGTATCTCATCACAGATGGTTTGTATTAAAAACCGTCTATGATAAGTATCTCCCAATTTTACCTAACTGTATGACTTCAAATGTCTAACTCTGTGATTTTACCATGACTTGAAATGCCTAACTCTGCGATTTTACCTAACTTGAAATGTTAGGCATTTCAAGTCATGGTAAAATCATAGAGTTAGGCATTTCAAGTTTTGGTAAAATCAGGGAGTTAGACATTTCAAGTCATGGTAAAATCACAGAGTTAGGCATTTCAAATCATGCTAAAATCACAGACTTAGGCATTTGAAGTAATGGTAAAATCACAGAGTTAGGCATTTTAAGTCATGGTAAAACTACAGAGTCACTGACAGTTTTTAATATGAATCGTCTGTGATATTAGCTCATCACAGATAGTTTTTGCTTGAAACCGTCTGTGATTCGTGAAAATTTTTGAACGCTTGCGCTGGAGGCAAAATATTTTGGTGTTGTCCTTATATATTATACCTACCCCCGCTTTGTCTTCCATCAGTCTCTCCCTCTCCCCTCCCCACACCTAGCTCCGGCGAACGCCCCCAATGTGGTTCAGCGAGGAGATGTAGCCGACGGGGAGGAGGGACGCGCAGGAGCTCCATGTTTGCCGCAGGAGACCACCAGATCTGGCCGCCCCCATCTTGGGCTTAGGTGAGCACGAAGTTTTGCCCTCAAATCCCCATCCAAGTTTTCTTCTCACTTTGATTTTGTCCCCTCTATCCTGTCAGATTTCGTTCTTAGCGAGGACCCACATCTATGGTTGACAAGGGAGGTTGATTCGGTTCGAGATGGACGCCTCTACTCAACCTCGTCAGAGAGTGAGCCATTGATTGAGAGAGAGAGAGAGAGTATCTTTTAATTACCTTCATGCAAACTATCAAAACAGCATATGGAAACTACTGTCCAACAATTGATTGGTTTGGCTCAAAATTTGAATTTTTTTGCAATAGAAAAAAAGGGAGATTCAATTATTTGCCACTGCCAAACATGTGTAATTGATTATTTGCCACTGATGTGAGTATGACATGTGGTCCCGGGACCCATATGTCATACTCACATATAGTGACAAATTGTAAAATTCACTCTTTTGCAATGGCAAATAATCAATTTTTCCTAGAAAAAAACTATCACATATGGTTTTTACTAAAAAAAAACTGTCTGTGATAGTCTATTTTCACAAACGGTTCTAAACAAGAACTGTCTGTGATAATTGACTATCACATACAGTTATTATTTAGAACCGTCTATGATAGCTTTTTTCACAAACAGTTAAAAACCGTTTGTGATGACCTCATATCATTACTGACCCATAAACTCAGATGGCTCACGAAACCATCTGCGATGATATTTTTGAACCGTCTGTGAAGACCTTTTTTGTAGTAGTGAATCCCTGAGAGTGCAGCACTATCAAGTCTATTATGAATGACACTCCTGCTATATCCAAGGTGAGGTTTGGGCATAGGGAACTAGCCCTTATTTTCAAGCCTAGGGAGTGGACTATCAGAGGGTTAACTAAGGGAGAGGTAGATAACCCATATTTTCCCACAAATTGATTTGAAATAAACGAATGCGAAGCTCCTGAATCGAATAAAACTGACGCTAGTAATGAATTGATAAGAAACATACTAAGGACCACATCTAGTGCAGTCTAAGCTTCTTTGGCGATGATGTGATTCCATCGACCCTTCACAATTTGGTTCGTCTTCTTAGCAACTGGTGTGTTGCTGGTAGCCGAAACTCCTATCTTTGGCTTGGTTAGTACAACTAGTAAATGCCGCTAAGGACACTTGTTGGTAAAGTTCCCTTTCTCCTAACAGTGATAACAAGAAATGCCTGCCACAAACGAGGCATTCCTCTGAACCTAGCTCTGATGCCATCTTTGTCAAACTCGGGTGTAAAGGATCCCGAATTCTCTGTATTTCCCACACTAATCTAGGAATAGCTAGTGTACACAATTAAATAAAAGATGGTAATAATTCCATATCTCGCACTTTATTAATATTATCATAGTTTATTACAAAAGGGCATAAAGCCAAATGAAAAGTACAGCAGAACACGGTAAATAATGTAGTAGGCCAAACAATTTGCCATAGACAATCATCTGGGGACGCAGCCTAGCTGTCAAGGTACTCACCAACAACATAGTCCTCCTCCTCTAAACAACAATTTATTTAAGCAAGGTGAGTACAAAATGTACTCCACGAGTTACACCAATAACAAAATTTTAAGGCTTGCATGAATATCAAAGGAAGGCTTACATGGATGAATTTTAATTAAAGAGACATTTTCACTTTTAAATACATTTACTAAGTTTCAAAGTAGCTATACCATATCTAAAATTGAATTTGATTTTAATTATTATGAGTGCAGGATAAACCACCATACACATCTAGTGAAGGAATAACCCCCTAACACCAAGGATATTTGCCCAAATTTCCCAATTGGATATACTATCCATGAAATCATTTCTGTTAAAACATTTTGAAAAGAAAACCATAGTCTAATCCTTGAATGACTTTGCTCAGCATTGCCCATGACCATGGGCACGGCCATTCGAATAGGTTTACACTTTGTATAGGTGGTACAACTTTACCCACAAGAGATAATCAGCTTAATATGTCGGCCAAGACACGCTTCCGTAGTCGTGCGACTAAGAGATTATCATAAGGCCTTTACCTTGCACTATTCCAACGTAGTCATGCCTACTAAGATTTTGCTGCCTCAAGGTTTCACGCCAAACGGTGGCCTCTTGCGCCATGTGGGTACTAAAAGTAGGTCTTTACGACACCCACACCTCTAATTGACACAATCACGGTAAAATATTGTAGTTTAGTTAGCCAGGTCCGTCCCATACTAGACTTGTGGTAGTACAGAGGAGCTTTAGCAAGATGCGGCTCATAGACTGGTCCTTAACTGACTGGGCGACTTCCAAAAATAACCCTTAGATCTCGACCATTCACTAAATCGATCTCGTGCATAAACTTGCACCCACCATCTATCTGTTTAGCCCAAGTCTAAACCAAATTTTATTTTATTTTAATTTTGAATAATTTTTAAAACTCCATGGCATAATAGTACCATGGATACAATTTTAAATCCATAGTTGAATTTTGGATGTAATTTCCCAAATTGAACATTTTTGGTCTAAGCATGTCTAAGCATATAGTTTCACAAAGTGATCTAGTTCATACTATTGCATCAACTAGATTTTATCTAGGGTGACTAGTATGGTTATTACAATGTCAAAATTGGCTATACAATGGTATTGGGATTGGGATTAACTATAATTTTAAAATAGGAATTTATGTTGTATTGAGTACAAATAAGCATGTCGTAATAATTGAAACAAAAATTAAATAATTAAAATATTGGGATCAAATATGGTCAAAGGATGTAACTTGCCTTGCTCGAAGTGTTGCTGGTCTGACTTGTCGTAGAAATCGTGCTCTCTGGAGTCGTCAAATTTTATACATGAAATGAGCCAAATTCAAATAAACTCAAAATATTATAATTTTATTATATTTAGATATATCAGAATTTTATATGAATTTACAAATTTGAGTCACTTGAATCAGAGCTCGGACAAAGGAGAACGAGTTCTCAGAGGTTGAAATTGAGAGAATACACTATTTGAATTTTTTGGAATTCTGGAATTAAATTTCTATAGGAAATTCCATTTTTTGCGTAACCATGATGTCAGCGAAAGATTTCAATTTTTTGCCAGAATTATTTCTCTAAAGAAAATAAATTACAGTCATTGACATGTGGGCCCTCGGTCCATAGACCGGGTCCATAGGGATGCCCTGGTCCACGATGGACCAGGTGCACGGCATAGTGTCAAGTGCCATGCAAGAGACCACGCATGCAGCCATGCAAGCACTAATGAGGACAGTGGAGTTGACGTGGCACACACGTGGCTGCTAGGTGGCGCGACGCAGCAGCGACATCACCACGACATGCCAGTGACGCACGGGACCCTATGGTCGCTAGCGTTTCATGCCACGGCGACGGACGGTGATAGGTGCAAACGAAAGAGGGGACTTCAGGGAACGTGCTATGCTTGGTTGCGTCGGTTGGGCGTGTGGGGACGGCCAGCAGCAAGGAAGAAGGCAGAGGCAATGGTGCTCTGGTGGTCCTCTGACAATGAGACGGTGCACACGGCGTAGAATGTTGAACGACGATGTTTCCCTGTAGTCGATGAGGACGAAGCTCCACCGGCGGCAGCACAATCGACGGCGGTGAGGCTCAAGCACCTCAGACTTAAAACTTGAATTCCAGCGAGGTGGAAGGGAGTGAGGGGCTACGACCATGGTGGTGAGTCGAGTGGAGTGAGGTGGAGAGGGTGCTCCCTTTTATGGGGCTAGGGGATGGCTAGAGAGGGAGATCGTGCACGGCCATAAATTCACCGGCAACGGAAGTGCGTGTTAAGGCAAAGAAGAAATAGACGGGTGAATGCGGTGAGTGGGGGAGGTAGTGGGGAAGTGAAGGCGCATGTTCTTGAGTGGTAATGACCGCGTTAAATCAAGCTTTAATGGGACAGGAATAGCGGTGACACAGGCGTAGGCGTGAGTGTGAGTGTGAGGAAGAAGATGACCCTGATAGGATGGGCCCACCTGTGCCGAGAGGGGAGAGGGTGCGGGAATGAGCCAAGCGCCTGATTGGGCCCATCATGGAGAGAAAGACGATGAGGAGTCGGGTCAATGGAGGGGAAAGAAAAGAAAAAAGGAAAAAGAAAAGGAAAAGATGGGCCATGGGCCAGACGAAAGGAAACGGGAGGCGCAGAGAAAGATTGGGCCCAAAGGTGAAAAATGATTTTTAATTTTCAGAACTTACAAGAATTCAAATCAGCTTTTAGAAAATAGCAAATAAAGTTAAAAAATTCTGGAACAATTCACAAACTTCCCTGAATTATTTTGAACTTAAAGAAATTATTTCCAATTTAAATTTGGTTTTTTATCTTTGCACTTAAATTATTTTTAGCTTCAAAATAGTATAAAAAACCTTTTAAAATCTAGAAAATCCAAGGAAATTCACTAATTTTTTCTTTTTTAACTCTGAAACTAGAAATAAAATTTTGGGATGTTACATAGCAAGAAGGATTCAGTGTATGTACTCAATAATGGATTAAGAATATCCATTACGCTAGAGTTTGTGGTGACATTGTCTAAAGTTATTGAGAATATTTTGGTAAATCCTCCGAAGCAATTAAATGACAAGGAGATTGACGAGCTACCTCAGGACTGTAGTCTCAGCTACATACTATACAGTCGGGGTTGTACTATACCTATGTCTGCCTCATCGCCAATCCTTGCCTTGCTTTACATCTTGTAGCATGTCTAAGCAAGTGCCTCGTTCCACCTAAAGACTTTGCAGACAATTCATGTTTACAAATTTTACAAACATCATATTTTACTTGAACTCCTTGTGCGTCCTGCTTGGTTGTATTATCGAAATCCTCCTAGACTCTTGATGTACTTGACCTGGATCTCTTTGCTCTAGTGGTTGCAGACGTAGATGCTATTATAGAGCCTGATGATGGTATTCCTCCTTTCCCTTGCGGTAATAATCCGGTTGGTTTGAGGCATCGAGATTCTCGAATGATGCAAGATCCTCTAGTGAAATTCTGTAATCACTAATAGCAAAACTATCGTAATTTTCCATCACAAAAACTACAAAATCGAAACTTGCACTATTATTTTATTCATCTTAGCATAACAAATAATAACAATAAGAAAATGCAAAAAACAATATTGTACCTTTTTTTGCTGACTCGCTGCTGGATTTAGAATTTTTGGATATTTGGCACAAATTATCACACAAGGAATCTAAATTTACATAACAAAATTCGTAGAAGAGATTGCAGAATAGAACAGTATGGTGGCTATTTATAGGAAAAAGTTTGGGATTTTTAAAATTTTTTGGTATTTTTAAACCTCCCAACATCTAAAAAGTGGTCAAAATATAAAAAATCCCAACAGTCAGTCGTGCCTAATGGGCTAATCGAGCTGACATACCTTATCAGGCCTAATGCCGACCTAACGGCTTTATTTGGGCCGCTTTGTGTCGTGTCAGGCCGGGCCGACCTAACTGGCACACCATGCCTCGTTGGGCCATACCTTAGGCCAGGCAAGACACTATGTGTGCCATGTCGGGCTGGCCCGTTGGGATAGGGTGCTGACCCAAGCATGACACAGCTGGTTCAGCCCGGTCCAGCCTAGAGATAGTGTCAGGCCATGCTACGCTCGGGCCAGACCATGCCAACAGTACCATGCTTTGAGCTTGCCTAGGCGAGACATGACCAATTTGGCCAGCTCTAATATGAGGGATTGAAGGTTTACAGTCACTCCTCCATAGAGGACAAAAGCCCACTCATGAGCACCGAATCCCACAATTGTTCTGTCAATACATCTCTCTCAAACCCTAGCCTCCTTTATTGTGTCCACTTTCCCCAAATCACAAATTAGAGTTTCTAGGGTACATAGGTTTTTGTGCAAATCCTGCACCATCCCCTTTTGTAGTAGAGGCTAGGTCTAGAGATAAAACACAAACGGGCACCTGTTAAGGCCACACACAAACGGGTATCACACTCACCCATGCTTTTGAAAGCAGATGACGACCTGGGTCTTTCGAATCCGTCTCTTCCTGAACTTCTCATTCTCATTACGTAAACCGCTTCTCCTTTGCACCGTCTTGCACCCCGGGTTTCTTCAAGGTCACCAACCCTGTATTTTGGCGAAGATAACAAAATACCCCTTCTCGATCATTCTCCATGACTGAGTTCAATCATTATAAAGCAATCCCATACTTCGCCACGCGTAGTTTCATCAATGGCTTTCCTCAAGTCGGCAAGTCTCTCCCTTCTAGCTCCCAAGCCACTTGATGCAACCCATCATCGAACTTCCTGTTCAGTTTTTCTTGTCCATCTTGCACCTTCCTTGAGTCCAACCACTTCACCCGACGTACTAGATCGTTCTAGACCTCAACTCTCCTAGGTTAGTCCTTATCACTCTCATCATTGATTGTAGTTGACTCCAAGCGTCCCTGCACATCAATAGACCAAGAAATCGATTTCAGGCACAAGTTTTCGTAACTTGACCCATGCAAGCCAAAATATGCATGATGCAACACCTATGCACTAAAGCACATGGCTTTTGCCAATTCCCAAAATTCAATACAGTCCATCGTGCATGAACTCGCACTGGTAAGTCAGACTATTGGCCCTTGGCTGGTCTGACAGTTAGCCCTTCGGCTGGTCAGACAGCCAACCAACGATCAGTCTTACTGCACCTAGACGGTCTGATCGCTAGCCCCGGTAACAGGGGGCAATTCAGAACGCCGTCGGTCTGACCGCCAACTAGCGGCCGGTCGGACTGCTTCTCAAATAAAAAAAACACCTAACTCTTGACTTTTTGACAAAACTCTATCTAGTTTCGTGTCCAGATTCAAATTTCAATGGCACCTAGTGCAAACACATCCCTAAACACTCCCGCATAAATGTTTGGTGCCCAATTGGCAAACCTTTGCACTGCCACCCATGGCCGGTCGGACCGCCTAGAGTCGGCTGGACAGACCACCCTGCAAGGCCGGTCAGACCGTCGGCCACATGATAGCAAATCCAACAATTTGCTAAATCGAGGGTTTACTCTCCAAACACCTCGACACCGATGTTAATTGTTCAACACCTAGTTTAGGTTCATACCAGATGGTCTCCACAAAATGCTATGCTTAAGTTTGTGTTGGACCTTGGAAACAGATCCCTCCCACATAAGGGGCAGTTGAATTGTTGTAAGGAGCAAAAAAAGAGATCTCAATACGCACAATTGCATTATTATGGGCAAGCTATCTTCGCTTTGTATAACTGAGGAAATTTAGTATTGCTCTTCAGTTGATCTTTGTATGGACATCACTAGGGGATATTTTTTAGATAATGAAAGAGAAAAATCTTCTCCGGCCTCTGCATCAAAGATGCACATAGTCCATTTTATTTAAGAGTCTGAAGTACCAAAAAACCACTCTGTAAAAAATGGCTTGCAGCCTTACAATTGAAAAACGACTGAAAATTAAACTCAATCAATGCAAATCCTACGACTAAGTGTTGAAAGTATAAGTGAATTGTCTACCTTTCCTCATCAGCTTAAGCTTTTGGGTGAATTGGTTGGTGCATGCAACTTAATATGGTATCAGAGCCAAGAGGTCTTGAGTTCAAGACCCGGCTGGCGCAATTAAGAAAATAATTGCAGCCCATTTCTATTCCACGTCTTAGGCCTGAGGGAGCCTACACGTAAGGGGGAGTGTTGAAAGTATAAGTGAATTGTCTACCTTTCCTCATCAGCTTAAGTTTTTGGGTGAATTGGTTGGTGCATGCAACTTAATACTAAGCCTCCATCCATAAATATTGAGGAGTTGCTTCGCCACAAACTCCAGCCTTTGGCTTCCAGCCAACATGGAGTGAAGACCACATTCTTTTATGCCAGGGAACCTTATTCAAGATCACTAGTAGAAACGAAATGGTAGATATGAACGTTTTTATAAAACGCTTATGGTTGATTAGATCAAGTGCTGCACTGACGACGGCACGATGTGTGATCTGGATTGCAACTAAAACGAATGAATGTGACGTAACTGAAAAGGCCAGTATATTGATCAATGAGTTCATCATCCAAATTGCCGGTCAGCAAATCGCTTCGCCGCAAAACAAAAGGCCAAATACTGGCCTGTGGAAGTTGAAGCTTAAACCCACTAAGCATGTAAGGTGGTATCTGCTTTTTAAGTTTACATATTGAAGTTCTAACAGTGGCGTCCTACTAAGAGTAGAAGTATATCAAATTGATGTGACTAGTCAAACAGAATACTGCACACAATTCTCACTGTTGGAAATTAATCTAGACTTGCCAAGTAATAGAGCATTAGGATCTTAATATAATCAGCATGGATTAAATTAGTTTGTTTCCTTTGTTAGGCTTTCTATGTTTAGTTTTTGGTTTGGTTAGCAAGTTGATTAGATAGTTTTTAAAAGGTATTGTAATCAGATGTGTTTAATAATAGAATAGAGAATAAAACTTTGGCTAAGCAAGTTGCATCCAAGAACCAAACTCTCTTGTGTGCGCACATTTTTGTTCTCTTCCACCGTGAATTGGGGTGTGTGTGTGTGTATCGAGCTGCTTGTGTGAGTTATGTCCACGGGTTCGCATGCATGAATATCTGATATGGGTCAACAGTGCTCTGATTTGGGCCAATAGTGGTATCGGCGTGAGGTTCGACGCAAGGAGAAGCTGTCTGGTGATGGATCACCAAGCAGTGGCGTGCCAACACGGCTCCATGCGAGGAGTGGTGGCGACTCGAGTGTGCGCGCGTGCTGGTGACCGTAGCGGGAAGCTGGCTGCATGTTGTCTCCGACGAGCATGACTGGCGCAAGCTTGAGGCCGAGGAGTCGACGGCCTCATGGGAGATCTGAGTCTCCATCACTGTCAAGTTGCATCATGGGTGGAGGAGAATCAGCATGAGGAGATGCTGCCTGGTAAGTTGTGTCACCAGCAGCAATGAGGGACATCGATAGCTTGGAGGCCATCATTGCATGAAGAGCCGAGGTCGTCGAGGTCAGAGTCACCGGCAAGTTGTGTCACTAGCGGTAAAGAGGTGGCGGTGAAGGGTGGAGGAGGTGTGTCTCCCCAATATCCATTACCGACGAGCACCGATGCTGTCAAAGCCGATGGCATCGTTGACAATCGCCGTGAAAAGATGGCATTGGTAGCGATCTCTGTGTCTTGCCGAGAAGAATGACCTTCAAATTGGAAGATGCGACAAGATTAAAGGGGTGATTGTTTTAGTGTTTTTTGCATGTTAGTCGAGTTAGAGTCCCTACATGTAGATGGACGTGTACTAGTTGAGTTGAGTTCCTACACACAGCTATGTGCGTTTAGTTTGCTTGTAGACCGTTTTATGTGGAGGCGTAGTTGGTAGTCCGAATCATGCGTTGAGTCTTAAGTCATCAACTAGGAGAAGGCAAGTCTAGATTAGGGGAGAAATTGTTGGAAATTAATCTAGACTTGCCAAATAATAGGGTGTTAGGATTCTGATACAATCAACATCAGATCAAATTAATTTGTTTTCTTTTTTTTCATGTTTAGTTTGTGGCTTAGTAAGCAAGTTGATTAGGCAGTCTTAAAATGACGTGTAATTAGATGTGTTTGATAAGAGAATATAAAAAATAGAAAAGCTTTGGCTAGGCAGGTTGTAGCGGAGCATCAAAGTTCTTTTGTGCGCACGTTTTTGTTCTCTTCCAACATGAATTGGTGTGTGTATATATCCAGATGCTCGTGTGAGTTGTGTCCACAGGTTTGCGTGCGTGAATATCTGATCTGGGCCAACACTCACAATATACACTAAAACCGATCTATATGTAGCAGCTGGCAAATGCAGATATGTAGTACCAGCACACCTATGTTCAGTATACTTCATGAGACCTCAATAGAGAAAGTTTCAGTTTCAGAGAATTACAAGAAACTAGTAAGGCGAATCCTGAGGGTCTAAAGTGTTGGTCAAAGCTAATACATACCAGAAAGTAGCACTCGTAAGTCATATAAACAGGTTTTACATTTTGCTGACACCAATTAATGTATTCTCTGCAAATAAAAATGAAGATATAGAGCTTAATTGTATCATAATTTGCTAAGCAGAAGCACAAGCAAAATATCCTAGTAATGACTCCGGTACTATAACCTTTGGCAAGGGACAACTAGCAAAACCTTTCCAATTTCATTCATCTGCTGGCTGCAGCATGCCACGAAGATATACATCTTTGTCGATGAGAGTATGCGCTCCGAACCTCAGGGAGAAAACTACTCGGAAAAAATCTAAGCAATTCCTCTCAACGGAGTCAGGTTTAATTGAGCAGACACACTCTACTATGTTCTTGAGGCGAACCAGAACTCTAAATTAGAATTGTGAACCCTCTACAAACTACACCCAGAATAACGTTATCAGGTTCAGTTGACGAAAATCCAACATAGGCATTTTGAATAACAAATGTGAAATAAATGGTTAGCATATCAACATAAAACTGATAGTACCGACGAGCTTACTTAACTACAATGGTCTAACAAGAGATTCATTCTTAAAATCAATTATTATGGGATTTCATAGAAGGAAAATTGAACAGGGATAAAGACAATACTAAGTAGTTTGGGTTCCGATTAGAAGTATGCAGCAAGATCCTCTGCCGAGAAAATCATTTGAAGCAATTTCAAATAATGCAAATGCAGAAGAGAGTACTCTCTTCCAACCATTCTGAAAGGTGAAATTTCATACAGAAAGTAAGTCCAGACCAGTCCACACCATTATAAGCAAACCATAAGATAGGTTGGCTGCTGTTAAAATATGTTTTTACTTCATAGTACAGTTTAAGAAAAAAAAAACAGCTTCTCATAATCTCATTAATGAACAACTCCAAGCAGAACTAAGCTGCTTCAGTCCTCAGATATGAACTATTGTATTTCATCTATATGTCAGAACAATTAGATACACCTCTTGAACTGCGAGGTCTTCCACATGCCGCTCATTTACAACACGTGAAGCAATTTTAACGAAAAATTATCCAAAAGGATACAGAAAGGGCAACTTTCTCTTGTACATTCATCAGATATTCCAAGAATTATGCAGTGCTACTTCAATAGATGGATGCTGTTCAGTGTCCACAACTTCACATACACCCAATGGCTCCATCAGTAAGAGATCAAAAAGGTTTATTTTTTCTCATAAGAAAAGATTGAAAGGAACAAAGTATTTGGCTACTAATCAAATTTATCATATACTTGTAAAAAGCATTATTTAGTGTTATTACATAACTGCTCTTTCACAAGATAATTCCTCTGCAGAAACACCCATGAGAGCCATCTGTAATGTTTCCAGATGACTTAAATAAGCAGCATCCCCCATGATAATTATAATGATCTGACGAATGGTCGAAGAAATATTGAAGCAAACAGCTCAAGACAATTTAGGGAGACTCAAGCCGGCTAATGCTTCAAACCATTGAGACTGCATCGAATTATAGCTACCTATTGCTACTAACTGAATACGAGTTGCACTTTCTCCTTTCTCTATTAGGACGCATACATTGTCAATGCCAGAGCTGCCGATTGATCATAAATACAGACCTAAGCACAGGCAACAGAAGATGTCGATAGCGGATAATCTACTTCTGCACTGCCGCGCCCGCGGGATCCAACTTCGCCACCTCCGTCTCCGACCCCTCCCGCGGTGGCTGCTGCAGAGCCTGCCACTCCGCAGCCACAGGATCCACAAAGAAGAGGTCGGTGATGTCCCGGAGCGGCACCCGCACCCGCGCCCTGCCAAGCAGCTTCAGCCTGCACTTCTTGACGGCAACGCCATGCCGGAGTAGGCGGCAGGTTATCCTTGTCGCCGCAGTCAACCGCCATCTCGGGTACGAGCTGTTAGATATAATGTTGAGTTGTTGACTTAATTTGTTTTGTATGTTAATTTGAATCTGCTAATTAGTTGCATTTAGTTTGTGTTGTAGTTGAAACGTTTGGACATGAGAACGTGCACTAGGAATTGCATGTAACGGGTGCTATTAGTGGCGTAGTAACATAGCAGGTAATAGGTGCTATTAGTGGCATACTAAAATGCATGTAATGTAGCACTAATTGCATGTAAAGTAATGAGAGTCCCTTGATTAGTATAAATAAGAGAAGAAAAAAACCAGGAAAATGTGTGTATAAGGTTAAGTAGCACCAAATCTGTCTCGTGAGTTCATCTTCTCTGTTTTGATGTCCAGTTTGAGAGTGAGTGTGTGTTTGTGTCTAGATGTTTCGCGTGCGTAGACGTAGAGCGTGCTAACAATTGGTATCAGAGCGAGACTCAATGTGAGGAGAGTGCCCACCTGATAGCGCCAGCGGAAGGGCGCGGCGTGGCGTCGGCGGTGCGACATGGTACCCGGCGGAGCGGGCGAACCTGGCGATGACGCAAAACTTGTTCGAGGACCAGCAGGAGTAGTTGGAGCGCAACGTGGAGCGGTTGTCCAATGTGCTCGCGACGGACGTGCCGGTGCTTCCTGGGGGCGACGGCTTCGGGCGCGTCGCACAGCCACGGCCGCGAGGGCGACGAGCGTCATGGCCAAGAGCTGGTGCATGCAAGCGGGCGCCAAGACAGGCAGCTGCAGGCACAGGCGTGCACAGCAGCGGCCAACCCAGTCGTACGCAGGGCGTGGTCATGCGTGTGAGGCACGCAGCGACGCAGGCGCGCGGACGAGCGGGCGTACGCTGGTCTGCGCGTGCGAGGGCCAACTGGCGGTGTAGCGCCACGCAGTGGTACTGCGCGCACATAGGCGACAGCGCGACCGGTGTACAGCGTGGAGCATGTGGCTCCATGGTGAGGAGAGCCGGAGCGTTGGGCGAAGCCGTGAAGGTGCACAGGTACCGGCGATGAGCCGACTGCAGCACCATGTGCTCAGGACCACGATGACGAAGATCCGCGTGGACAGAGCGAGGCCAGCGCGGTGTGCCGGAATCGCACGTAACGTGCACACCGGCGGCGGCGGCGACGTGATTACTGTGGATTAGGCCGACGACAGCAGTCTCCACGAGAGGTGGAGGCCGACGGCAGCAAGGTGAGGCGGTGCGAAGACGTCAGGAAATGAGTCGGCATGATGCCGACAAACGGCGATGGCATGGAGGCCGTTGTCATAGGAAGAATTGAGGTTGGAATCGCTCGGTGAGCTGTGTCACCAGCGGCGAAGTTGTGGCGACCAAGAGGTAGCGGTGAAGAATGGAGATGGCGTGTCTCCAAAAAATACATGCTATTAAGGAGTGTCGTCGTCAACCGGCAAGGCAAGATGGGTGAATGTATTGTCCATCTCCATGTCCCGACGAGAAGAACTACTAAGTGCATGGGCTGCGGTGACGCTCATGTTCATGGTTGTGGATGGCGGGAATGACTGTAATGTCCCTCAAGTGTGATCACGTGGCGAGGGCGATTGTACTACCCCTCAAGACGGAGTGCACCACGTGGTAGAGAAGCGGCTATGAGCATAGATTTGGCGACACATAAAGGGAACTTGTGTTGCTAACCCATGCCGAGTGGGAAGGCGGAACTTTTTGAAGATAAGTGTTGAAGACCGCTAATGGCGCAATAAGTTGTGCAAGCGACTACGAGCATGGATTCAACGACACATAAAGGAAACTTGTTTTGCTAACCCGTGTCGAGTGAGAAGGCGAAACTTCTTGGAGATAAGTGTTGACGACCACCAATAGCATGATGAGTCGTGCAAGAGGAGTTGCTGCGTGTGGCAATAAGGAGAAAGCCGTTGCGTGTGGCAAGAGGTTGCGAGCGATCCGCAACGGTGAGTTGGCATGTCAAAATTATGGGGGAAATTGTTAGCTATAATATTGACTTAATTTGTTTTGCATGTTAATTTGAATCTGCTAATTAGTTGCATTTAGTTTGTGTTGTAGTTGAAACGTTTGGACGTGGGAACGTGCACTAGGAATTGATGTAATAGGTGCTATTAGTGGCGTAGTAACATAGCAGGTAATAGGTGCTATTAGTGGCATACTAAAATGCATGTAACGTAGCACTAATTGCATGTAATGAGAGTCCCTTGATTAGTATAAATAAGAGAAGAAAAAACCAGGAAAATGTGTGCATAAGGTTAAGTAGCACCAAATCTGTCTCGTGAGTTCATCTTCTCTATTTTGCTGTCTAGTTTGAGAGTGAGTGTGTGTTTGTGTCTAGACGTTTCGCGTGTGTAGACACCGAGCGGGCTAACACGAGCTGTCATTCTTGGAGTTAGGGCTCGGTGGTACAAGGCGGCAGGGTGGCTCGCCTGGAGCTTGGGAAGGGAGGGGAGAATCCATGGGTATTTGTAATAGGGAATTGATCATTTACCCTTCCCTTAGATTCGTTTTAAGATTATCCCATCGTTCTCGATGTAATTATTTTTTACCTCTCACTTAGTTTGAAATACTCGTTTTAATTATTTTAATAATATCCATTGGTTTTTGCTGTATAGACATGAGAAAAGACACTAATGCCCTTGCTTGAACTCGTTTCCGCTCGATGCCGCTCGGTTGCACCAAAGGCTCCATGGGCTCACACCTAACTTTTGAAACTTCCTCGCTCCTCGATGGCTTCCTCCCCCTCCTCCCCATACTTCGCCTCCTCCCTCTCCCCCTCCTCCTCCGCCTCCGCCTTAGCCTCTGCCTCTACCCGCGCCCCCTCCTCTTCCCCCTTCCCTCAGTTCCGCGTTGCGAGCACAGGACGTGGACCCCACCAAGATCCATCTCCCATGTGCGTGCTACAAGGCCATCCTTAACGTGCCCCACAGCCTTGCTCTCTTCTACTGCCCCCAGTGCAACGTTGACCTCTCCAAGCCCTGTCGTTTCCTTGCCTCGTCACCCTAGCTTCTGTAGGCCCCCGAAATCGGATCCATTCCAAGCTAAGTGATTACGCCGAAAGCGCAATACTTAACGTAAGACGAAAATGATTCTGAGTGCATGGATATGTGTCTCATGTTAGCTCCCAAGGATCAGTGGCTAACATGCACATATCCAAACACAACATTGCAATCACATCCATACACAATATAAAAGCATAATAGAATCATCATTACAACTTCATTAAATAGAACCTTATGGTCAATTTTGCATATGAGGGTCGACCAGACAAATTTAATCTTCAATCAAATAAATCGCAGCGGAAGATAAATAAGGAAATAAAAGAAAGAAACCGAGTTGTCATGCTCAAACCCACAAGCAACCAACTAGAGTTAAAGTCATTGCATCTGATGTACTAAAACCCGATTTGAATGATGTTCTCACCTGCAACATGGACAATCTGACTGAGTACAAAAATGTACTTGCAAGACTTACAAATAGCAACATATAATAAATGCATTTAAGTGTCAAAGGAAGGCTACTACACTAGGCAATTTTCAGCAAAAAGCAAGTTTTTCGTTGAGATAACCGATATAGATTGAAATTGCCATTTGTAAAACATTTAGAAAACAATATATAACATTACGTAATCCCAATTCATCATCAACAACAATAGATACTCCAATTATAATCAACACACAAACCTCTCGTTCGTGACACAATTCATTTCTTAACCAATCAACTTCCAGTTCATGACAACCAACAAGATCTGAACAATCCAATATACGACATAACCTTTCCAAACCTAGCCCAACTCGAAACCTATAAGCTAACTGTGCATGCTTTCTCGCAAGCGATGTCCATGACCGGGCACACGACTATTCGAATAGTTTGTTAACTCTGCAGAGGTGTACAACTTTACCCACATGATATGAAAACATCATACTGTTGCCATGCACTCTTCCATAGGAGTGTGACTGAGATCATAACGAGGTCGTTATAATGCCATGTCCTAACTAACAAACCACCCGAGGAAACAACACCATGGTCGAAAGTCACTTATCGTCACCATGGGTGTACTCGTTGTGTAAGTAAGTCCCTTGCGCACAAGAGACCCTTAAGGGCAAGTAAGGCGAAACTTAACATGCCCCCACTAGATTGACAAGACAACAACAAACACGAGCCACCGGTAAAGCCTAGGCAACTATCGGTGCTCAAATAACAACAACAAACACTTGTCAACCTAATTGTGGTTTGATAGCTAACCCACAACAAATTATTTAGCCAAGCCTTCGCCATTATCTCGGCGTGTGGTTGCACTTAAGACTTGGTTCATCACACTATAGGCCGGTCCTTAATCACCCGGACGAGGCTACACGAATCCGAGACAACTTCCTTTCATCACCCTATCACCCGCACTACTACAGGAAGCCACATCACAGACGGTTCGGAACTGTCATCACAGACGGTTTTCGAACCGTCTATGTTTGTTGGTCTGTGATAACAGGATATTATCACAGACGGTTTTATTAAAAAACCGTCTGTGAAGGCTAGTATCACAAACAGTTTGGACTAAAACCGCTCGGATCGAGAATATCACGAGCGGTTCTAAATAAAACCGTCATGATTTATGAATATCACAGACGGCTTTTCTTTAGAACCGTCTGTGATATGCTCGGATCACAGACGGTTTGTTTTGATAACCGTCTGTGATTGGCGCCGTTTTTTGTGAGACGACTTCGGGAACCGATACGCCGGCACGCTTGTTTGTTCCTTGGCGTCTTCTCCATGGGAATCAAGAGGTGGCCTTCGAGGCTAAACATGAGGTGGAGTCATCGAGGGTCCCATTGAGAGGAATGGTCGTGTCAGATCGCGGACTTCTTTGGGTCTGTGGTGATGTCCTTCTTGGGCCATTGGATAAAAGAGAGGACGGCATCCCTAGTGTTGTGATCTCTTCATTCGCAAATCTTCAGTGGGACGGCTCGGAAATTGACATGTACCATATCCACGGACCTGGCGTAACTGCGGCGGTACCTGGCACCGTTTGACCGCTCTTCCTCGTATGGATACTCCATTCCCTGCGAAGCCTCAATACAAAGGGACCCATCCATTCTCACTTGGAGCTTACATGGCGTCGACTCCTACAAAATGATACGCAATTAGCTAAGGCGTCCTATAGGTCTATCTTTAGTGCATTCCATAGATGTACGTTACCTTGATGTCGTCTATCGGTAATCGGACGTCGTCATGTTCACAATTATCTTGCGACGCCGACGCTACTCCGACGCCGAGGAGGACCGCTCCGAATTAGTGGGGCGGCTTGCATCACCGCTCATGAGTATATCATTTGACTCTACAATGCTGCCATCTGTGCTTGAAATTGGTTAGTAATCATCTGTACTAACCGGTTGTCGTGCTCGGCCTTGGATCTCTTCCTAGTCCTATACGCGATGAGTCGTCCGCGAATCCATGACTCCAAGGCACGTTAACCCCAAGGCCTCGCGTGCAACCCGGGTGCTCCTTGTTTCCCAAGGTAGTAGATAGTATATCCTTCTCCTGCTCGCATGGAAGGAGCCTTGGGAAGCTTAGGCGCCAAGTAACGCCGCAAGAGGTCATCACGTTATTATAGGCACTATGAAGTTATGGACTTATTAACAACTTAGTAGTTCGACATATTTACCACACGCTGGGACACTTCTGGTCTCGCGGGTTTGTGAAGGAGATGCTGCCCAAGACGAGACTTGTGCCCTCGCTTAACCAAATTTTAGGGAACGCGGGTCCGTGACATCGAAAATGGGTTCTCCTTCTCCGCCGCATTCCTCGATTTACCCACGCATCAGTGGTGCCGAAGTCAGGCGGGTGAGTGTTTCGTGTCCGAGAGCTTTGTGCGCCGCACTTTGCTCCTTAAATTTGGCCGTCGTTTTCATAGCCACAAAGGTGTCCCATGCTTCCCGCGTCAAGAATCTATATCTTTGCGAAGGCGTTTGACCGTGTTCACGTGCCGTGACAAGAATGCTCTTGAAGGTCCTCCACGATTTACCCATCGTGAGCATCGCCGTCCGTCGCGACGCGTGCCACATGTGCTTCGGAATAGTGAACTTCTCCGAAAGTTCATCCCCACAGCGCCTTTTCGCTTCTTTCGTCAGTCCTTCCACCTTGGTGTGGTGATGAGGACCCGTTCCTTGCAAGTATCCCGCAGATGGTCCGGAATCTCGCCACGATCTCTTGGGACTCAGAGGGACCCCAAAGTCATCGACTCCGTGATGACCCGATCGCCCGTAGGCATTTTCGATTGTCCTCTGCCATCTCGCTTCCATGTCATTATCGTCGACGGTGACGGCGGCCTCGTCGGCGCCTCTTCCATCTGCGGGGTCGGTGTTGGCGGCCTCGTCGGCGCCTCTTCCATCTGCGGCGTCGGTGACGGCGGCGAAGACGGTGCCTCTACCATCTCGCTTACTTGCTCTCAGGAAGAAGTACAGAGGTTGACTATAGAGACCAAGATGGCAAATGAAAAGTTGAATGAGCTCATACAGACTACTAACATTCCAGCATAAATATGAAACAATTAATCTCAGGAAGAAGTACAGAGGTTGACTATAGAGATCAAGATGGCAAATGAAAAGTTGAATGAGCTCATACAGACTACTAACATTCCTAACATTCCTTAATCCACGAGCTTCTATTCTAACACTCCTTAATCCACCAGCTTCTCTTGTGATCTTTGTATAGATAGAAACTAGTGATATAAATCTTTTGCCCGAGCCTATCTTTGCCCGAGCCTACTTCATCGAGCCCGACACACTGGAGTGTACCATTTGCTTCATGCCGTGGAGGATTGGCATGAAGCAAAGGTACACTCAAGTGTGTCAGGATCGACGAAGAAAATGCTAAGCAAAGGTTTAATGCTTCATGTACAGAAGACTAGCCTTTAATGAAGACATAGAACTAGAATCAAGTAAAATGATCGACGAAGGAAATGCTAAGCAAAGGTTTAATCCCAACATAGAAACAAAATAGAATCAAGTAAAACTTTCTTTTTGGATTGTTGTAAAAAATGCAGACACTATTCCAACATATTAATTGATGATATTATGTGCTC
The DNA here is from genome assembly GCA_036346405.1 of Phyllostachys edulis. Lineage (NCBI taxonomy): Eukaryota > Viridiplantae > Streptophyta > Magnoliopsida > Poales > Poaceae > Phyllostachys > Phyllostachys edulis. The sequence goes on from CM070556.1 coordinate 50,254,342, forward strand.
TCAGAAGGAGAGTAGCTAAAGAACAAGTCTTTGCCATCTCAATCCTATTGTCTATACTCTTCATGAAATGAATATGATAATATAAATTCAAACTATGAGCTCTAAACAATACTTTGCTTAACTGTCAAATGATCTCAACTGTTAACGAAAACAGATTAAACTTCCAGTCAAACAGAGGTTGACTATAGAGATCAAGATGGCAAATGAAAAGTTGAATGAGCTCATATAGACTACTAGAAGAATCACAAACTAGTCAATACAACTAATCAATTTGCAATAGAACTATGAGCTCAACCGAAAGTAACCAATTAACGAAGACATCATATTGACAAGAGCAAGTAATACAATAGAGCTCAAGTATGAACTAACTATCACATTCAATCTCAAGATAAGAGCGAGTTCATCACGAGCATGTCAACAAAGCCCATCGATCAATTTGCAATAGAACTATGAGCTCAACCGAAAGTAACCAATTAACGATTACATATTGACAAGGTAGCAAGTAATACAATAGAGGTCAAGTATGAACTAACTATCACATTCAATCTCAAGATAAGGCGAGTTAGTTCACAGAGCATGTCAACAAAGCCCACCGATCAATTTGTAACGAGCACCGCAAATATAAATATATGCAAAGATCAACCGAATCGCCACAGAGGAGCAATACTCACAGAGAGGATGCCGACAAGAACTCACGGTGCAAGGAGGAGGCCGGTCACGGGGAGGAGGCCGATGTGGGGAGGAGGAGGTGGGGAGGAGGTCGACACGGGAGGAGGACGGCGGGGAGAAGGCAGTCAGAGGAGGAGGCCGACATGGGGAGGAGGACGGGCGCCGAGGTCGGAGGTGCCAATGTCGTGGGCAACGGCACCGAGGTCGAAGGCGGCGACGTCGGGGCTTACGGCCGGGGAGGTGAATAGGGGCGCCGAGGTTGGGGGCGGCGGCACCGAGGTCGAAGGCGCCGAGGTCGGGGGCGCCGAGGTCGGGGGCGACAGCAGAGGTCGGGGTGGCAGCGCCGAGGTCGTGGTCGGCGGTGAAGGTGAGCCCTAAACCCTAGAGGAGGCGAACGAGCGCGAGAGCGTAAGGGCGCGGAGAGGAAGTGAGAAGTGAGAGGAAAACCTAGCGCTTCCGCCTTATAAAAAGTATATCACAGACGGTTTGTAATGAGAACCGCTCAGGATATAATATCACGACGGTTCTATTCTAGAACCGTCAGGATATTATTATCATGCAGTTCTCATTACAAACCGCTCAGGATATTATTATCACGCGACGGTTGTATTATAAAACCATCCGTGATAGCTCATAAAAAAAACGATGACAATTTATGATATCCTCGACAAAACATAGTGAACTGGTGAGACATAAATAACTCGACAAAACATAGTGAACTCCGTGAGACAAGTATGATGACAATTATGACAAGTCCATATGAATTCTAACTTTGGTGACAAGTATGATGACAAGTTCATAACACATTTGACTTCAAAATTTCATATCTAATTCAACTCAACTCCAAATAAAGTGAAACCAATTTTGATACTCCACATTACAATGTCGTCCACATTGACATCAATATCAAATATGACAAGTCCATAACAAGTTCATAACACATTTGACTTCAAAATTTCATATCTAATTCAACTCAACTCCAAATCAAGTGAAACCAATTTTGATACTCCACATTACAATGTACGTCCACATTGACATCAATATCAAATATGACAAGTCCATAACACATCAACACATGACAATTTCACGTTGACATCAAAATATATGAGAGATTACAAGTCCATAACACATGATGTTATGGAATAAATTAATTACATTGGAGTAAATTCTTAATTAAGATATAGGCCTTCGTGATGATCGATGCGCATATAGCTAGCTTCCTCACTGGGTTCTTCCTCGAGCCTAATGCCATTTCCGAAAGGAGGCAACTCGTTAAATTGATTGTATTCTTCCTCGTCCACTACATTCTCAACTCCGACAATCCTCCTTTTTCCATGAAGAACTACGTGACGCTTCTTATTTGCCGGGTCGGTTACATAGAAGACTTGAACAACTTGGTTAGCCAGTACGAATGGTTCGTCTTTGTATCCAACACGCTCGAGGTCCACGGTAGTGACACCGTGCTTGTCGACCTTCACCGTGGGAGATGGACCCAACGGCACCGAAATAGGGGATCTTGAAAAGCACGAGTCGAGCTCCCATATCTCCTCTATTTGCCCATAGTAGGAGCTCCTCATCCCATCGGTATCGAATGCATCTATGCGGACACCGCTGCTACGGATCAGGCTCTTCCTATCCTGAGTCAGCCGTATAAAATGTGTACCCATTTATGTCGATCCTTGCCATGCGACAATTGTAAATTGTGGCCCTCGTACAACCATAGCAGCAGATCATCACTTGATGACCTCCCGATGATTCGCACCTTTAACCATTCGCTGAACAAGCGGTTGTGCTCTCTCGTGATCCAAACCTCCGACCGGTGCGGATTCTGTTGGTGCACCATGTCTTTGTGCTCGTCGATCTACGGGACACTTGGGTCATGTGTTGCAAGACCATGAAATGGGCTTGAGCGCACGATCCAGATCGGGAGTTATTGATTTCTTCCGATGGTCCCGATACCATCCAGTCTCCCCTCATGGTGAGATAGAGGCACACCTATCGGTTCCACCCGAGCCATGTAGTCGACGCAGAACTCAATGACCTCTTCGGTTGCATAACCTTCGATGATCTTGCCCTCGGTACGAGATCGATTCCATCGAGGACTTGAGAATTCCCATGTACCTCTCGAACGGGTACATATGACGAAGAACATAGGGTCAGATATCTTTATGTCTCTCACAAGGTGAACAATGAGATGGACCATGATATCGAAAAATGACGGAGGGAAATACATCTCAAGATGACATAGAGTGGTCACCACCTCGGCCTGCAGAGCATCTAGTCCTTGGGGATCAATGATCTTCTAAGCAATTGAGTTGAAAAATAACTGACCTCAAGATTGCCACTCGGATCTTGTTCGCAAGATACTTCTAATTGCAACAGGAAGCATTTGTTTCATCAGCACATGACAATCATGAGACTTCATACCAATTAATTTCAAATCTTGCATAGAAACAAGGTTCTTAATGTTAGCGGAGTAACCAAATGGGACTTTCACTCCATGCAAGCTTTGGCACAGTTCATTTCTCTCGGCCTTAGATAGAGTGTAGCAAGTTGGGGAAGGTACGCTCATCTCAGATCGGTCTCTTCCGGTGCTAACTCGGTCCTTATGTTCATATCAACCAAGTCACGCATGCGTTAACACCATCCTTTGTTTTGCCACTAATGTTCAGCAAGAGACCAATCAAGCTATCACATACATTCTTCTCTACATACATGACGTCGATGCAGTGGCGAACTTCTAAGTGCTCCCAATAAGGCAAGTCCCAAAAAATTGACCGCTTCTTCCAGATGTTCTTCTCACGGGTTCTTAATTTACGCCCCTTCCTAAGCACAACATCGATATCCTTAACCATATCATAGACCTCTTTCCTCTAAAAGCCCTTGAGTGAATCGTTCTCCTTATTTCCGTCGAATTGTTTTTTCATCTTGCGGTATGGGTGACTCTCGAAGGAATCTACTATGACGATATACACGCTTTCTTGTGAGTTGTTCAAACCATACACTCTCAGTAGCATCTAAGCAAAGGCGGACAAAGCTTTGGCTCCTTTTGTACCGGCTTCGACAGTTACCAAGGGGGAAAATCATTGATGGTGTAGAACAACATGGCACGTAAAGTGAAGTTCTCTCGCTTGTACGCATCCCATACCTGTACCCTTCGCTCCACAAAGTGTCACAAGATCTTCCAAAGAATGGTGCTAGGTACACATCAATATCATTCCCTGTGTTGCTTCGCCCTTGGATAAGTAGTGACATCAAAATGTACTTCCGCTTCATACACGACCAAGGAGGAAGGTTGTACATACATAGATTCACGGGCCAGTGCTATGTCGGCCGCTCATGTTACCGAAAGGATTCATTCCATCTCAGACTCAACCCTAACCATATGTTCCTGTTCCGCACCGAACTCTTGGAAGCTCCGATCGAAGTTTCGCCATCGGGCGTAATCAGCAGGTGTCTTAGCTTTCCATCTCTTACGCCTCTCGAGTGCCAACGCAGCAATCTTGCCTCCTTTGGGTTCGCAAATAAACGCTTCAAACGTGGGATCACAGGCGCAGATACCACAACATCTTAGCAGGAGGTCCTTGCTTCACCTTAGCAAGATTCTCGACGCTTGTATCGGGATGCTTTGCACAGGACATACATGCATGTCTGCATACTCTTTACTAGAGGATACAATCGCTCGGACATCCATGTATTCTTTCTACTTCCATTCCCAATGGACAAATAACCTTCTTTGCTTGATAGGTGGTGTTGGGCAACACGTTTCCCTCTGGAAGGATGTCCGCTAGGAGACCTAACAATGCCGTGAAACTCTTATCGGACCAACCATTGCTTGCCTTCAATTTCAGCAGCTCGTCAAGGGATACGGTAGGCTACACTAGCGTAAATTAATAAAAATTCTACCGTAAACCAAGATCACTGCGATTATAGATCACAGTCTTACCACTAGACGCCAAGAGTGCGAAATTGATGTAGCACGTCAGGCGTAGTAGTCGCATTTAAGTTGATGCAAAGACGCGTCAGGCAAGAGTAGTCGTACTACTTCCTCGCCCTCATCGCGGCGCCCCACGCATGCTCCTCTCTTGCGGTTCGTCCAAACGCCACGATGCAAGGCTTCCAAAGGTATCCACACGTCACGGGAGGAAGCGACGACGCCGGACTACTAGATCCGCGCGAGCGACTAGGGCGTGGGAGGGTGGCGGCGTGGTTTGAGGATGTCACGAAAAACTCATCACCAATCTCAGGCGCCCTTGCCCTCCTTTTATAGACGTCCTTACAATGGGCTTCTACTAATAGAGGCCCATTAGGACCCATTGCTCGATCTAATTGGATCCAATCCGAATTAGGCTTCAATTTCTAAGTGTGTGACCTTATAGGTTCATGTATGTTTAGACATGACGCGAGTATACATACTTGGTCAATAGTTGGTAGCGGCCTCTAGCAAGACGTGCCAACTCCTAAACATACACAAAGATCATATCGACGAACCATCACAACGTTATGTACATGCCAATCCCTTTGCCTCACGATATTGGCCGAGCTCCAAGTGACCACTCTATCTCGATCCTGTGATCCGAATCCCTTACTAGGTTAACTCTTAACCTTAAGTAGCATGGCCATGCATTTCGATCCGATCACTCGAGGGCCCAGAGATATCTCTCTCGGGTAGAGAGGGCAAATCCCACCTCGACCGACCATGCCTCGCAAAGATGCTTCATGACAAACCCGAAGCTACCTTTATAACTACCCGATTTGAGTAGCGTTTGATAGCCCCTAAGTAGGTCGATTCACATCTCAAGTACATGCGACAATCTCGTGTCTAAGGACAAGGCGCATACATTGTGTAGAGAGAACCATAAGTATAATTGTTATGTCTCATGTTGGGTCGGTCCAACCCCATGTTCTAAACATGTGTCCACATTATTGGTTTGACATCTCCATGTCTATGACCTGTGAAACATGGTCATCAACCGATACATGTGCTAATCCATCATTCACGTGTGTCCTCACATGAACTCCGACTAGGGACAACTTTAGAATAACCATATAAGTAAAGAGTTTCACAAACAAGTCACATACTTGTTAATCAACACAAAGGTAATATTCAAGGAACATTTATTAAATCATGGATACAACGAAATATCATCATCTGTATGATTGCCTCTAGGGCATATCTCCAACACAAGCACGGTTGACAACCTTGTATATTCCGGCTTACAACCAGGGAACAAAGGTCTCACCGAGTCCTCCCTTAAGCCCTCGAATTTACAAAACTCTCTCTCACTGTAGTTCTCTTCTGCATCGCGTAGCACCTGATCCAGATTGTCATCGTGTGACCTATCCTCATCAAAAGTAGTACAGTCCACATCCGGCATATCGTTGACTTCCTCGGCGATGTCGTCATTACTAACTTCATGTGTAATAATCTGCTCTTCACCGTGACTGGTCCAATATGTATACCCTTTTTTGAAACCCCTTCAAATCAAGTGCGCTTCTATTTGCACCGCGTTGTTAAACATCTTCAGATTACCGCAATCAATGCATAGACAGTACATAAAATTTATCCCCTTCTTCAACATATCCTGCTCAGCGGCTCTTCTAAAAGTAACCACGCCATTAATGTACTCTTGACTCACACGGTTCACACTGTACATCCAGTTTCGATCCATCTACACTACGCATGTAACAAATTAGTGTCAAAATTGATTAGCGATTAATTTATAGCAAACATAAAGGGTTATAGATCGTTACCCTCGGAGCTCACGAAGAAAATACGATTCCTCTCCTTTCCTTCTCCTCTCTAAGGTGGCGCAATGGGGGAGGAGGCGGTGGGTGTTGGAGGCGCTAGGGGCAAGGGTCCAACCTTCTCCTCTCTAAGCTGGCGCAACGGATAATTATTGATTATCTCAGATGATTGTTGATTAGATACGAGACAAAAGACAAGAGGAAGATCCTACTAACTAGCAAGTTGGTTCGCGCGATTGCGCGGGTATCCGTTTTGATATAATTGAAACAATAAACCACTGTGATGATGTTTCTTCATGGATATAAATGGAGGAAATATAAAATAGATCATTGCACATGTGACTTATCTTGGTGTGTCATAAATTCTTCTTTTTAATCTGTTCTAGAAAACTACTCATGAAATTAGTTCTGATTAAGACTTTCACTTCTTTGCACGCATTTACTCGTTTTGTCTCATCGTTGCACAAAGGAATTACACCAGATTAATTAAAGGCTACATGTTTTGCTTTTCATTTTCTCGAATTAGGGTCCATCAAATTGAGAGCTAGATGTACGTTTTGCCTTTTCCCATCAAGTAGTATTAATTGAAACTTAAACCCTATGCTTCGGATTAAGGAATACAACAAAGAAAACAAAACATTAGGGTCTATGTACGAGTAGCAAAATAAGGAAATTCACTAATCAATAGAGTGGATAAAGGATAATCAGATACTTTATCTGCTTAATTAGGGAGGAGCCACAGTTGGAGGAGCTAGGGCAGGAAGTGGCACGGCACTGGGAGGAAGCTAGCTAGCATATCTAAGTGGAGCCCAGCAGCAGGGGGCCAGTTGATTATCCAAAACAAGGGCAGAGGCAAGCAGAGCAGAGGCAGGCGGCGAAGGCGGCAAAGGACACACAATGGCAGCGGCGGCAGAGAGGATGTATCGCGCTCAATTTATACCCAGCGAGGATATCACGAGCGGTTCTTAATAAAAACCGCTCGTGATAATTGTTATCACTGAGCGGTTCTCGCTCGAACCGTCAGATAATATCACGATGGTTTCACTAAAACCGCTCGTGATAATCTCACAATCGCTGCACGGTCCTTATTGAGAACCGCTCGTGATATACATACGACGGTTCTCCACTAGAACCGCTCGTGATTGGGATTATCACGAGCGGTTTGTGAATAGAACCGTCATGTAATATCACGAGCGGTTCTATTCACAAACCGTCGTGATAGATGACTATCGCGAGCGGTTCTAAAAATACCGCCGTGAAAGGCTTCCCACGCCACCTGCAGGTCCGGCAATACCCAACACAGACGGTTCCAAAGGAACCGTCTATGATGGGGCGTCTACTATAGCCTGTTTTGTAGTAGTGCCGTTTAAGTCCAACTCACCAACACACTACCCAGCAAGTCCACAAGAACCAGATTCGAAGATCTGGACACATTCCTCAAATTCAACATAATTCAATCCATATATTCCTCAAATTTTATCAAGATTCAATTCAATCCATCGGCCGATAGACTAGCTCCATCAATCGCTTTCGACTACAACTACTGCTCGGCTAAGCATCGTTCTACAAATAAACAAACAAACCCATATAACATATATCCTTAATTATTCAAGGAAAAAGGGGTAATCAACATTCAAAGGGAGGCTAATGCAGCAAGAGGATATAACTAATTCTACCGAATTGACATACAAGTATTTGAAATTTAAGCAATGCATAGAATACTTGCAAATCAACATAAATACTTTTGAAATTAATAGGATTTCAATATGCATGAAAGGAAAGGACTGCTTGCCTTTACTATGGATGGTCCATGTGCTGCTGAAACCACTCTCGATCACACTCGAACCTTCGTAAACTATCGAATGAACGGGAACATCGAATAAGAACGAATAATACCGAAAACATCCAAAAAATCAATATCATCCAAAATGCATGAAATTTATACAGTAGGTATATTATGAATTTAGGTGAAAGAATTATTCCATTTGGAGTTTGTATGTAAAAGTTATAGTGGTTTGAAAATCAGCATATTGAAAAATGCTGAAAAAGGAGCTCGGTTACTATTCATCCTAATTTAATTATTTGGTGAAAATTTGTAGAATAGTAGTGGGAAAAAATTATTACATATATAAATAGAGAATAAACATATAATACCAAAATAACTTGGTTCAACTCATTTGAAGTTCATAAGAATTTTCTACAAATTTTCAAAGATAAAAGAGTTTTCACTTCAAAAATAATTATTTTCTGAAATTTCTACCACATTAAAATACTTTTTAAACCCAGGCTAACCTAGCCTCTGTCATAATCAAAGTAACCCATCCAACTACACAATGCTCAGATTCACGATCTTCTAACTGTACAACTTATCCGATAATTGTATGAAATCCACCGACTTATGGGCATAAAACCATGCCTAAATCCATCAATTGTTCTTCACTATGCTATTTAAGCAAATAATAACTATCTAACTCTACTAGTCTTGCCTCAGCAATTCATATTCGCATGCAGCCAAAATTCCACCGACCGAGGTTTAAAAGACTAACCGACACCTAATGAGCTTTATAATTTAATAACACATCCAACATCTAAAGGCTCACTAATCGATCAACTCATATACATACCACCGAACTTAATCGTGAACGACCTCTACCAATCTAATCATATATGTGCCTCTATGATCAACTAATAATCCTTTATCTACTAATCCAATTGAGGGTACAAATCTTTCAATTTGGCACAAAGGACTTAACTACTAATTACATGGCAATCCAAATATTTATCCGCAATTAAATCATCCATTCTACCATCACCCAAATCTAGCATAAATAACTCACATAGCTATTACTTAAGACATCCCATCAATTTACTCATGATTAAATAAATCACCCGATTCAACTTCCATATCTCCATAAAAATCATCACAAGAGCTATCCATCAAGTAATAATTCATAAAATCCTTATGCATCCTAACTCCAAAATTACTAATCCAACGTGACAGAAACCTCCGATTAATTTATCATCTAAGATCACCACAATTTTGCATGTGACTCCAAAATAATATCATCCAATCAATTGATCCAATGTATATTTAATTTAGCATCCACCGACCAATAATACACCTAAACCGCTACAACGATCTAATCAATCGCATCCCTCAATATATCATCACAAGATCACACACAAGCACAATTATGACATAACCAGAGAGTTATACTGGTCTTAAGCTACCAAATCATTCTTACAATTAAACATGCATAAATAGATGCCATGCTCATGACTAATATGCAACATGCACAAGTAAATATCGTAAACGCGATTTCACACTAAAGATTTTTACCGCGGCACTAGGCATGCGACAAATCATTGGACGTTTTCTCGGGTCCGCGTCCACTGTAGTTGTCACCGAGTTCGTCCGCGTCCACGTCCGCCGTAGTCGTCACCGAGTTCGTCTGCATTCGCTCAGCCTTCTCATCCACGTCCCGCTCCGCATGGTCGCCGTTGCTCTTGGCCATGCCCACGGAGCCACCTTGCCGACGCCGCACTCAAATGCGGCACACCATGCCACCTCGCCTTGCTCGGGCTGCAACGCCACTGCATGCATGGCCATCGCATGCATGCGCCGTGTTATCGGCCAACTCCTCCACGCCGCCGTATTCGCGCCGTTGGCCGTGCCACCAAACCTCGCCTCCTCGGCCGGCCGCAAGATCTCGGCATCACGGCATTCAGGTTGCACGCACGGCGCTGGACGACGCCTTGGCACCCTCATGCCATGCGCTAGGCCCTCGTCTTCGCGCCGGCCACCTCGTCGGGTACATCATCGGGCTGCTACTGCAGCGTCTTGGCCTTGCGTCCTTGGCGCCTCGACGCCGTCCCCTCGGATGCTGTTGTCGCCCCCGTGCCCAAGCTCCGAATGTTGCGCCGCTGCTGCCGTGCTCTAGTGAGCCATGTTGTCTTCCTTACCTTGTCACCACCACATGCATCATCGCCGCATGCATGCGTTATGCAGCGCATCATCTTGTCCCTGCCGCATTGCCTTGGCTCGGCCACTACCGGGCTGCGCCTCGATGCACCACATCATCGCTTGGCCTTGGCTTTTTTCTTCCTCCAGACGGCCAGTCCCCACCGAGCCGCAGGCCGCCGTGATCCCGCTATTGCATGCACAGCTCCGGCAAGCCACCGTGCCTCTGCTACCTCCTCCTTTCCTCTCCAAAATGATTGAATGACCGTGCATGAAGATGATACTTGGATGGATGGAAAGCTTGTGTGATTATGAATGCAAAGGTATAACATGCAAGGCTTGATTTTTGATTTTGCATGGTGAATGAGAAGAGAGAAGGTGGGAGCTAGAGCTATGTGTGAGAGCAAGAATGAAGGTTCTGTTGGGGAGAGGAGATGGCAGCGAGGTAAATAAAAATGGCATGGTGATGGGGCTATTCGGCTAGGACAAATGGTTGGGCAAATGTGACATGGGTTGGTAGTGAGTTGCTTTGTTTGGGGATTAAAGAAATGGGGATGGATGGGGTTCGGTTGTGACCAAAAACATGGCAGTGGAGATTGCTCTCTTGGGTAAAGAAATGGCAGGAGAAAGATGTATTCCGATGGGCATTAGAAGAAATGGCGAGGTGGCTTGCTTGGTGATGGCAGTGGGTGACTTTGCTAGATGAGGGAAGAAATTGTTGGAAATATGCCCTAGAGGTAATCATAGAGATGATTATATTTCATTATGTTCATGACATTGGATAATGTGTTATCTTGTTCCTAGAATAGTATTGTTAATATTTATTATTAAGTATGTGACTTGATTGTGAAACTCTATATTTCTGCGATGATTATTCTTAAACGTTCCCTGGTCGGAAACATATGAGGACACATATGAATAGACTAGCATATGTATTGGTTGATGACTATGTTTCACGAGTCATAGATATGGAGATATCAAACCAATAATATGGACACATGTTAGAGAACATGGTGTTGGATAAGACCCACCTTGAGACACTATTGAGATTGTTATGATTCTATGTGTTGTTAGTTGGTCTCAAGCAATGATGATGTATAATCCTTAGACCTGAGATCAGCATGGTTTCCTACATGTGTAATAGCACTCTTAGGGGTTGCCAAACGCTACTCCGTAACTAGGTACTTATAAAGGTAGCTTTCGGGTATCTTTGTGAAATATGGAGAGGAATGTGGTGGTCGGATATAAGATTTGCCCTCCTAACATAACAGAGAGATGTCTCGGGCCCCTCGCAGATCGGATAAAGAAAGTGCATGGCCATGCCACTAGTAGTCAAAGTGTTCGACCACGTGATGTTATCCGACACTCGACGAGAAAGAATTGAATATCCATGGATGACACAACATCTCACCGAGTTCAACCGCACATCGTGAGGCAAAGGGAGTATACACGAGTAGGTCACTCAGTTTGATCAGTTACAAACTGGTTGTATGGAGATACGAGCTGGCCGTAGACTGGTCGAACGTAATCACAGAGTGGTCGTAACTTGGTCGTAAGGACTTACGAACTGGTCGTGACCACATACTGAACCTGGTCGCATGAGATAGGACTCGAGGACTGATCGAGATCATATTGCATTAAGGTTCGTCCGATATAATTTGTGTGTATTCGGGAATCACAATGTTCTGCTAGGAGCCGCTACGACTAGTGATTGGAAAGGGTTTCCGAGCCACAACCGATTACGCATGAACCTACAGGGTCACGCACTTAACGGGTTGGAACAAACCAGTACGAATACGATTCGTAAACGTGTTCGGATAGGATCCGTCACGAGCACTATATAAGGAGATGCATGAGGCTGTTGGGAGACACGCGAGAAAACACCAACAAAACCCTAGCCGCCATCTTTCTGAGAGCTTTGTCGTGTGACTTGGTGCTAGCACACCGGCGTATGGTTGTTCTTGCCCTGGACGTGTGGATACCGTAGAGGCGCTACTACGATTGTTGCGCTTGAGGACGATCCGCGATCTTCACGAGGAACTACAGAGGTTGCTGGAGGAGACGATCGACTATGACCACTGCATCGACTCGCAAGGACGTTGGATGATCGACTATGACCACTACATCGACGCGCTATACGTTGGACCAGGCTGCTCCAACCCATCTTCCGCTGCTCTGCGCGTCTGGTGGTAACGATCTATGATCATCTACTTGCTTGGCTTCCTGCTTTGCGTGGTAGAAATTTTTGTTTGTAGCTATCGTAGCCTATCCCGTGACCCAACAGAAATGGCAGTGGCTTGTGAGTGCTTCGGTTGGGGAGATGCCTAAGCTGTGTAGCAGGGATGGTAGTGGGAGAAATGAGTGGCAGAGGGTGGTGTGTGCTCGGCTGGCCAAAGAATGGCAGTGGCTTTGTATGTGCCAGCTGGGAAAAAGGAAAAGGCAGTGGTGGCTTGGTGAGACAAAGAAATGGGCATGCAGTGGTTCGAATTGTTGTGTTCGGCTGGACAAAAGAATGAACAGTGGCATGTGGCTTTGGTTGTAGAAAAAAAATGAAATGGAAGTGCATGCGAAAATTTCTTAGATGAATAGAAAGCTTAAGTGATGAGAATTTCAAAGGTATAGCATGCATTGAGAGATTCTCGATTTTTTATTGGGATTGGAATGAGAGAAGGTGGAGAGATGAACATGTACTAAAGTCCTTGCTTGGTGACTACAAGTGTTGAATTGAGTTGGCAGTGGAGGTGGATTCGGCTGGTGACAAGGTTGTGAATGGCAATGAGGTGGGAAGAAAAGAAATAGCAGGAGAAAGGATGGACCACACAGATGTTTCGCCTGTGGTCGGTCGAACTGGGAAAGAGAGCGACAATACTAATGCACTAATGCATGCATGATGACATGATTTTTCTAATGCATGTGAAACAAGAAATCAAAATAATTTAATTTTTAAAAGCAGGACCGCCGTGCTGGGTATTCGTACCGCGCGCTATAGGTAGTGTGTGCTCATGTCGTCCGATAGAATTGGATTCTGTGCATAACTTGTTTTTGCAGGGATTGATGTGAATAGTATGACCCATAATGATTCATGTATGAGATGCATGTATGTATGTAATTTCCATGACATGCGTGTCATGCTTATTGTAGCCCAAGGCTGTATAATGTTTGTATAACGGCCTGCGTGTCGACTTGTGATGATTCTTTACTCCTTGTGATTCATTACTAGTGCTATTAGGAGTAATGGCTTAGTGGGAGTGCTTGGAGGAGTCAACCACTTGGAAACACGACGAACAGGATACATGGCGATGGAGATCACCATGGAGAAGGGTCATACTATATCACAATGCAATTTGATTGTTTTTGAATGCCTTTATATTCCTGTTCATTTATTTCTATACATGTTTTTGCTTTAAATGCTTATAACATGGTAGAAGTAAAATTCCCTCATATAATATTAAGTTAAATTGATGCCCTCCCAAATGCTGCACCATCCAAAGTCATGTATTTTAATGGTAGGTCTTGCCATAGCAGAATGCCATTAACAATCCTTGACTAGATGGGTTTGTGTCAGACACTTACACGCTAAGCATTGGTTTAACTTAACAAGGTTATCATAACAGTTGTGGACCTTGGGGCATAAGGGTTGGGTGTCGAAGCATAAAGATGCTGCCCAACAATAAGAGTCATATAGAGATATGATTAGCTAAGGGTTGCTTACCAATTTCACTAGTCTTCTAGCAGTGATGCCATAGCTCACTAGTAGATTAATTGATTTTGGATCTTGAATCACTAAAATGTCATAAGAGGGATATGGTATTTACTGGGAGTATCTTTGTTAAAATTGTTTAATAGAAGTTACTTTGTTTGAACATATGTCTTAGTTTTGCATATTTATGTTGTAGATTATGGCACCAACTGCTGTACCTACATCTAGTTTTGCATTACGTTTGATACTTGAAAAGGAAAAACTGAATGGAACAAATTTTACGGATTGGTCCCACAACCTAAGAATTGTTCTTAGGCAAGATAAAAAGGAACATGTTCTAGAGGAACCAATTCCAGATGTGCCTATAGAGAATGCTTCTGTTGCTCTTAAAACCGCCTATAAAAAGGCATGTGATGAGTCTCTTGATGTTAGCTGTCTCATGCTTGCTGCTATGAACTCAGACCTTTAGAAGCAGTTTGAGAACATAGAGGCCTACGATATGATCGTAGCGCTCAAAGGCATGTTTGAGACACAAACAAGAACTGAGAGATTTGAGATCTCAAAGAACTTGTTTGGATGTAAGCTAGCTGAGGGTGGTCCGGTGAGCCCTCATGTAATCAAAATGGTTGGTTACACACAGAGCTTGGAAAAACTTGGTTTTCCACTTAGTCAAGAGTTGGCTACAGATTTGATTCTTGCTTCGCTTCCTGAAAGCTATGGGCAGTTCATTTTGAACTTCCATATGAACGGCTTAGACAAGAATCTCACCGAACTGCATATGATGCTTAAGACAGCAGAGGGCAGCATAAGAAAAGCAACAATCATGTGATGATGGTGCAAAAGAGTACAAGCTTCAAGAAGAAAGCTAAGACTTGGGTCAAAAAAAAGGGTAAGGCTAAAGTTTAAGATGAGATCAAAACTAATAAGCCTAAGCCCAAGACTAAGTCCGGCCTGACTCAAGAGAATGAATGCTTTTACTGCAAAGAGCTAGGCTATTGGAAGAGGAACTGCAAGAAATACCTGGCTAATCAGAAAAGGAATGGTGGGACTAAAACTTCCACTACAGGTATTAATGTTATAGATGTTTTTCTTGCTGACTCTTCTGTTAACTCATGGGTATTTAATACCGGATCGGTTGCTCATATCTGCAATTCGATGCAGAGTCTAACAAGGAGTAGGAGAATTACAAAGGGCGAGATGGATCTTCGCGTCGGGAATAAAGCAAAAGTTGCTGCATTAGCCGTCGGGACTTTGCCATTACTTTTGCCTTCAGGATTTATTATGGAATTGAATAATTGTTATTACGTTCCAGCCATTAGTAGAAACATTATCTCTGCCTCATGTTTGATGGCAGAGGGTTATAAGTTCATTATTGAGAACAATGGTTGTTCTATATTTTTGAATGAAGTGTTTTATGGCTATGCACCTGTTTTGAATGGGTTGTTTATCTTAAATCTTGCTGATGCGTCAATCTATAATATTAATGCGAAAAGGCTTCAGCCTAATGAAACGAATTCCACTTTCATTTGGCATTGTCGTTTAGGTCACATAAGTGAGAAACGCATGAAAAAGCTCCATGATGATGGAATTCTAAACTCATTTGATTTGTAATCATTTAAAACATGCAATCTTGCCTGGTTGGAAAGATGACCAAGACACCTTTCACTGGTCGGAGTGAAAGGGCGTCCGACCAGTTGGCACTCATACATACTGATGTGTGTGGACCAATGAGTACGACAGCTAGAGGTGGTTTTCAGTACTTCATTACTTTCACCGATGACTATAGTAGATATGGATATATCTACTTGATGAGGCACAAGTCGGAATCCTTTGAAAAGTTCAAGGAGTTCCAGAATGATGTACAGAATCAACTTGGCAAGACAATCAAATCTTTATGATCTGATAATGGAGGTGAGTTTTTGAGCCATGAGTTTGGAAATCATTTGAAACAATGTGGAATTGTTCCACAACTTACACCACCCGACACTCCACAATGGAATAGGGTGTTTGAGCGGCGTAATAGGACCTTGTTGGACATGGTTCGATCAATGATGAGCCAATCAGATCTGCCATTGTATTTTTGGGGTTATGCTCTAGAAACTGCCGCTTACATTTTGAATCAGGTACCATCTAAATCAGTAGATAAGACACCATATGAGATGTGGACTGGGAAGAGTCCTAGTTTGTCTTTTCTAAGGATATGATGTTGTGATGTCTATGTTCTGCTAGGAGCCGCTACGACTAGTGATTGGAAAGGGTTTCCAAGTCACAACCGATTACGCATGAACCTACAGGGTCACACACTTAACGGGTTGGAACAAACCAATACGAATACGATTCGTAAACGTGTTCGGATAGGATCCGTCACGAGCACTATATAAGGAGATGCATGAGGCTGTTGGGAGACACGCGAGAAAACACCAACAAAACCCTAGCCGCCATGTTCCTGAGAGCTCTACCGTGCGACTTGGTGCTAGCACACCAGCGTATGGTTGTTCCTGCCCTGGACGTGTGGATATCGTAGAGGCGCTGCTGCGTTGTTGCGCTTGAGGACGATCCGCGATCTTCACGAGGAACTACAGATGTTGCTGGAGGAGACGATCGACTACGACCACTGCATCGACTCGCAAGGATGTTGGACGATCGACTACGACCACTACATCGATGTGCTATACGTTGGACCAGGCTACTCCAACCCTTCTTCCGCTGCTTTGCGCGTCTAGTGGTAACGATCTATGATCATCTACTTGCTTGGCTTTCTGCTTTGCGTGGTAGAAATTTTTGCTTGTAGCTATCGTAGCCTACCCCGTGACCCAACAGAAATGGCAGTGGCTTGTGAGTGCTTCGGTTGGGGAGATGCCTAAGCTGTGTAGTAGGGATGGTAGTGGGAGAAATGAGTGGCAGAGGGTGGTGTGTGCTCGGCTGGCCAAAGAATGGCAGTGGCTTTGTATGTGCCAGCTGGGAAAAAGGAAAAGGCAGTGGTGGCTTGGTGAGACAAAGAAATGGGCATGCAGTGGTTCGAATTGTTGTGTTCGGCTGGACAAAAGAATGAACAGTGGCATGTGGCTTTGGTTGTAGAAAAAAAATGAAACGGTAGTGCATGCGAAAATTTCTTAGATGAATAGAAAGCTTAAGTGATGAGAATTTCAAAGGTATAACATGCATTGAGAGATTCTCGATTTTTTATTGGGATTGGAATGAGAGAAGGTGGAGAGATGAACATGTACTAAAGTCCTTGCTTGGTGACTACAAGTGTTGAATTGAGTTGGTTGTGGAGGTGGATTCGGCTGGTGACAAGGTTGTGAATGGCAATGAGGTGGGAAGAAAAGAAATAGCAGGAGAAAGGATGGACCACATAGATGTTTCGTCTGTGGTCGGTCGAACTAGGAAAGAGAGCGACAATACTAATGCATGCATGACGACATGATTTTTCTAATGCATGTGAAACAAGAAATCAAAATAATTTAATTTTTAAAAGCGGTCTTTCAACAATTTGATTTTAAAAACAACATTTTAATTAAACACTGGAAAATTTTTAAACATAGTCAAAAATTTAATAGATTGCCAAAATAAATATTAACATCCCGATTCTAAAAATCGGGATGTTACAGCTTCATTCTGCCGCCCTGGGCTTCATTGGAAATGAGCCCTAGAGGCACTACGTCGAGGGTAGATGGAAACGGTGTCAAAGGCACTGACACGACAGAGCCGCTCGCCGATCACAGCGGCAGAGCGCAAGAGCTCCATCTTGATGTGGTCGGCGGTGATGGACCCGATGGTGATGTCGAAGAACACAGCCGAGCTCTTCGGGTTTGGCGCCCACTAGTACTAGTGCCACTCCACCACCGAAGTCATCGCGGATGGGGGCGCAAGCCCCACCGATATGGCAGCTCCTCCAAAGGACACCATGGCAGTGCTCCAAGGCGTGCGGTGGAAGCTTCTCGAAGGTTCTGGAGTGGAAGAAGCTTAGAGGGAGGTCGACAGCGCACTCCATCATGCCACGACGCATCCAACCGCAACCCCGAATCTCCACCTAGTGCACCCGAATCTGCAACTCCTCCTCCGTGAGCCACCGAAGGAAAGCCTCGGGTCTGGCATAGGGGGACGGGGAGGGTTTGTCAACATCGTCCTCCTTGGGCTCGCCTTCTTCATCGAGGTCTTCATCGTAGATCTCCTCTTTGGTGTGAGACAAACGAAAATGTGGTCGGGTGAGACCATTTCCGTCTTTTCGCATGTCTAGAACAGAAAAAAAAAACCCTGGATATTATTAAAATAATCATGCTAAAGCTTAGCTAAAGTTGATGCGTGGAGGGAGATTCAAAATTTTTGTGAGTTTATGAAGGGGGGTGGTTTGTGTGTGCTAGTGTGAGTGCGCATCCATTTTGTGATGCCAAAATGGGCAAGGCAGCTGCTCGCCTTGGGGACACGTGCGCCGCGGCCAGTCGAAGGCACGTGCTGGTTGAATTAAGCCATTTTGCATCCCCCCAGGAGGTTTGGTTTGAAATAAACCTGCTCAAGCGCCAGGTTAGACAGACCCAAAAATTATGTTTTAATTATTTTCTGGATTAAATTTTAATATTTAATAGATTTTGAGAATACAAATAGTTTATTTATTTATTTTTATTCCCATTGTTGGGCTTTTTCGGGCTTTGGGCTAGACCTTAGGGCCAAAAATCAAGGGCTGAGCCCAGAAAAATCGAGTTGGGCACGGGTCGGGCCGCCCATGAATAGGTCTAGTTTCAAGGTTACCCAGCTGATGTGAAATATTTGTGGCTAAAATTTTATTGTGTTTTTTTTCTTTTAGTATAACTAATGAATTCTCCATGCAATTGAGAGGTTCGCTAGTACAATACCTCTAAGTGTTGTATTTGTTATCCTACTTCAATACTTATATATGACTGAAAATGCAATTGCATTTTTCATACTACTTAAATAGCTCCTATATAAATGTACTTAATCTGCACCGTTATAATATGGACCTACCACAATCGACAATGTAGATCTTTCTCTTTTTCCTTATATTAGCGTAGTAATTTCAAGCCCTTAAGAGCGAATGTGGTGGCTTCTTTTCCTCTGACTTAATAATATTATTATTGTAGTTAGATAGATGCATAAATCGATTATACGCACTCACACTTCACACACCCACACCACTACGACACGCTAGGGCGAAAACTTTTACACGTCTCAAAATGCAGAAGTTAGGGATGAAGTTGTGAGCTCATTGTCGGACCCTGGGCTTTGAATACCCGAAGCCCTCGTGTGTGTACCATAGTAGTCCCATAATTAGTGGCTAGTACACGTACAACTCCAACATTGATATCACATCCATACATTCACATGTACAAAAGTAAAGCAAAACAGTTACATAAGTTAAGCGATTACAATATTTACATCACAAGGGCCAACCGGCCAAATAAAAACTGAAGTACTCGAAATAGTAGAGTAACAGCGAAAGCAAAATATGTAATAAGTCCAAAAATTTCCAGTGGCATTCCCATCCAAACCCTCAGGCAACCGACAAGAGACAAGTCCTAAAAGACCATTCATTGAACCCACCGGTTCCGGGTGCGAAGAAGGCATCGTCTGGCGTAGGCTCGTCATCTAAATCTGAGCAACAATTTAAGCAAGATTAAGTACACTGTATACTCAGCAAGACTTGTGGTGTATCGCAAAATTTGCATACATGTAAGGCTAATAAAAAATGAAGCTCTATGCTACAAGTTATTTTGCATTAAGCATGTTTTATTTGCAATATCAATACGTAGTATTTTGCAACGAAAGTTTAAAGAGCAGTTAAACAGATAAAGAACAACAAGTAAGTAACTAAACAAATAACAACTCACAACCCTCCTAGGCTGCGAGCAACATTTTATCTTTAGCCATAGACATGACACTCCACTCAAATATAAACCAACAACCATTTCCCATGGTTTCCAACGAGAAACATTTTTTTGTGAAAATCAAGACTATACCTGGCAATACTACACTTAGCATGCTCATCACCGCGAGCACGGCTATTTAAATAAATTTATAATCTCTAGTGGGGTACAACTTTACCCACAACACATGAATTCTCTAGTTTATTCGGTATCCGTCGATACCACTGCTCACTACTTTTGGTAAGAAATCTAGAGCACGCGTCGAAGCCTTTACATCATCTAGTCCTAACCTCGTGCTAGCCTGGCGAATGAACACTCTCACTTTAGCCGGGTACACCCCTCATCCCAGTGAGGCATTCAACGTTGTGTCAGAACGCTTTGTGCCCAACAGCTATGTGAACGTAGCCCCTTCGAACATGCCTACACTAGTCATGGTCACACTACTACGGCCTACCAACACGCAAGACAAGTTTTGATGACTTAATTAGCTAAGGCCATCTCATATCGACACATGTGGTTGCAATCTTATGCTTAGGTCAGATATACCGGCGTTTAGTCCTTAATTAACTCGGGCGAGAATCTCCCCCTATCTACTAGTGAGACTCCTCTCTCACAGTTCTCAGAATATAATATGACTCACCCACGTTGAAAACTAAGTTTTTCACTTTTATTTTTATACAAAATAACAAAGGTGCACCCCTTCGAACTTTCTTTTCAAAACCTCCTAATTCAAATTTATCACGTTGTCCTTTTTATGATTTTTAGGAAAGACTATAGCCTAACTAAGCAATTATGTGAGATTCGTATCCGAAAACCCAAATTGACATTATTTCATGTCTAACCCATGACCTAATTACTACAATAGTAAGAGTATCAATATTTGAAGGAGGTTCATGCATCGATTAGGCAACTACTGATATCCCAAATATAGCAATTTCATATCAAACACACACCCATGCATAACAGATTTAGCAAAACAAAGTACAATAATTAAAATAGTAGGATCAACATGGTCAAAGGAGGTGCTTGCCTTGCTCTGGTTTCTTTGAATATGAGGATGAAATATCGTCATAAAAACCGTCCAAACAATCGACATCTAAACAAAATAGCCGAAAGCATATTAAATATAATAAAATAATTTCTACAGCAACAAAATCCAAATATTTTCACATATTCAGGTAGATCATGATTTTAGATGAGTTTAGAAAAAAGAATCATCTCAATTGGAGTTTTTATGCAAAAGTTGTTAGGGTTTTAATTTTCTTAGGTTTGAAAATTCCAGAGAAAAAGAAAAGGTAACATCGATAATGTATTTCCGATTTTTATGCTTTCCAGCAGAGAAAGCATATTCATTCCTTCATTCTCCCATGGTTTACACTTTCCAGTGAAGAAAACATATTTTATTTAGGACTGAACGTGGCTTTTCTATTTTCTTCTGATTTTTAATTAATCTTACAGGTGGGGTCTACATGTCAATGACTCATCTGTTAATAACTTTTAGAATTTGATTTTCTTTAATCATTTCGGCTTTGTCCCACATGTCATAGTCTAGTTACACTTAAACACTATAATTTAGCGCTAATGAGAGTTTACATCTCATGGGTCCCATTGGCAGAGAGAGAGAGAGACAGAGGGGCTAACAGTAGCTGAGCTACACGCATGGCTGAGTGCCATGGCAAGCTTGTCGTCAACAATTGGAGCGATGGCAAGGCACGGGAAGGCCACAAAAAGAATCAACTCTTGACGACGATGCCATGGGGTGGTGGTGCGTGCTGGAGAGATGACCAGAGGCGGCGCTACACCAGAGAAGAGCAGCAGAGCTTCTCGGGCTCAAAGTGGTTTTCGTGTTTGAGCCAAATTGGCGTTAAATGAGTGTGCCTATTAGCTTCAGGGTGCTATTGCGATGCTGTCAGCAGTGGTTCAGGGACCCATGGTCATCAGAGCAACAGCGACAAGGCTCCTAGCGGTAGCGCCATGGCCGGCTATAATGAATCCTGTGATACGATAGCTAATCCTCTGATCTAACGCGCGCAAAAGCTTCAGGGAAATCCTAGAATCTCGACCGAGGCTTGGAGGGTGTTGGGGGATGACCGGAGTGGTAGGGTGACGTTGAACAGCGACAGCGCAAAGGAGGCTCCCATAGACGGCTCATTGTAGGGGCGCAGATGCTACATGGAAGTGCGCATTAGCTTGCATGCACACTAAGGATGGTAGGGATATAAGGAATTGACAGGGGATTCACTGAGTCGGCAACTAACTAGAAAATGGCTGCGGCGGCCAGGAATTAGGACGATGATCGATCCGGAGGATTCTCCGTGGTTGAAGCTTCATTAACAAAGGGAAAAGCATCAGTGAGGTGTAAGACTCGACATGACGCGGCAAAGGGAGGTTCAAGCTCACCTGATTGCTGGGAATGAAGATGTTCCAGAATGGGTGTGCACCGGAGGTGAAGAAGACGATGGCTTGTCGGAGCTACGCGGTTCCCGGAGCTACATAAAGCATGAAAAAAAGGATTAGTGAGGTAAGAGGCGCATGGTGACATAGGTGGTGAGTGCAAATGAGATCACTAGAGAAGATGACGTTGCGGAGCCTGCTCACTGGCGTCGAGAATGATGCACTCGTTCCTGACGAACCAAACCACTAGATGCTTTGATTATGTGCGGGGAGCGATAGTGGTGAGCTAGAAACACTGCGACACGGTTGGATGCTTATGTAATGTTGAGAAGCTCATGAGAAATGCGACAAGAATATGGTGGCCGTGCGAGTATCTCATGCTCTAGCTCTCGGTGTCTCTGCCAGAGCGGGGTTGGTGCGACATTAAGGTGGTAGATAGGATGGGCAGAGCCGGGGGGAGGTGATTGCGGTAGGTGGAGATCGAAAACAGTGGGCGGCCAGTGGAAACCATGAGAGAGCAGGCGAAGCACGAGCTAGCGAGGGCAAGTGGCGAGCTAGAAGAAGAAACCTGGCAGTGGGTCCCACCCGTCAGCGAGTAGAGAGAGGGAGATGTAATCTGGATTTTGGTATTAAGTGGCTGAGAGTTTGAGGAAATTTTTAAACATAGGAATATAGCTCATAAATTTATGAAGTTTTTGGTGAGGACTTTTAACTCCCTATAGTTTCTTACGTAAATTTCTTAGAATTTAATATATTATGTGATTTTCCCTAAATTTCTTACAAGCTACTGTTTCCATGAAATGCAGTATTGCTTTAGATGAAATTTTCTCAAAAGGTGCTCAATAAATTTCTCCCTAAGCAAATATGCTTAAAATTATTCTCTCACCAATTTTTATTTTGTTTTCCCTAAAATTCTTAAAAGTTCTTGTTTTGTATTATTTTCATTATTTTGTTTTATACAAAAGTTTTTTTAAAAATAATCATGCAAAACAAATCTTCCATACAATATAAACTCAAAATTACTTTCCCCTTATATTGTTCTATGTATTCCCAAAATGAGATTTTTTTGGGATGTTACAGACCTACCCCCTTACAAAGAATTTCGTCCTTGAGATTTAGTGGGCTCGGTAAAGAAGTTGGGGGAACTCGGCTCTAAGGCAGTCTTCCCGTTCCCATGTGGCTTCGTCTTCGGTGTGGTTACTCTACTAACGTCTTAGTATCTTGATGGCGCGACTGTGAGTACGTCTTATGGCTTCATCTAAGATTCGGATTAGGTGCTCCCGATAAGAAAGGTTCAGTTAGAGATTGATGCTTTCCAACTGAGTGAGTTCAGTTCGGGTTTGAAGGCACTTCTCGAGCTATAATATGTGGAAGACGTCATGCACATCCGAAAGTTGGGGTGGCAACTCCAGCTGGTATGCCACTTCTCCTTTCCTCTCGATAATTCAGTATGGTCTGATGTACTCAGGTGCCAGTTTCCTGTGAACCTAGAAACGTTGGAGGCCTCGCAGTGGTGAGACCTTGAGATACACAAAATCGTTTACTTCAAAGCTCAACTCACGGCGACGACGATTAACATAACTACTTTGACATGACTGTGCTTCCTCCGGACACCCTTTTATCGCATCAACGTGCTCTTATGCCTCTTGGATGATGACTGGTCCAAAAAATTGTCTCTCGCCTACCTCGGACCAAAATAGAGGTGTTCTACACTTTCTCTCATACAGTGCTTCGAACGGAGACATTTGGAGGCTGGATTGGTAGCTATTGTTGTAAGAGAACTCAGCAAATGCCAAACATCATTCCCAATTCATGTTGTAAGTCAGCACGCAAGCTCGAATCATGTCCTCTAGAATTTGATTCATCCTCTCAGTTTGACCTCCCTTTTGTGGGTGGAATGCCGTGCTAAAGAATAGCTTGGTTCCCAAAAGTTCATGCAAGCTATCCCAAAATTGTGAGGTAAACTGAGGACCTTGGTCAAACGTTATTGTCTTCGGCACACCATGTAAGCGGTCAACGTTGTTTAAGTAGAGTTCCACAAGCTTAGCACCGTTGTAGGTGGTGTTAATCAGAATGAATTGAGCCACTTTAGTCAAGCGGTCGACGTTCCTGTTCTGGGTTTTTTGGTAGGCTGGTAATGAAATCCATGCCGACATCATCCCATTTCCACTCAAAAACCTTCAGGGGCTGAAGTGAAGCTTCTGGCTAAGAGCATCGACTACAATGTTGGCTTTACCAGGGTGGTAATGAATGCCTAGGTTGTAATCCTTGATCAACTAAAGCTATCTTCGTTGCCTTAAGTTTAGATCCGATTGTGTGAAGAAATACTTCAAGCTTTTGTGATCGGTATACATTTCATAGATTGCCGATGAGGTAATGTAACATCCCAATTTTTTGAAGTTAAAAAATCCTTTTGAGTAGTTTAGCCCTTTGGAAAATTCACTTAAGTTTTATTTGAATTTTTAATAAAATTTAATATGGACTTTCAATAGCAAAAAAATTTAATGTGAATAATCTAAACATCAATTAATTCCAAAACTATTTTATTTGGGTTCTTTGTGCTTGGAAATATTTTCCAGATTTTTCTGGAATTTTTCCGAGTTCATTTGCTATTTTCCATTTGCTAATTGGATTTACTGTATTTTCTAAAATGCGAAAACTATTTAAAATCTCAAAAAGTTCTTTGGGCCGAATCTCTCTTGCCCAATCATGTTCCTCCGCGAGCTCAGGCCTCGATGCTTCGCTGACATGCAGGCCCCGCATGTCAGTGCCCCTCCGTTCTCACTCTCTCTCTCTCTCTCCCCCGCACGCGCGAGCCGCCCAGACCCACCTGTCAGTCCCTATGGTGCCGTTTGCTATGTGGACTCACCCGAGACTATGTCGCTGATGTGTGGGCCCCACCAAAAGCATTGTAGATCTTCTCTGATTTTGTTTTGATCCAAGCTGCGCCGCCGTGTGGCCATTTTGGGTGTGCATGCTCCGGACTCCTCCTGGCCGCCACGTACAAAAGGAGAGGTAGCTTGTGTTCCTCGCATCCCAACCCTAGCCGCCAAATCTCGAGAGCTAAACCCTAGCCGCTAGGAAAGCTAGAAGAAGGAGTTCTACCATCGCAAGCTCCGATGAGCTATTGCGACGCCGCCAGGATCGCTCGAGCTTCGTTACCACCGCTGTTGAGATCGCCTTGGCCTGAGCTACATCCCAGACGCCTTTACTTCGTAGAAAGCATCGCCAGAACCCCAATCACGTTGAGCCCGAAACCTAAGCGCCGCCTCAACCTCATCGCCGACCATTGTCGTCATCCCCTTGCACCAGTGAGCACATCATTGAGATCCCTGAAGCGTCCTCTACCCAATGTGCACCATCGCTGTCATCGAGGAGCCACCGTTCGCCAGAACCCTTGGTTCTCGAGCCTCACCGCCATCGAAGTCGATGTGGCGTGCCACCTCACCAGCCATGTCACATGCTAGCTCAGCTTCTGCGCTTACGTGTTGCCCCATGTCACCCACGTGCTGCCTCGTTAGCAGCCACGTGTGCCAAGCCTATGACATGTGGTCCCCACATGTCAGATCTGCTGTTCCGTAGACTCGTGAGCCGTAGACCCATGAACCATATCCATGGACTTGGTCCATAGACCCCGGTCCCACCTGTGAGCCTCTATTCCTATTTTTTGGGTTTTCTTTTAATTTCAAAATTGGTTGCTGACGTCATGCTAATGCCGTAATTCGGGATTTCCAGTAGAATGATAATTTGGGAAATTCGAAATAGAAATTCCTTTTCTTTTTCTTAGGGTTAGATCTTCCAAAAGCCCGTTCTTCCTCATACGAACTCTGATTGAGCCCATTCAAAATTTTAAATTCATATAAATTCAAGATCTATTTTCTTAATATTTTTATTTAATTTTTGGAGTTCATTTTCTCTATATTTTTTATTTATTGTTAGTAGACATTGATACTTCGGGAGGTTTCGAGGAAGGAGGAGTTGATCAAGCCCAAGACTAGTCCCAAGACTTGTTCCAAGGCAAGTTGTACCATTGACTATGTTGAACCCAGTTTTTCTAAAATTACTTTGATTCAAATTATTGCATTTAGTTTAAGTATTTATTTAAATGCTTTGGGTTTAACTATACACCAATTTGTTTACATCCACTTTGGCTATTGTATTATCATGATCTTTTGTCACCCTAAGTTGGTTAATTATTAGTTGGTATTATCGTAGCACCAACGTAGGTTGGTTAGATACGAGTAGTTTGCTTAGCTATGCAACAAGTCATTGATACCATTTGAATTGCAATTATAAACTTGACTAAGTGATTATGGAACTTTATGTTAAACTGTGTGATATGTGTTATTACTCGTTGATGGCATGTGTTGTACTTTACCAACAGGGTGGGAAAAGATTTAGACTAAGGTGAGTGGATGAAACTATGTGAATTGGTGGAACGGTGTGATTGGGAAAAATATGAATATGATAGTTGTAGTAATTGACAGTCTCACATTGGTCAATTAAGTACTTAACTTTATGCGTCATTGAACTGAGCCACAACTGTTCAACCAAATGCCTGGTATGAGACGGGCTTAACTTAGTAAGTTATGGAATCTTGGCATTGACTACTCAAGCATGTAGGATAGACTATGTGCCAAAGTGGAGGAGTGTACCTCTGTGGCATGGTCACATTTATGAGCGGTTCGCCGTCTTTAGGTCCAACGATGTGCGTCGCATCAAAGCATTGTGTTAGGGTTGGTACGACAGTAAAACACATTGGGAGGGTCAATCGTCAGGGTGAACTTTCAGAAAGGTTTTGTTATGATTGGTGCTAGCTACACTGGTTATATCGTGTGGGTAAAGTGTACTACCTCTGCAGAGTGTTAAACAATCTATTCGAATAGTCACGTCCGCGGTCATGGATATGCTCGAGGATTTCACACGAGGGGTAGATTTTGATAAAAACAATTGGGAAGGGATAACTGTGTGATTTAATACATATGGTTGCGTGAAAGAAATTAATTAGGCTTTGTGTCTTTGTGAAACCAATTGTTAAATTATTATTGTTTATTTGTTTTGAATTACGCTTTTAATCTATTTTTTGTATTCAATTGCAAATGCTACTTTCTTGCAAAATAACCATAGAAGCCATTTTCTTTGCAATAAGCCATTATCTATAATTGCATTATGTGGTACAACTTATTGAGTACTCGAAGTACTCATTCTTGTTGCAATCATTCAATAGAAGTGGAGAATCGTCGCTAGCCTTTGAGGAGGAGCTTTTCAAGGTTGCTGATCATTAGGTCTTGATCCCAGTCGGTTTCCTATGGCAAGTCGATGGGTTTCTGCTGGAGTTGCTTTCGTTTCGCTTCTTCTTCGTGAATTACTGTTAGCTCCGCGTGGCTTAATAAGTGTAAACTCGACCATAAGGTCAAAACTACTATTTATTATTCAAATTACTTGTTTATTCTATTATTCATCTTGTATGGATCGATATTCATCTATGTTGATACTGTGTGCACTAGCTTGATCCAGGACTAGTGCATTATACACAGAGGGTCCATAATTGCATTTTTGGGTAACGACAGGTAATGTCTCTAGATTTTAAGAGCATGAACCACGACTACTAATTTTAAGTCATGAGTTGGGTAATTAGTCTCATGACCACAATTGACATGAGGCATAGGCAACCACCTTTGCCTCTTGCATTAGCACACAACCGAGCCCGTGGCAGGATGCATCGCAATACACAACAAAGCTTTTGTGTATGTTGGATAGAGTAAGCACTGGGGCTGTGGTGAGCCTTTTTCTTCAATTCTTGAAAGCTCTCTTCGCATGATTGGTGCTAGGTACACTAGTTATATCGTGTGGGTAAAATGTACTACCTCTACAGAGTATTAAGCAATCTATTCGAATAGTCGCGTCCGCAGTCATAGATATGCTCGGGGATTTCACACGATGGGTAGATTTTGATAAAACAATTGGGAAGGGACAACTAGGTGATTTAATACATATGGGTGCGTGAAAGAAATTAATTAGGCTTTGTGTTTTTGTGAAACCAATTGTTAAATTATTATTGTTTATTTGTTTCGAATTACACATTTAATCTATTATTTGTATTCAATTGCAAATGTTGCTTTCTTGCAAAATAACCATAGAAGCCATTTTCTTTGTAATAAGCCATCATCTATAATTGCATTATGTGGTACAACTTGTTGAGTACTCGGAGTACTCATTCTTACTGCAATCATTCAGCTGAAGTGGAGAATCGTCGCCAGCCTTCTAGGAGGAGCATTTCAATGTTGTTGATTGTTAGGTCTTGATCCCAGTCGGTTGCCTATGGCGAGTCGATAGGTTTTCGCTGGAGTTGCTTTCGTTCCGCTGCTTCTTTGTTAATTACTGTCAGCTCTGCGTGGCTTAATAAGTGTAAACTCGACCGTAAGGTCAAAACTGCTATTCATTATTCAAATTACTCATTTATTATATTATTCGTCTTGTATGGATCGATATTCATCTATGTTGGCATTGTGTGCACTAGCCTGATCCTGGACTAGTGCATTATACACAGAGGGTCCATAATTACATTTTTGGGCCCCGACAGGTAATGTCTCCAGATTTTAAGAGCATGAACCATGGCTACTAATTTCAAGTCATGAGTTGGATAATTAGTCTCATGTGACCACAATTGACGTGAGGCATAGGCCACCACCTTGCCCTCTTGCATCAGCACACAACCGAGGCCATGGCAGGATGCATCGCAATACACAACAAAGCTTTTGTGTATGTTGGGTAGAGTAAGCACTAGGGCTATGGTGAGCCTTTTTCTTCAATTCTTGAAAGCTCTCTTCGCATGATGCTGACCATTCGAACTTCTTCTCCTTCTTCAGAAGTTGTCTCACTGGTCTTGAGATTTTGAAGAAGTTCTCGATGAACCGGTGGTAATATCTAGCTAGACTGAGGAAACTTCAGACTTCCTTAATGGTGTGGGGCTGTTCCTAGGCTAGGACATCTTGTACCTTGCTCGGGTCCACGGCTACACCTCCTTCAGATGGAAGATGGACTAAAAAAACCAACTTCTTTTAGCCAAAATTCACACTTGCTAAATTTTGCGTACAATTGATGCTCGCGCAACTTGTTGAGCACCATACGCAAGTGTTGCTTGTGTTCTTCTATATTCTTGAAACAGATAAGAATTTCATCAATGAAGACCACTACAAACTGATCCAAATACTCCATAAAAATATTATTCATGAGATTCATGAAACTCGCGGGAGCATTGCTGAGTCCAAATGACATTATGGTGTACTCGTACAATCCGTAACGGGTAGTAATGTAGACTTTGGAATGTCTACCGGCCTAATCTTAAGTTGGAAATATCCGAGTCTCAGGTCAATCCTGGAGAATAAACAAGCACCATTCATTTGATAAAAAAAAAATCGTCAATCCTTGGGAGAGGATATTTGTTCTTAATGGTGACTTCGTTCAAGGGACAGTAGTCGACGCAAATCCGAAGACTATCATCTTTCTTCTTTACGAACAACATGGGGCTCCACCATGGTGATGAGCAAAGATGGATGAATCACTTCTTCAATTGTTCCGTGAGTTGTTGCTTCAATTCAGCCAACTCGTCAGACACCATTCGATAAGGTTGCCTTGACAAAGGTGCTGTCCCAGGCATTAAGTCGATGACAAATTCCATGTCATGGTTCGACGGCATCCCCAGCAATTCATCCAGAAACATGTTGGGATATTCGCATACCACGGGCACCTGACTAAGCTCTGGGACTGAGATGGAATTAAGCATGGGCTGTTGCGATGGAGTGGCATATGTGGAGGAGAAAACAATTCGTTCCCGTCAGAGTTGATGAGAGAAACAACTCGTTCTGCACAATCGATTACTCCTTTGTGTTTGGCTAACTAGTCCATCCCAGGCTAACTAGTCCATCCCAAGAATTATATCTAACCCAGGTGTATCTATCATAATGAAGTTGGCTTTGAATCCTACCCCATTAATTTCAATTTGTACATCAAGACATCCAAGTTTTGTCCTCATGACATACCCGGAGGAATAAACTACCATGTTGTTCTCTATGTGTGTAGTTTTTATGTCTTGTTGCGTGAAAATTTTCTTAGATATGAATGAGTGGGAAGCTTCGAAATCAAATAACGCTAAATTAGGTATAGAGTGAACAAGGATCGTTGGTTGCCAAACGTGTGGTCTTAGCATGCCGCTACTTACTAATTTTCGCGCAAGCCATTCGCATTTATGGCTCTCCACCACGGTTCGGTTGCTATCCTCGACCCGAATGGCCTTGTTGACTAGGGTCTAGAAGTTAGGGATGTCATGAGCAGCGAGTGACCACTTCATCTCGTCGTTAAGGCATTCTCGGAAAAGATCCACCTTTCTCCCTTTGTTCAGTATTTTCGAAGTAGCGTAGCGGGCAATATAGTTGAAGCGATGGAGAAACTCCATCACTATCATGCCCCCTTGCCGGAGCTCACAGAATTCCCACTTCTTGATCTCCATAAGACCTGAGGGGATGTGGGCATTACAGAACGTTTCCTTGAAGGTGGCCCAAGAGATGGTCCGCCCTTCAGGAGGGATGGCCTGATCGTTCTCCCACCAAATAGCTGTAGCGCCTTACAGCTGTTAAGATGTGTACACCACCTTCTCCTCATCATTGCACTTGGCAATGACCAACTTGCTCTCAATGGCGTGGAACCAGTCGTCGGCATCGAGAGGGACAGCAGCCGATGAGAAGGTCGGCGGCCGAGTTCACATGAACTCGCCCATCCGGGATTGTGATTGGTTTGGGGCAGCTTTGTTTCCTCCAGCAATAGTGCCAAGGGTAGCGGTGTTTTGCACCAACTATTGGAGCAGTAGAGTGTTCGTCTGCCACCCTTGTTCGATCATGGCCAACACTTGTGCCACGATGGGTGGTGGCGGCAGAACTTCTGGGCCTTCAGTAGAAGTAGGTTGAGGTTGCTCAGTTGGTGTTGTTGATGTAGAAGGATGTAGTGGATTAGGATGCGGAGGATTAGGAACCTCGCTTCCCTGTTGTTGTAGTTCAGAGGTAGCTCTCGTTGCCATGAGCTGACGAGCGGAGCACGTTACCAGTATCATGTTCATACGTCGCATAATTTTAACAAATGTGCGCAGAGTGAGAGGGAATAAGCACGTAACTAAGGAACATCATCCCAATTAAAATCACTTGTGTAATATGAAAATATGCATGTTTTCAAACCATAAGGCAGCACACATGAATTTCAACATACTAGTAAAATTTTACATGGTGTTCATGCCCATTGCTTAACATTACAAAAGAAAGCAACTAAACCATCATAAGTAGCAAATTACAACCATGTTACAGCAATATTATACATAATTTTAACATACAAAATACCCAAAAGTGCTCACGCTAAGGTTCTACATGGGAGCTCTAGATTGTCCGCCTGCGTCTAGTCGTCACGGTCGCGCCGTGCAGTACCGGAAGACTTTGGGGCAATAGTGGATGAAGGGCCAAAGTGCTTGGCCTCCTCGTTCTCGTCATGGGAAAGACGGTGTCATTGCACCATCCGCGAAGACTCCTCCATCCCTGTGCAAAGGGCCATCATCCGACGGTGGTGACCGATTGCAGACATGCGGGGACGTCGGGTACCTGATTGGATGCAGATGATGGGCTCCAGTAGCTCCTCAGTGGGTACCACTATGGCATCCTCCCCATACAGTAGCTCCCGTGAGAAGAGCCCTTGGGCCACCATCATCGCGATGCTGTCCTCGAGGATGGAGATCCTCTGCCGGGCCTCCAACAGCTCGTGGGATACGCGATGAAGGTATCCGTCGAGAGATCACACGAAACCGGCGAGGTGCAGGTGGGGAGTGAGGAACTACCTTCCCTCCACCTGGTAGGTGTGCTCCTTCCCATCCACCACTCGTGCTGGGAAGTGGAAGAATGGGTCCTCCAGCTCCGGTAACTCATGTGATTGGCGTACGATAGTGACGTAGGCTGCGTCGTAATGCGACATCAGGATGGTAGAGCCCCAACTGTAGAAGTGGAAAGTGGGGTCTCCGAAGTGACATCCCTAGATAAGCACTTGGGTAAGGTACTCGGTGGACGAGCACTAAAGGGTGCGCTGAAAACCATGTACCGAGGCATATGTGGCCACTCCACGTGTTGTAACATCACCCTAGGGTGTGCTGCAGCGTACCCTCCTCGAAGGCACTCGTGCAGTACTACGGCTCCTAGTAGGTCAGCATCTATATTTTAAGAAAAGGAAAGTTAGTGATCATGTAATAAGAGGCGTGGATAAGAAATGATATTAGACAAGAAAAGAATTGTAGCACATTTTCTTATTCATTCCCTACATTTTTTTAACCAACACCTATGGCTCAATTTCAGGTTATACCACCCCTTGGTCTTTATGTATAATTATACCTTTGTAATACCAATCAATTGAACACCAAATGAAGTTCGGAGGGGTTTAAAGAATAGTACATCACATTATTTCCAGAATGTAGTAGGTTCTAAAATTTTCAGGAAACTCATCTAGAGTGACATCCTTATTAGTTTAATAAAGAATTTCCAAGGATTCTTGTAGGATGTTTTTAGGGACTTTTCCAAAACATTTTGACTTTGTTTTAAAACTTTAATTATGCTTAAAACACTTATTTTCAAAGAGCATCTTTTCTCGTAAAACTAGGGTTATTTGAAAGAAGATGAGATGAGATGTCAAGAGGAATGACTTAGATGATAGGAGAGTGCTAGGAGAGGTAAGAGTAGCAAAAATCCCTAAATTTTCATATTCATTTTAAAGACTAAAATAGATTGCATTTTGAAAACTAAGTCCTAACCTAACGACCATCCTATCTAGGGCTTATCCTTCGGTCAGTATGGCTCTGATACTAGCGCTGTAGGACCCCGGGCTTTGAATACCCAAAGCCCTCGTGTGTGTACCGTACTAGTCCCATGACCAGTAGCTAGTACACACAACTCCAACATTGATATCACATCCATACATTCACATGTACAAAAGTAAAGAAAAACAGTTACATAACTTAAGCGATTACAATATTTACATCACAAGGGCCTACTGGCCAAATAAAAACTTAAGTACCAGAAATAGCAGAGTAACAACGAAAGCAAAATATGTAATAAGTCCAAAAATTTCCAACGGCATGCCCATCCAAACCCTCAGGCAACCAACAAGAGACAAGTCCTAGATAGACTCGTCACTGAATCCACCGGTTCTAGGTACAAAGAGGGCATCGTCTGGCGTAGGCTTGTCATCTAAATCTGAGCAACAATTTAAGCAAGATTGAGTGCATTGTGTACTCAGCAAAACTTGTAGTGTGTCACGAAATTTACATACATGCAAGGCTAATCAAAGATGAAGCTCTATGCTACAAGTTATTTTGCATTAAGCAAGTTTTATTTGCAATATCAATACGTTGTATTTTGCAACGGAAGTTTAAAGAGCAGTTAAATAGATAAAGGACAACATGTAAGTAGCTGAATAAAAAACAACTCGCAACCCTCCTCGGCTGCGAGCAACATTTTATTTTCAGCCATAAACATGGCACTCAACTCAAATATAAACCAACAACCATTTCCGATGGTTTCCAACGAGAAACGTTTTTTTTTTTGTGAAAATCAAGACTATACCTGGATATACTACACTTAGCATGCTCATCACTGTGAGTACAACTATTTAAATAGATTTACACTCTATAGAAGGGTACAACTTTACCCGCATCACACAAATTCTCTAGTTTGTTCAGCATCCGTTGATACCAGTGCTCACTACCTTTGGTAAGCAATCTAGAGCATGTGTCGAAGCCTTTACATCATCTAGTCCTAACCTTGCACTAGCCTAGTGAATGAACACCCTCACTTCACCCAGGTACACCCCCGTCTCAGTGAGGCATTCACCGTTGTGTCGGAAGGCTTTGTGCACAACGCCTCGGTGAAGGGAGCCCTTTCGAACATGCCTACACCGATCATGCTCACACTACTACGGCCTACCAATGCGCAACGCTAGTTTTCGATGAATTAATTAGCTAAGGCCGTCCCATACCGGCACATGTGGTTGCACGCTTACGCTTACGTCAAATATACCGACGTTTAGTCCTTAATTGACCCAGGCGAGAATCTACCCCTATCTACTTGTGAGACTCCTCTCTTACACTTCTCAGAATATAATATAACTCGCCTACGTCGAAAACTAGGTTTTTCACTTTTATTTTTATACAAAATAATAGAGATGCACCCCTTCGGACTTTCTTTTCAAAACCCCTAAATTCATATTTATTATGTTGTCCTTTTTACGATTTTTAGGAAAGACTATAGCCTAACTAAGCAATTATGCGAAATTCGCATCCGAAAACCCAAATTGACATTATTTCATATCTAACCCATAACCTAAGAGCTACAATAGTAAGGGTATCAATATTTCAAGGAGGTTCATGCATCGATTAGGATTTACAACTACCGATATCCCAAACACAACAATTTCACATCAAACACACACACATGCATAACAGATTTAGCAAAACAAAGTACAATAATTAAAATAGTAGGATCAACATGGTAAAAGGAGCTGCTTTTCTTGCTTTGGTTGCTCTGTATATGAGGATGGAATATCATCATAAATACCGTCCGAACAAATGACGTTTAAACAAAAGAGCCGGAAGCAAATTAAATATAATAAAATAATTTCTATAGCAACAAAATCCAAATATTTTTGCTCATTCAAGTAGAACATGATTTTAGATGAATTTAGAAAAAGGAATCATCTCAATTGGAGTTTTTATGCAAAAGTTATTAAGGTTTTAATTTGCTTCGGTTTGAAAATTCCAGAGAAAAAAAGCAACGTCGATAAGGTATTTCCTATTTTTACGCTTCCTAGTAGAGAAAGTGTATTTGTTCCTTTGTTCTCTCAAGGTTTAGGCTTTCTACTGAAGAAAACATATTTTGTTTAAGATTGAAAGCGGTGTTTCTATTTTCTTCTGATTTTTCATTAATCTTACAGGTGGGGTCTATATGTGAGTGACTCATCTATTAATAACATTTAGAATTAGATTTTCTTTAATCGTTTTGGCTTGGTCCCACATGTCATAGTCTAGTTACACTTAAACACTGTCATTTAGCGCTAATGAGAGTTTAAATCCCGTGGGTCCCACTAGCAGAGAGAGAGAGAAGAGCAGCTGAGTTGCGCGCTTGGGCGAGTGCCATAGTGAGCTCGTCATCGGTGATCGGAGCGACAGCGAGGCCCAGGAAGGCCAAAAATGGAATCCACTCTTGACGGTGATGCTACCAAGTGGTGGTGGGTGCCGGAGAGATGACCGGAGGCGGCGCTACACCGGAGAAG
The DNA here is from genome assembly GCA_036346405.1 of Phyllostachys edulis. Lineage (NCBI taxonomy): Eukaryota > Viridiplantae > Streptophyta > Magnoliopsida > Poales > Poaceae > Phyllostachys > Phyllostachys edulis. The sequence goes on from CM070556.1 coordinate 50,290,046, forward strand.
AGCGCCGGAGCTCCTCAGGCTCAAAGTGGTTTACGAGTTTAATCCAAATCAGTGGTAAATGAGTGTGTGTGCATTAGCTTTAGGGTAATATTGTGATGCTGTTGGTAGTGGCACGGGGACCCATGGTTACCGGAGCGGCGTCGACAAGGCTCCTGGCAGTGGCGCCATGATCGGCCACAACAATTAGTATGATATGATAGCTAATCCTCTGATTTAATGTGCGTAAAAGCCTCAGGGAACTACTAGAAGCTCACCCGAGGCTTGAAGGGTGTTGGGGGATGATTGGAGTAATGGGGCAACATTTAACAGTGGCGGCGCAAAGGAGGATCCCGTCAATGGCTCATTGTAGGGTCAGAGATGCTACAAGGAGGTGCACATTAGCTTGCATGCACACTAAGGATGGTAGGGATAGAAGGAATCGACAGGTGACTCACCGAGTTGGCTGCTAACTAGAAAATGGTTGCGGTGGCTGGGAATGAGGAAGATGATCGATCTGGAGGATTCTCCGTGGTTGAAGCTTCATTAATAGAGGGAAAAAGCATCAGTGAGGTGTAAGACACGATATGACATGGGAAAGGGAGGATCAAGCTCACCCGATTGCCGGGAACGAAGATGTTCTAGAACGGGTGAGCGTCGGAGGTGAAGAAGAAGATGGCTTGTCGAAGCTATGGGGTTCCCGAAGCTACATCAAGCATAGAAAAAGGATCAATGAGGTAAGAGGCGCATGGTGACACAGGTGGTGTGAGCAAAGGAGATCAACAGAGTAGATGGCATTGCGGAGCCCACTCACCGGTGTCGAGAACGACGCACTCGTTCCTAGCAAACCAAAGCACTAGAAGCTTCGATTATGTGCGGGGAGCGAGAATGGCGAGCTAGAAACTCTATGATGCGGTTAGAGGCTTATGTAAGGTCGAGAAGCTTGTGAGAAATGTGATGAGAAGATGGCGGCTGTGCGAGTATCTCGCGCTCTACCTCTTGGCGTGTCCACCTGTAATGTCCCAAAATTTGGCTTTTCAAAAATCTTTTGAGTAGTTTAGGTCCCTTGAAAATTTCATAAATTTTATTTGAATTCATAAAGCTTAATTGGAAATTTCTTAAATTCAAAATATTTAATTTTACTAACATAAACATCAATTAAATTAAAACATGTGTTATTTGGCTTCCTTGTGCTCCAAGGAATTTTCTGGTATTTTCTTGGATTTTTCTGATTTTATTAGCTATTTATTTGACCTCTTTTGAATTTCCACCCATTTCTTCATTCGAAAATTCAATTATTCCTTTTTCCCTTCGTCGGCCGAATTCAGCTCGGCCCACCTCGCCTTTTCTCTCAACCGGCCTAGCTGCTGGCCTCTCTCACCTCCCTTCGGCCCGATCACCACAAGCCGCACAACCCTAGTGGGCCACACCACTACCCAACCGTCGTGCGCCACTTAGCCAAGACGCCATCCGCCCGACGCTTTGGCCGGTGAAGCCCAATCGCCTCCTTAGCGTGCCCGCACATGCGCGAGCAACGCGGGTTCTGCATCCGCCGTCGCCCTAGGCGTCCGTGCTCCACAAGCCGCCGCCTTAGCGTCTGGGTCGAGCACGACTCCCTGCGCCATAAATAGCCGCCGACTCGTGCCCTTCCTTCGCCTTGCACCGCCGCCTCGTGAGCCCTAGCCGCCATCTCCCGAGCGCCACCAAGCCACAGTCTGTGGCCTTCTTCTTCAAGCACGGTGCCACGCCAACGTCACCGTTCTCCGTTGCCGTGTCTCCCCGAGCCACCGCAGCTACACCGTGATGATCACCTCTTCCTTCTCCACCGAGTGCGCCACCATCTTAAGCTCTAGTGGCCCACGACTCCAGCGCCATCGCTATCTTGGTGAGACCCATTGGATTCTCCTTCCCCTACCTCGCCGGTTCTCGCCGCCGTTGACCTTTTCGGAGCCACGCCGTCGTCCCCATCCTCCAATCATAGCGCCGCCAAGCTGGTTTCTACCACCGACCTCGCACATTCACCTGAGCCACACTCGCTCCACCCGATCTCGCTGGTGCCACCATGTCTAGCGCTGCCGCCACCGTCGAACCCGTTGGTGCTCCGCCACCGCCGGCCATCTCCGGAGATCCTTGCGCCAGCGAGCCATCATGACCATGCGCTGGTTTCATGCATATGTTTTTCCTCTTCGGCGCCATGTCATCCGCTGCCACATCACCCGGCCACGTACACACCACATCATCGCCACCTCTTGCCACCTCATCTCCTCCGCGCACACGTGGCCGCATGGTCAGCGCCATGTGGCACACCGATCCAAACCCTAGCACCGAAACCATATAGAATCGGTTCACCGTGAGCCGTGTCCCTGACATCTAAACCCCACTTGCCATTGCACTGTTTCATAGACCCAATCTACCATGAACCCAAACCCTAGTCCGTGGACTTGGTCTATGGACCAATGGCCCACTTGCCATTCACTTCAATCTTTTTCTGGAATTAATTTAATTCTGAAAAACCCTTTTATCCAGTGGGACCCACATGTCATTCACTACCTTTGTTTCTTTTTTACTTACCAGTGGACCCCACTTGTAAGTCTCCAATTCTTTTTATTTATTTTTAATCTAAAGGAATATTCTCTGAATATTCTTTTCTCTCTCAATTTCATCATTTCATGTGAATTCCAATCTTCCGAGAGCCATATCTTCTTCATCCAAATTCCGATTGAACCCATTCAAGTTTCTAAATTGATGGTTGTGTACTCATGCTTGCTATAATCAATCAACAGAAGTGAAGGAATCGTTAGTCAACAAGGTCTACTTCACTGAAGTTATTCCGTTACGTTCCGCTGCAACTTAATTGAGTAATTCGCCTTCTGAGGCATTAATTGTAAGTTTTGATCTTAAGGTCTTTACTCTGATATTTATTATTATTTGCCTATTTATTAGTCATCTTTGTATATGAAAATGATATTTCATCGATGTTACCACTGTGTGCACCAGCGTGATCCTGGACGAGTGCAGTATACACAGAGGGTCCAAAATTGCATTTTTGGGTCCCGATAGAGGTGGTATCAAAGCCATATCGACTGTAGGTCGTGACCTTAGCTAGAATGGTTATTTTTAAGGAAAACTTCAAAACTTATTTTACAAATGGAAAACCTCAATGATGTGCTATTCTCATCTTGTCTAGCTTCTATGCTCTTCTATTCTATTCCTTTCTCGTGTATATTCTTCCTCACCATTTTGAGTATTAAATTAGACTCGCTTCCCTCATAACTTCTATAGTTGTCGTTATCTATACCAAATGCCTTGGTGGATGCCCAAGAGTCTTCCGAGCAACTCTTCGAAGACCATGCAACCAACAAACAACGTATCAATATCTCCCAAAGTGTTCAAGATAAGTTCATCGCAAGAATTGAACACTAAGAAGAAGTTGCATGTCGCCCTTGTCTTTCTCCAAGCTTCACCTCTAAGGGTCGCAAGCAGTCAACGTTTGACGAAGACCATAACCAGTTCGAGTTTTCTTCAGACTAGCCATATAGGATAAATCAGTGTTGGTTCCTCCCGTGTGTTGAGCCAAGTCACCCAGTTAAATTAGAGCTTAATCGACTAGATGATTAGATTTTCATTTTCCTTCTTTTGTGTGTAGTTGTTTGTGAGTTTTGTGCTTCTTAATAGCTTCCGGCTATTTGTGTGTTTCTTGGTGTTCCTTGGGTCAAACCTGCTCCCCTTAGTAGATTATCTTCCCTTACCGTATGCTTTTCCCTCTCATCTATTAGCCTTGGTCAACAAGCAAATGAAGAGCCCCAGTGAAGCCAACCTTGCTAGTAATCTTGAGACAGTCTGTGCCAGCTCAGACCTTGTCAACCCTAGTGGACAATTGCCAGTATCAGGAGTAGCAGATCCAATCATGGAACAATTCTTGGTAGCTCAGACTCAATTCCTGAACGCGATGCTATAGAATATGGACAACATGATGATCCAGCGGAATCAGACCGTCACTACTTTAGTCAATTTGATGAATCAGAATAATCAAGCATGTCGTCATACCGTCACCAGTGTTAGTACTAGGACAATCGATAACCAACAACTATCTCTAGTGCCGACAGTGACACATCAGAACTCGAGCCAGTTCCCTGCCACCCAGAACCAGCTCATGCCAGCGACGATGCAACCATCGGACAATAGTAACATCTGCAATGATGCACAACCCGTTGCCATCCCAACGGCACACCCACAAACCAAATTTGCAAAGTTCGTGATGACCAAGCCGCCTATCTTTAAAGGATCAACTGTACTCAAGGATGTAGAATCTTGGATTCATACCATAGAAGAAAAGCTAACTGTTGTGCAATGCAACGATAATGAGAAAGTTCTCTATGTTACTCATCAATTAGGAGGAGTTGCATTAGATTGGTGGGAAAAGTTTCACGTCGCCTATCAGGACAAGTAGACCATCACTTGGTCAGAGTTCACCGCTGCTTTTTGTCAACAGCATGCAATATCAAGCAAGAGTGATCAAGAGAAACCTGATATCCCGATATCCTACACTAAATCTAGCCATTGTCAGTTGAAGTGCTGCCAACCAGATAAGTTAGAAGATTGTGCATGTACCCGTTGTAGAGAAGTAGGCCATAGCGCCGATGAGCATAATATCAATTGTTCCAGTTGCGAAGAAAACCATTCCATTAGAGAATGTCCAATGAGCAAGATCACATGTTTCTTATGTGAAGGCGATGATCATTGTCCAAGCCAGTGCCCCATGTATTCAGTGTTGACTTCTGCAACACAATGTCTGCGAGAAAACTTCCGAGTCGCGGTCAAAGCATTAGCAAAAGAAGGGAAACCATTATCAGTACAGGATTTGTCAGATAAAGAATCACAAAAGCATAATATTAACCTTGACAACCAGCCTCAAAAGAGAAGCAAGCCAGTATCGTCAGGAGGTTGTTTCGAGTGTGGTAAGAAAGGCCACTATGCTAAGCAATGTCCTGCAAAGCGTCAAGCTTTAACCTTCAAGAAGGATAGTCGTTCTACCACAGTGTTACTAGGCAAGTCATAATGTTCGCCATGTGTCTGTTACAATTGTCGGGAAGAAGGTCACTCCATCAGCCAGTGTCCTCAGAAGAACCAGTCACTCACTCCAGATGCAAGAATGCCAAAAGTTGTGTCAGTCAAGATCGTAACTCCCAGAGCAGGTGGTAACACAGCAGGATCCATGTGTCCAGCGAAGCAATCAAAGAAGAGGTGTTTGAACGATGATGTTACCAAGAAAGCCTAGATTGGTGATACTAGATTATGCAGTGTCATACCTCTGTTAGTAGCAATCAAAGTCAGAGAATCATTGTAACTTTTCCTTTGTTTCAGAGTAGAAAGTAGATATCTTTGTATGCAAGTTATGAAGAAAAAGGATTGTTGAACATTAAAGTATTGGATATCTCTCTAAGCATGTGCCATTACAAGTCAGGTAATCAAGTTTTGAGTCATGTTGTTTGAAGGCCGTAGAGCCGTAACCATGGAATGTGATGTTGAATTCCAACTCATCATTTTGCATAGCAGCGAGATAACTGTAAATGGCTGAAGAATCTAACCATTGGATAATGTCCATATCCACAAGAGAGTATGCAATTGTCATTGCAAATGATCTATACAGCATGCAACTATATTAGAAGTCAAGTTTGTCTTTGACTTGGTACCTAGGATCAGCCAATGTTAGAAGGAATTACGTCAGAGATGAATTATGACAAAACTTGTTAAAAGAGTTTGCAGATATAATAGAGCCGATCATATGATTTTCTCAGATATAGGCAGTGTCAAGTCAAGTTCTTCTGTTTGTCAAGCACCAATGTGAGTTGTTATGATGAATTGTTAGCACAAGATGTGCAAGAATTTAAGTTTCTCCAGGAGCTAAATTTCAGGACGTCAGAATCAACTTGTTTGAGTTTTGAGTAAGAGTTTCAATTTTCCCCAGGATCATCTGTGAACAAGACAGTGTCAGTTAAAGATCGGTGAGATAGTCGTCTTAAGATAGCCAAGACCCTCATCGTTGTAAAAGAACAAGTTCGCCTAGATCGCCAGAAGTAAACTGAGTTAGTGAGAATTTCAGAAGAGATCAATCACTACTCCTGTGTTCGTATTGCTAGATACCAGAAGGAACCTTGATAGCTTTTATCATGGAACATCCAAGAATTAGTGTATTAAGAAGTTTGCATGCACTTCCTAATAACTAAAGTTTCAAGCAGTGAATTATCCTAGTCATAATTCAAAGTTTGCTATCTTGGAGCGACAAAGATGGTTTTATTGGATTGAGAACCACGAGGTCAAAGTCCATTTCCCTCAGGTCAGACCAGTATAGTGACAGATGCTTTGAATCAGAAGAGCTACCATAGGAACCTATTGATCAGTCCGCTAAAGTTACTTGTGAAAGTCAAAAGTTAGGCTTGAGTCAGTGTAGAAAAGATATTTGTTGAACCCCAGAGTACGATGCTAGAAAATCAGGCTTGACCAGACAGTTTTGTCAAAGAAATCTGTCGTTTCATTCCTATTAATATCGCCGAGTTTGGAGACCGTCTAGCAGGTTGTATATGACAGAGATGGTATTCACCGAAATGGGTATAGTGCTAGATCGACAGAGATGATCAATTTGCACGATGTGTCAGAGAAGTTAGCGTCAGCTCGAGGATCCCTGTTTACCTCGTGTTAGCGATAGAGTGTGTCTAAAGCCTTGGATGCTCGTTTCAGTTCAGTACTGTGTATCACCCCAAACCAGTAGGCAGATTGAGAAAGATTAATGAGTTGTCCCTTAACTCATAGTACCAAGTCGAGCAAGTAAGTGTTCTATGCAGAGTTCCCTATAGCAGCAGATGCCAGCTAGTTTGCAGTGGTCACCATCTGAAAATCGTAGTGGTTGATCATAAGTCATTGCTCAGCTAAGGGCAGATCAGATAACAAAGTATGTGGATTTTTGCATTAATCATGAAGCAGAAGGCCGAGTGTCATTAATCCTAAAGGGATTTTAAGTAGCTTATTTCAAGCAAAAAAGCTACGCGGGTTATGCAGATTATCACCCTCGCAGTCATGTCTATCGTTAGATTACTTGTTGAAGATCTGTGTTAAGGAATGTATGACAGATCAGTGACAGAGGTGTGTTAGTCTGTTCAGATTCCAAAGCTCAGAAGAAGAGTTAATTGTCAACCTGAGTTACCAGTCAACAACAGGATCTCCCCAACTCCAGAAGTGTCTGCAAGAACCGATCAAGTAGCCTTGTCAGAAGCAATCGAGTTTCAAGATGTCTTCCTACCAAGAGCCAGTCTGTCAAGTTTTTGTTGATGCGAGGAGTTCAGCAAGAAGCAAGTTGTTTGTTCCGTGGGTGTTCAAAAGAGCATTTCTGTCAAAGTCAGATCAGTTTGAAAGCCAGAAGAGAACCCAAAGGCTGAGTTCTTTAACCTATTCTATAGCTAGCCTGAATCTCAGGGTCGAGATTCCTTGAAGGGGGGGGGGAGGTTTGTAACGTCCCAAAATTTGGCTTTTCAAAAATCTTTTAAGTAGTTTAGGTCCTTGTAAAATTTCACCAATTTTATTTGAATTAATAAAGCTTAATTGGAAATTTCTTAAATTCAAAATATTTAATTTGACTAAACTAAACATCATTTAAATTAAAACCTGTGTTATTTGGCTTCCTTGTGCTCCAAGGAATTGTTTGGTATTTTCTTGGATTTTTTTATTTTATTTGCTATTTATTTGACCTTTTTTGAATTTCCATCCATTTCTTAAATCAGAAATTCAATTAATCATTTTTCCCTTCGTGGGCCGAATTCGGCTCGGCCCACCTTGCCTTTTCTCTCATCCGCCCATTACCGCCCTCTCACCTCCCTTCACCGATCACCACCACCAAGACAACCCCATCACACGCCTCCCGCCTGTTCGCTCAGGTTGCTTAGCCTTGACCACACGCCAAACCGGCCCGATCGCCTCCCTTGGCCAGCCAAAGCCCAGCCGCCACCTTAGTGTGCCTACACATGCGCGAGCAATGCTGGTTCTGCCACCGCCGTCGCCCTAGGCGTCCGTGCTCTACACGTCGCCGCCTTAGCGTCCAGGTCGAGCATGACTCCCTACGCCATAAATAACCGCCGACTCGCGCCATTCCTTCACCTTGCGCCACCGCCTCTTGAGCCCTAGCCGCCATCTCCTGAGCACCACCAAGCCACAGCCGTGGCCTTCTTCTCCAAGCACGGCGCCATGCCAACGTCGCCATTCTCCGTTGTCGCGTTTCCCCGAGCCGCCGCAGCTACGCCATGATGATCGCCTCTTCCTTCTCCACCGAGTGCACCGCCATCTTGAGCTCTAGTGGCCCATGGCTCCAGTGCCATCGCTATCTTCTCTACCTATGGTGAGACCCGTTGGATTCTCCTTCTCCTACCTCGCCGGTTATCACCGCCCTAGACCTCTTCGGAGCCGCATCGTCATCCCCATCCTCCAATGATAGCGCTGCCATGCCGGTTTCTTCCGCCAACCTCGCACATTCGCCCGAGCCACACTCGCTCTGCCTGATCTCGCTGGTGCCACCGTGTCTAGCTCTGCCACCGTCGTCGAACCCACTGGTGCTCCGCCACCGCCGGCCATCACCGGAGATCCCCACGCCGGCGAGCCACCATGACCATGCGCCGGTTTGCTGCACATGTTTTTCCCCATCGGCGCCATGTCATCCACTGCCACATCACCCGGCCACGTACACGCCACATCATCGCCACCTCATCTCCTCCATGCACATGTGGCCGCATGGTCAGCGCCGTGTGGCACAACGATCCAAACCCTAGCACCGAAACCATATAGAATCGGTTCACCATGAGCCGTGTCCCTAACATCTAGACCCCACTTGCCATTGCACTGTTCCATAGACCCAATCTATCATGAACCCAAACCCTAGTCCATGGACTTGGTCTATGGACCAATGGCCCACTTGCCATTCACTTCAATCTTTTCTAGAATTAATTTAATTATGGAAAACCCTTTTATCCAGTGGGACCCACATGTCATTCACTACCTTTGTTTCTCTTTCACTTACCAGTGGACTCCACTTGTAAGTCTCCAATTCTTTTTATTTATTTTTAATCCAAAGGAATATTCTCTGAATATTCTTTTCTCTCTCAATTTCATCATTTCATGTGAATTCCAATCTTCCGAGAGCCATATCTTCTTCATCCGAATTCCGATTGAACCCATTCAAGTTTCTAAATTCAATATCTACCTTCCAGTACCATTCAATTTCAATTTGGAGTTTATTTTATTTGTTTTTTTTATTTTGTTTGTTTTGCGCTTTTTTTCTCGTTAGACGTTGAAGTCCCGGAATCGTCTGAAGGAGCTGAAGATCAAGGAAGTAGAAGATTGAAGATAAAATAAGATCATCATTGCTATAGGAAGGTAAGTTATACCTTTGATCATATTGAACCCAGTTTTCAAAATACTTTGATTCAGATTATTGCATTTACTTTAAGTATTTATTTAAATGCTTTTGGGTGTAGTTATTAATCCAATTTGTTATATCCACCTTGTCTATTGTTATGTCATAATCTTTTGTCACCCTAGATTGGTTCATTATTTAGTTGGTATTATTATAGCACCAATGTGGGTTGGTTAGATACGATTAGTCTGCTTAGCCATGGCACGAGTCATCATTTCATGTAAGTTGTAATTATAAACTTGACTAAGTGATTATGGAATTAAGTGATAAAACTGTGTGTACTATGTGCTATTACTTGTTAATGGCATGTGTTGCACTTAACCAATAGGGTGGGAAAGGATTTAGAAGGAGACAAGTGGTAATGTGTGCTACTTTGGTGGAGCTATGTGCACGGGATTAATAAACTGTGTGCATAGGGATTTGTAGTTATAAATTGGAAGTCTTGCTTTGGTCAATTAAGAACTTAACTTTGTGCGCCATTGAACTGAGCCTTACTGTATGACCACATGCCTGATGGGACAGGCCTAGCTTAGTAAGTTATGGATTCTTGACATTGATTACTCAGGTAGTAGGTTAAGCTGTGTTGCATGCAGGGTGGAGGTGTGCTACCAAGTAGTTACATCACGGGACGATTCGCCGCTTCCCTATCTGATGGTGTGTGTCGTACCAATCACTGTGTATAGTTTGGTATGATGGTTAAGCACACTGGGAGTACCAATGCTTGAGATGAAGTTTCTGAAAGGTTTTGTTGTAATCAGCTCTGATCCAGTTGATTGCATCTTGTGAGTAAAGTGTACAAACTCTACAGAGTGTTAAATCAATCTATTCAGATAGCCGCGTTCGCGGTCATGGACATGCTCAGGGATTTCACACGAGGAGTAGATTTTTAGAAAACAATTGGGAAGGGACAGCTGTGTGATCTAAGTCATATGGCTGTGTGAATAACTTGATTAGGCTATGTGACTTTGTGAAAACAACTGATAAATTAATATTGTCGATTTCTTTTCAATTATGCTTTCAATCTATTATTCATATTCAAATTGCAAATGTTGCATTTCTGCAAAATAACCACAGAAGCTATTCCTTTGGAATAAGCCATCATGTATAAATTGCATTATGTGGTATGACTTGCGATTATGGTTGTGTACTCCTGCTTGCTATAATCAATCAACAGAAGTGGAGGAATCGTCAGTCAACAAGGTCTACTTCAAGGATCGTGGAGAACTAGGTCGCGCTACCCCAGCCGATTGCCTGTGGGCATATGGATGGGTTTCACTGAAGTTATTCCGTTACGTTCCGCTGCAGCTTAATTGAGTTATTCGCCTTCTAACGCATTAATTGTAAGCTTTGACCTTAAGGTCTTTACTCTGATATTTATTGTTATTTGCCTATTTATTAGTCATCTTTGTATATGGAAATGATATTTCATTGATGTTGCCATTGTGTACACTAACGTGATCCTCGACTAGTGCATTATACACAGAGGGTCCAAAATTGTATTTTTGGGTCCCGACACCACCAGAGCGGGGTTGGTGCGGCGTTAAGGCGGTAGATAGGATGGGCAGAGCCGGGTAGAGGTGATGGCAGTAGGTGTAGGTCGAAAACATTGGGCGACTGGTGGAAACCATGACCGAACTGGTGGAGCACTCGCTGGCGAAGGCAAGTGGTGAGGTGGAAGAAGAAACCTTGCAGTGGGTCCCACCTGTCTATGAGTAGAGAGAGGGAGATGTAATTTGGATTTTGGGATTAAGTGGCTGAGAGATTGAGTAAATTTTTAAACATAGCAATATAGCTCAGAAATTTATGAAACTTTTTGTGAGGACTTCTAACTCCCCATAGTTTCTTAAGCAAATTTCTTAGAATTTAATATGCTCTGTGATTGTTCCTAAATTTCTCACAATTTACTGTTTCCATGAAATGCAATATTGCTTTAGATGAAATTTTTTGAAAAGGTGCTCAATAAATTTTTTCCCTAAGCAAATATGCTTAGAATTATTCTCTCACCTATTTTTATTATGTTTTCCCTAAAAAATTTAAAAGTTCTTGTTTTGTATGATTTTCATTATTTTGTTTTATACAAAAGTTTTAAAATATATATAATCATGCAAAACAAATCTTCCATACAATATAAACTCAAAATTAATTACTTTCCCCTTTTTATTTTACTTTGTATTCCCAAAATGATATTTTTTTGGGATGTTATACTCATGGAGCACAAGTACGTGCTTCCACACCGAGACGTAGTCACATATGCATATACTACGAAGACCTAGACTCGAACCCAGACCGCTTGGCAGTCTCACCTCTCGCCTGCTGGGATTGGACTCAAACTTAGGCTATTTGGTATGAAGTCTCACCCATCTTCTGTTGTGATTAGGGCTATTCAAATTGATACTGAACCGAAAAAACCATACCAAAAAAATCAAACCGAACTGGTCAACTCGGTTTGACCGGTATACAGTATTCGGTATGGTATCTGGAAATCTGGTTTTTTGGGAGTTCGGTTTTTCTAGTAAAAACCTACTAAAAACTGAAAAAACCGAACCTACCAAAATAAATTATCCAGCCCTTAGCTCCGGCCTCAGCCAATCCTGATCGATCCCCATTACCATCCTTCCCCAGACACACTAGCCCTGCCCCTCCCCATGTCATCGACGTGGTCCTCCACAATGACATTGCATGTCTCCAAGAGGCTTGCCGTCACTTGAATTGCTTAATCGAGGCGGCGGGCGACCGAGTCGACCATGCTGAGACCCCTCAAGCAAGGGAATAGAGCCTATGGGCTCAATTCTTCTTGATTCAACAGTTCGAGGGTCTTCAGGAGACACTCGAATGAGCACGTCAGCGGGTGGATGTATTTCGGGCTTCGTTCGCTGATGATCACGAAACGTCCCATGCTGACACCGTCGCCTACAAAGTTTTAAAGACGGAGATAGTAGTCTACCTCTGCCACTAGAAAAACTTTGTTTATTTAGGTTTCTACTTTTTTTAATCTTTGTAAGAAGTTTAGTGGAACAAATTAATTATATTCGTATGTGATATGTATCATAGTTAAAGCAAATTTTCAACAGTATTTAAATGACAAAATTGACATATAAACACGTAATTTCTTTATGTCATGTAAATGTATACATGATAATATGCTCAAAACATAGAACTTGAGAACAACCATATCACAGAAGGTTCCATAATAGAACCGTCCGTGATATGGTCTCATATCACAGACGGTTTTATTATGGAACCGTCCGTGATATGAGACCATATCATAGACGGTTCCATAATAGAACCGTCTACGGTTCTATTGTGGAATCGTTAGTGATAAGTATCAC